>OX375884.1:25495978-26695978 GCA_947359465.1 Metellina segmentata
ATTAAAACTGAAAAATTGTTTACAAATGTCGGACATTGGCCCTCAAGCCATTAATCAACGTTCTCTCCGATATTTAGACACTACACTATCAAGACTTCTGAGTGCAAAGCTCTCTTCCAAGTAATCGACTGGCATAGGTTAAAAATGTAAAGTAAAAATGAACAGAACATTTAAAAACTAGAGAAGTAAGTAATTCTATTCAACTTTATAAAATGTTTTTCAATGTTTGGAATATAATGCGCTACAAAGAAATTAAAGCCGATATCTATAATATGTTCCGGGAAAACTAGGTGGATTAACATTGTCGGTATGGACCTTCCAACTTCAAAATGCCAAACTACGCCATTTATTGGTAAAAATACCAAAACTTCTCACTGAAACCAAACAATGTCGTTAAAGACAAAGAGTAAAAATAAACAGAACATATTTACAAACTAGAACGTGGTGGTGAATCGCACTTTTGCTCTAATAGGAATATAATGCACTACAAAGAAATTAAGCCGATATCTCTACTATGTTCCGGGAAAACTAGGTAGATTAACATTGCCGGTATGGACCTTCCAACTTCAAAATGCTAAACTACGCCATTTATAGGTAAAAGTTCCAAAACGTCTCAATGAAACCAAACGATGTCGTTAAAGACGAAGAGTAAAGATAAACAGAACATATTTACAAACTAGAGTGGGGTGGTGAATCGCTCTTTTGCTCTAATATGAATATAGTGCACTACAAAGAAATTAAACCGATATCTCTAATATGTTCCGGGAAAACTAGGTAGATTAACAATGTTGGTATGGACCTTCCAACTTCAAAATGCTAAACTACCACATTTATTGGTAAAAGTACCAAAACTTCTCACGGAAATCTAACGATGTCGTTAAAGACGAAGAGTAAAAATAACATATTTACAAACTAGATTTGGATGGTGAATCGCTTTTTTGCTCTAATATGAATATAATGCACTACAAAGAAATTAAGCCGATATCTCAAATATGTTCCGGGAAAACTAGGTAGATTAACATTGCCGGTATGGACCTTCCAACTTCAAAATGCTAAACTACGCCATTTATAGGTAAAAGTTCCAAAACGTCTCAATGAAACCAAACGATGTCGTTAAAGACGAAGAGTAAAGATAAACAGAACATATTTACAAACTAGAGTGGGGTGGTGAATCGCTCTTTTGCTCTAATATGAATATAGTGCACTACAAAGAAATTAAACCGATATCTCTAATATGTTCCGGGAAAACTAGGTAGATTAACAATGTTGGTATGGACCTTCCAACTTCAAAATGCTAAACTACCACATTTATTGGTAAAAGTACCAAAACTTCTCACGGAAATCTAACGATGTCGTTAAAGACGAAGAGTAAAAATAAACAGAACATATTTACAAACTAGATTTGGATGGTGAATCGCTTTTTTGCTCTAATATGAATATAATGCACTACAAAGAAATTAAGCCGATATCTCAAATATGTTCCGGGAAAACTAGATAGATTAACATTGCCGGTATGGACCTTCCAACTTCAAAATACCAAACTACGCCATTTATTGGTAAAAGTACCAAAACTTCTCACTGAAATCCAACGATGTCGTTAAAGACGAAGAGTAAAAATAAACAGAACATTTACAAACTAGAGTGGGGTGGTGAATCGCACTTTTGCTCTAATCCCAGGACTACGGATTAAACAAGTCCTGATGCAGGTCTTCTGACTTGCTGTATGGCGGGCAAAATAAAAAATTCTTAACTGCATATTTTCAGGCGCCGCCGGCAGAAAGAAGAGCCTTGGCAAAGAAATGTCACGACAGAGCCATATTTGCTCTTTCTGTTGTTTTCCTCCCAGATAGCGTATGTCAATGCCAATTGGTTGAGCGTCAAGCACATTGCACTCGCGGACTCGCTCGACCAATCGAAGACTGCGATTTCCTAGTTCATTAGCTATGTTAATTAACTCGCAAAAGAATGTTGTTCGTGCGCCAGTTTTGTATGGAGCTTTTCAAAGTGTCTTTTCTTGACGCATTTTTTCTAACTTAATAATTCCTTGGAACAGCTCTGTGCGTACTTCTTTCGTTTGTACGGTTATTTATTTTCTTGGCATTGTTGTAAAATGTTTAACAGAAAGAGCTCAAATAATAACATAGGTCCCTTTTTGTTCGCACATTATAAGCGAAACACTTAATTTTCCGAAATTTATTTGTGGCATTGAAACTCGGGTTGAAATTTTCTTTAAATTTTTTCTGTCAACATGACGAGTAACAATGCCTTTCATAACAAAGATTTTGTATATGTTTTTTGTTGGAAGTAACTGAAAACTTACACATTTTATTTTTTATTTTTTATTTTCAACTATAAATTATTATTTTTCAGTCTCTAGGTACCAGTAGCGTAGCCATGATTTCATTTTGGAGGAAAGCCTGAACTTAGAAATCTAGTTTTTAGACAAATTAAGAACTGATTCGTATTAAAATTAAAATTTTCCCTAAGTCTTTCTGTCTTACATTTCATCACTAGATTAAATTTAAATAAGATTGCGGTAGTATAAAGTGACACATCTCAGTTGATCAAGTATAGAATTCATCTTAACCCTCTAAAAGGTTTCGACGAGATATCTCGTTCATCAAGACCAGACCAACTTTTTTAATGTCGATAGTGCCGATTTTATTTCAGGACTATGAGATAACGATCTGATTACTTTTCTTCCAATGACGAGATATCTTGACCATCAAGATTTCTCAATAGTTTTGCTGATGACGAGATATCTCGTTTAGACAACCTTAAGATAGGTGGGTGAAAGCGATAGTGTTGACTTGAAAATATTTGAAGTTTAGTTAGTTCTGGACAGTTAACTAACGCTTGCAAATATTCGAATCTTGCTTGCATTCATTTCAGAAATTTTCGGATTGTAGAGATGGTTTTGTCAGAGTAATACTTATTAATCTTCGTGCTTCCATATTTCCGAGAAAATTATTAATTTAATAAGCTACTAATTAATCTAATAACTGTTATTTTGTATTAATATTGCAAGTATAAAACTATCTTATGCGCTTTATTGTTATACTAGTTTAATTACACGTCGCTGCTTGGGTTGAATTGTTTGTAATTCATAATATTGCTCAATGCTATACCTAAAGGGATATATATATATATATATATATATATATGACGACCTTCTTACAAGTCTCACTACTTATTTACTCATAAAATACGAGCAGGACAGAGAGCAATGAAAAAGACGTCTTTATTAGACCACAGTCATGATTCGAGTGCTACAAGAGATGGCGCAGCAAGTTGCAAGTTGCACATCACCAAATTAATTATTCCTTGATCAGTAATACTCAAGACAGATTTCATTGCCTTATATCGTATCATTTGATGGGACAGCTTATAGTAAATAGATGGGAATAGATGGATCACGGCGTGGGAAGATGAGTTTAGCTTAGCTTGTAAAAATTAATGATTTCTGATGCAATGGGATGCGAAATGTTAAAATGCAAGTGAAAAAATACTCGAGGCGCCAGCCAACCTCGAAGCAATTTTCCCACGAATCATTTTTAATGTTATATATATATATATATATATATATATATATATATATATATATAACCTATGTTTCCCACAGGAATCTATCGAATGCATATAAACTATTTAGTTTGACAGCGATCGTAAAAATAGTCAATCTTATTCCTATGGGGATTTCGAATTGTTTTTAGCCCCCTGTGTACACCCCAAGACAAGAATAATAAGTACATCTTTTCCCAATCTTACAACAGTATCTTTACGCTTTATTATTACTATACTAGTTGAACTACCAGGCGTTGCTCTGATTGAATTGTTTGTAATTCATAATATTGCTCAATGCTATTCCTATGGGGATTTCGAATTGTTTTTACCTCCGTCTACAGACCCAGGACATATCGAACGGGCTTATATATAGCCTATGTTTCCCGCAGGATTCTATAGAATGAATATACCATATTTGGTCCGATAATGATCGCAAAAATAGTCAATGTTAATGATATGGGGACTTCGAATCCCTCTGCCCGCCCCAAGACAATAATAATAAGTACATCTTTTCCCAATCTCATTCTTCACTTTGACCCTTAGAATACGTGGGGCCTCATTTGGGAATCGGCTGTGCGCCGGCCTTGAGAGTTTTGTAGACGTATTAATTTATTTACTGAACTAAAAAAACTTTAGTGAGTTAAAAAAAAAAAGAGTTTAAAGATTTTTAGGGCAGAAAAATAGATTGAGATCGAAAGTACATGTTGTGTAGCTAAAAATAAGACTATGATGAAACAAAAATAGTGAAGTATTAAGCATCGTTTGTTAAACACCGACATTGTCCCACTCTATAGTACTAATAAAATGAATTAAGTGAATTGTATGTTAAGACAGTTAAATTGAGTAAAGTTCTGGGTGGTCTTAAAATTGAGAGATAACCCCTTTTAATCACCCATCTTTCAAGATAGGATTCTTTCTGGCTACAATAGTAGTAGACTATAGTGGGGGGGGGGGGCAATGTTAATATCAATCACACGCTATGTTTTTTATCATTTATTTTTGTTTCATTAGTCTTTATTTTTATAGCTACACAACATGTGCTTCCAATCTCAATCTATTTTTGTCTTAAAAAACCTTAAAACTTTTTTTTTAATTTTCTGAGGTTTTCAAGATTTATTATATACTTTAACGAAACTCAGCCTTCTTGTTTATATTTAGTGGCATATAAACTTGTTATAAAGAGTCTGTAATTTTTTCCCCATTATGTTATGGCGTAAAACCAACGCTGTAGTTATTCCTTACATTTGTGTCATGTATCTGCACTCAGTATCGAAAGAAATACTCACCAATAACAATGCGAAGCAGTAAAGAGGAACATGTAAGCAATGCTACGTTAACGATACACTTTCCCCAAAGCTTTAGTGATTCCTTACATTTGTGTCATGTAATAGAATCCACATTTAGTATAGAAAAAATACGTTTCTATTTCTGAGCGAGGCAGTAAATAAATACACGTGACTGTCAAATGTGTGGGTTTTCCTCTTTCCGTCTTTTCCGAGCAATATGACTGTGAATGATACAATTGCTTCAAAGCTATAGTAATTCCTTGCATTTGTGACATATATATTAGTTTCTCCACACTCAGTAGAAAAAGAAATCCACGTCCATTAAAGTGCGAGGTGCAATGAAGTTCATTCATTCCCGACGGAATATTTAAACAAGGCTACTGTGAACAAAATTGTTGCATCTAAACCGTAGCTATTCTTTATATTTTATGTCATGGGTTGGAATCCAAATTCTGTATAGAAAGGGAAACGCACCACAATGCGAAGTTCTGTTGCACGAAGCGCTGAAGTCTATCATTCCTATATATATATATATAGAAATACTTAAACAGAACCATTACATCTAAGCTGTTGGGATTCCTTACATTTGTGTTGTGCATCGATATTCACATTTAGTATCGAAAGAAATTCAATCCATTTACTGTTCGAGGTTTTAATAAATGCTAGTGAATGCCAAACGTGTTACTTAAATCACTTTCATCTGTCATTCCATTTACGGTGCAATGTGCTGTTGCTTTTAACTATGCGAAGTGGAGAAAAACAATTACTTCTAAGCTGTTGGGATACCATACAGTTGTGTTATGTATTAGTTTCTGCACTCAATACAGAAAAAATACGCATAAATCCAGTGCGAATCTTTGTGATACGAAGCACTTGTCTATAATTCCAGATGGAGTATGTAAACAACGCGAAGATGAACGAAACAATTATGCCAAATTTGTTGTGATTCCTTACATTTGTGTCGTGTAGCATTATCCACATTCAGTATCGAAAGAAATACATATTAGTTACTATGCAAGGTAGTAAATAAATGCAAATGACTTCCAAACGCGCCTCACTTGAGCCATTTTTCTCCTAGTCATTTCTCGTTGGATTATGTAAACAATTCGATGGTGAACGAAACAAAGCGTTTTGTATCCTTTACATTTGTGTCATGTATTAGTATCCATATTCAGTATTGAAATGAATACATATCAACTACTGTGCGATTGTATTGTCAAATATGTCTCTTGAGCCATTTTCCTCCGAGTCTGTTCTCGTTGGAATAGTAAACAATTCGATGGTGAGCGAAACAAAGCAATTTGAATCCACTACATTTGTGTCGTGTATTAGTTTCCGTATTCAGTATCGAAAGGAATACATATCAATTACTGTGCGAGGTAGTAAATAAATGCAAGTGATTGCCAAATATGTCTCTTGAGCCATTTTCCTCCGAGTCTGTCCTCGTTGGAATATGTAAACAATTCTATGGTGAACGAAACAAAGCATTTTGTATCCCTTACATTTGTGTAGTGTATTAGTATCCATATTCAATATCGAAAGGAATACATATCAATTACTGTGTGAGGTAGTAAATAAATGCAAGTGATGCCAAATATGTCTCTTGAGCCATTTTCCTCCGACTCTGTTCTCGTTGGAGGAATATGTAAACAATTCTATGGTGAACGAAACAAAGCATTTTGTATCCCTTACATTTGTGTCGTGCTTTAGTATCCATTTTCAGTATCGAAAGGAATACATATCAATTACTGTGCCAGGTAGTAAATAAATGCAAGTGATTGCCAAATATGTCTCTTGAGCCATTTTCCTCCGACTCTGTTCTCGTTGGAGAATATGTAAACAATTCGATGGTGAACGAAACAAAGCATTTTGAATCCCTTACATTTGTGTCGTGTTTTAGTATCCATTTTCAGTATCGAAAGGAATACATATCAATTACTGTGCGAGGTAGTAAATAAATGCAAGTGATTGCCAAATATGTCTCTTGAGCCATTTTCCTCCGACTCTGTTCTCGTTGGAGGAATATGTAAACAATTCTATGGTGAACGAAACAAAGCATTTTGTATCCCTTACATTTGTGTCGTGCTTTAGTATCCATTTTCAGTATCGAAAGGAATACATATCAATTACTGTGCGAGGTAGTAAATAAATGCAAGTGATTGCCAAACGTGTCACTTAAGCCATTTTCCTCTGTCAGTCCATTCTCGGTGGAATGTGCTGATGCTGTTAACAATGCGTTAACATGATGGTGAACGAAACAATTACAGTTTGGCTGCGGATGAAAAGGAAATCTATTCAAGCCGTCTCTCCTCTAACCTGTGACCCGCATATATCTCAGTCCACCCTCTTCTTTCTCCCCTTCGGACCACGCTCAGAATTTCAATGGGCTCCCATTCTTGGCGACTGCGCCCCTTCGCAGGTTCATTCTCATGACGCAACAGGGCTTTGACAATCGTTGTGTCCACTGGTCGGATTTCCCGAAACTGTTGGGCATCATTAATCTGCCTTTGCTAATCGCCGGAGAGCAAGGTGTGCTCAGCCACTGGAGGTGCTGCACAGGGGGTGATTGAAGGATGCTCAGGGGGTAGGATCAAGGGTGGATACGATTAATGGGTTAGGTGGTAAGCGGATTCATTACTTTATTTATTTAGGCCGTAGATATGTATGATTTTCTAACTACTGGTTTTCTTTCTCTGCAATTTGAATAGCGATAAATTACTTTTGTAACCATCTGTTTATTACGACTACTATTCTGCGCATGCATAGCGTGTAATGTCTTGCTTAGATAGGATGATCTCACGCGGCATAGAAGCTTTGCCCTACATCAGAATCCTCACATAATGGGTGCTAGAACTGTTTAGAGCAGGGGTTCCCAACCTTTTAGTAACTACGTACCACTTGAAATTTTTAGAAATTTTTCGCGTACCACCAGTCCTATATTTTTTTAGAAACATATATCTAATGTCACAAAATAAAGTCTTAATAAAGGAAAAAATAAAACGATTATTGAAATTTGCAGTTTTATTTTTTTATTTACAGGTCTAAAAACAAATAATTATCTCGTGCGAGTTATTTCGAATTATCTCGTGCGTATTTCTCATACTTAAAGATAAAGGAATTCTTCGTAAAACGATTTGACAGGGAAAGATATCAACTTAATTTCGCCGAGATAGCCATTGGATAGAAATAGATAATCAGCAACAAAGTTTATCTTTAAATAATGTGCTACTGTTAGCGTCATTTATTACAATGTAATAAAAACGTTAATCACAAAATTGATTTCATATAATCCCATTTTTCCTATAACGTGGTTGTACATACAAAAAAATCGAACAAACATAGTAGAATATTTGGGTCGCTCGTATCATCCTTGCGTACCACCTGAAACGTTGCAGCGTACCACCAGTGGTACGCGTACCACCGGTTGGGAATCCCTGGTTTAGAGTACTATCTAGGGACAGGGCCTTTTTTTTTTTTTTTTGTAACTTCAACAGTGTGAAAACTTACTTATGTAACCATCTGTTTATAACGATTGCTATTATTCGCTTGCATGGCGTGTAGTGAATTGCTTGGTTAGGATGATGTCACGTAGCATGAAAGCTTTGCTCTACATCAGGGTCCTCACATATTGGGTGCTAGAGTCGTTTAGAGAATTAACTTGGGTCAGGAGCTTCTTTCTTTACAGTTTGGATATCGATAAATTACTTATGTAGTCATCTGTTTATTACGATTGCTATTTGCATGTATGATGTGTAATGGTTTGCTTAGTTAGGATGGCAGGGAAGCTTTGCTCCTAACCTCACATTTGGGCCCTCACATAACTAGTTGCAGAGACGTTCAAATAGTTAGTTAAGAGCAGGGGGTGAAATTTCAGGTGTTTATGCAACTCAAAACTCAAGATACTTTTAAGAAAGAACGCTATGGGTTTCCAAGGCGTACTATATGATATAAACAGAAGAAGGTTAAAAATTGAAAGTATCAGAAAAATTAAAATGTATACCTCCCCTTATAACCTTAAATTCTATAAATGATTTGTATCTAACTTCACTATATGGTAGCTCATTACTGAGACTGATATATTTAATTATGTTATAACTAATATATATTTTATCACACACAATCGGAGGATTGTTATGGACAAAGAAGTAGACATCTTTGCCCCACTAACTCAACAGTCCTCTTAGAGATAAACAGTAGAAAGTTGAAAAGGGTAGCATGAATTGGTTACGAATTTGTTTTTCATTGAATTTACAACAATGCAACACAACGTTTTCTCTATTTTCCTCTTAAAGTTTCAGCAAAATTAGTTTTGCAGGATTTTTAAAATTTTTACTTGATGCAAGAAGATATTTACCATACTAGATATTCTGTGTACTAGTCAAATGGTATTCGGAATAGATTTAGCCACAAAAACGTTGGGTAATAATAAAGATATAAACAGGATGCGACCCACGTTTTAGAAATAAAAATACTTCCAGACAGTATTATCAGGGTTGTTTTGTTATGGTAAATGATGTCCTGAATCTATGAATAATTTGTTCTTATTTTTTATGAAAATCATCAAAAAGCATCCATCAGATGTTATTTATTGATATGTATTTTTAAAGTGGTGGAAGAACTTGCTCAAGTTTTCACGTTCAAGGCCAATATGGATGAGCTATCAATACGGGGAATAGGACGGCCCTACTCAAAGAAAGATAACTGATAACCATGTTATTGGAGGAAACTGGCTTGTATTAACTACTGTGTCTGTCTTCAACGGGAATTGCTCCAAGCACGAGAGAATTCTGACCCTGTCTGTTGCCTTAGAAACAAACCGTATCCTATTTTCGATAGTGGATCCTTGAGAAAAGGTATTCGTTTGTCGCATTGGTGCACTTGATGACAATTTGGTAACATATTTGTTCAGAATTTTACCTGTTGCCGAGAAGATCATACTAGTAAATTAGCTCTTCCCGCCTCCAACATTTGGAAAAACGAACTAAAATTACTTCTTCCCCTGCACTAAATGAACGAGCCATGTTTCTATAGAGACTGTCACCAAAAAGTCATGGTTCTCGTAATAGACAGATGGAACAACAATTTTTCAAGTTCCAAATCTCCAAGGGCAAAGCTGAAATATTTGTATGTATTGTCAATACAACCGTACTACTCAAGAAGGCCAGAATCTCCAAGTTAGGTCTTCGATTATTCTGGGTACATTATTGTTTAATACTTAAGGCTCTGCATTGCTCTGTCTGATAATAACCAATTCTCCACTGAGAACATTAATTTTTCAAGCGTTTTGAGGTTTCAGATATTTTTATAGTACGCATCATGTTAACAACCGTAAAGACAATGACCAGACTTGGAAATAATGTCGTGTCAATACACGATGAGTTCCCAAGATGAAATTTTTCGGTGTGAGTCTTGTCAGACTTTTTACACTCTCCAGATACGTACTTTGATAGTACGCATCAATTTAACTACCGTTAATTCTGAAGTAAAAACTTGAAATAATGTCTTCTTGACCAGCACGGCAGTATGCTATGAATCCCCAGGACGAAACGCGTCAGCGTGAATGTTATCAAAAGTTTTACTCTCTTCAATTTTCATCCAGCGCAAGATACGAATTGTTTACCTTTATCGCGGCAAAGAATACCTTGCAATACTGTCTAGTAGGAAGTCTTAAGATTTTTTCTTCACAAGTAGGTGAATGACAGGAGGCGGGTGAGAGTTGCCAAAGTTTGGCGGCAAGGTTGCGGTAACCCTCAAGGAGAGAATCGCCAAGTTCAAGAGCTCGTGTTGGACTTAGTAATACTGACCATGATTCGTAGCACACCCTTCTAAGGACCTTGCTTCAGAAAAAATGAGGAATTTTTGAAAGATCGGTTCACCTTTCGGATCTTTTAATATAGTAAACTATGGTTTGGATCCCCTTTAGAACGTTCTCCTCTTTATGTCTTTTATTTCCGCTATA
The DNA here is from genome assembly GCA_947359465.1 of Metellina segmentata. Classification (NCBI taxonomy): domain Eukaryota; kingdom Metazoa; phylum Arthropoda; class Arachnida; order Araneae; family Tetragnathidae; genus Metellina; species Metellina segmentata. Next base: position 25,506,788 of record OX375884.1, read on the forward strand.
AAAGGCATCGCCATCGAGGAGTGGCTCTTCAACTGGCTTATTCGCATTTAAAAGGGTCTCCCGTTTTGATTTTTAGGCATTGTTTTTACAATGCAAGTGTTGCGACTTCTGGGTGGGGTTGGGAATCCATCTTATTACCAACGTTTCTTTTTCCCTCCGAATACAACTCTTGTGCTTTTTCTGGTGGTACGTGACGAAATTTATTTGTGGTACTTTTTTTTTCTTTGCGCGCCGAATTAAATTTACTGTCTAACCCAGCAATTTTCAACCGATGTGCCGCAAGAGTAACACTGGTGTACCTTGCGGATGTTGAAGCCGGTTATATTATATTACTTTATTTCATTTCAACTGTTCAGTTTTGAACTTTTGACAAGACCCTAACGAAGTTCAAGAGCTTTTAATACCTTTGTTTTGTTGAAGCTATCTTCAAGTTCGTTCCTTATCTTGCAATGAAGTTTCTCCAAATAATGCTGTCTTTGATTATAAGGCTTAATAAGTTTTATTTGGAGGGATAGTTTGAAGTTATCAGCTGGAAGTGAGTATATTAAGCATTTTTAGTAAGACATAAGGACTAAGTGGATGGCTAGTTAGACTAATTAGAAAAATTAGTAAACCACATAAGAGCTAACTAAACTGCATAATTAGAGCACTAAGTAAGCCGTGAGGGTTAAATATATGGATGGTTAGTAGTTATATTTTTATAATTAATGTATATTTTTTACGTATGTATAATTAAAGTTTCTCGAATGCGGATATATTTGATTGCTGCTAAGTTCATGAGGACTTTCTCATCATGAAAAGGTTTCCCAGCTCTGGCTCAAATTATCTTGTTATCACTAAGTTACTTGAGTGAAAGGTTTACTTATGTTTAGGGGGTCTAGTACTATAACGTTAATTTACCCAATTTCTGTGTTCCTTTTTCAGAAAATATTCTGAGGATACTGGTTTGTAAAAACTTTTGTGTGCCTTAATAGACATACTTTAAAATTTTGTAACGTAAATTTAGTGTGTTGTGCTGAACATTTAAAAAAAATTTTAAATTATAGAAAATCACGAATTCTATTTTGCTTCTTGTTTGATGTTTTGGTGCAGGAATGCACTGACGAAAACACTAAAAGAAAAAATTTTAGAGTGAGTTAAAACCTTTTCAAAAACTATCAAAGATAAACACTCGAAGAATTTTTTGTGAAATAATCTTAAGATTCTAATAGCAAGTTTCAGAAAGAACTTTTATAGGTAGTCTGATATTTGTACGAAATTTAGAAAAAGTTAATTGAAAATTTTTCTTTAAAAATTGGCAGTGTATCACATACGTTATATATATTAGTAGGAAAGTTCAAAAATGTAGTGGCTGGTTAAAATATCGCTCAACTATCCAATAAATATATGATTAGGAAAGTACATGTATAATTTGATTTTGCAAAAAGGTACTCAATCAATCATCACTTTTTTCAACATTAGAAACTATGGGGTTATGGCTAAGCTTCGAGTTTTTTTAACCACCGATCACCAAGTTCTGAAAGCATAACTTCCTAATAAGAGAACTATTACCCCTTTGGGTTCTGGAGGAATCTTGGGGCAATACTGGGCCTAGGGGAAATCGAGGCATTGAGGAGCAAGAGTGGACAATAAGAAAATATGCTATACAAAATATGTCGCCTAAAAATAATTCAAGGAAATACTTGTCCACTGGACCCTTAAGACATACTCACTACAGTGATGCCATCATTGTTGATTATTTTAATTCAAAAGAGGAACTGATGAAAACAGTTGATCGGAGAGATTTAAGGATGCTGATGACGAAAATGAAACCTAATATAGACAAACGGTAGCACAACACTAGGCTCTCATCCTCATTAGAAATTCGTTTTAAGTTTACTCTTTTGACTGATATAAATTACAATAGTGAGAAGTCTAGTGTTTCACTGGCAACCTATTTTTTGTTGATTCATTTCAATAAAAAGCTTTATAATTTAAGTTTAAAGTTTTTTATTTCCTGAGCAGTTTTTGAAAATCTATTGCACACAACAAAATGAATTTTGTGGACAAATTAAAAAAGTATAATTTAGCTATGTTTGCAGTTTATTACTAGGTAACATGGAGATTTCCAGAGGGGTGATGAAAGCAATCGGCTTTGAAAAGTGGGAGGGGTGTGTAAAAAAATCTGCTGAATCGTGTTGTATCGGCACTAGAGTTTCACAAGTTTTTCGTTTAAATGTGCATCCGACTTTACCATTTTTGGAGCCGTATGGCTGATTTATATGGCCCTTAAGCCATAAAGTCCAACCAGCTCACCTGTTCTACTAATAAGACTTCGTATAGAATTCTTAGAAACTGTTTTAAATTCACCTATATTCGGTTGCCAAACCCCACAGCTGTTCAAGATTTTCAACTCTTTATTCCCCATTAAGGCATTTTATAATTCAGATACACACGCGAATATTAATACACTTTGTGCAGTTTCCAATAACTGTATACACCAACTTGAAATGTATCGTTTCTTTTCCTCTATACTTCTTATACTTGGTTCATTTTTTTAATAAGAAGTATCTGCTCTGATATGTCCTTTTTCAGAACCAATTCTCTCTTTCTTTTACTCTACCTTAAACATCTCACTGTTCAATGTATTAGAGCAGTGGTCCCCAACCCCCGGGCCGCGGACCAGTACCGGTCCGTGGATCAAATGGTACCGGGCCGTCCAAGAAATATTAAATTATTTCCATTTTATTTACTTTGGTGTATTTATCTCGGGTTTGTGCGGTTCTTATCTATGAAATGTCCACTCAAATTAGGAGGCGGTAAATCAGAACTTCAAATTTGTTCTGTTACAGAGAGCTGCAATTATGATTTCTGAATTCTGATATGTCTCTATTTTCTAATTTTGACAAATGTGACAACTGTTTTCAAGTTGGCAGACAAAGTAGCTGCATTTAAATCCAAACTGAAGTTGTGGGGACGGCGCGTGAACAGAGGCATTTTGGACATGTTTCAGATTTTAGCGGGGATTTTAGGCGAGACTGAGCCTAAACATTCATTCTCCTAGTTGGTGCACGATCACCTGTCTTTGCTTTTAAAAGAGTTCGAGCGCTTCGTGGGTTTTTTGTGGTTGGGAAACTATTTTATTGATTTAGCGTTCTAGTGAGTTATAAAATGTTAATCACATTATATTCATTTTTTGGTGTAACTGTATTTTATTTTGAAGGCATGTTTAAATCCAATTAAATTAAAATTATTAAATCAAACAATCTAAAATATAAACAATCCACGTATCTCCCCCTCCCCCAGCGGGCCGCGTTAAAATTATCAAACGTTGATACGGTCCGCGGCGATAAAAAGGTTGGGGAGCACTGTATTAGAGGAATTTGCTGTCAAACTAAATGTAGGTGGTGGTTATGTTTCTATGGTGATACTGTATTCTGAACGTGGCGTCAGTTGGTTTGCTTTTCGGATACGATTTCACACACACAGTACCTTCTCCAATAAAAATTACTAAGAAGAACTTCCGAATTGAAAAAATGACTGTCGATTGGTCAACACTAATTTGATTAAAAGCCAAACGTTGCCCAAACGACGATAAACTACTTTTAAGGAAACCCCAATATGTATCTTGCAAGAGCATTTGTGAACATCAGAAGCAAAATCTTCGCAGTCCATCTGGATGGTTCGCTCTAAAAATTCCTCTCTTATTGCACTCTCAGCACAAAAAATAAGATGTTTGTTTTTACAATTTGATATAAGATCACAAAACTCGAATATGTTTTAAGGTATTGGTATTAGTATTTTTAATTATCTATCTTTTTAATCTTCTTATCTTCTTTAATTATCGCTCTAAAAATTCCTTTCTTATAGCACTCTCAGCACAAAAAATAAGATGTTGGTTTTTACAATTTGATATAAGATCACAAAACTCGAATATGTTTTAAGGTATTGGTATTAGTATTTTTAATTATCTATCTTTTTAATCTTCTTATCTTCTTTAATTATCGCTCTAAAAATTCCTTTCTTATTGCACTCTCAGCATAAAAAATAATATGTTTGTTTTTATAATTTGATAAATGTCACAAAACTCGAATATGTTTTAAGTTATTGGTATTGGTATTTTTAATTATCTATCTTTTTAATCTTCTTATCTTCTTTAATTATCGCTCTAAAAATTCCTTTCTTATTGCACTCTCAGCACAAAAAATAAGATGTTGGTTTTTATAATTTGATACAAGATCACACAAAACTCGAATTTGTTTTAAGGTATTGGTATTGGTATTTTTAATTATCTATCTTTTTAATCTTCTTATCTTCTTTAATTATCGCTCTAAAAATTCCTTTCTTATTGCACTCTCAGCACAAAAAATAAGATGTTTGTTTTTACAATTTGATATAAGATCACAAAATTCGAATATGTTTTAAGGTATTGGTATTGGTATTTTTAATTATCGTCACCCTAGAGCCATTTGTTTTAAGGAGATGACACAAATTCTATGCAATACATATTCCCTATATATAGAGATTATACTTTCTACGAAATACATTTGTTGTCACCATTTTCCAAGAACAGGTGATAGTGTATTTAAAAAAAAATATAAAATAGAGTCTGATGTGCTTGTTTTAAAACAATGTCATTACATTGTTCTATTCTCATGGTAAGTATTACATGTCGATGCATATGCGTTTATCAGTCTATTTAGTGTCACAGGATTTACGTTGAACCAATGTGGTGGTCTGCTTTCATGGTAAGTATATTTATATTTATAGAGACAAATTGGGTCTAGAAAGTAAAAAAAATTAGTATTGTCTCGAAAACTAACCTAGCACTATTCAACTATTACAGGAAGCATACTCTAAAGCAGTGCTCCCCAACCTTTTTATCGCCGCGGACCGGATCAACGTTTGATAATTTTAACGCGGCCCGCTGAGGGGGGTGGGCGTTGATTGTTTATATTTTAGATTGCTTTGATTTAATAATTTTAATTTAATTGTATCTAAACATGCCTTGAAAATAAAATACATTTACACCAAAAAATGAATATAAAGTGCTTTAACATTTTAACTCACTAGAACGCTAAATCAATGAGAACCCTGAGCTTGTTTCTTTGCTACGAGATGGTTTCATCTTGAGGTAATAGGAGAGAATGACACCCGAAGTGTGTTGCTTATGTCCAGTTTATTCCGTTTTTTTTTTTTTGTTGTTGCTGTCACTGCAGAAAACCCTGCTTTACACAGATAGGTTGTTGGAAATGGCAGTAGGGATTTAAGTTCTGTGGTGGAAATCTCAGGGTATTCCGCCATGACTTTAATCCAGAAGTTGTTTTTTGAACGAAGTTTTAAGTCCGCCTTCATTTGCAATCTCCAGCAGTTGATCTTCTTCTTGCACAGACATGCTAGATTTGCCTGATTTGTTGACAAACGGGTCGCGGATTCATTCCTTACTAGTTCGTGGGTCTTTTGTGGTTTGGAAGTAGCGCTCGAACTCTTTTAAAAGCAAAGACAGGTGATCGTGCACCAACTGGGAGAATGAATGTTTAGGCTCAGTATCGCCTAAAATCCCCACTAATGTCTGAAACATGTCCAAAATGCCTCTCTCTGTTCACGCGCCGTCCCCACAACTTTAGTTTTGCTTTAAATGCAGCTACTTTGTCAGCCAACTTGAAAATAGTTGTCACATTTGTCGAAATTGGAAAATAGAGACATACAGAATTCAGAAATCAAAATTAAATCTCTAGTAACAGAACACATTTCAAGTTCTAATTTACCGCCTCCCAATTTGAGTGGACATTTCATAGATAAGAACCGCACAAACCCGAGAGAAATACACCACAGTAAATAAAATGGAAATAATTTAATGGTCTTTGGGCGGCCCGGTAACCTTTGATTCATGGACCGGTACCAGTCCGCGGCCCGGGGGTTGGGACCACTGCTCTAAAGCACTGACAGTCTGTTTGAGAGAGATTGAGAGCCACCATGTAAAAGTTCACATGGTAGAGCTAAGAATTCATTTGCTCAAAAAATAGCCTATCAGTACTCAACATACTTCATAGTATGTTATACAAAGTATAACAACTATATACAGGAAATATGTACAATTCAACACAGATCTAAAGCTCACATGAAAGAGCCAAACATTAAAAAATATAAGTGTTTTTTGTAATTCAGAATTAAATACATTTTTTAAGAATTAATTATAATTTTCAGGCGTTATAGGCACCTTCATAATTTGTACTCTCTTTATCCGAAAATAAGTGTTGCATTTACACTTAAGTTTTGTTCCAAAAAATTTGTCACATTTGTGAAAACGATGTAAGAGTAAAAGAATCGTAAATTAAAGGTTTATTTTTCTAACATAGTGGAATATAACATATGTAGTCGTGTTTGGCTTTTGATATAGCTTCAATATTACAATTCGTATAATGTGGAAGGCGATTTTCATGTCAGTTTTTCCTTCTTAATGTGTGCAATTTTGTTGGTATTACTTCCAGATGACATCATTAGATTTTCCATGTCTGTTTCACAAGGGGCATCTGTATTGTTTGCACTGAAAATCTCTCTAATATTGCACCTCAGGGCATGTCATAAAATAAGATGTTCGTTTTTTATAATTTTACATAAACTCACAAAAAATCAAATTTGTTTTAAGGAGATAATATGAATTCTATGCAATACATATGCTCTGTGTACAGAGGATGTCAAGAAATTCACAAGACAGTCCACATTTTGCAAGATCATGAGGTAATGCATTTTTTAAGCATATCAAATACGCTGATGTGCTCTTTTAAAACAATGTCCTTACATTGTTCAATTCTCATAGTAAGTATTATATGTCTATCAGGCATGCTATTTAATGCCATAGGACTTGAGTTGAATCTATGTGTGGCGTTATCTTTTATGGTAAGTATTGGTACTATACATATTTTGCAAGAGCTAGAGGTAATTCATTTTTTAAACATTTGAAATACGTTGATGTGCTCTTTTAAAAAAATGTCCTTACATTGCTCAATTCTCATAGTAAGTATTATATGTTAATCAGCATGCAATTTAAAACCACAGGACTTGAGTTGAATCAATGTGTAGCATATCTTTTATGGTAAGCATATTATATTTATGGAGGCAGATTGTGTGAGTCTATAGAAAATTAAAGATTCAATTGCTTAAAATATTACCTATCTCTATTCAACTATCACAGGAAACATACAATGAAGCATTGATAATCAGTATAAAACAGGCAGAGAGCCGTCGTGTAAAACTTCACATGAAAGCGACAAACTTTAAAAAAATATATAACTGTTTTATGAAATTTAGCATTGAACGTAATAGCTAAGTATTGATGAGTAATTACTCAGATGTTATAGGTTACACCTTCATTCATAATTTGTTAATCTCTGTCTCAAACTAAACTTCAGAATTTAACATTTGAATTTTGTTCCGAAATAGTCGTCACGTTTGTGAAATGGTAAGATTTAATCATAAATTCAGGTATATAGTTAAATTTAAGTCGCACTGAAGAATCACAACAGATTACTGCGACGGTCCGGAATCGAGGACAACACCTCATAATTTTGAGCCACTGCCAGATCACGAGGCCAACACCTGAGCTAGCACCCCACTCTCCTAAAAATCCTAAACTAAAGGTTTATTTTATAACATGGTTAAGTAATGCATATTAAGACGCATTTGGCTTCTAATATGGCTTCAACATTGCAATTAATATTACTTGGAGGGCGATTTTGAGTGTGTGTTGTCTCGGTTTTTCTCTATTAATGAGTACAATTTTGCTGGCATTACTCATAGATGACATTCTTACATTTTCCGTTGCAAGTTTTCTAATGGTTGCACTTTAAAAAAATGTTCAATTTTTTTGTTCAATCAATGTTTACCAACTGGACTCCGGTAGCCCAGTTGGTAAGGCAACAGGATGGTTGCGGTTTTGAAACTAGATTCAAATAAAGACCGTCGTGGGGGCTGGTGCACGTTAAATTTTTTGTGGCCTCAAATGCCCTCCCGTTAGCATGGTGTGGAAGTTTGGAGAGTTGGGTGCATGCTCAGGTGTTGACATAAAAAAAAATTGACAGGAATACACAAAAATTTGAAGTAAGCTTTTTTGAAGGGACTAGTTTCAAGTTCAGAAATCGTTTTTGATAAATAAGGAATAAAAGGTACAACCATTTTCATGACTAAGTTCTGTTTGATTGTCCCATCGTGGCAGTGGAATGCGCCCCACTGTAAGTTTGTCATTTTTATGCGTCCCCTTTCTGTTCTACGAAACAGTTACAATTAGGTCTAAAGAATATTCATCTCTGTGAATAGCAATACAACCGTGAATAGCTATAAATAACAGGAGTGTATGAAAGCTTCATTTCGATAGAGAAAAATATAAATATGAATTTTTAGATTGCTCTTCGGAAGGAAGAACAATGATTGAAACAGGTAATCACTATTATTAACACCACGCAGCCCTTGAATCGTGGAATCTGGTACAACTGCCCAGCAAACCCATGCGTTAAGACGGTACTGATCAAATCCATTTGTTTAGATAGACGCTTGTTGGGATTGATTGATTGGTTTTTAATGGCGCAAGGCCAAGCTGTGCCAAACTATCAGCAATGAAATAAAATGCATAACACATCTACAACTTTTGAGGCTCAACTAAAAATTAACAATGTGTGATTGGACTTCACACTTTTTCATTAGAAACTCGGAGAATTCGGCAGCATAATGATAAGCCACTTTTCAAATCTTCCAGGCTAGTGTCTTTCGTGTTTTAAAAAATCCCAAAATTATAATGCTCTGTCCACTATTCAAGAGGTCTTGTAACCTTGAACTTTCAAGTATTACGCACTCATTTTAGCAATCAGAAATTATTTTAATCCTCTTAAATATTTAGTTTATTATGTTTTTCCTGTAGCAATATATTTCTGTGGATACTGGTAAGAGCCCTCTAACTAAAATTCAAGTGTTTAAAAATCATAAAGCATATATCTGTTATTATTAAAAACAAGTTTGCATGGAGAGCAATTTGTAGCACAGTAAAATATGTAGCACCAAAGCTGTTATTTTTCACTTTGTCTAACATATCCAATACTATCACATGTTGGACATATCAACACTTTTGTTGGAAGCACTGCTACTTTGTTGTTGCGTTATGTAGACGAAGGTTGTTGGAAGATGGACAACTGCTTAACATCGCCCTTTGCGAACTCAAGAACCATTATTAAATGACAATCATGAGAACAGTTGTGTCTTTTCCTCTATCACTTTGTGTCGGAGCATAAAAGCTGTCTAATATTACTTAAATTAGAGGATTCTCTTAAAATGCATCTAGGAGATAAAACTGTGTCACATGTACTGCACAAATGCGATCGAGTCTAATATTATTTAAATTAGAGCATTTGGCTTCAGATCAAATTGTATCACACGTTGGATAGGTCAAAGCTGGTTCCGAAATCAGCTTTCTTGTTGGGAGGACTGTTTCTTTGTGGTTGTGTCATGTAGATGAAGGCTTATGGAGGATGAGCAACAGCACGACATGATCCTTTTCGAACTCACGAACCATTATTAAATGACAATCGTGACCATAGTTGCTTCTGCCTCCTCCTTTATCACTATGCTATCGGAGCCCTTCAATTCAAATAAAGGTATTTCAAAGTATATAAAACCCAAAAATGTTATAAATAAAAGTTTGCAAAGGTAAGATCCCTTAAGTCAGCCACAGTTGGATGCGTACCACCAAAGCAGTTAAATTCTAATATGAATAAAATCAGAGCATTCACTTGAAATGTACCTAACAGATCTAATTGTATCACATGTCAGACAACACAAATGCGATCGAGTCTAATATTATTTAAATAAGAACATTTTGCTTAAGATCAAATTGTACCACACGTTGGATATGTCAAAGCTGATTCCGAACACAACACTCTTGTTGGGAGGACTGTTACTTTGTGGTTGTGTCATGTAGATGAAGGCTGGTGGAGGGACAACAGCGCGAGCATCGACCTTCGGTTGTCCACGTTATCGTGCTGCCTGTCCACCTCAATAAGTTCGGATACCATTGATGGCGGTTCGAGCAAAGATAATGTATGCGAACTCACGAACCATTATTAAAGGGCAATCATGACCACAGTTATGTCTGCCCCCCTTTTCTTGTGAAAAGCTGCTTTCCACCGTGGCACCCTGATTCTCGATGATCAGTAGATAGTTCGATAATTGGTTCAATTAGATGCCACCATCGCTTTTAAACTTAATCATTGGGTTCAGAACTAGACGTCACTAACCCTTTCTCCTTCTAATGATCAGCTTACAGGAACGATATTATTATTATTATCATCTTTCTTTGGTTCTTTCTTTTTTGCCCTTAGAACCTCTTAGAGGCCTCTTTACCAACCGAAAGTGGAGAACTCCTAATGACTACTGGAACTCGCAGATGATCTGAAATTCTTTTGGATTTTCACTGTAAACTTTAATTACAGCTAACCCTTTGCGCCGAACGATAGCTGTCTCTCTTTCATTATTATTTTTTTCTTCTTGGACCAGCTTCCGAAATTATTTGTATTTTTTAAGCATTCTTTCATGATACGCTTCAAGTTTCCTGCCGAAAATCGGATGAAAAATTACTTTGATAGAATGTTACCGCTCAAGATATATCTAGAGTGGGGTTTTCCTTTTTTTTTTTCTTTTCTTGTAAAGCGAACATCCTGGTTGGTAAGTGGTAGGTGATAAACTATTTGGTATCAAAGTGGTGTTATATTTTTTGAAAAATGAAAGAGGTCTGTCTGCAGACATACGCATGAATTTATGGTTGCAGCAAATTTGTGATGTCTTCATAAGATTAAGGACATAAGGATTTTCTTTATTCAAAAAAACGTTGACTCGATTAACGTCCCAAAAAAATTCGTTGTCTTATATTTTGTGGTTACATTGTGGGAAAATGAAATGAGGTAAACTTATAGGTTCCATCGCTTTTCTCAGAAACTAAAATTGTTGATTATCATGAAATATTGTGTTTATGGGTGTGAAACATCTCCAAATTATTAGTCCATGCAATTGTTAAAGGTTCAAACGGTTAAAGAATTATACCCCATGGTGTAAATTAGGTAATAAATAAGTATAATGGTGTAAACTAGTTGATAAATAAACGCCTTGACGAAAAACATTAACCACGAATCTTCACTTTTATTCGTATTAGTGTTAAGATTATTCTGAGTTCAGTTTTAATCTGGATTGTTATTTTCTTATATTCTAGAAATATTTTGCTTCTAAAAACATCTTTGTTGTGTGTATTAGTAACAAAACGACGTCTTGTTTGCACATCGTTACAAAATTAGCAAGCATATAATTCAAATTAAAAAGCATTCTAGTTATTCAAAAGATAATACAACCCGTTTTGGTCAAAATGTTTAACTTTTCTAATTCCTTTTTCTTCAAAATATTTTAAATATTGCGTTCATGAAAAAGTATTCACGAAACAGTACGCAAATAATGAACGTAGAGTGACTATAGTACAAATACTGAGCTAGACTTTTGAAGTTCAAAGAATTATTAATTTTCGATAACGCATTGACATATACACATTTTAAATAAAGAAAACATTTATGCAAGATATGAACGAAAGAGACAATACGAAAGCAGTTTAAAATATAACAATTAATATAAATATAATACTGACCTTTCACACACAATGATACACATTTTAAAGCAAAGAAAAGTCCAATAATTTCAATCGGACTTTCACTGCCAATTATTTTCCCCTTCGCTTTTTTACTTAAATTTCCTTTAAAAATTAATCTGAAATATATTTACTGCACTGTCGTAAATACGATGTGAAAAGAAATGGGCTTATCCCCACACAACAGTCTTACCCTTCTTTAAAATTTCATCCTACGCTCGAAACTCTCAAAAAAAATTACAACCGTTGCATTTAATACAGATTAATATTCACATTCATGGATTGCAACGCATCGAGTATGTATCCTGAATAATCCTTGTAATTTTAAGCCATATATTCCTGTGTAATCAGCCTTCATGTAGCAAAAAAATGTCACTAGTGACTAAAAAATCCAAACATAAATATTGTAATACTGATAAGAGCATTACTGTTTGGGTGGTACTCTATTTACTTCCATTCAATAGTCATTTACCATTTATAACAACTACCATCTTCAATATTGTTACCTGAAGTTATCACAAAAATCACAAATGTGACTATTGCAAGGATATCCCCTTAATGGTCCTGTTTGTGATAATTTCAGATAACAATATTGAAAATGACAATTGTTATGAATGGCAAATGACAGTTGAATCGACGTCAACAGAGAACGCAACGCAAAAAGTGAATGGGGGGTAAACAGAGAACAAAAACCCAAAGTGTAAATTGTTGCGGATTCCTTATGAATATCCAAATTAGTGTCCCTCGATTACGCATATTCGATGCGTTACAATGTGAAAGAATACTCCATATCCCTGCAATGATTCCATTTGTGGTTTATGTGATGATTTCAGATAATACTGAAGATGACAGATGTTATGAATAGCAAATGACTATTGAATGGGCACAAACAGAGGACACAACCAAAAGAATAAGCTGTTATTGATTCCTTGTGAATATCCTTATCAGTGTTCCACGATTACGTATAATTATATTCTAGGCTCTGCAAAGTGGAAAGTAATCCTCGATCTTTCTTTCATATTACGATGCATCAAATATGCTTAGTGAATAAACCTGAGAAGAGGTGAGATAAGAACTTTCGCAAATGAATCAGCAATAACTTATCCTTTGGGTTGCGTTCTGTTTCCTCCCATTCATAAAAACTATCATCCTCAATAGTGTGTTATCTGAAATTATTAAAAAAACCATAAATATGACTATTACAGCGTTTTGAATACGCATTATGTATAACCGGTAGCACTGATATGCAACCACGAGAAATCAACAATAACGTCAATAGTCATTTGCCATTCATAAAGTCTGTCATCTTCAATACTGTTATTTGAGATCATCACACATAAAACACGAATGCGATCATTGCAGGGATATGGATTATTCGCTCACATTGCAATGCATGATCGTGGGACACTGATGCGGACGTCAACAAGAGACCAGCGATAACTTTGGTTTCGTTTTCGTGGCCAGTGAATTTCTGGCATCGAAGCGTTGTTTCTCAATTAAACAGAGCCCTGCTGTGGCTAATTACAAAAGCAAAATATACTCAAATAGAGGGTGGGTATAAGGCGATAAATTAAATCATCTACCTGCTTCATTAGAATAAATGATGATGATGATGCATATCAGCTTTCATCTGCTTCCATACTACGTGTTGGGAATGAACGATCAAATTATTTATACGCCTTTTTTTGCTGACTCATTCACGCTTCTCGAAAAAGGGGAATGTTTATCTACAGGTGCCGATCTTTGTGGAAAAAAGCATATAGGATATACATCAAATAGTGCGAACTTCCCTCAGAAAATACGGTTTCTGAGTTTTGTAATGAAGTTGTGAGGATAAGCCACTCCATGTGTTAAATGGCTGGGTGGGGTTGGACTACTTCATAAAAAGGATCCTGCCATCCATAAGTGTTTAGAACGATATAAATAATATCAGTGTCCTGAAACGTCTTTTAATCATTGTAAAAATAAAGCATGGCTTGCAGAAATACGTTCGTCCTCTCCGAAACGAGATTAGAGTTTACATCTTGGCTGCTGTAAAGAGAACTGAAATGTATTTGAGTTTTTCCATCCTTTTGATTTTGGAAGAGTCTTTTGAGTAACCTAATAATGATTTCTGATGCCAGTCAAGCGTTTTTTCTTCCTAGAAAAATTAACAATTTTGTGACTAATCTCTAAGGCAGGCCTCGAAATAGATTTTGTAATACAGGTGCACAAGGTTCACCTAAGTTTTTAAATTAGGTACACAGATTATATTTTAGGTGCATATTTAAAAAAACGTAATATAATAGCATTAATGTAATGTAAACAACTTAATTAGTTGGTTATTATGTTTGGATATGTTACAAGTAGATAGTAAATAAAAATACTTAAACATTTTTTTTTATCTGCGAAATTATTCCTTACAAATATTTAGTCATATTAACAACAATGTTACAAATATTCATCTTACAAATATTTAGACATTGGTGGGCAATCAGAAACGTCTACGTTTTTGGCAGATCTTTACCCATAAGGTTTAGTGTCCATCCTTCTTTTTGTATTTTTCCTTCATTGCAACACAGTATTTTCTGGATTAAAGTTTTCGCATAGTGTGTGCTGTGTGTACTTAGGAATTTTAATTACGTTCCTTTAGAGCCAGAGAGGTCGATACTAATATGTTGTTCAGACATCAAATAACATAAAATACGTTTCCCCCGCTTTTTTTAACGATAGGTGCACTGTGTGCACCTAGAGGGAAAAAATTAGGTGCACAATTTTATTTTCGGGTGCACCTGTGCACCCGGGTATTTCGAGCCCTGCTCTAAGACCAGAGTATTTAGGTAAATTAAATCAGCATTTGTCATCAGCATTGTAAATTAAATCAGCATTTAAAAAAAATTTCGATACGTATGATTAATTTATTGCAGGCCATTTAATGATATTGCAAATTTTATTTCAGTTTCACAAACGAATTGCATAATCTGTCTGGCATATATCCTCAAAATTTAACTATATGTGTATCTTCATACTATTGCTTGGATTAAATTAATGTTAGATGTATACTAATTTTCGGTTTTCCAATAGTAATACTAAAACTTCCATGTTGTCGAACCAATTTCGTTATTACTAGGCACTTATACCAACTTACATGCATTAATGTGTAGGGTTGGTTGCATTCAGTTTTTTTTATGGCACAAAGGCCGTATCTGGCCAAGCTTCGCCAAACACAGGGCATACAGAGTCAAGTAACGGAATAAACACACACAATTAAAGTTATAATGACACAGAAGAGAGAAATGCATCCAAGGAGAAGTCTAACTTGATTGAAATTAAACCTGCCCAGCCTACAACTCACAAACTGCTAGCGCAGTGGGGAAAAAATCACTGAGCCACGACTTGGGACATGTTGGTAAAATGCGTGTTTTGTCCAAATTTCAGCATTTAGAATTCAATGAATGCACTGAGGCATTTAACATTTTCAAGTAAAGTGGTTTTCTCCGCGGAACCGCACTTTAAAAATTTCTAGGCTTATTATAGTGTGTCCATAGTCTCTTTACAGTTTCAAAAATGTATTGTAATGACAAATGAAAAAATTATTACAAAATGAGACTCGTCTATTTAAGTTTTTTTTTGCTTCATTTATATATATAATACACCTGTATATGGGCACCATTAGTTGCACGAAGCACATCCATGTGGTACTTGATTTCTTGCAATGTTCGCTGTAGCCACCACCACATCGGGGACTGCATGTTCGTGGGTTCCTAAATTAAACATTTCCAGACCGATTGATTGGAAGGGGTGGCCCAATTCCCTGTCCATCTCGTTCACTTTATATCACTCCCTTCGACTTCTTTCTATGGGGTTATGTTAAAGATAAGGTGTACGCCATTGCCACCATTGATGAGGATATGCTACAGCGAACATCAAAATCGAGTACCGTCTTGATGTGCTTCGTGTAACGAATGGTGTCCATATATAGTTGTATTAAATGAGGCGAAAAAACTTAAATATATACATCTCATTTTGCAATAATTTCCACTTATCTGTCTTTTCATTTGCCTTTGTAATAAATTTTTAAAATAGTAGAGACTTTATGGACACCCTGTATAAGGTTTTTTTTTGGTAACCCCGAGACAGATGCTCTATAGTACCATCATCTGTATACCAAAGCGAAAAATTTGTTCAAAAACATTCAACGGCTAATGGAATATAAATTTAAGCCTGTACTTTAACAAGTTGGAAAGATATTCTTGCTAGAAAGGGTCAATATTGTGAGTTTAGTTACTATTGCGTTATGAAAGCAATTAGATCTATTCTAATTTTTCTATTTTCCAACTATTAAACATATCGGGTTAAAGAATTACTTCGTTATTCCTGTGCGCCTGAACGACCGTATATGTGCTGATGAGTTGCGACTTACGAAGTGTTGTCAAAAATATGTGTTTTGTTCTATTCATCAGTAGTTTCGAGTTAGGTGATTGCACTAAGGCAATTAATTTTATGACTCTTTACTTGAAACTTTATAATTATTTTCTCATATCAAACTACCGTAGTATAATATGTGGAACTGACGCATTGAATGGGTAACACTTTACCAAACGGATATAGTTTAAATTCAGAACAGTTTCAAATGCTGATGAATCCCATGCACCCTAGAATCTATCGAATAAAACCATGACAAATACTATATTACCATCCAAAGTCACAAACTATCTTTAAGGTGTGAAATTACGCAGGAGGATATCTATTTTTCGTCTTCCCAACGCAAATAGAGTTATTAGTGGCACCCTCCGCGTATAGGATTAATTTAAATTTAAAAAATCGAGAAGAGCATTTCGAGGAACGAAGTACCACAGATTTGAAAAGGAAGAAAGCAAAAAGCAAGAAGGAGAAAGAAAAGAAGAAAAAAAGAGAACGAAATTCTCTTCTTTTCTAAAGCTAATATATATAGAACCGGTTATCCTCTCCAGATCTCCCGAGGTCGAGTTTTCCACAATTGCCTGTTCTTCCTCTCTTTTCAGCTTTTCACACTATGCCTTAGCGGCGACGGTAAAAACATGGACGAACCAAAATGGCATTCACTCAAAAAGCAATAATAATAATGTGAAAAAATAGCGGATGTGTTGATGGCAATGTAACTCTTTCAAATGATGAAAAATATCTGAAAATATGAATTTGATTGTTTCTGCGTTACTACAAAATATCTGCTTGCAGTTCGTAAATTTTGGCAGGTGTCTTTTCGTTTTGATCTAAAGCATATGGAAACTTGTAACGGAAAACATTACGCTAAACTTAGCGATGGCGTCAAAAATATGAACGAATACAATTTCGTTCTTTTGATAGCATGAAACAATAGCGGGATGTGTTGGATGTTATGGCAATGTAACTCATTCAAATTATGAAAAATAACCCAGTAAATAGGAAGTTGAGTGTTTCAACGATAGTACAAGAGCTTTAGTTCTTAAATTTTGGCAGATGTTTTTTCGTTTTGATTTAAAGCATGTGGTAACTCGTAACGGAAAATACTATGCCAAACTGTAGAACGAATATGAACGTATCTGAATTCCATTCTTTCGATAGTATGAAAAAATTAGCGGATGTGTTGGATGTTGTGGAAATATAACTCATTCAAGTGACAAAAAATAACCCAGAAAATATAAAATTGAGTGTTTCTACGAAAGTATAAAATTTGTGCTGCAGTTCGTAAATTTTGGCAGATGTCTTTTCGTTTTTATTTAAAGCGTGTTGTAAACTCGTAACTGAAAATATTACGTAAAAAATATGAAAGAACCCCCAAAATGGTATTTATTAAATTAAATAACAGACGTATTGATCATGTAACTCATTCAAATGGTGAAAAAACATTTGAAAATGTAAAGTAATAAATGTAATTGCAATTTTTTTGCAAGAGAACCAAATATGTTCAGGCTACAAATATTTTATAAATTTTAGCAGACTCATTTCTGTCTTCTGCTTCAGCATTTGTTTGTTTCTGGTGAAAACCTTTAAAAAGGTTATAAATATTGTTTTAAAGTAAACATAACTTGATGTTTAATGTGTGTGTGAATGGAGGTATTTTAATATCCTTTGAAGGCAACTTTTTCTTGTGTCTTGACATGTAAACAATTTATGTAAACAAGAAATATACTAAATTATTTTGAATGTCTGTTTCAAATTGTATAATCTATTTTGGTAGTGTAATGATTGCTCTAACTCCTTAAATCATGCTTCTGTAGCTCTTACAGCTCTTAGACTTTCTGTTTACATAATTCGTTTGGTCTTTTGGTAGCTAAACCTAATAATTCAATCATGTAAAATTCCATCTATAATATGTTTGAAAGCAAAAACATATTTACTATAAACATCTTTTTTGTTGTTGTTATTTTGAGATACTGCTTTGTTTACTCAGGGTTCCCACATGCCTTAAGAAGGACTGATTCTTCTTCATTTTAGTTTTCAATGGCCCTTAAAAAGTCTTAATTTTGTTGGAAGGCTTCAACATTTTTGAAAATGTTAATGATACTCTTGCCCTTAGATAAAGGTCACCGAAAATCGACGGGTTAATATTCATAGGTTAACTAAAAATGGATGTTTATTAAACTGGGTCTGTGAGACCCAACCTAGTACTCCGAAAGTCGCCTTAAAACAAGAAAAATAGCTTTAGAAAGACTAAAAAGTCTCTAAATCTTCTTTTACTTGAAAAATGGAACTCTTTCATTTATAACTTGGATAGTTATTCTTAAGGAAATTATTTAATAATTGTACGCATTTTAGAGTTTCACTTGCCTGAGAGTAGAAGTATGAACACAAAATTATTTTTCAGTTATTTGAATATCGAAAGAAGTTGCTTTTATAGTTGCTCAGGTTGTACTTTGGGATGCTCAATGATAGTTATATTTTTCTTCGTGAAGAAAAGTAGACGGATCATCAAATATATGTCACTTAGGCTTTATTCACAAGTTATAAATATCTGGGGCAGCTTTTTCTTTTCAACTGAACTTGAATGAACAACTGAATTGGAACAAAATTCAGAGAATGCAAATCTATACCTTAGAGAAGGCTTTCTTTTAGTTTCCGCTGTGTATATTTATAAGTTTTGTATCAATAAACAATTAATACAGCGGGAAATTTTTAAGATACTGTTTTCAAATATTTGTTTAAAAAGTGTTTGAATGGGTAAGAAAAGCAGTTATTTGGATGTGTAACATTTCGAACTGTCTGCTTAATAGTCTAATTCCATTCTAATGTTTTCAAAATTTTTTGAAGTGCTAATGATGAATGCCCAAGAGGGTTATTAGATATATCTTAAAATACGCTTCTTACATTCATAGTATAGGAAGCATTTCACGTTGATTTCAAATTTACGCTCATTTAGACCACCCAATTACCCTTTAAAGACTTGCGTAAATAATTCATTAATCATATTTTAACTGGAAAATACCTTTAAAGAATTTACGTGAATTCCTTCGACGCACTTTGTAAAAGTTTTTCGTTACTTGTGTAAGAGAGGAGAAGCATTTAACCCTTCTTTGCATGATTTTTTCTTTATTGGTGAAATAAATCAAGGTGATATAATTCATGTTCAAAATTAAAGGAAAAATGGTTAAAAAAATCTTAGTATATATTTATAGTATAAATTTAGCAAAAAACAATAGGAAGTATCATGTGGTATTTTTTAAATTAAACGCAAACTTTTTCAGAAATTGCTCTAAAAATAACAGAAACACATGTTACAGACCTTTCTTCCACTCATTTTCACTTTTTTAGCAATAGAAACTCAAATATAATAAAACAAAATTAAAAACGAAATCATACGTTTATTGCAACTACAACAAACAGCGGAATGACAACTTCAAGCTCGTTTTACTGATACTGACACTTGCTTATTTTTGACAGCTATGTTTTTTTTTTATGCAATGGACATTAAAAAGGTATCCAGACACGATCTACTTAAAGTAAACTTGTTCTTTTATATAATTTTTGGGCACTCAATGTGATGATGGAAATTTCCACCATTATGCAAAGAAGAGTTAATTTGCAGATTCTTACTAATTTCTTTATTTCTGTATAATTCGTTCTACCATTAGTGATTATTGTTGTGAACATATAAAAATTTCTTTTTGTGAGGTACGAGTTATAAATATAGTGAGTTTTATTTTAATTTTAGTAACAATCGCCTTCTCGCAGTATTATTTACATGCACGAGTAAGAAATATTCCTTCAATATAGAATCTGTGAAGTGGGGTTTCCAAACACTATGTTATTGAAGAGAGTGAAACAACATTTGTATTTTTTTATTTCTCTCTTCTGTATCAGTAACACTTTCCTCGTGTGTACAGTGAAATTTCGATTAACCGTCACTATTTTAACAGTCAGTTTCTGTTAACAGTCGGTCCATTATTACTGAACATTGCTGCTCAGAAAGCACGAGCCTCGAAGAAACAAAAGAAAAGGACAGACAATTTTAAAATTTGAATATGTATGTACGTCTAGAGCGTAAATTCATGTAACAATAAGTACATATGTACTGTACTATACTTAATGCAAACTTTATATTTTTGTTTCTGTAAAATGAAATACATACAAGTATGTAGTGTATTTCCAGTTCGTAAACGTGCATTTTGTTTCATTCGTTCATATGCAATGGATGGGGTGGGTTGTTGTTTAATGTTATCCGTCGGTTCGATTAACCGTCAAGGTCCAGATCCGGACCCTGTTGGTTAATCGAAGTTTTACTCCATTACTTGATATTGTCTTGTGTTTTGCACTGCTTGGTCCAATACAACCCTTGCATCATTAAACCCATACCAACCTTCTAATCCCCTCTATGTCATAGTTTCTTTAGAAATCTGACAAACAGTGATGTACGCTGGAAGCATTTTTAATCCCTAGATGTCCTTTGGAAATCTCCAGGACGTATTCAAAGGTGGGATCAGGAGGAGATGAAACTATTCTGGTGTCACAAAATCAAATGTTAATGTTATATTTAATTTCAGCTTAATGTTATAGTTAGTTTCAGCTTAATGTTATAGTTAGTTTCAGCTTAATGTTATATTAGGTGTCAGCTAAAACTGAATCTGCGAGGTAGTTTTCTTCTCAGAAAACTATGCTGTTGTAGAAAGAGTGAAACAATATTTATATTTTTTCCCTATCGCTTTTACACCATACTTGCCTTTAGAAGTCGGACTAAAATTATTTGCACTGGAAGTACTTTCATATCTTTTTAAGATAATCAGGACATATTCAAGGGTGGGTTCAGGAGGAGCCATCGCCAAATTATTTTGGTTTTACTAAATCAAAAGTTAATTCTGGAATTAGTTTTAGTTTAATTTAATCTGAATGATTTTCCTTCAAAATTGAATATGTGAGGTAGTTTTCTAAAAAAAATTGCTGTTGCAGAAAGAGTGAAAGAAGAAGACTTTAGATGTCCTAACTAAGAATGATTTTCGCTGGAGGCACACACAGATGATTTTGGAGATTTCCGGGATATATTCAGAGATGGACACAGGAGGCGTGAGGCAAAAGTTAATCGTGCAGTTAGTTTCATCAGTCTGATTGTTGTCCAAGTTTGATAGATAGCACAAAAAATCGTAGACCGTCAAAAAAAATAAGTAAATGAAATATTAATTCCAATATTATATCGATTCATACCACTATGGATCCACATATGGTTTAGTTTGGCTCTCTACTGTCATTTTTTGCTACTCGAGATATGGATCCGGTAAAAAGAAGACAAAGTCACCTTTCGTAGCCTTTTCAGGATACGTGTCTATTTGATCTTGTTTCTTTGATTCAGCAAATTTAACACACGTGCAGCAGTTTCGCTTTTCTAGATTTTTTGAAAAACTATGACCTGCACCAGAACTTCATGCAGAAGTAAAACTTTTGAAAGCGTGTAATTGGAACAAAATTTCATTGGGAGACTGTCAAAATCTCAGTTTTCGTGGGGAAAACATTCCATGTAAATAATTTTAATTCCACGCAGAAGACAAAAAGTAACCCAATCCGTTATTAGCTGCTGAAGTTCATACAGAAATAAAATGTTTCAAAGCAATGTATTGGAACAAACCAAAATTAATTGAAAGACTTTGTTGCTCAATTGCTATTGAGAAGGCTCGCGTTGTAAAATAACATAATGCCGTACGCATTATAAGAAGTAACAACCGATTATTAGTAACTGAAGCAGTTAATACTCAAATAAAACTTTTTAAACCAGTGTATTGGGAACAAACAAGAACTCATTAAAATACTGTTATTTCCCGATTGCTATTGGGAAGGCTCAGGTTGCAAACTATTGCAACGCCGTAAGTAGGATAAGAAGTAACCCAACTAACTCTTAGTAGCTGAAGAAGTTCACGCTGAAATGAAAAGTTTGAAAGCAATCAATTGGAACAAAAACTCATTGGATACCAAATTCCTATTTGATAATTTTTCGTAATAAATAATTTTAACAAGGACTAGAAGTTTCTCAACCAACTATTAGTTGATGAAGAATATGCAGAAACAAAACTTCAAGGTAATGCATTGGAACAAAAACTCATTGGAAGACCATTAGAAACCCAGTTCCTATTGGGAAGGCTTGCTTCGCAAGTAATTTTAACGCCGTGCAGAAGACAAGAAGTAACCCAACCCGGTTGAGAAGAGGAGGCTTCTTTTATTTTCGTGCTCTGCACAACATTTAACTGTGTGTGCCACAGGATGGTAATAGCACGCGATTATAACTTTCAATTGTAAGCTAATGCTTATTTTTCCCGTATGCAAATCAGCCGCGAGTCTTGTTGTTTCTACGACATTACGTAATTATAGGGCATCCCTTTTTTCTTGCCTCGCCGTAAAAACATTTCAATACGATTTGCCACCACACACTCGCAGAAGAATGGGAACCCAAAGCCTCGACCCCCCTCCCCTGTTCCATTTTGCATACTTATGCGTCTTCCACCGAAGAAAAAAATATATTGATTCGAGGAGATGGCTAAATTGTTTAACTTATCTGTCTGAAAAAAGTGCAACAGAAAAAGCAGCGACGTGCGCGGTAGTGGAGAGAGCTAATGCGAGAAGAGAGAAAAAAAAGCCCAAGGGTAATTATGTTGTAGCACCGCCATGGCAGCAAGAATATAGCGCGGTGGGGAAGGTGAACTGCTACTGGGGAAACAGCCACCCCCGGTTGCTATTAACTAGGAATGCTCAGCAGAGCGGTCGATGGACTAGCAGCGAGTGCCAGAGGCGACTTGTCTGCCTGTCTGGGCTGCCGACATTGCTGTGGATATTGTCTATCCGTGAATGGACTTGGAGGAAATCACGAGATGCGATCCGATATATTGTACTACATGCGATTCCTCTGGACACGCCCCCAGCCCTTTCTCGCGTTATTGAAAAATTTATTCCTGCTTGTTTCAAGATACCGACGGACAGTTTTGTTGTCTTTTATTCTGTTGCGCTGTTTTTCTAAGCGAAGGATTCCCGTTGAACGGAGCATCCTTGGTTAAGTACAGCCCAGACTTAAGAATTGGATGCAGCTGCAGCGACACCTCAGCCACACTAAATTCGAAATCACGTTTCTGAAAACATTATTTTCTTTTTCGTTTTTGACACGCCCCCAACCTTTTCCCACGAAACTGAAAGATTTATTCCTGCTTGTTTCAAGATACCGTCGCACAGTTTTGTGGTCTTTTATTCTGTTGCGCTGCTTTTCTGAGCGAAGGATTCCCGTTGAGCTGAGCGTCCTTGGTTAAGCACAGTCCAGACTTCGAATTGGATGCAGCTTCAGCGACACCTCAGCCACACTAAATTCGAAATCGCGTTTCTGAAAACATTATTTTCTTTTTCGTTTTTGACACGCCCCCAACCTTTTCCCACGAAACTGAAAGATTTATTCCTGCTTGTTTCAAGATACCGTCGCACAGTTTTGTGGTCTTTTATTCTGTTGCGCTGCTTTTCTGAGCGAAGGATTCCCGTTGAGCGGAGCATCCTTGGTTAAGTATAGTTCAGACTTTGAATTGGATGCAGCTGCAGCGACACCTCAGCCACACTAAATTAGAAATCACGTTTATGAAAACATTATTTTCTTTTTCGTTTTTGACACGCCCTTAGCCTTTTCCCGCGAAACTGAAAGATTTATTCCTGCTTGTTTCAAGATACCGACGGACAGTTTTTTTGTTTTTCATTCTGTTGCTCTGTTTTTCTAAGCAAAGTTCCCGGTGAGCGGAGTATCCTTCGTTAAGTACTGCCCAGACTGAATTAGACGTTGCTTCGGTAACTAACTAAATTTTTAAAAAATCTGTTTAATTTCCGTGAAACGAAGTTATGATAACTGTGCTCATAAATAATAATAAATACTCAATAATTGTGACTAAAACCTAATAAATATTTTCTGCAGTGTCAATAAATATCAGCAATGTTGTATTTAAAACAAGACACAAGATTCTTTTGGACAAGCCTTCGGTTCTATCTCGCGCTGTTAAAATCTTGTTCTAGCTTGCTTCTAGATACAGACGGATATTTTTGTTGTCTTTCATTCTGTTGCGCTGTTTTTCTACGGAACTGATAGCTGGTGACCAGAGTATCCTTCGTTAAGGGACTTTGAACGGGTCGTTGCTACGCTAACTCCTAGGCAGCAGATTAAATTAAAAATGAAAAGTAATTCACTCACATTGTTCTAAAGAACTTTTAAAAACAATATTCAATAAACTAATAATCAAAAGTATACGCTATAAATATTTGATTTTTTTAAAGCTGAGGAACGAGATAGCGTTTGGCTGTTAAAGGTTTGAACGTCATAAGGTTTTCCCTCTATAAAAAGATTGGAAAACAAAAAATACTTAATTGTAAATTAAAAGGTTGATTTTTCTAACATGAAGGGTTTGCTGCAAAAAGGAGGTAAGGCCAATTTTTCAAGTTTTTAGAAACCATAAAAAACGTTTGAATATTCAAATTTCTAAGTTGTGTGAAAATATTCTTTTTGATAAATTTCCTTAATTGTTCTTAACTAATGATTGGAGCTACATCTTTATTATACCAAACGAAAGAGGTTTTTTTTTTTTTTTTTTTTACCACAAGATAGTTTATGCAACTCCAAACTCCACCAGCGTGGATCTACCTTCTTTTTGCAGCAAACTCTTCATATGGTCAAATATTTCAAACTAAAGCAAGTTTGGCTTTTATTGTAGATTCAAAAAATTGTAATTAACTCGGAAGGTGATTTTCATGTGTCAGTTTTTCTGTCTTATATGTACAATTTTCTAGGCATTTCATATCATCACTACACTCTCCATGCATGGTTGCAACGTCGAGAAAATATTTCCAACCGATGCATATTTAAAAAGTTCATTTTTCCAATTTCTTCTATATCTACAATGTAAAAATTAAATCGAGGGGAAATTTTATATTGCCTAATACCATTAACAAATGTCCTCGTTCAACAGTTCAGCCCATATGTCTGTGTGGAGAGAATAGGGTCTCTATAGAAACAGGGTACGTTAATTTTGAGTTTTTTTAGGGTGATGACGTTATTTATTTTGTTCTTCGCGAATGTTAGCGTAGGAAGAGGCAGGTTATTACTAGTATAGATCCACGCCAACAGCCGCGAAGAACAAAATAAATAACGTCATCCCCCTAGAAAAACCCAAAATTAACATACCCTGTTTTTATAGAGACCATATTCCTACCACACAGACATAAAGGCTGTACTGTTGAACGCGGACATTTGTTAATGGTATTAGACAAAATAAAAATGCCACTCCATATTATTTGTAAAACATTTCTTCAAGACATACCCTATTGAAAATATGATAAGATTTGTTTCTACGGCATTAGAAAAGGGCCGACTTTGTGAGGGGCCATTCTCGTGATAGGCAGACATGACTTGAGCTATTCCCGTGGTAGACAGACAATAGTGACTGTGGTAACTTTGGGTTTCCACTGTTGTAACAAATACTGTTATGATTTGCCTGTTTTGGTACTGTTATGCCTAGCCTTTAACCGTATGCGACAAAAAATAGAGCATGCGCACTCCGGTTCTGTATAGAAAACATGCCAGTGCGCATGCGTATTTTTTCAATTTAATATCGTAGGACAGATGTTGGACCGATGATGTGGTTTGGCTTAAACTTATGTAGAACGGACATTTTTTCTTTTAACTTTGCTATTCTATGTTTCATCATGAGTCAATCTCGATTCATCCGATATATTGCACTACATACGACTCCTTTTTCGTATCTATTGTATTACGCACCCTCAGACCTATACTACTAAAAAGCAACTTTAAAATGATTGAACTCGCGGAAGTCTTTTGTAATTGTTTCATGAATCGAGACAAACACTATTTTGTACAATCCGGTTTTAAATACACTAATGAATCTCCGATGTTCCTTTTGATAGTAATTTTTTTAGGGAGAATGAACAAGCATATCTTGCCGTCGGAAATTTGAATACACCTTTTAGAAGACGCAATTCCTGTTCATGAACTGTATAAGTTTAAATCTGTTTATATAATATTAAAAGTCCAATGTTTAATCATGAGTCGTCAACCACGATGCAATATACTGTTCTACACGCAATTTTTTTCATATATGTTAAGCACCTGCAGACTTGAGTTACTAAAATATTAATTTTAAAGCGATTGAACTTCTGTTGTGGAACTTCGTGATTGCTTCGCAAACCGAGACAAAGTCTCGAAGTTTTGTTATTAATACCTCGTTTCAGTTTCTCTAAACAAAGTATTTTTTAACCATCGGAGGTCTGTGGAATCTTCATTTCCGCAGTTTCATTATGCGCGATTCATGAATATGGTATCTTGGAGAATTAAGTACTAGTGCTATGTTTTGAAAATAGCAAGCATGCAATTGCTATTTGGGCGAACTATCCCCAGATCTTAAACAACGCTGGAAGATTGATGTATTAGTATTTAACTTCGGCCAGACCATTTAGTTTTTGTGTGTATTTCTCTCCCAAGAGCGCACACAAAATAGAGGAAAAACCGGATGTGTTGGAAAAACGTCGAGAATGATTTTCTTTAGAATTGTACTCTTTTCTTTGTTTCTATATAAAGTGCGGGTCTCTATTATGTCTGAAAACGACACAACATATTTTACTTATGTTTTTAGCAGTGCTAATTTTTTCTGAGATTTTAAGCAACGTGTTGATTGAGACGCAGATACGCGTCGATCTTTATTTTATTACTTTTTGCTTGAAATATCTGTTTCGCGAAACAAGGAATGTGATGGAGCTGGATGCTTATGAAGTGCACACCTGTTTCCTTCCTTTTTGGATTAACATAGCTGCCAATCCTTCCGGATTACCCGGAAACTTTCCGATTTTTCATAATTTTTCCGGTTTTCCGGCCGGAAACAAGTTTTTCCGCATTTTGCATTTTTTAAAGATTATCGCTAGATAATAGATTACCGAGCATTCCCAACTTACGTGTTACCCAAGTAATGTGTAAATAAATATTATAGCCAAGAATAGAAAGGTGGAGTGGTAACAAACGGGACAGTGGACGATTTCTCGCCAAAGTGGCTAACTTCAATGTATACTGTTGTTACGGCAACCCTATTTAGAAGTTTAGAACTGAAGACTATTGACGCCACCATCTTGGTTTGGCGACAAAAAAAAACGCCTTGGCGCTACTGTCCCGTTTGCTACCACTCCACCACCTGCTGTAAGTTAAACTGTTATGTATACAAGGTTATGTTAAGGGGGTTTATAGTTATTTTCTAAAATTGGTTCAAACTGAGGTTATTTTAAGTTTCTAATAGTTAAGTTTCTAAGTTTTTAAGTTAGTTAAGAGAGAGTTTCTAAAGGTTGTTTTAATACATTGTATTACTGATATTACTAAAATTTTTAATTTAAATCATAAATTTCTGCCCTTTGGTTCATATTTTTTTTTAAATGTCGATTCCAAGTATGAATAATAAACTCTTCTGTTTTTTACCCAAAATATTCTGTTTTTTTACCTTATCCAGTTGGCAGCTGTGGGTATAACTAATTTCTGTTATTTTAACAAAATTTCAATAAGGGTGGCCTCAGTTTGAAATGAGTTCGGCGCTTTGTTTCTAAAATGCGATGTGTACTCGTTTGGTGTTCGAAAGTGGGCACGCATGATCGCAATACTTCGAAATTC
This sequence comes from Metellina segmentata, assembly GCA_947359465.1. Lineage (NCBI taxonomy): Eukaryota > Metazoa > Arthropoda > Arachnida > Araneae > Tetragnathidae > Metellina > Metellina segmentata. The sequence goes on from OX375884.1 coordinate 25,534,540, forward strand.
AAAACCCAATCAAAAAGCAGCTTGAAAATTTGCACATCAAGACATAAACTCCTTCCCATAAATAGACTAAGGCAAGCCACACATTGGTTCAACATTAGTCCTACGACATTAAATTGGGTGAAATGCGCATGCGTAACGGTGTGTTGAAATGGTTTTCTTTGGAATCGTGTTTTTCTTTCATAAAGCGCCTGGTTGGCACGACTGTATTGTGTCGGAAAACGACACAATATGTTTTATTTGTGTTTTTTAGCATCGCAAATGTTTCGGAGATTTCAAGCAGTGTGCTTATAGCGACGAAGATCCGTCCATCTGGTTTCCGATTACCTTTTGCTTGAAATATATGTTTCGCAAAACAAAGGATGTGAAGAATCACCTTGAGTTTCTTGGTATAACTCATTTTAATGTTGGTTCACCATGAGTTTACTTGGTACAACTCATTTTTATGTTGGTTAAACAAAAGCTCACCACAGGTGGCCTCGAGTTGGTAATGAGTTCTTAGCTTAGTTTTTACAATGCGATGTGTGTTCGTTTGGTGTTTGAAAGTGGTATGTATGATCGCAATTCTTCGACATCTAAAATCCAATGGAAAAAACAGCGCAAAAACTGCATATCAAGAGATTACAACTGAGAAACTCCTAATAAATAGACCAAGGCAAGCCACACATAGGTCTAACATTAGTCCTGCAACTCTAAAGTGGATGAAATGTGCTTGAGTACCTGCATATTTCCTTTACAGAAACGGAGTGTGAGTGAGCATGTCATGTGTTTTGTCACATACTTCTCCAGACTGTGGATGGGCTAACAAGACAAAGGTGTGCACATGGAACCCGTCAAAGCACGTCCTCGCAAAGACAAAAGTTGTCTTAAGTTCACAAATTTGACCTCAATAGCATCAAAGTAAAAAAATCTACAGCGGAATTAGGAATTTTCTATAGGAAGGGCCGGTTCAACAAAAGCCCTCATAGAATAAGCCCATGGGTACTTCATGTGGGTATAGTTAGCTAATCACAGTGAACTAGAAAAAAGCATTATCTGTCTAATATACTTACGTCGCCGTAGAAACAGACTTTGTCCTATTTTCCTTAGAGGTTCTATAGGTTAGTTTTTAATTTTCCATAAGGTATCCAAGTTGGTTGCATTGGCGCACTTGATGACGAAACTTGTTAAGGTTTTTAATCTTCATCGAAACTTTTACTAATAAACTGCCTCTTCAACGCCAACATTCGTGAAAAACAAAATAAAACTTAGTCATCACCGAGTGTCACCCCTACTCAATACAAACGTACCTTATTTCTATAGTGACCACCATCATCCAGACTTGGTATCGGTAGCAGCTCACAGTGGTAGACAGACAGTTATAATACCTATATTCGAATTCACTGGATTACCTTTTTAAAATATCGAATTCAGTTTTGAATTTCGGTTTTAGTCTTGAGACACTTCTGTAAGGGAATTTCATTTTGAATGAAGGTGTCTGAATGTTGATAAATAAATATTGTCACATGTTATCCATTGCTTCCCATATGAAATGTTCTGCTACCGCCTATGTAACAAGAACAAAAAAGTATAGAATAATGTATACAATTAAAACACAATTCCAAATGCAACATAAAAAGTGCTAAATGTATTTTCATCATTTCTTTTTTGCTGACGTAGTAATAGCGAACTCCAGTTGAATTAATATAAAAGGAATGGAATGTTTATCGTTTCTTTAGTAAACAATAATTTTAATTGCTTTCAGAATTTCTGCATAAAAAATGCTAAATAAGTTTTCAAAATTATTATTATTTTTTGTTGTCGTAAGAAAGAAAATAGAATGTTCATCATTTCGTTAGTAAACAGTGGTATTATTTCCTTTCCAGAATTCTATATAAAAAGTGCTAACTACGTTTTCGCTATTATTTTGTGCTGTAAAAGTGGGTTACCGTTGAATTAATATAACGGAAATAGAATATTTATGACTATTAAACCAACCATTTATGAAATAATATTTAAAAAAATAACGGTTTTAATTCCCGTAACTCGAAGATGAAGTTAAAATCCTCCACTCAGGAATTTAAAACGCAACTCAGAATTAATTCAAATTACAAATTGCTAAACACATTTCAATGATTCTTTGCTCATATATAAAGTAACAAATAATAAGCCCTTTTCAGTCTTGGATTATCCCCGTAGATATTTTAAATTTATTTCGTATTATGTTTATCTCCATGTAAAGCGGGCAGGATAAACCTATTCCGAGGGCCAGATCTAACCTACAGGCTATAGTTTGGTATCCCTGCTCCAGCGGAAACGAACAACATCTGGTTGTGTCCTAAATCCTAGACAACCTTCTTATAAAACTGTGTTAATGACTCAATGTTCTAATTTGATTAATTTAAAGATGATAAGTACAGATGATCCATTGTTTTGCTTCGTTTTTTAATACCATGAAATGACCCTAACCTTCCCCAAACGCCTGTATCCTGTTTTGAAAAGACTTAGAGCACAATGAGCTCTTTGGAATTTTAGGTCACATGAAAGTGCAATTCTTTAAAAACATAGCCGTTCTAAAATGAATTACCAACAAAATTTTAGTTATTTACAACTCGCAGATAAACTAGAAAAGGCAATCAGAATGGCTTAAAAATTTTTAGTACATCAGCACTTATCGTATTCATCAATGTAAAATTACCTAAACGTTTTACACTTATATATTATCAGTAGATTCGTTAAAAGTAAATTTCTTCCGAAAAAATGTTCGGATTGGCCCTATATGTGATATTACTTATACTTTAGATTTTATATATTTGACAAAAAATTTGTATATTAAACAGAACAAGCAGTCATGAACATTTTAAGGTTATTTAATGATTAAAAATTTAATACCTATACTAGGACATGAAGTAACCAAAAATATTCGCTATATAATTTAAAATATAATTTAGAATTCAACTTAAAAGGTACTAGATAAATTTTGCAACCTTCTTCTTTGCTAAAGTAGTAAAAGTGGACTATCGTTGAACCAATGTATATATATATATATATATATATATATATATATATATATATATATATATATATATATATATATATATATATATATACAGGGTGGTCCCGAATTCATGGTACAAACTTTAATGGTAGGTACAGGACATTGTAACAATGATTTATTGTATAGGAATGTATAGTCGCAAGTGACGCGGTGAGGCGAAAACAGGGGAAATAACGGCCGAAAGGAAAAACAAAGATTTTATTGAAAGCGTTGTTGACAAGTGTCATGTTTACAGTAATTGTTCAAAATTGCGTCCACCAGTATCGATACATGCTTGACAGCGTCGGTGGAGCGATTGGCGTACACGTTCAAAGATGCCTGGTATTTCACGCACACCTGCAGCAGCTACAGATAAGCGAGCGACGAGATCCTCATCTGAGTCAACTGGAGTCTCATAAACAAGATGCTTTAGATGTCCCCATAAAAAGTAATCGAGGCTCGATAAATCGGGAGATTGGGGTTGCCTAGGGACTGGTCCACCACGCCCAATCCATCGAGTACCAAACGTGGCATTCAGGTAATTCCGTACATCAATGCTGAAGTGTGCTGGCGCCCCATCGTGCTGAAACCACATGCGGTTACGAATGGCGATCGGAACATCATGCAGCAGTTGTGGTAACACTTCTTTCAGAAAAATAAGATAGCTTCCGCCAGTGAATTTGTTGCCAGTTGAATTTGTTCAACAGCGGCTAGACATCTACTGCCCTCTACCGGCAATGATACCAACCGATCACTCCATTTCTCTTTCCTTTTATTTCCCCTGTTTACGCCTCACCGCGTCACTTGCGACTATACATTCCTATACAATAAATCATTGTTACAATGTACTGTACCTACCATTAAAGTTTGTACCATGAATTCGGGACCACCCTGTATATATATATATATATATATATATATATATATATATATATATATATATATATATATATATATATATATATATATATATATATATATATATATATATATATATATATATATATATATATATATATATATAGTATTTTTTGTGACGTGTACTTTGGCCTTTTGGAATTGTGTCCTATGACCTTTTGCCTATTTTATCTTTCTATTTTGGTCTTTATGGTATTTTAGGACTATTTTTGGCCCATACTGAGAAAACATATCGCACCCCAGAAAAATAAGTGACACAAGTCAAAAAATAAAAATTTTGATGTTGTCATTGAAAAATATGTATGAGGTGCCCAGCGTTTTATATTACTATTCCATAGAATACTATAGAAGTTACAAGAATAAGTACTTACCTAAAATTTAAAAGAAGCTTATACTATTTCAATATGAGTTTTATAGTATTCTTTAAATTGATGCTTCTCAAATTCTGTAATTTTGAGATGATATATATATATATATATATATATATATATATATATATATATATATATATATATATTTATATATATTTTTATATATATATATATATATATATATATATATATATATATATATATATATATATATATATATATATATATATATATATATATATATATATATATATATATATATATATTTATATATATATATATATATATATATATATATATATATATATATATATATATATATATATATATATATATATATATATATATATATATATATATATATATATATATATACAAAGATAATAAGAATCTTAAACATGTTTGGTGGGAAGATTTGAAAGATCGTTTTAAGAGCTGTCCTACCGTATCGAATTAGTATTTCCTAAAACTATTTTCTCCAGAGGGAATTCACACGAAACGTCTTTAATCAAAGAAGCTGTTATTGTTATCCGGAGAATTCTTCGAAAAGCTGCGACCACACCAAGTCTCATACTCGCATGAGCGATCACTGAGAACTTTTTCTTTAGGACCACTACCATGGCAGAATGGCTCTCCAAACAAAAAAGTCGAAACGGAGCCTCTCAAATTCCTCCGTGGGAGGCTAGAAAAAAAAACCTGCAACTTTTTCTGTCTTCCACCCACCCACTTGAACAGAGGTTTTTTACCAATCGAAGTTTGCTCTATCGGCGGAGTCAAAAAATTGCTGCAATACAAAGATGACCGAACTCGCACTTAACAGAAAAAGCCCTTTGTCCTTGACATTGTCTGACCTGAAGCCAATTTTGTCCTTGTAAAACTACCAGGCGGTTTGAGATGAAATTGAGCAAAATTCTTTGAGAAACAGAAGCCGATTCCTTTATTTATGCATTTAGCATGATTTCAGTGCTACTTTACTACTTCCAGTGCTTCGTTGAGATGAAATTCCAATGAAATTCTCAGTTGAACAGAGATTGGTTTCTTTATTCATAAATTTATCAAATTTTCCTTAAACCCATTTTTTTTGTCCTTGTTAAACTACCAAGCGGTTCGAAATGAGATTCAACGAAATTGCTTGAAAAGCAGAAGCTTATTCCGTTATCAATGCATTTGTCTTTCTTCATTTACACTCTGCTTGACTTATCGCAATTGGTCAAGATTCCAGTGCTACTTTAATGCACTAATTAATGTCCATATGAAATTCAACGAAATTGTTTTGTCTAACAGAAATTGATTCCTTTATTTATGAATTTATCAAATTTACCTGAGAACTGGATTAATTCTGATTGGTCACATTTCTAGAGCTATTTAAATGCATTATACATAGAGCTCAGGGACGAGCTACTTGATGTTACAAGGGTGGACCGATCCTTGGAGTACGACCAACGACTAGAACTAATTTCTGTAATAAAAGGATACTCTTAAACGTTATTCATAGTTAATCTTTAAGCATGATGTACTTATAAGTGCTAGGTCTTCATCAATACAAAAAGTGATTTAAAGGGTAATAGAATATATTTTAACACAGTGCCCGTCAAAGAGTTAAGAAAGAAATCGGGACTTAAAAAATCAAAACCTATATAAAAACAAAATTTAGTCGTATTCAAGTCAAAGCTTTCTCTGCGCTTCCCTTGAGATTATATTAATTATATTGCGAACTAGTTTTGTCGGTTTCTTACATCATTAACTATTTGGATAAAAATACGATGCGTTAGTGAATCGTTGTTAGCGTATTTAGTTTTTACCAATCACGCTAGCAATCGTCCAAGCTGACATCGCGTTTCCAGACACTTAAGACCGCGCCTATATTGTTTGTATTGTTTGCAGTTTAAAGCCTCCTAACTGTGCAATAACAAGAAGGGATTGGAGAAAAAGAAGGACTCACCATGTCGTTGAAATCGTGTTTGATGAGTGCCTATTTGCTCATCATGGAGAAAGCTACAGTAATGATCCAAATAACTAGGAGAAGAAATTCGAAATCAGGATCATTATTTCACAAACTAAAGTATTTTCCAGATACTATAAGCGTTTCCCAATTCAAAAATGATTTCGCTTGAAAAAATAAAGTTTCCCAAATGCAATTTGTAGGTTGTCAAAACATTCAGGTAATTTGGTAACAATCCCCTATAGGTCCTTGAAATCGGTACCTATTACCGACTTGGTAAACCTTTCCATATTTTCCGCTGTTGTATACTGGCTATTATTGCTGAGACGAATCTTGTTTTTGTCATTACAGCAATTTGAAATAGTATTGTTTATTTCCTTTTCACATCAGCTATAATATGATATGCTTTTTGGTCCCCCGTCTTGAGAGTTTTTGATCGCTCTAGGTCTAGAAAAGTGCACGAACGGGGCTGGATCATGCAAACCTCGTCAGCTGTTACAGCTCTAATTCCGAATGTAATTAATTAATTGGTGTATAAATTTATTTAAGCTGTACCATAGATCTGTGGAATCATAACTATTACTAACTTGGTAAACCTTTACATCTTTTCTGCTATTGTTTGCTCAGCAGAATACCACTTTCGCGTCATTGCAGCAATTTGTTATAGTCTTGCTTATTTTCCTTTCACATTAGTCATAACATACTATGCTTTTCGGTAGCTCAAGGTCTGGAACAGTGTATGAGATACTGGAATGGGGTTGGATCATTCAAATTTCACCGGCTGTTAGAATTATAATTCTGAATTAAGTAATTAAATATTGTATCCATTTATTTAAATTGTTTCAAGTAATTTTACAGAGAAAAAAATATTTTTCTAGGTAATATTTACTCCGTGTATGGGCTTAGTATAAGAACGTATTGATTCCATGGTTCTTACATATCTGGACAGTTAATAAATGCATGTTTAAGTGCACAATTTTATAGAAAAATCATTGCTGAAAATCTCTTAAACTGAAAAATTGACATGAAATGTTACATAAAAATTGAAAGTGCCGATTTGTTTGAAGACCTTTTTCCGTCTCTCATCACAGTATCTGCATAATCCCACTCTCATAGAAGTTCTGAGGTTTCTGGCTAAAGAACTGATCCAGGTAACGAAAATTGTTGAACCACTTACGGCACGTGGAACGGCCAACGGCACCCTCAAAATGTACAACATATATCTTCTTTTGCTTCGGTGAAACATTCTTTCCTTTTCGGAAATAAAAAAGCAAAATATGTCCAAAAATGTTCCTTATTTTCTACCATTTTTAATGCTTAACAAAACATAAATAACGTCACCAAATATCACAACTTAACACTCGTGAAGTACATTAGATGACACTTCGGCTTTGCGATGAAAATAGGACGAGCTTTTGCATCAATCCAAAGAACATTTTGAAATAATTTAACTGTTTAGGATATATAAGAAAGAGTACGCCTTTTTATTCTGTGAGTAGTCGAGTTAGTTTACTCAAATGGTCACCCTCCCAAATACTGCCGATGATCGAATTTACTCAACTTTGGAAATAGAAAGGGCGTGTGTTGATTCCCGGCGCTGTTGTTAAAGTTAAGTTGGTTGTTTTCGGGCTTTATGGGCGCAAGGGCCACAAGCTGCGACAAACACAAAACAGACAAAATAATGACGGAGGAAGATAAAGCAAACAAGCAGAAAGGTAGGCAAACAAGGGAAGGTAGAGAAACGTATTTAAAAATCACTGTTCTGTAGCTGGTGGAATTTTGAATAAAAAATTTTGTTTCTTCTCAAATATTTCCCCATTCAACTTTAACTTCCTAATATTTGTCCTTCCTAAAAGAAAATTTTCCATTTTCTCAAAATTCTTTCGTGGTATAGAGTAAAGTCTTTAACATTTAATTTTCTGTTACTGGAATTTGATAACTGAGGTATTCTTAATTATAAATTCTGTTTTTATTATTGTTTCATTTGATATTATTTATCCTTCCTGAAAGAAAAGTGTTTACCTTCCGAAAATTCTTTCTTGGTAAAGAAAAGCATTTAATATTTATAATGTTCTGTGACTAGTATTTAGTAACAGGGATATATTTGAACTATGAATTCTGTTTTTTTCTGTGTTCTCAATTGATTTCGGATTCAGTTTCCACTTTACAATTCGTCCTTCCGAGAGGAAACATTTTTGACTTCCCAAAATGTTTTCGTGGTGAAAAAACGCATTTAAAAGTTTAATTTTCTGCGACTGGAATTCGGTGACTGGTAGAATTATGAATTGCAAATTCCGTTTATCTCAATGGTTTCAACATTCAGATTTCCCACCGCAATATTTGTCCTTTTTAAGGGGGTATTTTTATTAATTAATTTTGAATTTTGAATTTTTTTGTACTGATTACCCATCTAACTAATAAGCAAAATCACAACACAAAATTTTTCCAAAAGTTTTTTTTTTAATTTTAAATTAAAATTTTTTGAAAAAAAAAGGGTCATTTTAAATTGCTAAAACTCAAAATATTCTTGGTCAATTTTCAAAATTCTTGCATTAAATTATTCACAAATTTATAAACTTTAATTTTGATTCAGCAATTTAAAAAATATTAATTTAATAAAAAATAAGAAATATTTGAATGAAAATGTTTGAAAATTGAAAGGTACTTTTTTTTTTAAAAGTCATATTTTAAAAAGTAAATATTTGTTTCAAATTTGCTGAATCAGAATTAAAGTATAATGTTTGAAAAAGATATATTCCAAATTTCAACCCTTAAACTTTATCGGTTTTCGACTTATAGCAATTTGAATACAGGAAATCTTGAAAAAATGTATCATGGAGAAAAACGCATTTAAAGTTTTAAAGACAGATGTTGTTGCCATGACAACAACTGTCAAGAGTGTTAGATTTTCAAAACAACGCACCACAAAAATTATTATATCTCTAGTTCTAATTAAGATAGAAACATGATTTAGACGTCCTTTTAAGCAGAAAAACACAGATAATTTCTTAAAATAATAAAAAATTTCGAAAATTTGACGATTTTTGTGTCCCGGACCCACTTAAAAGAAAAATTCGTACTTTCATAAAACCTTTCTTTGGAAAAGAAATGCATTAAAAAATTGACTCGCAGTACGCATGCGATCCGTAACTCAAGCAGCATGAGAAAATACACAATTTAATTTCATTATGACGATATTGTAAAATAAAATTACGTTTCTAAGTAAAGTACCTTTTACAAGGCATGCAATTTTAATCTCAAACACTCCCCTCAACGAAAATTCCTGACCTATCCGATCATATCAGCATCGAATCTAATCCATTATTAATTAACTACGATGAAAAAATTGAAAACTCGATCTTTATTATATCGCACGGTTTGCTTATGTTTTTTCCTCAATAAAACTTTGCCTACATTTTATTACTCATAAATTAAGATCATTATGCTTCTCATATAATTTGATTGGTGGCCGTAAGTATGCATTGTAACAAATTGTAGGATGACTAAACGCATCAGGTTCTTAAGTCGGACAATGCGAAAGACCGATCTCTTTCTAACCTGTGCTTTCCTCGAGGCAAGTTTTTTACGCTTCGCCAGACTCATGCTTTTGACACATTCATTTACGATCTTGTGTTTAACAAGATTTGCATGCCGCATGTTAAATGTTAGCTTGCTGAGTTACACGATAAATGACTTCGGTACATTCGTCACTTAACCTTTGCATTCATCTCATTCCATACAACGAGGTGCATAAAGCGTGATTGTTATTTTTTCCATTCTCGCATTTCATATGGTTGCGTCGGAAAGTACACTGGTGAAGCTAGGAGTTTCGGGTCTTGGGGGAAAACGATGGTTAAGTATATTGTTTAAATAATTAGATTAGTATATTACATATTAGGTTAAAAACGTTTTACTCTCATATTAGTTTACTAATAAATTATTTTGTTTACAGCATCAATTTTTATTGCAATTAAAGACATTCGGCTATCAATTTTTGATTGCCAGTTTAAAAAAAATTGCTCACAATACCAATTCTTGATTGCAATTTTTATAAATTGTTCCCAACTTTTGAATGCTATTTTGGTAAGTTATTGTTCACAATATAATTTCCTATTAATACAAAAAAAGTTGTCGTTCCAAAACCAATTTTTGATTGTAATTAAAGACCTATTGTTCACAATATCAATTTCCTATTAATACAAAAAAATTGTCGCTCCAGAACCAATTTTTGATTGTAATTAAAGAACTACTGTTCACAATAGTAATTTTTGATTGCAGTTTTATTAAATTATTGTTTGCCGTATTAACTTTTGAATGCAATTTTTTATTGACTACGCATAAAACTTAGCAAAAGACTGAGCTTTTATTTATAATGGCCACTGTTGATGGGTCTCTAGGACTGAAGTTAGAAAGTGCGTCCGCTGTCTTGTTCCGTGCTCTACAAAGGCTTATGAAGAGAGAGTATAAAATGTTTTATTTGTTCTCTCTTTTCTGAACAGCAATACGATTGCTAGGGGCTATACGAAAGGAAGAATCTACTTTTAAACGTTGTAAAGAGGAGTGATTGAAAGCACTCACTTCACACGCATATTACTGGAAAATACTTGCGACAAGGATATAATTGGTCTAGAAATTAAAAACATTTTTCCCTATAAAATTTACAAAAGTTTCGTACAAATGTTTCTGAAATGCTGCCTATTAGATATTATTGTAGGAGCCAACGCCCCTGTAGACAACCCTTCGCAACGCTTCTGGGAGCGTATAATGCAAGCTGTAGATGTGTTTGATTAACACTTTCTTGAGATGCCCTCAAAAAAGGAAAGCTTTCGTGCAATAAAGCAAATTGTTTCTAAATTGCTTAAGCTTTGATCAGTTTGACTTCAGTTTAGTTGCTTTATATTATCTACTTAAGTATTCATTTGAAAAGACTAAAATGTGTATGTGATCGGGGTCAAATATTTCCATATTATGTTCATACTGAAGCACTTAGTTGGGAGCTTAATGATGTATGAATTTTTTAACGAAATCTATTTGGATATCGACAAAACTATAATGTTAATATTTGGTTTATAAACATGTTAGTGGAAACGTTCAAGCATTACCTTCATTTTTAAGAGCTTGTACCCATATTGCTTGCTTGCTATTCAACTGGACAATATTTTTCAATACATTTTTATTTGTGCATTGGATGTAATTCTCCTCCAGTAAGACATTTTAGTAAGGACTGTTTATCTGTTAAGGTACGTGATATTGATTTCAAACAGAAGCTCAAACGAGGTCTATGCATTCTGTCATTGCGTTTAGTTTGTACATTCGGTAAATTTTCTGCAGTAAGGAACTTTTTATCTGCTAAGGGTTTTGATATAAAAAGCCTTTATGGTCGAGTTCCGATTCGTTTTCAAACAAGTGATATTGATTTCAAATAGGAGCACAAACGAGGCTTATGCATTCGTCATCTTACCACGAAGAAAATGGCCAGTTTGGAAAATTGGCAGACATTGTTGAATGGAAGTGGGCAATTATATGTGGAGACCTCTACGATATCTACCGCCGAAGCCAATTATTAACAAGCTATCATTAATTCCGTCTACCGTAGATGTTTAACGTCACGTAGCATCCAGATTGTAACGACGAAGCATCCAGTTCCTTTCATTTTTATGTCGAACCATAGCGCTTCTCTCTCTTTGCAGAATGCACCTAGCTGTTGAAACTAATTACTGGTTCCTACAGCAGCCAAACTTTGTCTGATCATCAGAAACACATTTAGTCTTCTTCTCGTGACTCCGTGACAAGATCATTGCCCATTAGGTCCTTTCTTCCCAGCGGCTTCAACAATGCTCTCTTCTCGATTTCGACGGTGAATGGAAGGGATTGTTCAAGATCCATGCTTTGTAATTTCTTCACCGTGGAGCAAATATGTCTGCTTTTAGAAGGCGGTACCGAAATTTCTACGCTTGCTACCGCCGACCACGAATAAGTATTATCATTATCAATTTAGATCTTTCCTCGACATATGTATCAAAAGTCCTTGGAACAATATCTCTGCTTTTAGCTCCGAACTCATCGTCAGTTTAGAGGTAGTAATGCATCCACTTTAAGTCATTGATCTGGAAGTCATGTTGGCATTTATTTTTATTATCTTCCACTGTTCACGACTTCGTCTTATTAAGGGAAGATGTGCGCAAAAGCATCCGGTTCAATAGCTCTGTAATGACGCGCATATTTTTATTTCATGCGCAATTCTCGACCTAGCAGGCACTGTAGGCAAATTTAGTTAATGGTGTAAAACAGGCAATATATCTTGATTTGTAGGTGAGGAGATGCACGAAAATTCCCCGATGCCGCATTATGGTGTCACGCTAAATATGTTTGATTGCATTTCAAAGTCTGTGCTGCAGATTTTTATTCGAACGGATAAGCGCTTCGATTTGTCTGTTTCAGAGCATGCATTGTTAATCTCGAGGCCCGATGGGATCTGTGATCTATTTCGATCCAAGAGCGATTTGGTATTGAGATTGATGTTCTGAGAATTGTACGTTCATACTAGCGTGTTATGAGACTCATCTCTAATGAACTCCAATACTCATAAATCATCTTTATGAAACCTGTACTCTTAAAAGCATAAAAGTCAGCATTTAAGATGAAGGAGTTTCGATTTAAAATCTGTTCGGGTGTTGAGATTGATATTCTAAAAATTGTACATTCATGCTGACATATTATGAGACCCAACTCTTATGAACTCTATTGCTCATTAATCATGTTTATAAAACTTACACCTTCAACTCTGAGGAGTTCACACGCATTCATCCGTTCTGAAAGCTGTAGTATTCGCAGCATTTTTATCATCTTGGCTGATAGAATCTTTCCTTCAACGAATTCTTCCAACGAACAGATGTGGTTTTTTAGCCATTATATGTACTGTAGGGAATAAGCAATACAACATTACGCAGAAACCTTGAGACGCTCAGAAAGCATAAAAAGAACGTTCAAGTTGAAGTTGAGGATGCTTCGAGCCTGATTAGTATCTCGATATTATATCCATGCAGGGTCTTCCCTGGGGTTTTGAGCTGCTCACATGCAAACCTCATCAAATCGCATCTTCTCAAAAACATTTGATTTTCTGGAAGAATATCCTCCATCCCAAGTAATGTATTCTAAACATAATGTGTAGCCTAGTCTTCCTCTTGCTTTCTTAAATACCCATAATGTTAAATGAGCCAGCGTTTAATGATTCTTTCAACTGTCTTCACGCTATCGACATATTCAGACGCATATTATATCTGTAACGCTCGACACTTCGAGTGAAAAGATAAAATTCAGCATGTGTTTTTGATCTCGTTTTAATTTCAAAATAATTTCCGGACGGATTCGAGATCCTCTCCCTCTCTAAATAAACTTTCCTTAAGGGTGATTGGGTTTTGAATATTCCTTGTAAATTAAGAACAAATATGTAGATTCAAAGGTGTCTTTTGTTACAATCGAGAAAGGACGTATAAAGACGAAACAGATATAAAATGTTGGACATGTTTACTTAAAGTTGGGGCACATTTTGCCTTCTTTCGACCATCCTGTTTTTTTCGACGAAGTGTATCACATCAATCAGGCATGACGTGATATTCGCTTTGGATATCTAATTTACACTCTTTAAAATACAGCTTAAATTATAAGATTAGCCAAATTAAGTTTCCTGTGATAAGTTCATATTCCGCGCTCATATAAGTGTGCTTTATAATTACACAAACGAAAGTTCTCACTGTAAGTTTTGGTGAAGTTAAACAGAATTTCTGGAGCGGATGACTTTGATCTTTTCTTAGCCTTCCACTGGAATACCTGAACAGAAAAAAAAATTACATTTCGTTTGTTTGATGTCATAGTATTTTGCTATTGAGGGTTGTGAATTCAAAAAAAAATAGAATACCCACAACTTTGAGCATATAAATTCGTTTTATAAGCAGTATAAAAATCCTAAAAATGAAGACAAAAACAGGATTTTTTTTGTGACTGCGAAAAAGAAATATTTTAAAACATGTTTAGCCGGAGACAAAAAAAAAAAACATTGAGTCAAAAAAGCTTAAATGAGAAAATGGTATTTATAATAAATAAATAATTCGATATTTATCTACGAAGACCGTCTTAGAGATCGAACCATAGTGAAATTTATTTGAATTACAAAATAATTTGATAACCTTATATTGATCGGTATTAAATTATTGTAATTTACTATTTGTTTTAGTATTCTGCTACCACACCATAAGATTCCTGATGTTTAAGGTTTCAAGGCTGTTCGAGTTTAAATAGATAAGCCCTTGAGCTTACGTTAATTATTTTGAAGTATTTCGATCTTATTATTGTGATTGGAGATGATAAACGCATATAGCTACTGTGCTTCTTGGTGTCATAAGTAAAATGTAATTATAAGTGTTTCAATTTTCAATGCTGTTTGGGCTTAAGCAGACAGTCTCTTGAGTTTTTGTTACTAATTTTAAATAACTTAGACCTTTTCGAAACAAATTTTGATTGATATGAAAATCAATCAATATTTAGAACATACTCGCTATTGTGCTTTTTCTGGCGCCATTAGTAAAGAGTAATTCAAGAAGTTTCAATTTGCAAGGCTATTCAGGTTGAAGCAGACAGTTTCTTGAACTTTTATCATTTATTAAAAATTATTTAAACTTTTTAAAAACAAACTGTGATTATAATGAAAATCAATCAATACACCGAACGCATACTCGCTATTGTGAGATTTTTTTTTCGCCGTAAGTATAGAGTAATTCCAGATGTTTCGATTTTCAAGGCTGTTCGGGCTTAAGCGGACAGTCTCTTGAGTTTCTGTTAATTATTTAAAAGTATTTAGACTTCTTGGAAACATGCTGCGATTGAGATAAATCAATCAATACATCGCATTGAACGCATACTCGCTATTGTGCGTTTTTTGCACCATAAGTAAAGAGTAATTCAAGATGTTTCAATTTTCAAGGCTGTTCAGGTTGAAACAGACAGTTCCTTAAACTTCTATCATTTATTAAAAATCATTTAAACTTTTTTAAAACAAACTGCGAATATAATGAAAATCAATCAATACACCGAACGCATAATTCCAGATGTTTCAATTTTCAAGGCTGTTCAGGTTGAAGCAGACAGTTCCTTAAACTTCTATCATTTATAAAAAATATTTAAACTTTTTAAAAACAAACTGTGATTATAATGAAAATCAATCAATACACCGAACGCATACTCGCTATTGTGCGATTTTTTTCGCCATAAGTAAAGAGCAATTCCAGATGTTTCAATTTTCAAGGCTGTTCGGGCTTAAGCGGACAGTCTCTTGAGTTTCTGTTAATTATTTAAAAGTATTTAGACTTCTTGGAAACATACTGCGATTGAGATAAATCAATCAATACATCGCATTGAACGCATACTCGCTATTGTGCGTTTTTTTGCACCATAAGTAAAGAGTAATTCAAGATGTTTCAATTTTCAAGGCTGTTCGGGTTTAAGTAGACAGACCCTTGAGCTCCTGTTAATTACTTTCAGGTCGCGAGACGTATTCCTGGGTGATGTTTCCGTCAGGCCAAACGCAGCAATTTCGCGAAGATCCTTTCATTTTTCAACGCCGTTTCGAATCCAAGTGGGCCATAAGTTTTCTTTCACTTTTTGTTCGCAATCGACCGCAAAAAAATAACTAAAAGAAGGCCGAAATGTAATAATAACAGTAACAGTGGTGGACATGTGAGGTCACAGTAATTTCGCCTAATGACGCAGCTGCAAAGGCTAAACAAAGAGCGCGAACAACGCATTTTCTACACGAATTTCCAACCAAAGAACCCCTAAACGCTAAGCAGTTTAAAAAATAATACCAAAAAAGAAAATACGAAAATAAAAATGGGGGGGTCAGTGTGGCGGGAAACTCAGGTCATCCCTTTGTGCTTTCCGTCGAAGATAGTTTCTATTGAATGTCTTGCTCTTCAATAGATGTAAGACGGCTGGAAGAGGGGAGGAGTGCACTGTTGAGGCTCTTTCAAATCCAGCTGCGAAAGAAAGGCAGGTAGACTGCTGCACAGACGCTGGCATTCATTGAAAGAGTGGCATGTGCAGAAGCATTGCTGAGAGAGGGAAATTGGCATCTGAAGGTAGGGGGAGATTATGGGGCTCGGGCGAAGTTTAAGGGGACATATGAGATGTTTTTGCCCTCCGCGTCTGCTGGGGGGTGGGGAACACGAGGGGGCTGTGTTTCTGGAGAATATTTTAGTGTTTTTTTTTTACCTGTAGCGCATAATACGTTCCGAAAATTGGTGCCATTGGAGGCGGTTATAGTTCTTGCCGATCGTGGTTAGCGAAGAAAAAATATTGGATCTGGTTGCTGTCTTCTTGGTATTTATTTGACCAATTTGCTACCACTTTCTCTGGTCCTTGCGTCATTTATTGAAGGGATTTGATGGGGAATGCGCATATTTAAATTCCGTATATTTGTTTTCCGTCCCTTCTGTGGAATAAGCGATGGATTCCCAGCAAATGGATCACTACTTTTGTTTGTATAAAACAGCTCTTTTCATCATTATAAAGTATGTCTATTTCGTTATCAAGCCTTCTCTTTCATAGGAAGACCCTTAACAGTTTCGTTTAATGGTCAGCAACAGGTACTCATCTCGGGCCATACAAACACAAACATGCTCGATGTCGTCATTTATTTTACATTGCAGGCAAATTCTATATTAAATTCCATTGCAATCCATCTTGATTGGATGTTGTTATAGACTCTAATGTCACGTACACATGTAACTTATAACAAATATTTTAATGATTTTTTAAAATATGTATGATATGAAATTTTTTTTTATTTTGAAATTACGTTAGGTTTTATCATCTTGAAGTAAAAGTGTGTTTAGTTTTCGAGATACCTCTTGTATATAAAGAATCCTATGGTTGTATAGCTTCCTATTTCTCCCTCCCCCTATGTCAATTGGATTTAGAAAGCGCTATCTTAGTTCACTTATATAGTTGTGATTGTTCAAAATAATCTTTTTCGCCTTATTTCGGCTTGTTTACTTGCTTAGTCACTTTTAAAATAACAATAGCCTTTCATTCTATATTTAAAGTATACAGGTTATCTCTTTAACCAAATGGGATAAACTTCTGTTTATTCGATTTGGTTGTTTTAAAATTCTTTGTTTAATGTCTCGTGATTGCAATAAAGCGTATGGCATTGTGAACAATAACCAGTGTTCTAGTAAATGTTTTATTTGTCTACACGATGTGAATCAAAACATGTTGCAACAAACAAGTATTAAGTCCATGTTATATAGATCTGAAACGAAGCTGAATTTTTTAAAACCAGTTTTTGATAAAACTTAATGGCATAAAAAGGTTTTTCGAATATTGGAATAAAAAATAGGATCAAATAGATTTTAAATAATAGTGATGAATTTTCACATATTTTAAGAGAAGTCACTGGCTATTCGGCAGTAGTAGTTTCACGTCATACGATCCACGTATGCCGCGATGTCAAGGACAAAACTCTCAAGTTTAATCTTTAGGAATAACGATTGTTAAAATGATAACACAAAAGTATATAGTCCCACCACGACGCTTGAAAACAGTTCAAGTACTTCCAATTCAGCAGTTGTTTGAGTGATCGTATTGTTAGCTTGTGCCTGCTTCGTATCAGATACTTGGTAATCCAGAGATAACATCGTCAACTCTAAAGGACCAATCTTTGAGAAACTGCTTCCTTGACTAGCATAACAGAGGAAATTTTATTTCGTGTCAAGCATTTAGAAGAGCAGAGTAATTGGTATTTCCTAATTCAAAACCCCTTACTGATGAGGCATCAGCTACTTCGTAAGCGGATGTAATAATCGCCAACTCGAAAGGATCAAACTTGGAGAAACTGCCCCTTTGACTAGCAGAACACAATCTACCATTTTTTTCGTGTTATTCATTTAGAAGCGCAGTGTTATTGGAATTTCGTACTTCAAAACCCCTTACTGATGACATCAGATACTGAGTACGCAGATGTAACAATGTCAACTGGAAAGAACAAGCTTGGAGAAACATCCTGCTTGACAATCAGAGTAGGATATAAATTTTTTTATTTCGTGTCAAGCATTTAGAAGAGCAGTGTAATTGGTATTTCCATATTCGCAAAACACTGATTTCTAGTTGTGCTTACTGATTTTCAGTTGCTCTTACTCATTT
The DNA here is from genome assembly GCA_947359465.1 of Metellina segmentata. Lineage (NCBI taxonomy): Eukaryota > Metazoa > Arthropoda > Arachnida > Araneae > Tetragnathidae > Metellina > Metellina segmentata. The sequence goes on from OX375884.1 coordinate 25,552,982, forward strand.
CAAGTTGCGCTTACTGATTTTCAGTTGCTCTTACTCATTTCAAGTTGCCATTACTGATTATCAGTTGCCATTATCACCTTTTAAAGCGGCTTGGAATCAAGATAGTTCCATTCAAATTAGTCCCTCCGATCGTGAAATTAGAGCGTGTTCCGACTTACTTCCCCTCTCATAAACTCATTTTTTAGAAAATATGTTCCTGCTTCATAATGGATCACCGCGTGTGCCTACTCATTTTTTCAGATGCAAAATTCAATCTGATATGCATGACATCCAAACGTGAGTTGGGAAGATAATAACGCATTCAGCATATCATTTGTTACTTTGTTTTCGGTCATGGTTTGAAATTATTGATCATGGATGATATTCGCGTGGTTTTCTTCAATCTCGTAGCATTGTGATACAGACTATGCATCTCTAACCGATCGATTTGTTAGCAAAATTACAAATCGGTTCGATTTTGGTTGTAGCTGATTGATTTTGCGGGATTTCTAGCTGAAGTACCGGAGGCAATTCTAGAAAGTCAGTCTCATAGATAAGAATTTAAGTAGAGAGTGCTGAACCTCATGTAGATTTCAACTAAGTGGCGATGAATTTGTACTCTTTTTGTATAGCAGAAAATTATTGATAGACTCAAAAATTTGTTAGATTTTACGTGTGGATAATTTTTAGTTCAGTAAGGTTTTTTTATTAATGAAGAACAATAAAAGATACAAGAATTTTTTTTCTAAAATATGTGCTATTATCCCATACTGCCAGGTGGAATGCTTCCACTAATTTTTAAAATTAATTTTTTTGAATTAAAAGGATTTTTTAAATTTCATACTTAAGCTATAGGATCCACGAGAAGCTAATGCAGTTATGCTAACGATTCACGTCTTTTCAAAATTTGATTTGTGTAGAATTGCGACACGAATAAGATTTATAGGTACGTATACGAAATCGAGTTAACGCTGACATTTCCCATTTGTGCTGTTCCTATACACAATTCATCCCCCAAGAAATCAATTTTCTCGATTCAAAAACAATTTCAAATCATTCCACAACAATCAAGAGCTATTAACGTTGTTTCACTCTGGTCTTGCTGCCAAACTAGATATCTGTAGACTACAGGCATACAAGAACTGGCATTCATAATCAAATCGAGTCAGTTTGCATACCTTTATATCATTCCTATTAACAATTCGTTCCCTATTAAAATCAATTTTCTAGAATTAAAAGCAATTTTTAATGTCAAACGTGGCGCGCAACAATCACACGGTACTGAAGCTATTTTGTTCAAACTTTTTCTCGTTTCAGAGCTGGATTTCTGTAGATGTTATGCTTACAAGAACAAACATTCATATAACAGATCGAATTTGAGTTGGCATACATATATACCATTCCTATTAACGATTCGTCTAACGTTAGAATTAATTTTGTTGAATTAAAAATAGTTTTTTTTAAATTCAAACTTGGTCTATAGCAATTGACACAGTACTAAAGCTTTGTTCAGAATTATGTCTCGTTGCAAAGCTGTATTTCCTGCAGACTTGAACCATAATAACATTCATATAACAACTTGAGTAAGAGTTGACTATACTTAGCTCATTCTTCTTAACAATTCGTTCCCGAATAAAATAAATTTCATGATTTGAAAATACAATTTTCAATTTTAGATTTAGTCTACAATAATCACACGGTACTGACATTTAATAAATTTTTGTCTCGCTGGAAAACTGGATTTCTGCAAACTTCAAACGAGGATATTTATACGTACAGATAACAAATCGAGCTAAAAACGGTGACATTGTTTTGCATATGTACAGTCCCTATTCACAGTTCGTCCCTAATAAAAATCAACACTTTCATAATTTAAAAATAAAATTTTGAAACTTAAAATTGACCCTCCTACAGAAGTCAAAAGACACTGAGGACATCCAAATTCCGTGTCTCGCTCTTCTAAATTGGATTTCTGTAACCTTCTGGCATACAAGAACTGACAATCCGAGTAAGAATTAAAATACAGTTATACACATTCTATTAACAATTCGTCCCCTGTAAAAATAAAATTTCTTGAATTAAAAACAATTTTGGCCTACAACAATCACACGGTACAAACGCTATTTTCCTCAAACTTTCGTGTCTCGCAGAGAAACTGGATTTCTGTAGACAAGAACTGACATTCATATAAATCGACTATGAGTTCAATATGCATTTGTACCGTCCCTATTCACAATTCGCCCCCCAAAAAAAATCCATTTTCATGATCTAAAGATACAATTTTTAAATTTCATTACTAGTCTACAACAGTCAGGAGTCACTGATGTTAATTTTGCCTAAATTTCATGTCTCGCACTTCAAAATTGGATTTTTGTAGTCTAGGCATACGAGAACGCGAGAAAGAATAAATATACACTTATATGATTTGTATTAACAATTCAACCCTTGTTGAAATTAAGTTTCTGGAATTAAAAACAAATTTTGGCCTACAACAAACACATAATAGTGAATCTATTTTGCATATGCCTTGTAGTAAAACTGTATTTATGTCAGGGCTCAAAATACCCAGGTGCACTGTGCATATGAAAATAAAATTGTGCACCTAATTTTTTCCCGCTAGGTGCACGCAGTGCACATAACGTTAAAAAAAGGAGAGGGGGGGGGGGCAGAAACGTGTTTTTTGTTATTTTGATGTTTGAACAAAATATTAGTATCGACTTCTCTTGCTCTAAAGGAACGTAATTAAAATTCTTAAATAAACACTATGCGAAAACAAAACAGCTGGGTCTTAACGGGTTTATACAGGAGGAAGGTTTACTTGTGCCACTGCCACAAGAACTTTCCGATGATCAAAACATTTTCCAGATGGCTCGGTTGAAGCGACTGTTGCGACAGCCGTGCGCTAGAGAAGGGAGAGTTTAGATGTTTAAATATTTTTATTTACTATTTACTACTAATCTATATAAACATACACAACTATTAATGTAGTTTACATTACATTAATGCTCTTATATTAAGTATTTTAATATATTTAAATATGCTCCTAAAATATAATCTGTGAACCTAATTTGAAAACTTAGGCGCACAAGGTGCACATGTATTATAGAATCTATTTCGAGGCCTGATTTATGTAGACATTAACTGACATACGTATGATAAATCGAGTAAGCGTTGACATACATTCGTATCGTCCCTATTCACAATCGGTCCCGATACACGCGTGGTCGCATTTCGACGATTCGATACCGCATGCAATCTGCCTCTTATCCCTTCTCAAAGCGTGATTAATGGAAGGTGAAGAAATTGCACAGCCGCTCTTTTGATACTGAAAATTTTCTGCAGATCGTAAGACAGTAGCTCTGTTATCTTGATCCGTTGACCAATTTATCGCATTGGTGATCAGGGATGTTTTTTCTTGACGGCGCCTGTCGTTGGGGTCTCCAGTCATCATCTATGAAAGAGGTCCATTATCCCAAGAGCCCCCCGTTCCGAAAGAAGCAGCATTTTAAATAGCTCTATTAGCTGCAAATTTCGCCTTTTTCATCAGATAAGAAACGTGCAGATAGAGAACCCGAAGCCGCTGAATTCTAACGAGGCTTTAACTTGGAGAAAATTATAACCGACATTCTTGTTCCTTTTTTTGTTGCTATTATTAGTTAGAGTGTTTGTTATTTTTTGGCTCTTGTTGGAAAGTAACTGGAGAGTTAATTTTTGGATGACGGTCCGGTTTCACCTATTGAATGAAATCAGGGAAAGAGATTAGGTCCGGCAATTAGGATCGAATGGGACTGCGTATACCTGGATGGTAATGCAAGGGTTAAACAAGCAGGGGTTAGTTTGGTTTTGTGACACAAGTGCCATATTTAGCCAAACAACGCCAAGCACATGCAAGGGAAAAACTGGAAAAAAAAACCAAGCAGAAATAAATTCGTGATTTATCGTGCATAGATCTATCATGACTTGGGAAGTTTACCAATCTACGAGAGTTTGTTTATTTTCACGAAAAATGGAGGACTTTTAACTCTTCTGTTTTTATTTGACTTGTCCGCCTCAAGCCTGGCGAAGCTATTACTTGGAGAAAATTACAACTGACATTCTTGTTTCTTTGTTGTTGTTGTTATTATTTAGACTGTTATTCTTTGGCTCTTGTTGGAGAGCAACTGAAGAATTGAGTTTTTAATGACTGTCCGCTTTTATATTTAGCAAAATCAATATCACCAGAGAAGAGATTAGGACCAAATGGTATTGCGTATACCGGGATGGTAATGCAAGTGTTAAACCTACTTGGGATGTAATGACATAACAAAGTAGAAATAAATTGAGGATTTATCGCGCATAGATCCATCATGATTTAAGAAGTTTATGAATCTTCAAGAACGTTTATTAGTTTTTCCCGGTTTTGTCGTAAAAAAATGGAGCAGTTTAAACTCGTTAATATTTAATTGACCTGCCGCATTAAACCGGCTGAAGTCAAACGAAAATTGAATTTGCCTAAAATTGTAACCGAGATTTTTATTTCTTTTTTGTTGTTATTAGCGTGTTTATTATTTTTGGTTCTTGTTGGAAAGTAGCTGGAGAGCTAATTTTGAGATGAGACGGTTCGTTTTTCAATTTAATTGAACAACCATAAGTGATTCGTTCCTTGATTAGAATTGAATGGGACTGTGTATGAGTGGATTGTAATGAAAGGGTTAAAAAAAACAGAAATTAAATTAAAGAATAAATTTAAAATGTTTTTTTTTAATGATTTATCGCTCATAGATCTATTATAAATTGGGAGGTTTATAAATTTCAAGAGTGTTTATTGAGTTTTTCATGAAAAGATGAGGAATATTGAATTCTTTAGTATTTGTAATTAGACTTGTATTGTATTTAGACTTGTAATCTAGTGTTTACTTTAATTGACTCCACTTTTTATTCTTCAACATTTTTCGCTAATACCATAATTGTCACTCTACTTAAAATACAGTGGCGACGGAATTTTTTAATTTTACAGCCCCCGCATGTGCTTTGAGTTGATCCCAATTGTAGTATTTATTAATGTAAGCGTTTAATTGAAACAACATCATCTTTTTGAGTTCAATAGAAATCTATCACACAAAAACACACAAGACTATTTGTTATCAGTTTTTCAGTTTTACTAAAGCTATAACGCTTGTGATGAGAACAACCAAGCAATTCCCCAGAAAATGTCTGCAACTGCAAACTCTCTGAATTCAGATCAAACACCAATAGTACAACTACATCACTAAGCAATTTACCCTTTGATTTAAAACTAAACAAAAGTGAGCCATCAATCCATATTAGTTAACAGGAAATCGTTTACACTTTTATTGCAGGTATAAAAACCGAAAACAAAGACAGGCTACAAAACCCACTCACATCAAAACCATTTCCACTGCTTCTATTTTTGCGTTCAATCGAAACGTATCACAAGAATATTATAGTACATTAATGATGAGGAATCTAAAAATCTCCCAGAAAATGTCCAACTACAAAATCCTTGAATTCAGAAAAGACACTAATAGTACAGATATCACCAAGCAATCTACCACTGATATAAAATCTAAGCAAAAGTGAGTCATCACAAAAGAAATAAATCATTATGGCGTTGTTTGACATAGGTTAACACGAAACCGCTTACTCTTTTATTGCAGGTTTATAAAACAACAATAAAGTCAGCAACAAAAAACGCTCGTATCTCAAAACCATTTCCATTACTTCCATTTTTACGTTCAATTGAAACGTATCACATCAAACCATACAAATTATTTAACTGTCTGTTTTCATACTAAGGGTATACATTGGGGATGAGGAAAACCAAGCAATTCCTCAGAAAATGTCAACAACTGCAAAATCATTGAATTCAGACCAGACACCAATAGTACAACTATCGCAACAAACAATCTACCCCTATTTTAAAGTCTAAACACAAGTGAGTCATCACAAGAGCAGTTGTAAACAAGCAATCTATCTATCCTGATTTAAAATCTAAACAAAAGCAAGTCATCTCATAAGTATTTGAGCCTTTATGCCTTGCTTGACATTGGTTAACACGAAGCCGCTTGCACTTTTATTGCAGGTCTAAAAAACGACAACAAAGGCAGACAACAAAAAACACTCGAATGAAAACCATTTCCACTACTTCCATCCCGTAGTTTGAGTAAGCAGACACAGACCTATTGCCCGAGGATCTTCGTATCAGACGCGAAGGTTGCCGTCTACATGTGGCAAAAAGATACGTGACATTTTTGTCAAATATATTTTTCTCTCTTGTCAATAGTAACTTTGATCTTGGTATATCTGGCGTTAAACGAGTTGCAATTTGAGAAATAGTGATGAGTGAGGGTGTCAGTATGGAAATGAGCTTTCTTTTCCAAGATCGTAGAGATACTGTTGCTGTAGCACCAATATTTTGACAGGGCCCCTCTTCTGATGTAATTCTCAACCACACCCAATAGAAACTATCTCGCTAAATTAAAATCCTAATTTTGAGGTATGGATGCCTGGTATTGAAGTATTCGTTAATTCTATGAGCGGTGAGTAAAACTATTGCCTTTCTCAATAGTTTTAACGCACCAAGTGAATTCGACGAGCTAATCGTCCATCCAGATCTTTCCAATTTTCGTAATGACGAGATAACTCGTCATCAAGATACTGACGAATCTTTTGTGATGACGAGATCAAGACATGGTCAATTTTCTTCTTATGATGTCATATGGTCCATCAAGATCTAGTCAGTTTAGCTAATGACGAGTTACTTTGTCAAGACAACCACTAGGAGGGTTAAGAATGTTATCTGTAGTGAGCTTTCCGAAAGTGAAGGTGATAGTTACATGAAAACTGAATGGCTATCAAAAAACTATTTTTTATTAATAATCTAACATGCTTTCTGGTGATGTGGATACCTACTTATTGGTATTGAAGCATTTATTGATTCAGTGTGTGAGTTATGAGGGGCCAATGAATCTTGTCGTTCAATAGAGAAAAGTGTTGTATCAAAATTCCAAAAGTGATGGGGATAGTTCTTGTATGAAAACTAAAAGGTGTCCTCAAAAATTCTTATTAATAATCTCAAAGCCTTTCTAATGATGTGAAAACTTATTAATTTAGTAGCAGATTTTGAAAAAAATTCCAAAAGTGAAATGTAGTTTCAAGATTGAAAGGTTATTGAGAATTAATTACATCTTGTCAAAATCTCAAATCCGTCTCATGCCTTTTGATTTGCGAAGTGTAATTTATAAGTAGCAAAACCATATCCCGTAATAAATCAATCGCCGTTTCTTCTTCGATTAAAGAAAGATAGATAGAAGCTAAGCAGCTGGAGAGATATGATTTTCTGTTAGATATTCTCGTTTATTTTAACTAATAAACAAGAGAGCTACACTATATCGGACTAAAATATTCTCAGAATCTCTCTCTCTCTCTCTCTCTCTCTCTCTCTGTGAACTTAAAATAAAATAACCACAAAATCAATGTGCTTTTTTTTTATTTTGAGAATGGTGTTACTAAGATTCATCTAAGAATGTGGGGTATTTTTCTAATGGTCGTGACTATTTCCGAAGGAATCCGTATGTATTTGGATTTCAGTAAAGTAAAAATGTCATTTCTTAAAACTGCACAAATACTCCGTTTGTACAGTTTATATACGAATACTAAGGTTTATTTTCTTTATAAGAAACCGTAACCCACATTAAAACGTATCGAGACATATGTTCAACTTGCATCCATCATCGCAGACGGAATTACTTTAAAAAAATTATTTCTACTATTTTGTCTACACTATTGGAATATTTCTATTTCGTTGCAGCGGGAGATATGGTCACTTTTATAGTTTATTGTAGGATAATATTCAATGTAAAAAGAGATATTGGGTAGTTATTGGAGTTCTTTTGTTGTTTATTACTATTATTATTTCCCCTTGTATGAAATATGAGTTGTTCGTCCAGTATTTGATTTTGTATAATACCACCTAGACTATACTATGTCATCACGGTCGTCCTTACTAATTGTCATCACAGTCATCCTTTGAAGGAGCCTCAATCATCATATGTGAGTTGGATGGCCTGGGTTATCAATGAAATGTGCTACAATAGATTTTACTGAAAATACTGTACAGAAAAGAAATGTCTTATAAAACATTGTAATGTCTGTATATAATTGTCTGCATATAATTATAATGTCTGCATTGTAATGCTACTTCCAATGTCTGCATATTCTCCAGAAAAATCTCTTATAACTCAGCTCTTCTTTGATTGAATAAGCTTTCGACAACTACTGGCTTCATGTACTGCTGTATGTTTATGACAACTGCTTGGAATATCGCGTAATTCTTTCTCAACCTTCCGAAACGAATACCGGGGTTTCACTCTCACGCTCAGGACTTGTGGTTGCCAAACTGCTATGTGATTACCAACCAAAAAAAAAGAAGAGAAGGAACGAGGCGATATAAAGGCGAATGAAAAAGCTCTCCACTTAATGGACAAAAATTACATTAGGTGGAGAATTGGAATTATTGAAAACGTTGAATTATTGAAAATTATTGACAGATTATCGAAAACACTAAACAGAAAAGAAGCGTTTGATCAATCATACACAATCTCCAGTAAAAATCTCTTATCGCTCAGCTCTTTTCTGATTGAATATGTTTTTGACAACTGCTGGCCTGATGCGTATGGCTTAATTCTTTCTCTCATCCTCCCCAAAAGAATAATGGGGTTTAACTTTCACGCCAGGACATGTGGTTGCCAAACTCCTGATGCGATTGTCCACCAAAAAAAGAAGGGACATGGAGAAAGAAAGGCGAAGGAAAAAATTCTCCACCTAATGGACAAAAATTACAAACATCCTTTACACGTTCCAGAAAGTAATTACCTGATTCGTGAAAGAAGGAAAAAAAATACCCTCAAAAGAAGATATCTTGACAAATGTGATGCGCTCGATCGAATAAGGTTTCCACTTGGCGGATCGGCGGATCGAGCGTTTTGTTAGACATGATCGTAATGATTTAGATATAGCGGCTGCAAACAATAAAAACAACAACAAGAAGCAAAAACAGTAGAATTTAATGACTTGTGCAACAGCAATAACGCGTTGTTCTGCTCCGGTGGAGCATGAGTGTCAACCATCTCTTAGGTTTGAGCAAATCGGAAAATAGTGCCGAAATGAGCATACGTGTCAGGTGGCAGTATCTGATTAAATCCAGTCAAAAATGAAAACTTGATGTGGGGGTGTTCGAAGGAACGGGAGGCAAGTCGCTTCTCTTCATTTTGAGGTTGCATAGTTGGAGAACCACAAACAATGGTCTGTAAAATATCTCGGTAATAGTATTAGTCTCGTCGTCTTATTTTGAATGCATTCAGTCCTATGTTCCATTAAGATCGTAACTTTATTTGCACCATCACATTCCCCGATCCTCTATATTTGCTTCGGATTTTTGTTCTTTTCAATGGAGCCGAAATAACCGTATGTTGCATGATACATATTACAAGCATTTGGAGAACAAAGGCAAGTCAGCAATGCTCTGTACAATACTTCAGTATTAGTGTTAGCCTCGTCGTCTTATCATTAATGCATGAAAGTGAATTCATAGTCTTGTGTTTCAAGATCGTAATTTTATTTTATACCATCGCATTTCGCAATCCTCTGTAACCTGCGTGGGATTTATGTTCTGCTCAATTTGAACCGAAATAATTATATAGTGTTAATTAATCAGCGTAGTGCATTTTTCAGTCATTGAGATAATTAAACGATAGGAAGCAATGATCTGTAAATTATTTCAGTCTTAATATTAGCCTCGTTGTCTCATTTTCAATGCACGCGTCCTATGTTTCATTTAGATTGTAACTTTATTTACACCATCGCATTCCGCATTCATCTATAATTGCGTGTGATTTTTGTTCCGTTTCAATTAAACCGAAATAATTATAGGATGTTGATTAATCACCATAGTGCAGTCATTGAGAGAACCAAAATCTAGGAAGCAATGGCACGTAAAATATCAGTCTTGATATTAGTCTCGTGATCTCTATGAATACATCCAGTCCTGTGTTCCATTTAGATCATAACTTTGTTTACATTATCGCATTTCTCAATCCTCTGTAATTGCTTAAGATTTCTGTTTTTTCTTAAGGGAATCAAAATGTATACTACATGGTATATATTACAAGCACTTGAAGAGCCTAAAGCTAGTATGCAATGGTCTGTAAAGCCAACTGAGATAGCAAATTCTTTCCAAGATCTTGATCCTAGTCTAGAGTTGTACTTTGAGTGCAAAGGATGTTGTGTTCCTTACTCTCTTCTTCAGAGGCGACTACTCAAGATGAGACACCATCGTGCTTAATGTGATAAGATACGATTATATGTATGTATAATATGTGAAAAGGATATTCAGAGCCTTCAAACAAACAGGACGGAGAGCCGATGTTTTACTTCCTGTCACAAATACTCTCGTATAAAACACATATAGGGTTACATTAAAACGAATTTTATCGCCATTTTTGCAACGTTTGGCGTTTAATCTGATTGGTGATGATCAATCAACTGCATAGAGCAATTCATATTCACTCTTTGGAATTTTTATTTACGATGTGATGAAATCGTATTCGAAAAACAAGCCAACTGACACTACGCTCAGAATACGCACAAGCAACAGGTATTGCCACAGGAACACTAGCGCCACATACATTTAGCTTGCCAGAAATACCTCTCATAGATGGAACGAACTTCCCCTACCGGTCATTTTTGTATTTTCTGTGCAGAAGACAAATACAAGTCTTCAACGTAGTTTCCTTTTCCTGGCGTTTCGACGATGAAAACTTTTATTGTTCAGAAACTCACTGAGAAAAGTGAAACAAAATTTCAAAATTTGGTTTCGAAATGTGTGGGGTTCTAAATTTTGTTACACGCACAGGCTGCGAATACCACGGATCAGCCTTGCCTATGAAGTTCCATGTATCCACCTTCTTGACCCTGGCGATAAGCATTTTATTATATACTGAAATTATCTCTAACATCATCATTATGAAGACGATTTATGTACTTTACGCAACGACTACCACTTGCTCTTTAAACAGAGGGCATCTGGAGTAAATTTGAACTCTGATGAACAAGATTTATGGTTTTACTTTGAACGTTTTTTGTGTTTTTGCTAGAATTGTGTTCTTTTAAGACTAAAACAAAATCAATAGCTCTTTTATTAAGTTGTTTCTCTCGAAAGTAGATAGATAACTTGCTTGTTTAGGAATTCTAAGCTATCAGATCTATCAATCTGATACCGGCTTCAATAGATTTATGCTGTGTGTAATGGGACGATAAAAATAAAGAAGCGCATTTGTTGTGTTCCGTTGAAAGATGCCCTCAGTTTTCATTCATAAGCGCTGTGGACGAATTTCAGGTCTTATAATTTTTTTTAAGCATTGATTCCGGAATGAAAAAGCTGGGTGTGTCGGTCAAGAACCTGACATACAAATTTGTCACAATGAATTCCAAAATAGATATTCTTTCGTAATCCACACCAACCCAATTTTTGTAAGAAAATCCACACCATCATGACAAACTTATACCTTTATTCATGAATCGCGTCAATAAATAAGAATTGAGAACGGGATAGAATCCTTATTTATTAGAGCAGCGATATTCAACCTTTTTCTTCTCACATGGTAAACGCAAACTAATTACTAAAATTCTGCTGCGGCATTTCAAAAATATATATTTTTTATTGATCAGGCAAGAAAAAAATTTGATTGTTTCACACACATATAAAAATAATAATTACCTATCCCTCTTTGCTGCAAAGTGACTTTTAAGCAAGTCTTTTTAAAACAATTTAACAATGATACTTCGTGTTAATAAATGCTCAAAATTCTTTATTGGGGAATGACTTAAATTATTTACGAATATGCTTGTCAAAAGTTCAAAACTAGAATGTTGAAATGAAAGATATCTTACACACAATTTAAACCATTTCATTATTCGCAATGTTCACCGAGAACTATTCCCGCGGAACACCGGCCCACAACTGGTCCAAAATCAGTCATGTGATACTAATTTAGATGGAATACGCATGCGTATGAACATGTTTTTTGTATAGAAGTACAATGCGCATGCGCTCATCGTGCTTTGCCGTGCTGCCGAGCTTTGAGATATATATTGATGATAGATACTCTATATTAATAGATTTATGCATTAAAACGTAATTAATAGAGAGGGAAGTTACTTAGCTGTTACGCTGTCTTAGTTGCAATTTTTAATGAAATAATATTCATATTTGTTCTATATTTATCACGCATTGAGTTGTGAATAATTTGCTGAAAGCGAGAACACGGAAAGAACAAATCAGCATTAAGACAATGTTATTATGGAATATCTTCTTACTTTCTGTACTTTAAGCAGAGCTATTTCTTAGGCATTTAATTTTTAAATAATTTTATTCATTAAAAAAGTTTTAAGGTCTAATAAAAAAATTTCCCGTATTCTTTTTATAAATTCTTCTACAGGTACATGTGTCCTAATTTTTCTCAGTACAACATAAAATTAAATGGACGTCTATTAAAGAATTGGCCACAGAAACCTTTTCAAACAGCAAGGCTGAGTAAAAATACAGAACACTAAGAGCAAAAATAAATTGTAGTTATTAAACCGAGTTACATTTTCATTCCTTTACATGCAGTGTTTTTCATCACCCCTTGGTAATTTCTTCTGCCCTGTCAAATCTCCCATAGCTTATTGGTGAGTACAAGCTATGATTAAAACCTAGATATTTGTACTCTCATTTATTAGCCCCTGTAAAGTTTAGCTGTGGATTTGGAGGAAGTCTCATCTTCATTTGAGAGTTTTAAAAACTGAAGTGATTCCTTCTTTTTGATCGGATATGAAATAATTGAAATATGACAAGGTATCTTTTGCTTCATTATCTGAAGAAAAAAATTATCTTCCTTTAAGTAACTTGAAGTTACCCCAAAACTGCACTATTGGTATAACGTGTGCATCCTAAGTAATGTGCCTCCGAGAGTATTAATAACTGATGCGATTCCTTCAGGAGTGGATAAAAAGAATTGAACACTACCTAGGTGCAATATTATTTGAGGGAGTATTTTGCCCTCCTTTGAGTAACTTGAAGTTACCCCCAAAGCAGCGCCAATGTTATAAAGTATGCATCCCAAGTAACGTGCCCTCGAGAGTGTTAATAACTGATGTGGTTCCTTCAGGAGTGAATAAAAATAATTGAATACCGCCTAGGGGCAATATATTATTTGAGGGAGTATTTGGCCTTTCTTTGAGTAACCTGAAGTTACCCCCAAAGCAGCGCCATTGGTATAAAGTGTGCATCCCAGTAATGTGCCTCCGAGAGTGTTAACTGAAGTGGTCCCTTCTGTGAGCGGAGACAAAACGAATTGAGATATGACAAGGCATATTTTGTTATCTTATTTGAAAAGTGGCTTGTTTTATGTAGTTCACTCTTTGAACGAATGATTTATTATTTTGGCGACACATGCCAAAAGGCGTAACTGCGACCACGTGGATAGGCCTTTTCCCTTTGTTATACTTTCACTTGACCCTAAGCTAGGCGGAGGGTGTGGCCGACCAAGCTACCGCGGCCACACCTTCTCGAGGATGGCCTCGAGGTTCCTTGGAAGAAACAACTGCTGCAGAAGATATAGGGTTGCCGCATCCACCGATTGCGCCCCAAAGTGGCTACTCACGAATCAGGAGAAATTCCCCCGTTATGTTTACATTCCTATTAAACAAAGAGCTTCAATTGGAGATTTCCATAGCTTATTTTTTTCCTCTTACGGTGCAAACATTGTATGTGAGGGAGGGCTCAAGTGGATGAGACTGCGTTTGAAATCGAGACTGTCTATTTAGGTTTTATAAATGTCAAAATGAATAGTTCATTGACATTTTATCCTGGGAACTTTTCTAGACCACCTTCACTTTTAGCTTTGCAAGGTCTGTTAACAAACCTTTAAGATTGGCCGTGTGTAACCTTTCCGTTCCGGAAGTCGACATATGTGAACATTTGGCTTTGCCTTTCGAAACCCAACTAAGGTAAAAATTATACAAATTATAACTTCATATTCATATCCGTTAATGTGTTCAACGAACTTGTATGTATAGAACGATTCACATATGTCGACATTTGGTTCCAACTTTTGAAACCCAACTAAGGTCAACATTATCTTACCGCATATTTACATTTGTGAATGTTCAATGAACATGTCAATACGTAAGGGTTCACATATGTGGACTTTTGATTTACGCTTCGAAACACAACTAAGAGTAAAATTATTGTGACCAAGCAGTCACATTTGTGATTTTTAGTGAACATGTCACTATGTGAATTTGTGATTACAATGAAGAATGTTATTCTTCGATGTTTATTTGAATAATTAACTAAAGGTCCACAAATGTAAACCTCTGGACCAAAAAGGTTACATGGGCTTTCGCTTTTAAATAAGGCTCTTGGGGTCATCCAAACATGTCTCGTATGTCATATGTGAGCTATGAGCTCGGTCACACTGTGGAGCAGCATGTCACAAATCATACGACATGCGCATGCATAAGTATTTTCTGTACAGAAAACATGCGCATGCATAAGTATTTTCTGTACAGAAAACATGCGCATGTGTATTTCAGTTTATTTAGTACCGCAGGACCTATGTTGGACCAATGTGTGGCCTCCCTTAGACACTAATTTGCCGCTGGAAGATGTAAGATAAACAATACAAATGTTTGCGAAAATGTTTGACCTTTTAACTAACTCATGAGGGCTCCAAAATGATAATTTATGTATGATAATAAGAGGAAATAACAAAAACGATAGATGTGTTTCGTTTTGAGGAATAAATGGGCAACATGAAATCGAAATTCATTTAAAGAAAAAAATTAACACACACACACACACTGATAGTTAATAATCTATAAGATTTCATAACACATATTTCGCAGGTACAAAGTACGTTTGCAAAGTATATGTTGTGATTGTTTTTCTAGTGTTTGTATTCTCCTTAATGTAAAATGTAGTTTGATTGGACATCGGTTGTGCGTTTTAATTCAAACAATGTTCTCCATAACTACAATAACAATCGATAATAACATTTTTTTAATTTAACTTTCCTATTGGATGTATTTAAAATGTAAAGAAATTGAACTTGTTTACAATATGGATCATACCGCACCCCGGCAAAAAAAATGACATAAGTCAAAAAGTGAAAATTTTGATGTTATGTCATTGAAAAATATGTATGAGGTGCCCTAGCGTGTTATATTACTATTCTATAGAATATAATAGAATTTACAGCAATAAATACTTACTTGAAATTTAAAAGAACCTTATACTGTTTCAATATAAGTTTTATAGTAACCTTTAAGTCAGGGGGGGGGTGATTTTTCTCTGTTATGTCACTTTTCTTACCGCAGTGCGATATGTAATAATATCTGTTATGAAAATGACATCTGAATCGCACATCTTATATGAAATATAATAAAATAACACAGGTTGTAATGAAAATAGAAATTTGAATGTTATATTTTCCGTCAAAGTTGTGAGATGAGAGGGATTTTCAATGTAAACAAACAAGCAAGACGGTCTGCGAAGATTTTCAGCTATCCAAATGTTGTCGGTTGAAGCATCGCGGGATTACCTTAAAATATAGTTCATCGCCGTTTTGACAACGTTGGGCGTTTAGTAATAAGCTGTCATCAATTCGTGATTTATCTGGAATTTTCATTGACGAAGTGATTTTACTTAAAAACAAGTGAATTGTCAACCACATTCAGATTACGTACATGAAACACGTATCTCACAGATTCATTAACACCTTCTATTATTATTTAGGATAGCAGAAAATGCCTCTTTCCCTCTGTTTCACATACAAAATTATACAGTATATAATTAAAATTGAGTGGCATTGTATTGTTTTTAGAGAAAATTCATATATATATACAGTCCAAAATATTTAATTTGAAGGATTCCGGACTACAGTGATGTGCACAGAAATATGTTTCGTAATTAAATTTTTTTTTTTTAATATTCAAAAGGATCAAAAGAATTTCTGACTGTTTGAATGATTGCTCAATGCTTGAAAGTTTCAGACGGCAATGGATGAACAATTATTTTTTCAATATTTCTTAAAACTTGAAAATTGAACAGCAAAATTTTGTGAGAGGACCTTTGATTAGCCCTTAATTTGTATTCACTACTAAATTTGACCCTTTTATCCCATGTAAAAACGCGCTTTTTATTATTAAAAATAACATAGTTATAAAAAAATGTTTTTTGGTAGTTTCTTAGAGTTCCGTTTTATTGTATATTATTTGTTATTTCTGAACAGAAAAATATCTAATTACAGGAAACAAAAATTACGTGTTCCAAAAACAGGAAGGAAAAAGACGAGCACAAATACAGTTAGATAATAGGATAAAACAAAACAATTCGTTTTTTTGTTACATACATCAACCACATAGAATTATATAATTTGAAAAATCTATTTTTATCTAAATTGTTACACACTCTTTTTAAAGGTTTCAAAAAGTAATTTATAGTTTCTGGTGGTATAAAGGACGGGCTACCTTAAAAAATTTTGTTACATTTGTTCATCTTCGAAATGATCGAACCGTCTGCTGAGACTGAATTATTTTATATTATTTAATTGTTATTTTTGAACAGAAAAATATTCAATTACAGGAAACAAAAATTTCGTGTTCCAAGAACAGGAAGGAAAAATACGAGCATAAATACAGTTAGATAATAAGATAAAACAAAACAATCATTTTCTTGTTGTACACATCAACCTCCTAGAATTATATAATTTGAAAAATCTATTTTTATCTAAATTGTTACATACTCTTTTTAAAGGTTTTAAAAAGTAATTTATAGTTTCTGGTGATATAAAGAACGGGGTACCTTTAAAAATTTTGTTACATTTGTTCATCTTCGAAATGAACGAAACTTCTGCTGATCCTAAAACTGTTATGATTAACCACATGCATAATACGATGATTCTCTACGAAATTATCTTATCGTAGATATATAACCGATGATATACAGGTACATAGTAACATTTATCAGAGTCGCAACTCTCTAACGTCATCGTACTGAAATGTCAAATTGGTAAAAAAAAAAAAGACGACAAGAAACGAATGAAATCGAAGAAAGAAAAAGGCGGCCACCCAACAGAAAGGTATTCTGTAGCCGGAAAAGATATCCATATTTGTAAATTTATCGCCCTTTCAACAGTCTCTTTTCTCTCCATTTCGTACACTCCTCTAAGAAAGCCAGAGGTACTAAAGAGACCACATGCTAAGGTATCAGTGGTTGTGCAAGGCCCGTTGAAAGCAGAAACCCAGGAAACTCGAAAGACATGTTCCTGGAGTGATTTACTGCTGGTGCCTGAAAACAGTATTAATTTTGAGCCGAAGATATCAGAGATTCTTATTAACGCGCCGCCTGCTGAGACTGATTGTTTAAGAGTTTTGACGACAAGGCAGCTCGCGCCGAACTTACTAATGGCTTTCGATATTTTCGGAATACCGCCGACTCGAGGTGAATATAAATTTGGTCTCCATTCTCTTCTCTATCCGATCATTGTTGCACTGTTTGACTTAATGATGGGAACAATTAGTTTTTAAATCACATTTCTGGAGCCCCTCTTGCCACAAACTGCTTTTTTTTTGTCTGGATTTTTTTTGCCATTCTCCTCTGCGTTGATCGACACTACTTAATTCAATTTCGTGGAAAACGGAAAAGTTGTTATTTTTGTTGGATTGCAAATTGTTTATATGCCCGAAACTACCGGTAGTTGCTGTAGAAACACGAGGAACTTGAAAGGTCTGTTCTGGGAGTATTTTACTGCTGGTGCCTGGAAATGGTATTAGTTTTGAGAGGAGTGTATCAGTGATTTTTATTAACGCGCCGCCTGCTGAGACTGATTGTTTAAGAGTTTTGACGACAAGGCAGCTCTCGCCGAACTTACTAATGGCTTTCGATATTTTCGGAATACCGCTGACTCGAGGTGAATATAAATTTGGTCTCCATTCTCTTCTCTGTTCGATCATTGTTGCACTGTTTGACTTAATGATGGGAACAATTAGTTTTCGAATCAAATTTCCGGTGAGCCAGCAAACTTTACTACAAACTGCTTTTTGCGTCTTATGTCTGCATTTTACAGTTATTTTCCTTTCAATTGATCTACAATATTAAATTCAATTTCGTGCAACACAAAAAAAAAGTTATTTTCGTTGGATTGTAAGTTATTAACTCTGAACACTCTAGAACTGTAAGTCAATTGGTCTATGCATCTCTTTTCAATAACTTTGGCTTTCGTTGGAACGTAAAAACTTTTTTTTATTTTCGTTGGGTAAAAGATATGGACACTCTGAAATTAACTGTAGTCGTCATTGTGAATTAAATGTCAGCAGACAATGATAAATAAACAGTAAAGCAGAGTAGGGGTATAATATGAATTAAATTAGAATTCTTTCCTCCAGCAACTTGTTTGTGTATCTCTTTTCGGTTGCTCCATATTTCCTTGCAGGTACGTGTTCTTGCATTTCTTTTGTATGTAACTAACTGTTGGTGACTTAATTTGTGATTTACCTATAATTAATCATATGATGGATAAAATTAACCTATTTTAGAGTAAAGGAATAAACCTAAACTTAGAAATTACATCAATCTTAACTGTGAGGAATTATGCTTCTAAGGAACACTAGTCCTTCAAGTTTAAAAGTCCAGCAAAGTCTGAATTCTTTCTTCAGATTCAAATAATACACGGGAAAATATAAAAAATGAAATGCTTCATATGAACTATTGTACATTTAAGCTACTATATATCTTATGCAAAATTTTGAACCTACAAAGTTATTAAATGGAATCTAGATATAATAAATCGCGTAATATTCTTGTGTGTGGTATTATAATATAGATTATGCTTAGAGAAATAATGACATTACTTTGGCGATTTATTTATCCAATTTCCTATTCCGACCTTTTGCTTGTAGCATAATGCAGAATATTTTGGCAACTATGCAAAAAGGTTACAAAGTAATTTGGTGACTAAGGGAAAATGCAGAATATTTTGACAACTGAGAGAAAATGCTGTAGAAGGTTTTGTCGACCGAGAGAAAATGTTTCAGTGTCCTTCATTATTCGAAAACATTAGAAATCTGGCTACATTATAAACTCCAAATACAATTTGCTGATACTACATTGCGATTTAAAATCAAGATGTTAATACCAAGAGTGAAGTGTGTCATGGCTTCTTATTACAGATCACTGAATTAAATCAAATCAAATCCAAAGAACATTGAAAAGCTCATATTACAGCTATTGCCATATGAATTCTATGTATGCTTTCATGTTAGGTTCTCCGAAGTACATAGGGTGCGTACAAATTTGGGAAATTTATTAAGGCATGTCTCTCTTCCGACCTTTTGCTTCTCGCTTAATGTAGGTGTAATCTCCAAGTACAATTTGCTGACACTACATTGCGATTTAAAACCACTCTGTTAGTGCCAAGAACGAAGTGTGTCTTGGCATCTTATTACAGATCACTGTAGTAAATCAAATCAAAACAAAGAACTCAGAAACGCTTTTATTCGAGCCCTTCCCAAGAGGCCAATGATGTTTTTCTGTTAAGATCTCTGGTGTACTTACCGTGCATACAAATAAGCACGTCATATTCACCTTTCAAGTGACTCCTGTTTCAGAGACGGAATTTTCCAGTCAAACTGAACGTCATGTATCACTTTTGTGTCACTGGAAAGTACTGTCAACGTTCCATTCTTTTTTGGGTTTTAAACTAGAGCGCTCGCAAAAACTAGTTTAAAACGAATTGCTTGTAATTGTTTGTATTTAGGTTGCGGCAGAAGAACGATGTTTATAACTCCCAAAAGTAATAGAATGAATTATTCATAAATTTTGCCCTATCGGACAAAATTAAAGCCGTCCCCATTAAAAGTAAATAATGAATTCCGATTTATGATGGACAAACTGTGCATGGCATTGTTTTGTGTGCAAATGATATACAACTATGAACCTACCCACATAATCTGTGTGATATTTTAATTGCATACGAACGGTTCTAGCTGCGATCAAGGCTAGTCTTAGCGAAGTGTTTGAAAAGATGTTGTAGAAATCAAGTTTTATTATTATTCGGGGTTTTGAAGTATTGACAGCATATGTGTAATGAACAGCATAACTTTCTGCATATCCCTAACAGCATTTTCTGCCTTCTATTAAGGCCAATCAATTTACTAGATCATCCGTATACGCTCTGTGTCAGTTATATGCGCTAGAAGTTTATTAGGTTATCCAGTTTTTCTTGTCACTATAATTAATGTAAGTAAGTTACCTACTATTACAAGGTTCTTCAAGTTATAAGTACAAAATAAATACGTATCAAAAATTTTGAGATTGGAATGTTTAATTCATTACATGTATAGTAAGCCCTTTTAAACTACTTCCCATCAAAAATTAACCTAGTTTAATTTTATGTAACGGATTTAGCTAAGCAGCGTAATTATTTAAATAGTTGTCGTTTTTTATTCCACAGCTCCTTTGCACGGCTCTTTTTTGATGGAGATAAGACAATCGAATTAATATAAGCGATGTGTAATTTCCTTTAAAAAAAGTTTAGTTATCGTTGTTCATTTTATCATCACTAGCAGCCCTGCTAATCCTGTTCCTGATTTTGCTGCTTTTACTATTATTTTATCTTAACAATGCTTTTGTTACTTTTTCTTTCGTTCGCTCAGTTTGTCCGTTGTTAAATTTAATAAAATAAATGATCAAACTAATCTTTTAAGCACCCAAGTAATCCGTCCTTCTCACTTGTCGGACACAACTGTGCAAGTAATGGTAGGTTTAGCAAATCCTGTCAATTAGTAAATTTCACACATCCATTTCTAATGAATTTCATAACTTCAGTAGACAAACTCTGCCATCTGGTGGCGGTTCTTTAATTATTTATCATTTCCTTTCCATTCGACCACTAAATGTGTAGCTTGTTATTGTTTACAACTGGGTCTCGTATTGCTTTCTTTAAAATAGCAGCGTGAACTATTCACGGAACAGAAAGTTTTATAACTTCGATCACTCGCTTTCACTACGCAAAATTTTCTTTCTTCCATGTTTCGATTTTCTTTGTCTGAGCAGACTGTAATGAAGAGAATTCGCTTTTAAGAGAAGTTAAACGGTTTTTTCTTTTGAGGATTCCGCGAATGCTCCTGGTCGGTTCCAGATATGCCCGGCTGCACAATAATGCATCAGTGCAGTGCTGTTCTGTCACCAGGGTATCACTTTTTTAATGCTTTCTTTTCCATTTCGATAACGACCATTTGCTTTAGATGGCAGCAAGATTGGTGCATTGAATACCGTCTGGGAACGGCATCCGAAGTTATTGCAAGCTGGAGAGGAATTTACTTTCCAAAATGGAATAATCAAAAAACCGAATGCATTTTTAATCGTAGACAGTGGCCACAATTTATCGTTATCAATAACCCCTAGCATTTCAAGGGTCGATAATAACAGGGCCGGTTTCGTAAAAGACTGCCTTTGAAGTCTGTAAGTTTGAGGCACAGAATACCAGTCGGCGCAGTGTCTAAAGTTATTGCAAACTGGAGAAAGATTTTACTTTCCAAAATATGCATAACCAAAAAGCAGCGTTCCGTTTTTAATCACAGACACTGACTTTTTTTTTAATCATTTTCAGTAACTCTTCGCATTACAGGGGTTGGCAAAGACTATTTACCTCAGATATTAGCAAGTGTGAGACCCAGAATACGAGCAGCGTCTAAAGTTATTGCAAACTGGAAGAGGATTTTACTTTCCAAAATATGCATAACCAAAAAGCAGCGTTCCTTTTTTTAATCACAGACATTGGCCACAATTTATCGTTTTCAATAACCCCTCGCATTGCAAGGGTCGACCGCTCCTGGGAACCACGTTATTCGGTACATCGTGATGTTCTTTTTTCTTCTTATGTTCATCTATTCGAGCGATTTTTTCCTCGAAAGAACAATGAATTTATGGAAGACCCAGCAAGCGGTAACCCAACTTTAATTAGCTCATACTCATACCGTTTCCGCCCCATCTCTTCCCCACACACCTGTTGGTACGAAAGCCCTAAGAGTCCACCTACTTGATGATACCTTCCGCCGAAGTTCTGAATGAAGAATTTATTCCATTCTAAGCAATTATGAGTCGTATCCTTTGATTCTCAAAAGGAGAAAAGAAACTGGTTATTCTAATTATTCTTATTGCTACCAGTCTCAGCGCTTTTAATCATTCTGATAAGTGAGTGAATCCTTCTTAGGATGACTTTGCTATTCTTTTTGGAATGTGGTACATAGTAATGCAATCAACTGGCAATATTGCTTCCAGTTTTTCATAATTTTTTACCGTTTTACAAGTATTACCAACTGCTCTGAGTTTGTAAAGAATCAGTGTATACCAAACACGTGTGTTAAAAACTGTTATATTTAATCTTTCATGCAGAAATCACTCGCAGAAACTAATGTAGTTGCACATTTATAAAAGTAGTATATGATCTATTTGATGACTGGGTTAGGATGTGGTACATCATTATACACTTATCCTAAACAGCAATATTGCCTCTGATGCATAACCTTTTTTCAATGAACTACTAATGTGAGATAGTGTATAATATAACAGCAATATGAAGGCGTCAATTAAGGAACCTTTAGATTGCCCAGGACAAAATTAAGGTATTCCCTTTATCAAGTAACGAATATACTATATCGTGTATCATGCTTAAAGACAGAAACAGGAATATGCTTCAAATGTATTACTTTAATAGATAAATTATATTTCAGTCGTGTGTCAAACATTGAATGGATAGGTCCGCTCCTTGTTACAACAAGCCCCCCCCCCATCTTGTAATAGCAAATACTTTCCCGTTATAACAAGTTGTTTCTGAGCTTCTCACAGGATGGTTATCGTGGCAAAAACGAACACATTTTACCACGTAGTCTGGGAAAGTATTTGTAGATTGGATTTGATATCGCAATCAAGTCTTATTTCGCCTGGGTATTTGTATTAATTTAATTAATTCGTACTAGAGCAATACTGCAAGCAATTCATGACGATCCGGGATCAATCTCAAAGGGAAAGATTCCGGGACAACACTACGTAATTTTGACGATTATTTCGCATGGGAAAAGTGACAATTGGCAACGAGACAAGGGATGTACATTTTTCAATAAATCTTTTTTAGAATGTTCTCCAAAAGATTAATTGATAGTAGATACAATAATTGTTAATTAATCTTCCTTCCTTTTGGAGAATATCTCCAAGAGTATATAATCGAGAATTTTCTTCTAAAGGCATGAAAATGATTGAAAATGCCATGCAATATATTTTTAAACGATTAATGAAAAAGCAAATGTAAAAAAAGGCATAAATTAGAAAAGGAGAAAAAGAAGTAACTATTTCAGTTATTTTTACACTCTGCTCTTTTTAACAATATTCATAAAGTATGAACTATTTACATCTTTTTTAATCTATCCCCTATCAATAAATTTAATTTACTTATCATATCTGCACTTCACCGTGGTAATAGCATTATCACTATATGAAAAATGTCCATCCTATGGTTTTTAATAAAAGCTAACAATAAATAGTTTCTATAAAACAGTGCATGCATACTATAATGTAAATGGTGTATAAAATAAGTTTCAGGTTCAATTTCTGTAAATAGTAATTTACAATTTCTTGAAAAATGAGGTTTCAAACAGAAAATCCTCCTCCTCGAATAGTCTCCAATTTTTAATCTTGAAATTTTAATCTCTCCGTTGTAACCTTCTCATTTGAATATTAAAGTCTCAACGTGAGTTGTTATCAGAGAATATTTTCCGAGAACGAGATAAGATTTGAAGTATCCTCCAAATTTTAAAATTCGGTGAACATTCTCAGATCCATCCATGTTCTCTTTTTTCACACATTCTATTTCAATTCCCTCACATATAAATATTACTGCCTCAACTAGAATTAGCAGAGAATATTCTAGAGAATATATACTATAGCAGAGAATATATATTCATGAACGAAAATATTCTCTGCAAACTCTAGCTGGAGACTTTCTAGCTTTTCTTATTGGAATTTCTCCCTTTCTGTTCAGCTTGAATACTTTAGTATTGTATCACTTTTGCTTTTGCATATCATGTCCTCTTTTTTCTCACATTCCGTTTCAACCCTATTATTTGAATACTAAAGAAATATTCAAATAAGAGGGTTGAAGCTAAATAACGTGAGAAATAGTAGACATGAGAAACGAAAGTGATACAATTCTAAAATATTCAAGCTGAACAGAAAGGGAAAAATTTCATATGTATGTATATATATATATATATATATATATATACACGCCCACTGCCACAACATCTATCAAAAAATTTGAACCGTCACGTTAAACACCATCCTGAAACATGACATGAGACGCATAAGCGTGAGTCATGTCCGAACGAAAAATAACACATAAACAAACTTAAAAACGGTTTACATGGCACCACAAATCAACCTGCCCGCTTTCTCAAATTTTCTGGCATTTATACAGGCATTTCCAAGATGGTCCCAGATAGCTTATTAAAGAAAGAAGCCTGCAACTTTCGGCAGTACCTATGTGGGCTATTAATCAAGTAAAGGAATTGTTAATTAATCTTCCTGAAGGCGGGAAAAAACGCCTCGGGTCCTCTGCACCACTTTCCCGCCGATGAGATTCCAAATTAAAATAACACGGATAAAAAAATGAGGCAAATCCTGCGTATGCCCCTCGATTTGTTTACAATGGCATTTCGCAGAGGACGCGGCGAGGCAAGTCGAGCTGAAACAAAAGGAAAACAAGCTTCCACGTTGATTTAATTGTTGATTGGAGGAGCGAAGCACCTCTGATCAAACTGTTATGTCACGTGTGTGTCATGTCTCGGTCATTTGGCGAGAATAACTGTCGCCAAATGTAGCAGATAACATTGAAGTTCAATTACCTGTTTTTCTAGTTCACCTAACATGAGAAAAAACTCTATTTTTCATTCATTCATTTCTTTTTATTCGTTTCTCTTTCTATTTTTTCTCCCTCTTCTCTCTTTTCTTCCTTCACTCTACTTATTTATGATTGTTTTCGTTTTTCCTTCACTGGTATTCTTTTCTTTTTCGTGCCAGCGCAAACCTGAATATATCCCCGGCCGCATTTTTATCACTTCTACAACAAACTTGCATTACCGAGAAGGTCCAGGCAGTTCTTTTGCATATAGAAATCAATCGAAAGATAACGAATTGAGTTGCTAAAAAGCGTTAGTTTTTATCATCTGTGTAAACCCTCCCTTCAAATGAAATAATCTTTAATTGCTCTGTCTGACAGAAATGTAAAACTCGAGGGTACGGCCTCTTTTCAATTGGTTATTTCCAAGTTGCTATTACAAGCTCATAAAAAACTTGGGTTTTATCTAAGCGTTACGACACTTTTGTTATATTTTGAAATAAGTCTTTTTAAAAGGCTGGTGAATTACATGGCAAATAAGAATTGTAATTGGAAAGGATTTTTTGTTGCTTCAGGTGGAAGATTAAACATCCGGATGTAAAATATGTAAGAGTTAAAGGCTGTCATTTTCACTCACGTGTCAATTTGTTGCATTTCAGTACTTTTTTTTCACGTCTGCTTCACAATCCTTTACTAAAACGTAAAATGAATTTCTAGGTTCTAGCACGGGTAGCTGGATTGATGAAAAACTTCTAGTAACGGCTATCCAAATTCCAAAATTCCTTGTTACAGCGCGAATTTCATTTACCACAAAGCGATAATTGCAGATTAATATCAGGATGCAAAATATTTGAGAGTTAAAGGTTATCATATTCACTTGCGTGCTAATTTATTACCGTTTCGGTATTAATTTATCCTGTGTGTGTGTGTCTACTTCAGTCTTCTATACTAAATGTGAAAATAATTTCTGCGTTCTAGCACGGGTAACTGCATTGACGGAAAACTTCTGGAAACGACTATCAGAATTCGAAAATTCCATGATGCAGCTCTAGTTTTACTTTCCACAAAGCGATGAATGCCGACTAATATGTGGAATAAATATCTGGATGAAAAATATTTGAGGAGGTTTAAGGTTGTCATCGTTAGCGGCTAGCCGAATTCGAAAATTCCTTGTTACAGCTCTAGTATCACTTACTACAAAGCGATGAATGCCGACTAATATGTGGAATAAATATCTGGATGAAAAATATTTGAGGAGGTTTAAGGTTGTCATCGTTAGCGGCGTGCCGAATTTGAATATTCTTTCACTTAAGTTTCACTTAACTATCCCAAAGTTCGGAATCCGATCTCATTTTATTATTGCCAAGCAGAGAAACGTTAAACGCGAGAACATTTACATCATATCAATGCGTTGTACAATTATTTTTGAACTCTTCAGTTATTTTAAATACAATTTTATTATTTTAGAATCAAATCGTAGCTGGTTGGTAGTTTCATTTACGTCGCACTGGAGCAATACGATGGGCTATTAGAATCAAATGTCTTAATAGGATTAATTTTATGAAAAAAAGAAGACAATGTCATAAAATTAAACAAAGGGAATTTCTCTGAATCGAAAAAGTCGTGAATACAAAAATTTAAACATCACAAATGCATCCAAATTAAAATTCGAACTAAAAATTAAAACGGATTACGGGAGCTATCAAAAAAGAAATTGTAGAATGACATATATTTATTATAAGTATTATCATTTGAGCTTTTCGCTCTACCGCTTTTTTAAAAATGATTTGTAATTATATTTTTCAAAATTTCTTGTCATGAAGCGAAATGTTGCAAACACGAAAGACCAAGGGAAAGATGGTTGAAATAAAAAGGTTTTAAAAGCCCATTTTCCTACCAATTGAAGAAATTTTCCACAAAATACATTTCAACGAGTTTTCTACTAGTTCGCTTTCTATGGCATAAAGTGCACCAAGCAACCATTTTAGTAACTATAGCCAAAAGCAGGGGTGGCCATAGAGAGGCTCTCTCAGGCGAGTAGTGTGATTCTTATATAAATAAAATACATGTATTAAATATGGTAAACTAAAACTGATCAATGTCCAAAAGTAGTTATTTTATTTCATTTCTTGTTACAAAGATATTCAAAACCACTAAAGTTATTCAAAAACAAAAAAAAAATGTTAATAAAATTATCTATATTGTTCTGATTCTATCAAAATCTTTTAAAATTAGATTTTCTTGAGGATGCTTTGAATGTTGTCCATCATAGCAGTTAACTGCCGAAAGTTTGGTTGATGACTTGTTAGGTCACTTCACGCAAGCTCAGTTAAATGCTGATCAGTTTATGCTGACAGTTGCTTATTTTTAATAAATTGTAAGTGTTGAATACAAAGACTCACTCACAACAATACGAAGTACCGAAAATTGAGATTAGACTCTTTGGTTTTAGAAT
This sequence comes from Metellina segmentata, assembly GCA_947359465.1. Taxonomy (NCBI): domain Eukaryota; kingdom Metazoa; phylum Arthropoda; class Arachnida; order Araneae; family Tetragnathidae; genus Metellina; species Metellina segmentata. Next base: position 25,580,411 of record OX375884.1, read on the forward strand.
ATTGTTGTTCCGGAACCTGTTTCCTAAACTCAATAGTTGATCTACCATTTTGTTTTTCATATTGTTGAAGCTCCAAAGATAAATAAATGGATCGTTCAAATATTCCTTTTTGAAATGTAGCTTCTAAAGGTAGAGTAGCTGGCCACCCCTGGACTATAGATGTGTCGAAAATTTGGTTAGCTCATACTAAAAGTTTTCGTCAATCCAGTTAGCCGTGGTTTTAGTATCTAGCAAATTATTTTTTCATGTATGAAATTTTTTAAACACTGACCATAGAGAATGATGGGAAATATAGCTGTGAAGAAAGACTTACAGTAAAGCAATAATAAAAGAATTATGAAAATGATGAATGTTTTACTTTGTGTGAAGTAGCCTCGTTATCAATATCTACTTACGCATTTCTCTTTTTTTCAATACGTACCCAAAACGGTTTCATTTGGAACATTGACATCTTAATACATGACATGAAGATCTTACAGGGGGTGATGGTTAACTTGAGATAGCGGAATTGAATACTTTTTCATGCAAGTAGATTGTTGAATTTACGTCGTGCTGGAGCAACACAATGGGCTCTATTAAGGACTGTTCGGGATTAATACAGAATGGAAAGATTCGAGGACAACACCTCATAATTCTAAACTGATCAACTGACAAGGTCAGCACCTGAGCTAACAACCTCTCTCCAAACGTCCACACCACACGAACGTGAGGACATTTAAGGCCATGACAGATTTAACATGTACCACACCCATGTATACGACGGTTTTTGGTTGTATCGAGTCTCTAACTCAAAACCTCCTGGTGCTAATTCACGACTCCACAAACTGGGCTAAAGTTGCTCCCTTTTATTGATTTTCAACGTTTCCCATCATTTCATGACACATAAACTAATTAATAAAATTCTATGGTACCTAAAAAAAAATATATTTTTTGACAGTCTGACAAATAAAATTGATTGTTTGGATTGATTTACAAAAATAGGAGCCTCCAACCCTTTTGCCCTTCAAAGGGACTCTTCGAAAAATCTTTTTGAAACAATTTATATATATTTTGTGATATAGTTTGTAGTAAAATTTAACGCTCAACGTTATTTATATGGGTATTACTTCAAATTATTTGCAAACACATTTGGTTAAAAGTTATAAACTAAACATTTAAATGAAATATATTTTTCAATTCAAACCGTTTCACCATCTAAAAGGTACACCAGTGCCATTCTTTCGGCTCAGAGGAATGCAAATTATAGAGGAATACAAAGAGGCAGAATACAATTATCAACCTTCTATCAATTTAAAAAAATACATGGTTGCGTATATACTGGCTGTGTTGATATCAGTACTGAATAAGTATCGTAGCTCAGTAGATATTCGTCCGATTGCTGCGCTGTAACCGTGGGTAATATTACCTCTTTCATTCAATTTGTAAAATTTTTTATTTGTGTAGGTTCCCTGCAAATCTTTATTCGAGGAAGCAACAGTTTATTTACGCAACAATTCACTTTTTCTACCAAGATTCATTTTTAAATTCTTTCCTCACTCTTTTTTCATTCTTTATACTCACGAAAGTGCGTGAAATTTCTGTTGAATATACAATTTTTGTATAATTCATTGTACTTTGGGAGAACTTTTGCAATGAAACTGTATAGTTATAAAAATATCCTCAAAAATCGACGAAACGAATATTTATGCACCTTAAATCTGTCTTGGCCGAAAGTCCTCACGTTGGGTTGGTGTGGAAGTTTGGAGAGTGGGGTGCCAACTCATGTGTTGCCTCGTCATCTGACCGTGGTTCAAAATTACGAGGTGTTGTCCTCGGATCTTTCACTTAACGGATTGATCCCGGACCGTCGTCAATAGCCCGTTGTGTTACTCTAGTACGACGTTAATTAAAAATTACCAATCATCACGTTTACAGGTATTCTAAAAAAAACCTCAACTGAAGACCGAAAGTTTGTAAATGTTTTACTCACTCGCGTTAGAAATTTCGCTTTATTCGACTTTAACACTTAAGGCATCTTAAACTAATAGCCACATCGGAAATTTTTTTTTCTTCATTTTGTTCCCTGTGCAATTTTGAACAAACAATGTTAATTTCGTAGTTTTCTGATCCGTACTTTCTCAGGAAACCGTCTAAGAATCGAGCGAAAAAAGCGAGTTTTCAATCCTGCGAGGGCGGTGGCAGTAACTTTTATTTAAAAAAAAAGAGAGAGATATCCTAATCATCTATAATATCCACCCGATATCAGACAAAAGCTACGAGGAATATGAGCTCTATTTGAAACGTAATTGCAACTTATCCCAACTCTAAAATTGGTTATCTCAGAAATGTTTCTCTTTCTGTTTATATGCATTGCTCAAAACCAACTTGACAGTTTTCTTGGAGTATTTAAATGTACGGAACTTGGAGACTTTTGTCTAATCTTAGTCAATATCGTGTCGTCAAGCTGGTGAAGCCATCTTGTGTAGAGGACGCAACAAGTTTCCCGCTATCTCTATTCGAATTCATTAGTGGAATCCTGTAGGAATGAAAGCTTTTCTCCCAAAGATCATTTAGGATATCAGAGGAAAGGTAATAGCAGCTCTAAGTGGAGTTCAATTGCTACCTATCGCAAATTTGGAACTGAACTAAGCTCTCAGGAATTTTTAGCACAGATGTTTCTAAATTGAATTGAGCTCTCTCTTTGGAAACGCGCTTCTTTCAAAGCAGCAAGGAAACGTTCCGTTTTATGAAATTGATTATGACAAAAAAAAATATCTTCGCATTTAAACGTCTGGTTTCTTCTCGAAAATGCAAGTATCAGACAGCGTAAATAAGTCTTCTTATCGCTCAGTTGGATACAAAGTCTGGCAGGGGCAGTTTGAAGGACACAGGTCCATCCGCAAGGGTCTGTCACTCTCCGGCGGAAGATTGCTAAATCTTTGTTTGATTTGTATATAAATACTTGACAAGTTGGATAATTGTTAAGAATATATATTTTGTTAAAAACCTCTTTGGATAGTTTTCTCAAGGGACCTTAATGTATTCGTGACACGAGACTTTCCTCTAACCTAAACCATTATCGCGTCAAATTAGCAAGCCATCTTTAGCTTGTTGTTGTGTCTTATGCCTACACTGGCAGACCAAAGGAGTGCCAGGCCCGTCGAAGACGGCAAGAGGCGAGGGGGGTGCGGCTTCCATGCAAGTGAGCCCCATTGGGAGGAAGTCCGACTTAATCGAATTTTTAGCCAACAGATGGCATCGACACGTCTCGTTTTTACGGAGAGGTCACATTTTCACGACATTCAATCATACACAGGCACACGGTTGTAATTTTGATCCAAACCAGAGACCAACTAATACCTGGTTCGGCACCCCCAGAGATATTGATTTATTATGGGAACATGGAGGACTTTGTGACCAGGACAGATTTTTCGTGCACCAGTCACCTTTAACGTACACGGGAGATTCGGTTAGCTGGGCTCGAACTCATGATTAGTCAGTCACGAGCTCGATGCCCTACCAATCAGGCCACCCGGCACCCATCTTTAGCTTAGAGGGCGCAAAGAGTTTTCTGCTATTTCTATTTAAATTCACTAGTGGAACCCAGTAGAAATGAAATCTGAAGATCATTTTGGATATCAGAAGAAGGTTGATAGGAACTTTAAGCGTTTAAAAATACATTCTGCTATTTATATTTAAATTCACTAGTGGAACCCAGTAGAAATGAAATCTGAAGATCATTTTGTATATCAGAAGAAGGTTGATAGGAGCTTTAAGCGTTTAAAAATACGTTCTGCTATTTATATTTAAATTCACTAGTGGAACCCAGTAGAAATGAAATCTGAAGATCATTTTGGATATCAGAAGAAGGTTGATGGGATCTTTAAGCGGAACTCAATTGTTACTTATCCAATGAGCCTAGTTCTCAGGAATGTTTTTACGAGACGGATGTTTATTGAATAGGCTCTTTGGAAAAGTATTTTTAAATGTCACTCCGTTTTATCAAATTGATTGTGATAAAAAAACGTCTTGCCATCTAAATATCGAATGTTTCTTCTCGAAAATGCAAGTACCAGACCGAATAAAAAAAGTTTTCTTACCGCCTATTTGGATTCTAAGCTTGCCAGGGGCAGTGTGTGGGACATTAGCCATTCCGCGAGGGTCAATCACTCTTGGGCGGAAGTTTACTAGGCCCTTTGTTTGATTTGTATATAAATACTCGGCAAGTTGGAAAATTGTAAAAATTATTTTCTTTGTCAACCCAACTGTTATTTTTCCTCAAAGAACCTAAATGTACACAAGATTAGATACTTTCTTGAACCTAAACCAATACGTGTCAAGTTGGTCAAGGTTTCTTTAACGTAGAAGGCGTTACTTTTTTCCCGCTATCTTTATTCGACTTTATTAGAGGAATCCAGTAGGAATGAAATTTTTTCTCCCGGAGATCATTTAAGATATCAGAAGAAAGTTAACAGGAGCTCTAAGTGGAACTCAATTGCAACTTATCCAATGAGCCTAGTTCTCGGAAATGCTTAGACGAGACAGATGTTTATTGAATGGGCTCTATGAAACGCTCTTTTTGAACGTTGCAAGAAAACATTCCATTTTATGAAATTGATTATGACAAACAAATCGTCTTCGCATCTAAATGTCTCATGTTTCTTCTCGAAACTGCAGATATCAGAGCACGTAAATAAGTCTTCTTATCGCCCCTGAGGATATCAAGTCTGCCAGGGGCAGTCTGTGGGACATTGGTCCTTCCGCGGGGGTCAGGCATTCTTCGACGGAAGATCGCTAGCCTTCTTTGGTTTGTATATAAATGCTGGCAAGTTTGATAAAGTCGTGACTGAACTTGAGACATTGCCATAATAAGTTTGGTTATGTGACACTCAAGATTTTCCGTCCTAATAAAATAAATTTCTCAGATAAATTTCCTGTTAAGGCGCCTAAAAATTATTTCCAAAGTAAATCAGCATATTCTTTCCCTGCAGAACGCTTTGTAGTGTGTTGTGAGATTGTGGATATGCGATCTGTTGTGGCACCCAAACCAGCTGGATCTGTGATTTATCGTCGTATTTCTCATTTCTAAGACTAACTTACCCACTGTACTACAGACACACTAGTGATGCAATGTTGCCAAGAAGTATGTTGCAAAATGCAAGTTACAAGTAATTGATCTAAAAGCAAGACGACAGGTCATAACAAGCGAGTGTAAATATGCATGTCATTGCTCACATTTCCGACTTTAACTTTTGACTGCATTTCCGTCATCCTGTCTAATCGAACGTGGATTCAGTGGAGAAACAAGTCTTAAAGTTGAACTGTCCAATATTACGAGCAATTAATATCAATCAAGTCAGTAAAATTTAAAATATTCACTAATAAAAAGAGTGAGTACGCTGTTGTGCTTCCTATCTGTCTATATTAAGCCCCGTTTTCTTGTTCGAAGCCTCCTTAAATATCCACTTTCAACTGTTTGCAATCGATTTCTCTTTTTACTTAAGACTTGTTACCCCACTGAATTCACGTTCAATTAGAAGATAGGATGACGGAAATGCAAATTAAAGTCGGAAATGCGAGCAATTACATACATGCTCACACTCGCTTGTTACGATCTATCGTCTTGTTTATAGACTGATCACAGTGTGTCTGTAGTATAGTGGATAAGTTAGTCTAAATGTTAGAATGTTAAATAAGGCTTAATGTTAGAAGATGAAAATACGACAATAATGACAACTCCAGCTGGTTTTGGTACCACAACGGATAGAATATCCTCGATCACACTATCAAAGCGTTCTCAAGGGAAAGAATATGCGGATTTGCTTGGGAAATAATTTTCAGACGCCTTAACTTATCATAGAAATGTATTTTAGTAGAGATGGAAAATCTTAGGGTCACATAGCCAAATTTATTATGACAATGTCTCAAGTTCAGTCACGACTTTGTCAAACTTGCTAGTATTTATATACGAACCAAACAAAGCGACAAACGTTTTAGTCCCTTCATGCTTTTCAGTGCCTTTCTATTTACCACGGGGTCAGTATCACCCTAAGGTTCTTTCAGCTTCCATTTTGGGAAAGAATGTTTTAGCTGGGGTTTCACACAAAGCATAATCTTCCTGAAAATGGAACTTTATTTTAAGTCTTATTTTTAAGCAAGTCACTAAAAATAAGACTCCAAATAACCTAAAAGGAGCAGGTGATATTTAAGTTTAAAAATACTTTGTTGGCGAAATCTAAAAGATTTTCACGAACGGTAAAGCATCAACAAATGCAACGCAATTGATGCTCGTTTTTCAAGAACATGAAATCTTTATTTTATAATTGGTTATATTTTTATCAAACTTAAAAGATATCATGTGTGATACGTAATTATGAACATATTTGAACATAAACATTACGAAATTTCATATAAAAATAACTTTTCGTCATCGATTTACGATTTGTCAAATATGGCTCACGTAATATAGTATTTTAATGTTTGATGCAACAGTTTAGCTTGGAGATAAATTTTATTTTCTCCTTAGAAAATGTCTTTGTTCCATCAGTTCGCCACCAGAACTTAATCGTGACTATTAAGCACGTCCCATATCAAACACAATAACTGATTTAGACATTTTATAAATAAATAATCATAAATTATTTTGGCCATTATAATTCTAAAATTTTAAATAAAAAAATAAGTATATCATGATTTGTCAAATGCGCGTTGTATTAATACTCGATGCAACTTTTTGAATTGGAGAGATTAATTTCGTTTACACCTGAGAATGTCGCAGTTACTCCATTAGTTCGCTATCAGAACCTAGTCCTGACAACTGAGCTCAGAACATATCGGCAAAACGGCAATTGATGTACAATTTCAGCATCAACATTCCGAAATTTTAATAAAAAAGTATAAGTCTAGGTAAAGTCTAAAAGTATAAATATAAGCATAAGACTCATCGACTTATAATCGTCAAATACGCTGCATTAATATTCGATGCAACTTTTGAGCTTGGAGAGATGAATTTCATTTACACCCGAGAATGTCGCAGTTACTCCATTAGTTCGCTATCAGAACCAAGTCCTGACTACTGAGCTCGCACCATATCGGCAAAACGGTAATTGATGAAGCCATTTCGTAATTAAGTAATTATGATATATTTTGGGCATCAATATTCCGAAATTTTAACATAAAAAATACGAACAAGTCATCGACTTATGATTCGCGAAGTACATAGCACTTTCTTCGACGCAACTTTTTGGCTTGGAGAGATGAATTTCATTTACACCTAAGAAATGTCTTTGTTCGCAGCTACTCCATTAGTTTGCCATCAGAACCTAGTCCTGACTATTGAGCGCGGCCCATATCGAGACTAATGGCTAAGTAAGCGGTTCCTAATCCGTGTTGGAATCGTGGCCTTCAGGTTCTTGAAAATCTTTTTTTGATTTCTGCGCTGTCCTTCGAGGTAGTATCTGATAAAGCAGAAAATTGCTCAACTTTCTTTTCACGAAAGCACTCTGTCACGAAATATTTTTTGTTTGTGATTTTTCTTCAGAAATAAAAAATAAAGTATTTTGATTTAACCTTTCACAATGACGTCTGCTGCAAAACGTTGTAATATTGATGATACAAAATTATATACACAGCATAACAAGAATCATAAATCATTCTTGAAACGAACAGTAATAGATCCTTTTAAAGAGAAAAGAACTTACATTTTAATTTCGAGATCACAAAAAATTAAGTGAAATACTTTTGGATCCAGCGCTACATACACTCTAGATTGAAATGTAGTTTTTCAATACCAACCGGGGAATGCTTGATTAATTTACTAAATTTGCTATCCCTTCAATAGCTTTTTATATTCCTTATAATGTATTTAAATGCTACTGGTTCTTAATATAGTTTTCTTTAACCGTCGACAGTCAAGGAGATATGCTTATGAATATCACAAAGTGGGAGCCTTAGTGATTTGAACAGTTTTTGATTATCCTCGACTATAAAGAGCATAGCAGTTGTTTGGTGGAACTGATACTCTCTTAGCGATCATTGACCGCTATCGTTTATTTGCGAAATGGTTGAGTAATGATATGGCAGAATCCTCTCATTTACGGATGTCATACTCTGTTGCGATTTTCTACCAATGGAATGATAGTAATAGAGAATGTTAATAATAAATTCTGGTAAAGTTGATTGTATTTTCTTCCTGGATGTATTTTTCTACTTAGTGTCAGTAAAGCATACCTTGTGTGTGTGTGTCCATATATTTGACGTTACCTGTCTTGTGTTTGGCGCAGCTTTTCTAAGTAAGGTCTTTGCTCTAAGAAATCTAAAACCAACTGATAAAGTAACCTAAACAGAGTTTGGTTTGATTTCGGAAACCTCGGTAGCAAATTCGGAAGATGTGCATAACCTATTTGTAGTCATCCTTAAGCACAACTAAACACACAAGTACCTTGGAATCTCAGTTTGGAAGTCGTATTTCGTTGCGATGTTCTTGCAATGAAACTATAGCAATAAATAATATCAATAAATTCCTATCCAGAGGTTGGTTTGAGTCTGGTAAAAGGGGCAATAGATTTGGGAAAAGGGCAAAACCTATATGTAGTCATCCACAAATGCACTAAACACACAAATATTCCAGTTGACCTGCTGATGGGTAAACTAGCTCCTTAAATATCCAATAATTACAAAATCCATAAGAGGAGGTCGTAAAAAGAGGAAGTGTTACGTGATTTTTCTGCGCATTGTTGTAGATAAAACCTCTTACGAATATTGTATGAAATCACGCATTCTCTTCTGGTTAAATTTATAATGCGTATTCGCACAGCATTTATTACTCTTCGGATTTATAATGCGTAAACTGGCAACAAAAATATGGAACATTTACAAAAACAGTAAAATCAAATCGTAAAAAGAAAACTCGCGGAATAAGTTTTTCAAGAGTGATATAGTTGGCGATAGATCTACACAAATATTGTAAACAATCACGCTTGTATTCTGCTTTTGGCCAAATTTATACGGCGTATTTCCACTGCATACATTGCTCTTCCATTTAAAATGCGTAAACTAGCTACAAAAATATGGAACATTTACAAAAACAGTAAAATCAAATCGTAAAAAGAAAACTCGCGGAATAAGTTTTTCAAGAGTGATATAGTTGGCGATATAGATCTACACAAATATTGTAAACAATCACGCTTGTATTCTGCTTTTGGCCAAATTTATACGGCGTATTTCCACTGCATACATTGCTCTTCCATTTAAAATGCGTAAACTAGCTACAAAAATATGGAACATTTACAAAAACAGTAAAATCAAATCGTAAAAAGAAAACTCGCGGAATAAGTTTTTCAAGAGTGATATAGTTGGCGATATAGATCTACACAAATATTGTAAACAATCACGCTTGTATTCTGCTTTTGGCCAAATTTATACGGCGTATTTCCACTGCATACATTGCTCTTCCATTTAAAATGCGTAAACTAGCTACAAAAATATGGAACATTTACAAAAACAGTAAAATCAAATCGTAAAAAGAAAACGCGTGGAATAAGTTTTTCAAGAGTGATATAGTTGGTGATATATAGATCTACACAAATATTGTAAACAATCACGCTTGTATTCTGCTTTTGGCCAAATTTATAAGGCGTATTTCCACTGCATTCATTACTCTTCGATTTAAAATGCGTAAACTAGCAACTAAAATATGAAACCTTTACAAAATCTATCAAAGCAAGTCGTAAAAAGAAAAAGTAGAATAATTTTTCTACGGCTGATGCAGTTGCGATAAAATGGTGGAAAGTGTTACGGGTAATGTGTGAAACAGACTCATTCCGAGCAAATTCGTAAAAGCATTTCTTTCCGGTGATTTAATTGTTATTCTGGTTGAACTCTAAAGTGTCCATTAATTTCGAGTATTCTTCTCAAATCCAGGCCATTTATTGATAGATTGAGGACATAAGCCCTACCTACTCACTATTACCGACCTCAACTCTTGAAACAGGTGTCAAACTTTCCTATCGTTTTGTGCTACTTTATCTTTTTTGTTCTTACATTGTTAGGGGCTGACAGGTCAGTGGGTAAATGTTTTGACTGCATTTTCTGGGACTTCGCTGTTACAAATTTCTAAATTGCGAGCATTTGTATCACAGTTTGAGTCACTTTATAGGAAAGTGGAAGTAAACAAACGGAGCAATTATTTAACATTAAAGAAAATGTATCACAGCATTTGTTTCGCAAGCATTTGCTGGAGCTTATTACATGGCTCCCACAGGCTTCAAAATGGTCTAATTCTTCAATTTAATTTTTATGAGTCCTTAAAAAAGCTTTATATTTACTAAAAGCCCTTATAAGTTTTTAAAAAGTCTTAATTTTTACAAGAACATTGCTTATTTTATATCAGTAATATTGCAAAGTCAATGATACTCGCCCAAGGTTATGTTATCCAAAACTGATGGCATTTTGGCTTAAAAAGTTTTTTAATTGGATTGGTGGAGCAATGTGTTACTTGGCTATAGATTATTATACCAATGTGTAGGAAAATAATGGTTTAATTAAACGATTCACAAAATACTTCCACGTGAGATATTAAATAGCTACTTACCATTTGAATGTTAACGCTTTGATTTTATTATATAAGTTCTGATTGAACTAAGAATGCATTGATCGTGTATGTATTTCATCAATTTTACTTTAACTTATTTTTATTGTACACGTTATATCCTGAGGCATATTTTAATTTTTCTTTTTCCTTTCAGGTAAGAAATTTCTTTCCCCGTATATGTCGATATCAATACCCAGGTAAAAATGCTATTGTTCTATTTTTTGATGTTGCCCAATAAGGAGAGGTTTTTACTATTTCTACTGTTTTACAAACATTCTTAAAAACAAAATGGATATTTTTTGTAATGCATTCACACCTTCTTTTTCCTATAAAGACTTTATGTGAAACGTAAAAAAATTTGGTTAATTTCACTTATTATTCGTCTAAAATTCGACTTAAAATAACGAAACCTTATATTTTATAACAAGATTTGGTTTCGAATGTCATTCTACGGTCCTTTTTTTGCTACATATGGGCTGATTAGATCAAACTTAAAATAAGGAAGTGCAATATCAGATTCATATCATGCATATAAAAATCAATTTTACTCAAATTTCAAAACTTTTTATATGTTGTGGTTTATCCTATCTTTGAAGGTCAGTGGCACTCAATGCATATTGAAATGTTATTAATAAATGTTAGACCGTTATATCTTAGTGGTAGCATTTAGAGCTATTCAAAAACAGTTTCTAGCTATTTATTAGTATTTTTAAGTTAGAACTGCGAGTGCCTAATGATACGATACAGATCATCAGTAAACGCGACATAATGGTATGACCGATTTCAAATTGTAATAACTCCTGTGTTATAGTGGGCGTGACTATTGAGTTAATACGGTTTGATGAAGCATAAATGGCATTTAGGGACAATTATAAATGATGGAATAGAGGTGGATCAATGACAGTTCATGACAGTGGCTGAAAAAGTTGGTCATTTTTTAACTCTGTGTTGCAAGTATAGTTGTAATATACCTACTGGTTTGCATTCTGAATAAAAGGTTTGTTTTCGGCGAAAAAATTCGATCTGTAAATTTTATGAAATTTGTTTTAATAGGTATTTAATCCTCCTCTGATTGCTGGGGGGGGGGGTCTTGACGAGGTATCTCTTCATTTGCTTAACTGACCAGATCCTGTTGGACGAAATATCTCGTCATTGGAAGACAATTGACCTTTGGTATCATGAGCATCAGAAACCGAAGCAAACTCGTCATCATAAAAAAATCGGCAATATCATGATGACAAAATATTTCGCCATCAGCCACTCAATTTAAAAAAAAAAGATAAAAGATTGGAGTTGGAGAAAGTATCCCAGTCAGCGACCAAAGAACTTCGCACGACTTCATGGTCGTGGAGGTTAGCATACGTGATACTTTTTTTAAAAAAACTGTGAATACCTTAAATGATAATAAGCACCCGTACAAAGTTTAGAACCATCTTATTGCATTGTTTCGTCAGTAAAAAAATCTCAAAAAAGCGGTAAAGCTTTGAAAGAGGTCCAATCAGCAGATACTAGAGAGCCCTACGTGGTTTCTGAAAGAATATCGTACACATAATTAAATAAAATCTCCCTTCTTCAAGAAACAAAAAAAAAATCACAGCCCACAATGGGACAAGCAATCTTTGATTACCGCTGGCTTTTTCAGAGGCGACATTGACAAGTAATTCATAATGTATCCAGGTTGTGCCCTCGGTTTTCACTATGGCGCCTTGATTGATTGATTAATTGCTACTTTGGCGACACATTTTACTCCTTGGGTATGAAAATAGCGAGGAAAAAACATACTATACGGCGGTTGTCTGCCCGCAACTATGTTCAGAGTTAAAACAGGAATACAGATATTGCAAAATGAAGATCTGGTTACAGTTGAATAGTCTATCGTTTAATGCCACGTCAGATTTCGAAATTAACGGTCTTTAGTCTCAATTTCCCCTTTAAAGTTTCATGCGACCGGGTTTGTAGATCGAGTATTCAATATTGGCTCCTATGTTATTTAAATATTTTCTCTTTAATTTTAAGCAAATCCCAGTTAATCGACCTTTTATTCTTCTTTTTACAAAATGTACTCCAATTAATCCATGAATTGTATTATACTGTAAATGCAAAATAAGAACCCAAACACTAAGTCATACTTTTCCCTTTTAATTGTGTTGACGACCGGTTTCATAGACCTAGTCTTCGATTTTGGCTCCTAAATTTTCCGACCGTTTTCGGTTTTATGACGAGAATTCCAACCAATCAACCGTTTATTATTCATTCTAACAAGCTGTACGCTAATCTTTCCGTAAATTACACAATAACCTGTACTGCACAAAATAAGGAACTAAATCCTCAAAAAGTCCTTAATGTATAAAAAGTCTCCAAATACAATCAGTCATTTAAGTCCAGACCCTAGACAAATATACAAACATATTGCTAAAGAAAAAACATCCCGAAATACAAATAATAGGTCATAAAAGACCCAAGTTATTACTCCGTGTGTTCATACACGTCCACACAAAAAATAAGTACTTAGAAACTGCACCCAAGTAGAGTATTTTGGCGGCTAGAAATGTGTTCAGGTGCTATTGAAGCATAACTTTCTGCTCCTAAATATTAACCCCATGCTGCATAAATCAAGAAGGCACATACCTCCATGGTTAGTCTTGAGAGTGCACAGTTTAACACCTTCCCACAATGGCCCAAACGCCTATGTAGAGTGTTCCCTTTGGACTCTGAAGTTTATGACTTCCAACTCCGTTAATTATCTCCCCACTAAATTACTTCCATATTATTTCTAAACACCAACAATAAGGGTTTAGGAATACCATGGGACCAATATTGTTTCACATGATCCTAAAGTTAAATCCTAGCACTTTATATCTTATTTCCCTTTAAAAATTAAACTATCCTAGGTTTTGTATTTTTTGCTTGATCTTGCTGCAGCCTGGGATACGTCTCGAATAGATATTTTTGACCTAAAACCTAAGCCCCGCGATCGCGGTCAGCAGATGGGAGGGTGACCTCGTATGTCTTTTGCGATGTTGGTGGGTGGGGGGGCCTGAGGTCTTCCTTTAGCACTTAAGTTCTCTTCTGTCCCCTAGATCGACACTTTCTTTAAATTAACCAATACTTATGTTACTAATCTTTAGTTACTAACTTATTAACCTTTGGTTCCTAACTTACTAATCTTTAGTTACTAACTTACTAATCTTTAGTTACTAATTTAATAATCTTTAGTTACTAACTTACTAACCTTTAGTTACTAACTTACTAATCTTTAGTTACTAACTTACTAATATTTAGTAACTAACTTACTAATATTTAGTTACTAACTTTCAAACTAACTAATCTTTAGTTACAAGCTTACTAACCTTTAGTTACTAACTTACTAACCTTTAGTTACTAATTTACTAATCTTTAGTTACAAACGAACCTTTAGTTACTAACTTATTAACCTTTAGTTACTAATTTATTAACCTTTAGTTACCAACTTATTAACCTTTAGTTACTAACTAACATTTAGTTACTAACATACTAGCCATTCGTTACTAACATACTAGCCATTCGTTACTAACATACTGAACTTTAGTTACTAACTTACTATCCTTTAGTTACTAACTTACTAACTTTTAGTTACAATTTAAAATGTTCTTCTAATTATGATGCGGACTGCGGAGACGCTTTTTATCGCTGGTGCTCCGAAAGTGATATGCCCTATCCCATCCTATAGTCTCGAGGGTTAACGGTTGTCAACACGCTTGGTATAAAAATATCTGATGCCTCAGCGCTACAAAATAGAGCATGCCCACTGCTTTCTTGACCAATGCGGCAGTAAAATGCGTTGTAAAACGTTTTAGGACACATCGTTTTCTTCCTAGAGAGCTAGGCACTAAAGCGTTTTAATTTCGTTTCCTAGTATATATGTTTAAATTACACTTTCCAACTTTCTAAAGCTCTAATTCTCGATTTATTTTGAACATGAAACGAAGATCATAGTAGGTGATCTAATTTTTTTGAAAATTGCAGCAAAACAGTTTGGGTACGTTTTGACTCTTCTCCTGGAGAGCTATCTAGTTGCAAAAGTGGGCTTTCATTTCAATACTTATTATTAATGTTTAAATTGCACTTTTAGCCTTTTATAGCATTAATTCTAAATTCGTTTTGAACGTTAACCAAGGTATGTAGGTATTTTAATTAACGTCGCACTGGAGCAACAAAACGGGCTATTGGCGACGGTTCAGGATCAAACCCAAAGAGGAAGATCCGAGTCAATACCACGCAATTTTGAACCAAGGTCAGATGACGAAGTCACACTTGAGCTGAGACCCCACTCTCCAAACTTCCATACCACGCTAATGTGACTGAACGTCAATGAAAGATCATAGGTGATCTAAATGTTTTGAAAATTAATGTGGCAAATTTTTGAAAATGGAGCAAATTAGACATATTACTCAAATACTTAAAGTGTGTGTGTGAACTTTAAAGAATAATGGAATTGGATTTTTAGCTGTCTCAGAATTTGGTCTAAAAGTTAATTTAATGAATTACTCAGTGGAAAATATTAGTTTCATTACTTATTTTGGAAACTTTTGACAGAATGTTTAAGGAAAATAATATTTTTCCTTGAAAAATTAGTAGAAAAGTTCAGTTAAAAAACTTTTAAAATATCGACTAGCTTTTAAAACGCTGTACCAACTAAAAGTAGAGGTTTTTAAATTTTCTGCTACAGATAAAAAAAAAGAGCATTTTTTATTTTCCACCACGATATTACTTTGACTTTTTTGTTGTCTGACCAGCTTTTTTTCAACCAACTAAGTATTGACTTTGTGTTACTCAGGCTCATTAAATATTTATTTGAAAATAAATATTTATTTTATCAGATTTTTTTTCTCAATAATTTTAAACATAGACGGCTTTGCTCTTCATTTTCACACGTTAGTGCTGTCTGCTCATATACGTCTATTCAAACATGCGTTTCCGTTCTTTGTGTATCCTAACCCTCAAGCATATTTGTTTAGATATTTCGAATTCTCTCATATTCAATTGCCTTCATTTTTATGTCATGGCAAGCACTTTAATCTTTGACGGTTGACGAATTGAAAGAATTCGGATTGTTCTGAATTTTTGTTTTTCTCCGGAGTCTCTTAATTAACGTTAAGTTTCGTTTCTTGTCGCAACTCGTTTATGGTTACGTTACCCAGAGGCTGAATAAGGTGATGGATGAAATTGAGAATCAAACAAACCTTGAATGGATTCATCAAATTATACTAGAACAAAAAGACCCTTTCAAAGATTTTTTGCGCCTTCGTAACCATACGAAGCGTCAATGATCGCTCTCTCTCTCTCTCTTTTTCTGTTGCCAAAACAACATGCCGCTTATACACAGATGTGCTGCATAAAATTAATTTAAAATAAGTTGATACAGTAATGATGTTAATAACCACCTGAGTAAAAAAAAAATTAAAAATAGATAAAACACGATTAATAGTTTAAAAAGTTGCTAGAACACACGTCAGACGAATAGTGAATTGCGAAAATCAAAAATAATTTTGCAGTATAAAGATATTTCACGGGTCTCATTCGTTTCAGACAATTACCCGCCAGACGTCTTACCGCCTAGGTATATTAGTATTTTTCATTTAGTATATTTATATACTTCGCTTATGTAATTAAATATTCTTCATTTGGGTACATAAATATTCTTCATTTAGTATATTTATATACTTCGCTTATGTAAATAAATATTCTTCATTTAGTATATTTATATACTTCGCTTGTGTAAGTAAATATTCTTCATTTAGTATATTTATATACTTCGCTTATGTAAATAAATATTCTTCATTTGGGTACATAAATATTTTTCATTTAGTATATTTATATACTTCGCTTATGTAAATAAATATTCTTCATTTAGTATATTTATATACTTCGCTTATGTAAATAAATATTCTTCATTTGGGTAGTAAATATTCTTAATTTAGGTGTATAACATTCACCACTTTGATTTCAAATGTTCTTCAAATATCGTCCTTATTCCATAAAACTTAACCAACAACAAAAAATATTCTTCACTAGGTATATAAATATTTTCGCCTAGGTATATAAATGTTCTTCCCATTTGGTATATAGTCTCCACTTTGGAACATAAATACTCATCCACTTAGGTTTAAAATATTCTTCAAATATGCCAGGCACTCCATTTAACCCTACCAACTATCAAATATTCTTCACTTCGGTAATACCATTCTTCACTTAGGTATAAATACTCTTCACTGGTGTGTATATAGGTTAGCGTTAAGTTTCATTTCTTTTTGCAACTCGTTTATTGCTACGTTACCCAGAGGCTGAATAAGGTGATGGATGAAATTGAGAATCAAACAAACCGTGAATGGATCCATCAATTCATGCTAGAACAAATAGGCCCTTTCAAAGATTTTTTATGCCTTCGCAACCATACGAAGCGTCAATGATCGTTCTTCTTTCTGTTACCGATGTAACAAGCCGCTTACGCACAGATATGCAGCAAGAAATTACTTTAAAAGAAGTTGATAAGTTGATACACTAATGATGCTGATGATCACTGGAGTAAAAAAAAACTCTAAACCATATAATACACGGTTAATAGTTTAAAAACTCCCTTGAAACTATTAGAGAACTTAGACATTCAAAAACAATTTTGTAGTAAAAGAAAGGTATAATCAAGGGTTATAACCCTTTCAGAGGATGTGAGATGCCAGACCGTCTAGATAAATAAGTATTCTTCACTCAGATATGTAAATATTCTTCACTTAGGTATATCAATATTCTTCACCTATGAAACAAAATTACTCTCCGCCTTTTGGGCCCGGTTTGATTAGATACTGAGGGTCGAAACTAGGTCCAACCAAAGACCATCCTGTAGAGGCTGATGCACGTTAAATCTGTCGAGACCTCAAATCCTTTCAACAACGTTATATCTCAAAAATCGGCGATTTTTAGCTATGCCTGTTTTCAGAATGCCCTGAAAGAGTAGTATATCCCTGTAGGATCGTCATATCTCACCGCTCAATACTTAGCCGCTAAAGAGCAGAAGTAATATTTATTTTTAATACATTTTATTCTACTTTTAAACTTTAAGATCATTCTCCTGAAAAATCGCGCCGCCAACCGGTATAGTGGTTAAGGTGTTAGCCTCTAGATCGGAAGGTTCCCGGTTCGAATCCGGGTCCGGGCATGGATGTTTGTAAACATATGGTGTAGAGGCGGCTGGTGCACCTTAAATCTGTCGTGGCCAAAAGTCCTCACGTTGGGTTGGCGTGGAAGTTTGGAGAGTGGGGTGCCAGCTCAGGTGTTGCTTCGTCATCTGACCGTGGTTCAAAATTACGAGGTGTTGTCCTCGGATCTTTCCCTTCAGGGACTGATCCCGGACCGTCGTCAATAGCCCGTAGTGTTGCTCTAGTACGACGTTAACTAAAAAATTACCAATTACCTGAAAAATCGCGTTTTTTTAGATATAACGCTGTTGAAAGGAGTGCGCGAAATGTCCTTTCGTGTTGAAATTTGGAGAGTGGGGTGCCAGCTCAGGTGTTGACCTCGTCATCTGACCGTAGCTCAAAATTACATGGCGTTGTCTTCAGATCTACGCCTTAAGGATTGATCCCTGCACCGTCACCGTCGTGTTGCTTTAGTATGACGTTAATTAATTACCATCACCATTTTTCTATCTTCGCCTAATTATATAGATATTTTTTTCATTCCATATTATGATGGCAAAGAGGGCTCTAGAACGGCTATGGAACTTGCGATATTCAACCTCCTCTCTAAAAAATTAAACGAACTAAATCTTACTTTTGAACAAATTGCATTCATATAGAAAGATACACTACCCTACAATAACGGACTGGACGCCAGCGGATTTGCATAAAATCCGACTGCTTGTTTGGGGTGTATTTCGCGGTATGACCTGGGATCTTTGCATGTTGTTCATGGTCAATTGAACGACGACGCCTACATGAACATTTTGGACAATCGGGTTGTTCCTACGATCTGGCAATTTTATGAGATGGACGAATGTAACTACGAAGACGACAACGCTACGTGTCGTGTTGCAGTCTCTGTCAAGCAGTGTTAAACGTCTTCCCTGGCCTGCTCAGAGTCCCGACCTAAACCCCATAGAACCTTTGTGGGACGAGATAGAGCGACGCTTACGGACCAGGGAACCACGTCCGAAATCTACAGCTGAGATGGCGACATGCTTCCAGCAGGAATGGATGCAAATACCCATAGCTGTGCATCAAACCCTTGTTGAAAGTATGCCCAGAAGGGTTGCTAGTGTAATTGCAGCACGTGGGGGACCATCCCCGTATTAAAGCACGTATTATTTTCCTTATACCATCACATCTTGCTGTCCGGTACATTATTGTAGAGTAGTGAAAGTGTAGATAAATTTTATAAAGCTTTTCCCCCACAAAATTTTTTTTAAACCCAACTTCGAAGGGTTAAAGTAGATTTTTTTGCATAAACAGTTGTAATGTATGAGAGTGCAATTTTATTTTGCTGTGTTGCAATTTTGAAATGCATCCGTCGTTTTTGTATTCGCATGTGTTAAAAGTAGATTAACACTCCGAAGTAGATAAATATCACACCAAAAATGTAGCTTCGGATCTCCCAAGTGTTGACCGCATCAAAAAATAAACCCAACCTGGTTCAAACTAAGCTTGTAGAGGACGTAACCACTTCTTAAAGTAGGAGAAAAATTGGTTCTAGTTACTTTATTGTTGATAATAATCTAAAAATACCTCCATTTCCAATAGCCCCAATTCTCCTCAAAACTAGTTTTCAACTTAATATAAGCTTCACCTATGCTTTATGAATACATTATCTCAGTTCAAAGAGAATGTGTGGTATATGTTACCTAAATTAGACCTATTTAAGGTTGGATAAGTCTATTTTTTTAAGTTAGTTGATATTTATTAAAACATTTTTTCGTTTACTTAGAAAAGGATGTCGCTTCTGGCATACCCAAAAGCCATCTTTTTCTGCTTTCAACCCATTTCTCTGTTCCCAATCCCTTCTTTCTTTCCCTTTTCAAGAAAATGTTTATTTGACGCTGCCTTGTGTTTGGCGCTGCTAGACCAAATATGGCCCTCGGCACCATAAAACCTCAAAACAAACTAAAGGATGAACCTCATTTTATTTTATTTTGGTAGAATACTTAAAGGTAATTACCAAATTTTAGCCTTAAAATCAAATAATTTATTTAAAGCTGTGGTCACTGGGTTTCCTTTTCATTTCTATTCGAACAGCGTTAAATTCTTGCTCCCAAATACAAAATTTCTACCACTCGTTTGAAATCTAAGGAATTAATGAAACTGCTGATTTAGAAGGCTATGGATCGGTCATATAATTATTGCTCGGAATCAGTATTGCCTGCATTAGTTGGAAATTGGAACCAAATGCTAGCTAAAGAAGTCAGTTGTGAAGCACTTTATTTATGTTCCAACCAATCATCTTATTTAAACAATAGATTCGTCCAAACCAAGTGATTCGATGTGTTTTAGCGTGAGCCGGACTATACCATGAGAACTACTAAAGAAACCAAGTGCTTGCGGTCGCTATAGACACAAGGACTCGTTCATTTTGAATAAGGTTGACACTGGATGATTTATTTTTAATTCTGTTTCACCCAAATATTGGAGAGGAAGGAGGTAGTCATACAGATCTTCTCGATAATAATGAAAAATCTTAAACATATTTCCAAATCGTCAAAAAGTACGCCAATGGGACAAACTTGAATACATTTCTTCAAGAATCTCTTATGAAAAATTGGATAAGGTCAGTTTCTACGGCAACACAGACAGAGGCAGACTTTATGTCGGGAGCAATGCTCGTAGTAGACAGACATTACCTACTTTTCAAAACATTTTAGCATTCAATTTCAACCACCCTGTGCGTGCTCTGAGAGATTGAAGTAAACAAAAATTAACAACTTGGAACGTTAAAATACGAAGTTCGTAAATATTCTTCAAGAAAGTAATACGCAACAAGATTTACAGGAAAGTTCCAAAAGTTGTACATTAAGGGCAAAATGAATCAAGACATATATCAACACCTTTTCAATCTGATAATAGAATGATGATAGAAGACTTTTGCCCGTCATTTTTACAAACAAAACTACTATTTCGGAACAAAACTTGAGTGTTAAATGTGACACTTATTTTGCAACAAAGAGAGTGTAATATTTTTAAATCATAATTTTTTTGAGAAAACGGATTTTTTTGCAAATATTTGAAACTGATCATTTTTTCTAGTCAAGTCAATACCCATTAAGTGGAACCTAATTTTCTCCTATTTCATGCCATCGAAATTCATCTTTAGAATTTTAACTAGGTTTAATTTAGGTTTCGTTTGAATATTTACAATTCTAATATATACTGATATTTACAAGTATTGAATTGCATAACTAAAGATTGCCTGTATGAACAGCTTGCTTATTGAAAATTTATGCTTAATAATATCTATATATATGTGTGTGTGTTGTGTGTGTGTGTACTTTTGCCATGTACTTTGTGTTTTATTTTACTTTGTTGAATACAATAGAAAAGCGTGTCTCAATTTCATTTAACAGCATTATTTTAACTTTAGATATGCTTCAAACAGAAAACAAAAAACTGACTTAATACCATTTGAAATTCGATAACCTACATTTAGCTTGACAGAAAAGGCCTCATGAAATAAGCGCTCGTGCTACTATCCTTAGCTATGCCTCTGAGCTCGAAATTTGACTACAAAGACGATTTGATATGTGATAGCGGTGAGAATAATAAGCATAACTACACAAAGCATTTCCTTTTCAGAATTTTGTCGATTTTCTTGTTGGAAGAAACTTAATTATTCGACTTGAAAGAGAAAGACTAACCAACAAAAATTCATGAACACTGAGGTCCCCCTATCCTAAGAGACATTACCTTTTCCCAAAGACATAAACCGCTCCTGAAGCGCGCTTTTGCGTGTCTGTGCTAAATCATCCCCTTTGTGAAAGTGAAATCGAGTTAAGACTAAAAGCTTCACCTCAAAAGCCAATAGGACTAGACAAGAAAATTCGTTAAAGTTATGGGATGGTACGGTTAACATACCAAAAAAATTATCTTACCTCATTTCATTACTCGAACCGGTTGCGTGATTGTCTGCTCTGTGTACTACAGAAAAGGTATTTTTTATGATGACTGCCAAGTTTATTACACTGTACATAAAAAATACAAAAATTTCGCAATTCGACTCTTAAGATATTAATTATTTTTAACGGCTTCGTAGCATAGAGCATTTGAACAGTAATGGTCTTCTCTTCCAGGTAATGCCTTTTTAGAAATACAAGTTGCATGTCAGAAGTCGAAGTTTGTGCTGGTGTTATGGGATAAATTTATTTTGGCTGTATTGTTAGTGAACAATACTGTTAGATTTAATAGACTTGATCAGACCACGTAGAAAAAGCCATTTTCTCCTAACTGAACAATCAATGCAAGACAGGGTTCTTTTTTTCGATTACAAAAATCTTTTTATTTCGATTGATCGGTGTATAATCGAGCTCACCTGAGAACTACGTTAATGTCCATTAAAAAGAAAAACTTTTTTTTTTGTTTCCAACGCAGCAGGCGATTACCGACACAAATTCTTCAATCTAAGATCCACACAAATAAATACAACAATTAAAGCAGAATACCATCAATGGTAAAGTACAACAAATAAAAATACAAGAAGCTAGGAAATCTGCCGGGTAGACAAAAGATCCCACGCCTGATAATAACGTCCATTGTGAATTGTTTCGGTTTGAGCTGCACAGGTTAGTAAAAGTGTGCTGTATCCATTTGTGTACCATCAGTATAAAGAGGACTCGGTGGGCTATTACCAATGCCAATCTTATGTAGATGCGAAGCAAGGCCAATCATGGTTTGAGGGGTATTACAAAACTAAAAAAAATAATAATCCTAGGTATTGTATGTGAATGAATTGACAAGCCAAATCCTCACCTTAAAAGTAATGTCCAGACCGTATTTATATCTCTTAAAAAATTCCTTTAAGCCTGTACTAGTTCTCCATCTAGGTACCAAATACATTTACAGATACAAGTTTCGTAATCGCTCTTATATGACATTTTCACGCAAATAATTATAAATATATATATAAATTATAAAATTTATTAATAATTATATATATAATATCATATTTTTGTTCTCTGTAACTGGACATTTTCCTGTAAAGAAGCAACAATGAAAAAATAATTTAATTCATGGCTGACTATAGATAGAAATCGTGTGATTAAAGAAACAGAATTTTCAAATGTGATTTGGAAAAAGTGATATGACATTTTGCGTTATTCAGTCTTAAGTCTTCGTTAGTTAGTCCTAAGTCATTTAGTCCCAGGTCTGTATCATTTAGTCCCAGGTTTGCGTCATTTAGTCCCAGGTTTTGTCATTCGGTCCTAATTCCCCGTTATTCAGTCTATTTCATTCAGTTCCATGTTGATTTAAAAGGCAACGAGAAAAGACCCTGAAATGTTTCAAATTCCTTTACCAAAAATGTCATTTAAGAATGTCCTCTGAAGAGATGAAAAGTTCACGGCATAGCTTGAAATAACATGACATTTATAATAAGGTTAAGTTAACACACTTGACCGTCAGTAGATGTCGGGTTTGCCTAGATTGAAATGCCTTGACATTATTGCTTCGCTCATTTCTCTTGATATCCACTGCAAATACATGTTTGAAAAATTTGAAATTGCAGAACTGAAAATTTTCGATAGTTTCGAATACTTGTTAATAAATTGATTATTGATGCTAAAGCTCTTCCCTTCAAATTTAAAGAGCATTTTGGTTTCTTTTTAGGGATTTTTTTCTCTGCTTGCTTTTAAGCATTTCCGAGGATATGATTTCTTTAAAAGCATTTCCGAGGATATGATTTCTTTAAAAGCATTTTCGAGGATATGGTTTCTCTAAAAGCATTTCCGAGGATATGTGTGATTTCTTTAAAAGCATTTTAATATATGTATCTCTGCCTACATCTAATACTAGATATACATCTGGGTCCTCTAATGATTATGTGCCATACTTATTTCCATTAAAATCTTTTAGTCGTGATCACGTGCGTGCTTTAAGATATTGGCTGTAATTTTTTTTTTCAAATTTAATAAGCATTTCTTTATCTTTTTAGAGAAATTTTAAAAAGGTTTTCAGAAATCTTTTCAAAAGAAATATTTAGGATATCAAATCCAGGACCCTAGTGATTATGTCTCCTATTTGCATCGATAAAAAAAGTTCTAACTACGATCACTGACATAAAACAGGAGCAGGCTTTATGATACTAATTTTCCCTTCAAATTTAAAGTACATTTTCTTATCTTTTTAAAGGAATTTGTGATCTTTTAAAAACCAATTTTAGGAATTTTTAGGTCATCAACACCTGATTCTAATCGTTGTTATATCTAGCTTTTACTTCAACTAAAAATGCTTGCGCTGCATTCGCACTTTAACAGGTGCCGGCTCAGAGGTTACTAACTGTAACCTAGTTTCAGAAGTTAATTAACTTAGTAAATCAATTCTTGTGAATTTCTCCGTAGAAATTTGCATATTATAATGACCTTTTAACTCATCATACGGTGAAGTGTTAATTGGCCCGTTATCTTGCGGTAAATCTGGTGGCAAACTAATTAATTGTCTATGCCGTTAGTAGGCAGCCTTGAATGCATATCGAGTGAAGGATTTCCCAAGAAAACAAGGTAACTGAAGGTGTATTTATTTATCTGCTAGAATGAATAAAGCATGAGCACGTTTGGCCTTGAAAGCACCCTATGGGTGCTACTCTAATCTGATAACATACTGTTTTGACCATTTTTCCCAATCGGCCGTGGATTTCCTCATTTTTGTCAATTTCAGACATGAAAAATTGTTCTATCTCGTTGAAAATACAGTTCGAAAGAAAAATTGGCCTTCGTTTTTCTTCTTGCTTTGGTTAACTTTTAGACATTTAGAAAACCATATTTGAAGAAAATTATATTTTCAAGAAATGGCTATGGAGAAATGCTATTTAACTATCTAGAAATACTACTTTTATGAATGCACCTATGGTTTTAGTCTGATAACACGTCATTATGAATATTTTTTCAATGGACTAAATGGGATTTCCTAATTTTTATTTTTGTTTATTTCCTCGTTTAAAATATAGTTTGAAGGAAAATTGTTCATAATTTACGAAGCCTAATTATGGGAAAATACTATTTCCAAGAAATAAATCACAATTCTATTTAAAATATTTAGGGGAATGTTTCATGTTTGTTTAATAAAGACAGTAGCAATTTTATGATGATAGTATAAATACAAATAAATTTTGAAATTTGTTGAATTTATGTAGTATATAGTTTATATCTCCCCAAAGACCATTGTTTGAACAAATGTTTTTACAATCTTCTACATGCAAAATTGATTCGCCTTTTTTTGTTTCTTGCAAAATTTTAACATCACCAGAAACTGCAAATTATTTTTTGTTAAACGATTAGAAGGGAATGTCTAGCAATTTTGCACCAAACAGGGTTTGTAAACTATATTTCTTCCTAGGAGGTTGATGTATTTTTTAATGACTTCAATTTAATAAGTAATCTAATGAAATGTTTTGTTTTTATCCTCTTATCTAACTATATTTGTGCACGCCTTTTTCCTATATTTTTGGATCCCATTTTTTTAATCTATGTGTTGTAATTGGATAACTTGTTCCAGATAGAAACAACATTTCAATAAAGTAAAATAGTAACACACCACTCGGGCTCTATATCGCTCTTCTTGAAATATTAGGCTAGCGAGATGAGAAATATTTAATTGGAGGGAAAAGCTAGCGCAAATTATGCATTTGATAAAGCTTTTTTGTTTGAAATTATGAAAACTACTGTCGTGGTTTACACATATTACAAAATTTTAGCGTACCGTAACTATGTTTATTTACATTGATTCAAATTTCTAGACTATCCTATTCCGTACGGAGTCAAGAGATCAGACACAAACTGTGAATTTGGTAAGGTGCTTGGCGCCTGCCAATCACTTGATAAGTTACGCCAATTAAAGAGTGCCGCCAACTGTCAGCGTGATACACACTTGGCGCACGACTGCAATGCAGTGCAATATTTTTCCTGTGTGATTGATTATTTACGATTCGAAGACCGATAGTGAAGATCTTAGCGATGTCTCAGATGCCCCCATAAACTTTCACATTGTGGCAAAAAGATCAACGGGAAAAGGCTGATAACTGGTTGAATCAAGTTTCTTTGAACTCAATTCAGAGAAACAGTTTCAGATTTCCTCTGCAGCTCGCTAACTTAAATATCATCGGCAGGTAGGTAGTTAATAAACGTCGCACTGGAGCAACGCAACGGACCATTAAACATGGTCCGTGATCAAACCCGAAATAAATTTCAACGGAACATGTGAAAATGAGCTATGTAGTCGATTGAGTGATAAATTTAGGGGTACTTAATTTCACTAGTAGTAAACCTCCAAGTACTTTGACGAGATACATCGTCCAAGATCTGGTCAATCTTGCTAATCTGAAGATATCTCGTCAAGACAAAATCGCCCTTTCTCTCCAATAAAGGAAGATCCAAGTAGGAAAGATAAATTGTCCCTTGCGAGAACTGATGACAGTTTGGAACAGGTGGTTTGCATCAGAGGCTAGATACTACAGGGCAGTATTCAGCATGGTTATAAGCCAACGGGAGTTTTAAAGTAGCTAAGTTTATACCCATAGGACTGAATTTGTGGAATCAATGAGTTTATCTTTGTTCAAATACATTAGAAACCAACACCAGCCAATTTTTTTAAGATATGTCCGATTGGGCGATTCGGAAAAACGGAGTGCTATTCTGATTGCTTAACTCTAGGCACAAAGACATCACAAAAAGCTGCCTTTCAACAAGACCCTCAGTAACGACTATTATATGTGTTTATTCTGTAACTCGAAAAGAAGGCGATCCTCTTTTTCTTATAATCATTCCTGCTGATCGCAAAACAGTTGTCACCTAGTATCTAATCTGGCACTTCTGCCGTATACTCTCATGAACTCCATATTGCGCGTGCAATCTCATTTGCTAGAATTTTACGAAAAAGTGCCCTATTGGGCAATTTGGAAAAAGGGAGATTGTTTGATTGTTCAACACTGAGAGCATGCGCTTCGTAAAGAGTTGCCATTCAGTAAGACCTCTCTTATATAGATTATTATATATGTTTATTCCATAATTAGAAAAAAGGGTGATTTATTTTTGATTTGTAATTATTCCCATGGGTCGCACAGGCGATTAGTCTGACAAATTTGAAGTAAAACATGATTTTGTTATAGTACGAATGCAATCCTACTTGGCTACATTTTTCCAAAGAAATGTCCGATTGGGCAAAAGGGTGTGCACAAATCTTATTGTTTAACTCTACTCGAATTAAGGACGATCTATTTTTATTTTATAATCATTCTTGGGTGCGCCAAACAGTTTACGCCAGGATGCGAATCTGACACCTCTGTCGTAGAATACAAAATACAAATCCATAATTTCGATGTTACGCGTGCAATCGCTCTTGCCTACAATTTTTCGAAAGAAAATATCCCATTAGACGATTCGGCAAAAGGATATTTTTTAGGTACTTGATGTTTTTAATTAACGCTATACTAGAGCAACACAACAGGGTATCGGCAAAAGGGAGTTCGCAGATCTGATGGTTTAACCAACTCGAAAAAAGGACGATCTATTTTTGTTTTATAATTATTCCTGCAGGTCGCAAAACAGTTATCGTCAGGCCATGAGTCTCACACCTCTGCTGTCCAATACAAATCCATAATTTCGAAGTTACGCGTGCAATCGCTCTTGCCTACAATTTTTCGAAAGAAAATATCCCATTAGACAATTCGGCAAAAGGATTTTTTTTCTAGTATTTGATATTTTTAATTTACGTCATACTACAGCAACACAACGGGGTATCGGCAAAAGGGAGTGCGCAGATCTGATGGTTTAACCAATTCGAAAAATGGACGATCTATTTTTGTTTTATAATCATTCCTGCAGGTCGCAAAACAGCTATCACCAGGCCATGAGTCTCACACCTCTGCTATCCAATACAAACCCGTGGTTTCGATGTGACGCGTGCAATCGCTCTTGCCAACAATTTTTCGAAAAAAATTGTCCCGTTGGACAATCTGACAAAAGGGAGTGCACAAATCTGATTGTTTAACCAACTCGAAAAAAGGAGGATCTATTTTTGTTTTTTAATCATTCCTGCGGGTCGCCAAACAGCTATCATCAGGCCGTGAGTCTGACACCTCTGCCGTACAATAGAAACCCATGGTTTCGATGTGACGCGTTCATTTGCTCTTGCCTACAATTTTTCGAAAGAAAATGTCTCATTGGGTGATTCGGCAAAAGCGAGTGCACAATTCTGATTGTTTAACGAACTCCAACTCGAAAAAGGATGATCTATTTTTATTTTGTTATCATTCTTGGGTGCGCCAAACAGTTTCGCCAGGACACGAATCTGACACCTCTGCCGTACAATACAAACCGATGGTTTTGATGTTACTCGTGCAATCGCTCTTGCCTACAGTTCTTCGAAAGTAAATGTCCCATTGGGCGATTCGGCAAAGGCGAGTTCACAATTCTGATTGTTTAACTCTGAGCGCACGCACTTCGCAAAGAGCTGCCATTCAGCGAGACCTCAGTAACCTCACGCCATGAGGACGATGTGTGGGTGAGGGGTCGGACAAAAGAAAAAAAAGTCGGAATTTCTGAGGAAGACTGAATTTGAATGACGCTGTTATACCATATTTTTAAGAAAACAGAAAATCAAAATGACTGAGACATCTTGTAAAAACACTCAAAAAATGAATAAATAAAGCAGACGCAGAAAGGAAAGAATCTGCTCTGAGCCTTTTCCGAGTATGCCTCGACATAAATCCAAGCCCATTGACGTCCATGTGCAATTGAGCACCGCTGCAGAGAAAATCTATTATGACAAGAATTGGCGCTGAGGCTAAAGTCTAGCTCCATCTTCCTGAGGTTAAATGACGGTAAAAAATTTATTGCAACGAGAAAAAATAATTAGCATTCTTTTCCTGTTAGCCACAGTCAACAAAGTCTGTTATGTGCCCGCGCTCAAGATCTTATCGGGTGGGTGTTAACATTGACCACATTTCCTGCAATTTTTCTCTTCCGAAAATTTGGGCGTTTTTATGACACGCTGTTAAGCTTCCAGTCTCTTCTGCTATAGAGGCGTCCCCAGCACACCTTCCTCGACGAGAGAATATTCATCAAGAAAAGCGTGCGCGCTGGGCAGAAAACTACATTAGCATCCAGTCACAACTCTCTTAAATAATTTCCATTCACACCCCCAACTGGAATCCCCCCAGTCTCTATCGTTGGACATAATTTAGTCGGCGCAAAGGGATAAAAAAAACACTGCTAATGAATTTTTCATTTTTATATTAAGTGGAGAATTCGTGGGTGGCACAAATAATGAAGGTTTTCTGTGCCCCAAATCGTTTAAATGAGCTATTACCTTAGATAATATTCCCAGTTGGCGTTTCACTACTGCTTGCTCGAATATCCATGTTGAATTTTTTGGATATAAGTTTAAGACAGTTTTAATTTTAACTAGATGAGTCTTTTCGGATCGTAGGTAGGTATTTATTTAACGTCGAGCAACACAGTGGACTATTGGCGACGGTTCGAGATCAAAGATCCCAGGACAATACCACGTAATTTTGAATCAAGGCCAGATGACGAGGTCATACCTGAGTTGGCACCCCACTCTCCAAACTACCACACCACACCAATGTGAGGACATTTGGGGCTACGACAGATTTAATGTGCACCAGTCCCCTTTTACAAGAGGGTGTTTGGTTGGATTCGAATTCGCAATCCTCCGGTTCCTAATCCATTAGTCTTCCAACCGGGCAATCGCGTCCCATGAATCTTTTCGGAGGTTTTGATATGTTTTGGATTACATCGAATAAAATTTTAAGTATTAGATGCATTCTCGTGGACAGGAGTTAGAAGTTAGGAGGCATAAAGTCAGTCGTTATTGGCACTAAAACATTTTTCATAAGTTGCCAAAATGTTTTACACGAAGTTTCACAAATGTTGTGTTGACGCGGATGCTAAAAATGCACATTGACCAATACCAGGGTTTGCATTGGTATTGGGATTTTTGGATGCATTTGCGTTTGGAATTTTTACTTGGCATTTGTTTGGGATCAGCTGCATTTTCTGCTACATCTGTAAATAACTGTGAATTTTTCTTTTGTCTGTACTTTCATATTTCAATACTCAGAATCACGATCAAAGTAAAAACATTCACAAGCTTATTGTGGGAACTGTCCTCTGGGATGGGTTTACTACTGTCCAATATTCCGTTTTCCGGAATCAGCCTTTTTTTTTTTTTTGCTTTTCTAGTGAATCTTATAAAGCGCCACTCACAAGTGAAAACATTGAGAGAAGTAAGGCGTCAAATATGACTGCTGGGTATGAAAAGGCCTTTGTCAAAACCAAATTTCTAGGTGCAAAATACGACTAATGACAACTGATATCGAACACTGTTGTGCAGTGTTTCCAAAGCAAAGTAGATATACATAGATTCTTGCAGTTATAAAACTGAGACACTACGGTACAAGACAATAGTAAAAGTTTCCTAGAATTATATTACTAAAATAGCACAGCGATTTTCAACCGGTGTGCCTCAACAGCTTAACGCCCCAAGTGGCTTCGGATTTGACCAATTTTGCTAATGACCAGAAACATTATCACTATATTGGCGATTTTTTTTATGACGACGAGATATGGTTAGTTTTCTATCAAAACATCGAGATTCCTTGTTCATCAAGATCTGGTAAGCTTTCTTGCAACGACGAGGTATTTGTTCATCGATATCTGGTCACCTTTGCTAATGACGAGTTGCCACCAGAAGGGATAAATTGCGTGAAATTTATTTCCTTTCAGCAGTTTAGTTTTAAAATTTTGACAAGAGTGTTCCTGTGCTTTTTCCCCGTACGAATAATTTTAAACATTGTTTTTTGTTAGAATGTCCATAAACAAATTGTTACAAAAAGATTTTTCTAAAGCCACTTCGGAGCAGAAAAAGGTAATTCCTATTAATAATTTGTTAACCAATATCCACATTATACCTATTTTTTTGTCTGATTAGCAAATTGATAATACATTCATTGATGTGCCACAGAATTTTAGTAATAAGTTCGTGCGCCATGATTAAAATAGGCTAAAAATCACTGAAATATAGTAGTTTAGTTTATTGGTTGAATCATACTCTCCTTAGAACTGCATTACTAAACAACAAATATTAGCGCCATCTATCGGCGATCTGGCAATTATGAATTGCATATTAAAAGAAGTTTAAGGTAATGCTGTCTATATAACACGCGTTTCAGCCTCGTGTGATTTTAGTCTCCCAAACACATCAGTCTAAGCCAACGATTTTTCATCCTTTTCTGTCTAATGGCACATGCAAACTAATTACTAAAATTCAGTGGCATATAAAAAAAGTATTTTTTGTCGATCTGACAAGAAAAAATAGGCATACAATGATTGTTTTACAAAAAAAATAATAGTAAATACCAACCCTTCTTGTTGCAAAAAGGCTTTCAAAGAACTGAAAAGAACAATTTTTTTATATGAAAACATAGTACTGGAAATTATTTATACGGGTATCACATAAAATTATTTGGGAACACAATTCTTAAAATTTTAAAGCTAAAACGTTAAAATGATACAAATGTTTTTGAATTTAAACCGTTTCACAGTCCGTAAGGCACACCAGTGTGCTCGACACACTGATGTGACTTACGGATGGTGAAACACACATCGACACACTTGTTGAAAATAGCTGGTCTATACTAGTTTTAAAAAAGCAAATCATGGTGGAACATTTGTAGTACCTTGTTAAAATCATTTTGAAGATGGAACTCCATTGGATTTTTTTCGATATGTACCTCTCATACAAACAGAAATAGAAATATTGTTGATTTGAAGACTCAAAATCTTTCTATCTTTCGTTTTTCCGATAGTCTCAGGAACATATATCATACTTTTTCCCCCCGAAAACTATCTCATGTGGTGAAATTTGGGATCAGAGAGAGAAAGCAATAGTTCTCAAGTCCATGACCTTTTCTCTTTGAATTCGATCCTCTTTGTAAAATATTTATGAATAATTTTATAGTTTTATTTCTAACTAAGCAGGCTATTAGAGACACAAATCAACAGCCAAAAGTACACACAAATAAAAACATGAACTAAAACAGTATGCATCAAGACTAAAATGCAACAAATAAAAACTGCGCGAAATTAAGGAAGCTGCCGAGTAGCCAAAAGGTCCCTCGCCTACCACTAACGTACATGAGAGTTGTTTCCTTTAGAACACAGTTCTAACTCTGTTAGTTAGCGTGCTGCATCCATTGGTATGTAATTTGTACAAAGAGGGTACCAAGGAGCTATTACCAATACCAAACTTATGCAGAAGAAAAGCAAGAAAATCTGTCAAAACACTGGCTTATTTAACTATGAACTTACAAAGATAAGCTCAGCTTAAACATTATCTAAACCAATGATTATCAAACATTTTACTTCTTAGTACCCCTTCAAATACCCAATTATAACCAGGCTCCCATTAAAGTTTTTAGTAGAGGATCATTGTCAAAGGGTTTTTATGGCTCCACGCGCTTAAATAAAATTGTAAAAGACTTTTGAAATGAGATCTTGGACTCAAATCAATAAAGCAACTGTTTAATAGCAAAGGAAGCGTTCTGTTTTGTCTCAGGAAGAACCGATACCAATGTAGAAAACTTGTGAAATCATTAGATTTTTAAACTAAGAATTACTATACATTTCATAAAGAATGCTGTCTTCTGTAGTTATATTTAAATTATTTAAATGCATTTTATTCGTGGTAAATGTTTTTTACGGTAGTCTTCATGTAATCTGTTAGTTAGCGTGTATGGTAAATGTTATCTGAAAATGTTAATGGTAAAATGTTAATCTGAATGAGAATTACTCATTTCTGCAATTGTATGCAGTTGAAGAAAACCAAACAAAGACCACGTCAATTCTATAAATGTATTGAAGAATGAAGCTGTACAAAAATTTTAATTCCGTCAATTCAGTTTTCTAAACGATCCGCTTGGTACGTATATTAAGTCTACAGTCAAGTTGGAATCTTTCAGCCAATCTCCACTAGGCAAACAATAAACTGAAAAATTACCAAGGTTCGCTTCGGTCTTCCTTTTTCTATTTTGCATATACCAATGTATCTGCAGTCAAAAGCTGAGTGGTATCGGAAGACAAATAGAGTCAATTCCCACCAAGGCGGTTTCCAATTCAACGATAATTCGCCCCCTGTGGATTCTGAATTCCCCTTTTACGTATGCCCAATTTTTCTCTCAGGATGCGTAGGTGTTCTATTGGATGTTCCTGTGCAACTTCTGTGCGATCTGGGACAGAATAAAAATGACCCTAAGAAAAGGTCCTTGCACACCAGCCGTGCCCCTTTCATCAATACACCTCGGTGGCATTTACAAAGTTGCTATGTAACTGAGACTTTCGACAAAGTTTCTTTTTGTAATATCTTAATAAGATTTTGAGGAAAAAGATAAGCCGACTATACCCGTGTCGAATATGAATTCTGGCGGTACACAAAAGGCCAGAGAGATTCTGAGGGTCAGGGATTGAAATGAAAAAGGTAATATTTTCTGGAGGAAAGATTCTCGAATTATTTTGTTTGTTTAGTCCACACATACACTGTCGAATTCGAATTTTGGCAATGTACTAAATGCCAGATTGTTTGTTAGGAACAGGATTTGAAATGGAAAGGGCACTGTTTTCTGGAAGAAATATTCTCGAATTGTTTTGTTTGTTTAGTCCACACATACACTGTCGAATTCGAATTTTGGCGGTGTACTAAATGCCAGACTGTTTGTTAGGAACATGATTTGAAATGGAAAGGGCACTGTTTTCTGGAAGAAAGATTCTCGAATTGTTTTGTTTGTTTAGTCCACACATACACTGTCGAATTCGAATTTTGGTGGTGTACTAAATGCCAGACTGTTTGTTAGGAACATGATTTGAAATGGAAAGGGCACTGTTTTCTGGAAGAAATATTCTCGAATTGTTTTGTTTGTTTAGTCCACACATACACTGTCGAATTCGAATTTTGGCAGTGTACTAAATGCCAGATTGTTTGTTAGGAACAGGATTTGAAATGGAAAGGGCACTGTTTTCTGCAAGAAAGATTCTCGAATTATTTTGTTTGTTTAGTCCACACATACACTGTCGAATTCGAATTTTGGCGGTGTACTAAATGCCAGACTGTTTGTTAGAAACAGGATTTGAAATGGAAAGGGCACTGTTTTCTGGAAGAAAGATTCTCGAATTATTTGTTTGTACAGTCCACATATACTCTGTCGGATTTGAATTCTAGGGATAGCCAGAGAACTTGTGAGAGGCATGGATTGGAATGGAAAAAGGCAATAGTTCTGGAGGAAAAGTTCTCGAATTACTTTGTACAATCCATACATACACTGAGGAATTTGAATTATGGAGGAATACTAAAGGCCAGAGAGCTTGTGAGGGGCAGGGATTGAAATGAAAAAGGCAATGTTTTCTGGAGGAAATATTCTTGAAATATTTTGTTTGTACAGTGTACTCATACTCTGTCGGATTTGAATCCTATTCATTATTATTTCTTTTGCATAATCCAATTTATTTGTATAACCATAAATCGAACGGTTATAAAATCTGAATTTTTTCAGGAGTGTGTGGAACGCGTATATCTCAGGCTTTTGATTGCTTCCATCGTTTGTGAACAACAATGTTGTCTTGCTTTTTTGTGATGCAAAATCTTGACGGAGTGTGTATATTTTACTTCCACTAATCAAATATTCTCGCATGATACAGATCGGGGTTACCTTAAAAAAAAACTTCCCGTCGTTTTAACGATGTATGGAGTGTAGTCTGAAGGCCAGAGAGTTAGACCAATCATCTGCCATTTATTAATTCGAAAAATATACCATGTGACGTCACTTTCGGAATACGTATATGGAACACATTTCATTTAGCGTGACAAAAACGCTCTCTCAAAATGTTAAGAGTCCATGATTTCAATACCCGTCTTTAGTGCATTATGCTGACAATAAATGTAAATATGTATTTCAAATGTTAAACAAGTTTGAAATTTTATAGGTCCTGATTCGAAAAGGGATCTTAAATAATCTAAAATGAAAACAAAACATCATAGTCTAAGTTAAAGTGAACTTTCGTATCAATTATCCCCCCAGTACACTATTTTGTCCAAGGTATATAAACAAAAGAATCCCCGATTCCTACCCTTGTCTTAAAGTGCATTATGAAAACATGAGAGATAAATGTTTGCTTCATATACCTAACAAGTTACAAATTCTATAAGCTCTGATTTGAAAATGAGTCCTAAATTATCTTACAAGAGAACGTGAAATACGATGATCAAACCTAAATAATCTTGGCGAAGGTTTCATTGGCCCATGGTCAAGCACACACATATTGTTACAATAAACTAGCAAACTTGTAAAAAATGTGACTTTTTCTTTTATCAACTGTACATTTGTTTCGCGTGTTTTTGCATAAAACAGATAACAAAACCTGTATACTAGAGCTAACGTCGCTGGTTGTCATTTATTATTGATGGAGGAATAGAGCAACCGTCTGTCATTTTTTTCTCTTTCAGCATTCAATCTTCCTCACACTTTTGCTCTTATTCCCTTCCCATGAAACGACATTGCATAATGTCATTCTTCGAGGTCTTATTGAATTAGAATTTATCTTGTGAAAGTCGAAAAAAACACGAACAGAATAAGCCGATCTCTCTCTCTCTGGAGCAGCATTGAGGATTGTGGGTTATTTCAGCAACCAATTACAGTACCATATGGTAAATTAGTTGCTTTCAATCAAAACATGAAACGAAAAATACGATAGAATGTTATATTAAACATTTTTTTAAAACAGAAATTTTAAGATGTCGTTAAGTGTTATATAGTTGCTAATAAATGTTATATAGTTATTGGGAGTCCTGGCAACCCCAACCTTGCCACTCTCTTAGCTCCCTTACAAGCCCTTGGTTTCTCGCACGAGGTCTCTAACACTTCCTAATACATTGAGTAACTTACTGATACTGTTCAAAGGGGACAGTTACTTCTGAATGCACCTGAATAGTCCTCTAATTTCTTATTTAAGTCTTGAAATTTTAAATTCCGAAGTTTTGTAAGAGGCTTTACATTTTATATTTACACTTAACAATATTGATTTTATTAACTTATCAAAAACTCATAAAGCTATACTTTATTGACCGTTTAATTGCTATGAATGGATGAATACTGGACTACTTTGCTCAATGTCTCTTCCTAAGACAGATGGTGTTCCAAAGGGACCATTGCATTTGATTGAATCGGAATAGTCAACCCTTTATTTATACAAATACAAATACAAATATTGACGACCAGCTA
Source organism: Metellina segmentata (assembly GCA_947359465.1). Taxonomy (NCBI): domain Eukaryota; kingdom Metazoa; phylum Arthropoda; class Arachnida; order Araneae; family Tetragnathidae; genus Metellina; species Metellina segmentata. The sequence continues at coordinate 25,616,496 of OX375884.1, forward strand.
CAGGCTCAAGCCCAACAAGGCTGGTCCTTTGTTTATGAATTCCCCAATTCCCACTGACTATCCAATTGTGTCTTAAATTCGTACACTCCCTTTGAATTAACTATATTTTCTGGCAACGCGTTCCAACTGTCTATTACCCTATTAAAGTAGTAGTTTTTCCTTAAATCCCGATTAAAATGTGTCTTATTCAATTTATACCCATGGCCCCTTGTTCTGTTATCCCTATTGAAATTTAAGCCCTCTGTGTCCCCTTGTTTTACAAACTTGAAAAGCTGAATCAAATCCCCCCTCCTTCTTCTTCTTTCCAGTGTATACATGTTTAGCTTACTTAATCGTTCATTATAGTCGAAATTTGCTAGCCCCTTTATTATTTTTGTAGCTCTGTGCTGAACCCTTTCAATTGATTCTATGTCCTTTCTCATATATGGAGCCCAGAATTGTACAGCATATTCTAGATGTGGTCTTACTAAACCCTTATATAATGGCAAGATTATATTCTTATCCCTTGAAGTTACAGTCTTTTTAATATACCCCAATTTGTTTAGCAATATAGCAATTTGTTTAAGTATCAAAATTTGAAATTCAGTTTTTTTGCCTCCAGATTTTATATTTGTACTTAAATATTGATTTCATTTGACTGCGTAATTTCCTGTGAACCTCCGCTTAAAACAAGATCTCTAACGCTCCTAAGACTCGTAACTTACAGATGTTATTCGAAGAGAACATTTGTTTCTGCTTGAATCCGAAATGTCAACCATTTTCTAATTTAAGTCTCGAAATTTTAAATTCATAAGTTCTTGTGGCCACATTTTGTTTTACACTTAAAAATATTGATTTTATTACTTGTCAAAAACTTGTAAATTGTATACTTTATTGACCCCGTTTATTGCTATGAATAGTGGACTGCTTTGCCCGATACTTCTGAATTTCCCAAGACATTGAGTAACTTACAGAGGGTGTTCGAACGAGACACTTGCTCTTGATTGAACCCGAATAGTCATCCATTTACTTATTTTAGCATCAAAATTTTAAATTCAAAAGTTTTTGTGACCTTCAGATTTTGTATTGCACTTAAAAATATCGATTTTATTAACTTATCACAACTCGTTGTTATACTTTATTGACAGCTTAATTCCAAGGAATGGGTGAGTAGTTGACTGCTTTGTCCAATGGTTTATAATGCTCCAAAGACATTACATAAAGTGCAAATGCTGTTTGAAGGAGGACAGCTGCTTTCTCATCGAACCTGAACAATCAACCAATTTATGTCAAATTTTTAAGTACAGAAGTTTTTATGTGCTTCGGATTTTGTGTTTACACTTAAAATATGGATTTCATTGACTGCTTAATTCCTGTGAACCACTGCTTCCTCAAGGTCTCTAATGCTCTTAAGTCGTTGCGTAAAGTACAGGTGCTATTGGAAGGACAATTGCTTCTAATTGAACCTGAATAGTCAATCAGTTATTATTTATGTGTCGAAATTTTAAGTTCAAAAGTTTTTGTGGACTTCATATATTTTGTAAGAAGTTATCAAAAACTCCTAAGATTTTATTTTATTGACTGCTTAATTCATGTGAACCCTGTTTCACCCAAGGTCTCTAATGCTCATATAACGTTGCGTAACTTACAGATGCTATTCGATGAGGGACAGTTGCTTCTGATTGAACCTGAATTCCTTTTCCGAACTGCATTTTTTCCTCTTGTCCGGGACAGTCAATTAGGCGTTATTTTCTTTTCTCTTTTTTTCCCTCTCAAGAGATAGCATGACACAAAAGCAGGGGGGAAATGTACCGATAAAACATATTTGAAAGAAAAAAAAATCAGTCGTCCCCTCTCAATTTTTACAGCTGAGTAAAAAGCGGCTTCCCTTTATATATCTTTGTGTTCTTTTTTTTTGCGGACGCATTTGTTTGTTTCTCAGCTTATTATTATTTTAAGATATCACGCTATTCAGCTCTGCCTGCGTTTTGACACGGTGCAAGTCCTCTGCGACTGCAACACCGCGAGCAACACAATAGCGGAGTTGAAAAAATTCTGCACTGGATGACGAAAATGGCGCAAAAAGCTTAGAAAAGTGATGAAGCGGGTGTTGCGAAAAGCAAGGTTATCATTTTCTGGAACTTTTTTCGTCTCTTTTTTGTCATTCACCGGAACAATTACGATTGCGAGCTGAGGAGTCGCAGTCAGAGTGAAATTGTGTAATGTCCATTATTACGATGTCCTTTTTAAAAACTGTATATTTTCGTGCTCGCTGAGTGTTTTTTGAATGCAGCTTCGGAACTATGCAAATGTGGCCCAAGTGCAAAAGTCTCCGAGCATTGGTAAAAAAAAAAGCGAATGGTAATCATACAAGGCTTCGAATTAGGAATAAAGAAAGATGGATGAGATTCTGTATGATTTGTTTCGGGAGCTTTGTCGTTGAAAAACTAGTTATATAAATTCTTCACCTTACAAAAGTTTACATTTTATCCAGGCAAGATAAAAGTAAAAGCTAAGTATATTTCCGAATGGTATTTATATTTAGAATTACTATACGTCTCGCTTTTACCCTCTGAGAGTGGGGATAATTCATCTTTTCAATCTGCAATTTTCCCTGGACATGAAATAATTGATTGACTATTCGGGCTCAAACACAAGCAATTGTACCCCTTTGAATAGCATATGGTAAGTTAGTAGCTGGATTTACGTCACACTGGAGCAACACAAAGAGCTATTGGCAAATTTCGGAATCCCAACAAACCCCACTCTCCAAACTTCCACACAACGCCAAAGCAAAGTGACGACATTTTAAGGCCTCGACAGATTTCCCTCTCTTCTTGGTTGTCTCTACGAGGTGTCAAGCCATTAGCAAAACTGACTAGATATTGATGGACGAAGCGTATCGTCATTAGAAAAACTGACCAGAACCTGATCTCGTTACCAAAAAAAAAGAAATCGGCAATATCGTGAGGACGAGATATCTCGTCGAAATTGCTAGCTGGGTTAGTGTGCACCAGCCCCACGTACACGATGGTCTTTAGATGGATCAAGTTTGGAATTCGTAACCCCACGGCTGCAAGAGTAGCATCTGCAAGTTAACGCAATGTCTTAGGAGTGTTGAAGATCTTGTGTGAAGCAGTGGTTCACAGGATTAAGCAATCGATAAGATCAGTATTTCAACGAGTAAATGCAAAATGTGAAGCCCAAAAAACGTCTACACTTAAAATTTCGTCAAATAAATAAGTAATTGGTTGACTATTCAGGTTCAATCTCTTTTTCTCACTATCTTCTCACACAGAAGCAATTGTACCCCTTTAAAAAGCATCTATAAGTTATGCAATGCCTTAGCAGCATTAAAAACACTGGGCATAGGAGTACACTACTCACCCATTCATGGGAATTAAACTGACAATAAAGTATAACTCTACGAGCTTTTGATCAGCTTAATGAAATCAACATTTTTAAATGTAAATACCAATTAAGCTATTAGCAATGCAGCCCTACACGATCGTTTTTTTATATTATTATGTGATTTTTAGAGATGTATTTCATCACCCGATGTTTCCAGAGAAAAATATCTCTCACTTCACCGATCACGCCTTCATGTTATCGCTCTTTGGAGGTGGGTACCTTTGTGAACTTCTATATCCAAGGGTGAAGCTCACGAAGAGTAAAATTAGATCAAAATTTCATGACGAACACCTTGAGAACTCATTAATATTTGCAACCACTTCCAGACTTTGATGCATTGGTTGTACAAAAACAAGGTCAAATATCCCACTAGTTTTATGTTTATGTGTTGTCACTTTTTTAAAGGAAAAAGTAAAATCTAACAGAGATTTCGTTGCCGAGGACAACACTTCGTAATTTAGAATCACAGTCAGATGACTTGAACAACACTTGAACTGGCACCTTACTCTCCAGACTTCCACATCCGACCAACGTGATGATATTTGAGGTAACGACAGGTTTAACGTGCATCCACCTATGCGACGGTCTTTGTTGTGTCGAGTTTCAAATTCACAACCCTCTGGTTGCTAATTTGCTACTCTGCCAATCAGGCTACCGCGACATTGATAAAACCCCTATTTTATCCGAAAATATTCTGAGTTCGCCCTCGAGATTACAAAGCTCTTTAATGTGGAAATTTCTCAAATAAAACAATGAGCAAGTTATAAAGAAAAATATTACTCTGATCTACCGACTTTTTTTCAAATGAATTTATTATTATTCGTACGATCTTCGCCAGCTTCCCCCCCCCCAAAAAAAAAAAATAATAATAATAATTGCACTAACTTATATCACATTATCAAATTCAATAAGAAATTTTAAACCCTTTTCACCTCATATTTTTTGACGATCTGACAAAAATAGACATAATTTTTACTGTTTTACAAAAGTAGTAGTAGGTGATTATCCTTTTTGCTCCTGATAATTTAGGATCTTTACTTTCAGGATTCATCCCGAACCGTCACCATTAACCTGTTGTAATGCACCAGAGCGACGTTTAATAACTACTTAACTGATTAAAAAAATATATCTTTTTGAAATAATTTTAGATACTTTGTAATAAAATGAGAGAATGCAATTCTTAAAGTTATTTATATGGGTAGTAGAAATTATTTCTGAACACGTTTGTTAAAAGTTCAAAACTAAACCATTCAAATGAAGTAAATCCTACACAATTCAAACCGTTTCACCATCTGTAAGGCACACCAATCCTTTCCTCGCAGCACACTGGTTGAAAATTGCTGAGTTAGATAATGAACTACAATATGTACCCCCAAACAGCCATTATTTCACTCGCTCAAATGTATAACTTTTTTCCTATTTTTGTTGCACAACTTATTATAAAACAAAGTATGGATTTGACCCTTTAAACTTAAAAATAAACAACCCATTAAAGTGCATAAACTTTACACTTTTCCCCATCTCCCTCGGGCACAGGTGACCCCATACATGGAAGACCTGAAGATTTTTTTAGAAGAACAGTACCACTAAAGAAAAAACTTAATTTATCTTAAAACTCTGCCTGGTTGTCATCATAAAGCCTAAGAAATGTCGCCTCCAGACTTCTTTAAATACTGTCGGGTTTTTTAAACGAGAATAAATACGAAGAAAGGAAAATAATGAGTCTCATCTGGAAAAGCATAGTAAAATGTGCAAAAACTTAACTTTTTCTGTTGCCACAAATGAAGCGATTAATGCAAATATGGTGAAAATGAGTGTCTCACGAAATCATTAGTGTCTCTGTTATATATGACTTTCAACACCACCAAAAAACGCATTTAAACACCCACGACACCTGCCGCAAACTTTCTTTGACACATCACGTGATTGCTGAAAACTAAGCAGATGGTTGTGAACTAGTTTTTTTTATTGTCTAAAGAAAAATATTAAGGGTCTATGTTTATTTTTAATTGCGCGTATCTTGAACTTTTCAGTGTTTGGAAGTTGTTATTTTTTGACTTCAAAACAAGGGTGTGCCAGGTTTGTAACCAATAGCAATGAATTAAATTGAAAATACGTGTTGCAAAATCGCTTAAACAATTCGAAGAGCGGACACGCTATATTGCGTTGTGGTTGTGTTCTTTTTTCAGCTTGCAAAGTAAATTGTGTTAACCCATTAATATTAACTAAATTCTCAAAATAACTGCTTTTCAGTATCATCTTAATGCACGGACAAGTTTTCACCTTTTGAAAATATGGGTCCTCATAGGGTTATTTACCCAAATGGGTACATTGATCCCGCACTCTGAAGAAAATATAAGAAAGCCAATCTCTAAAAAACATTTTGTGGAAACAAAACTATAAAAAGCAGGAAGATTTAAGAGTGTTTGTTATGTTATTTGTGGCCATTATATATATATATATATATATATATATATATATATATATATATATATATATATATATATATATATAAATATAAACATTCCCCGAACACAACCATCGCAAAGCGATTTCTGTAATTGGATTTACCGAATACATCCTTTTTATACTTCCAATAGTCCTTTTAATCCAATAGCGAAACTCAATAAAAAATGTCCTAAGATGCAATCGGTAAAACATCGAATATCTAAATTTGGGCCCCCTCTGAAATTCCCCCGTCCTAACACCAATGTACATGTATCGCGCTGACCTACTGCCGACACATTTTTCGACTTACAAACTTTTCAAGCACGATTTTCTACATAAAAAATTGCATTGTTACTTTTACGCATGATTGAGATTTCGATGGGGTTTTCTATTATAAATCCGTGTTTATGTCCAGTGCTCTATTCTTCATCCCTGTCGATTGAAAACCGCCGTTCTTCCCCTGAGGCAGTAACAAACTGGTCGAGGAATGTGAAGAAGGTAGTAATTGAAACATTTTTACTCGGCGGACTCTTCTGTTTGTTTCAAACTGTTCTGCTCTTCTTACCAGGAGACACGCTTTGTGGCGAAAAGAACCTGCCGATGAAATTAACTTTTCTTGCTCGTTGCTTTCTGGGAAGACATGTATTAGTTGTCCATTACAATCTCTCGGCTGCAACTGTAGCTTATGTTTGTTTGATTTGCTTCTCATGGATTGAAGAGGAAATGGGACAAGAACTTTTGTTTTCGAAGATTTGCTGCTTTTGTAATAATGTTTCAAAACATTAAAGAATGCAACTAGTTTTATTTCCACTAAAAAGTTGAACATTTGCGTGTGTTTATGTATTCATGCTTCAGCCAAAGAATATGCTCAATAGGAATCCGTTTCGGGGGATCTAAAGTTAAAAAATCATTATTTATGCACAATTAATGTTTGGATCAAAGAGCATTTAGAAAGGGTTTTTTTGGAAGTCTGTTTTGACTTAAATGGACTTCTGTAGGCATAAAAAGTGAGTATTTGGTAGATCTGATAGCAGATATCGCTCTGCAATAGTTGTGTTCGTGAAATGAATATTTGGATCTATCAGTTTTAAGAGGTTTCGTTGTCTGTTTAGGTTTAAAGCATAAGGTGAGTCTGGTAGATCGGATTACAGAAATCGCTTTGCAATCATTGTGTTCGCGAAATGTTTTTAATGACTACGTATAATATCAATATTCAAATCTCTTGTACCTTAATATTATTAGTTTTATTTCCACGAAAAAATCGAGTATTTGCTTGTATTTATATATTTAAGCTTCGGGGGGGGGGATCAATTTTTTCATCAGTAACGCAGTCACGAATTCATTTCGGATGGGTCTGAACTTATAAATTCAATATTTATACCAAATTAAATCTTTGTCGCATTAAAAATATTATTTGTTTTGATTTAAAAGGACTGACTACTGTAAGCATAAAAAAGGCGTATTTCGGGATATCCTATTGCAGAAATAATTTTAACAATGTTTTTGTAATGATCAGAATAACGTTTAAATTTTATTTATAACCTGGTAAACTAGATTTATTTCCACGAAATGAAGTATTTGCGTATAGAGTGAAACCCCGATTTAACCTATTTCAAAGCACCGAAAAAAAAATAACGTGTTTTGCATGAAAGTGTTAAATTATTCTGCAGATATATGAGTTTTTGTATGTTTTTTAGTATATTTAATTTAGAATTGATGCATCTAACGAAGATTTTCATTACGAATGCAAAAAGGACTATTTGAGGTTTTCTATCTTCGCGATCGTTAAAGATGCAGTGAATATTTTAACTGATTTGAAATCTACGGAAAATTTTACACCAGATCAATACCTCAGGTAGTCCGAATTTTATGCGAATTTTCGACATCCCCGTGTCAAGTCGGGTGGAGTTGGGACTCGTTCTTAAAATTATTTTTTTCCTTTCTAATGCTTTTAGTGTCAGTTACGACGCAAAAAGAACTCCCTGTTTATAATCTGACTATTTTAAGAAAATCGCTTTAAGTTTTCAACGCTGAAAAAACGTTAAATGCGGAAAATATTTCGAAGTTATAACGTTAAATACGGGATTTTTTAACATTTCAAGTATAGGAAATTATTTGGGACCAATGAAAAATGACGTTATATGCGGGAAATCGTTAAATGCGTGTTACGTTAATTCGGGGTATCACTGTACTTATATGTTTAAATTTCAGTCAAACAGAATATTTTCATCAGTATTTTTAAGCGAACCAGAATTCATTGTGTGTGTGGGGGGGGGCAATGTTAAAAATTCAATATTTATGCGGATTGGGGACCTTAATACGAATGTAGATTGGGGATCTTAGTATATTTAAAAAAAGTTTAGCTAAAAGTGTTTTGGTTTTTTGGGACTTCAGCAAGCATAAAAAGAGTATTACTGTAGATCCGATTGCAGGAATAATTTTTCGGTTTTTAAAGATGCCTCAGTTAAAATAAACAAACATTCAAATATTTGTTTCCGGATATTCACTTATCTTTTCGTTACTTTTGATGCCTTTGAAATAGATGTGCAAATGGACAAGGTGTTTAAGCCAATGAAGGAGCAAATTAATATTTTATGGTGAGTGATTAATTTAATAACTGAAGAATGTGGAATATAGGTTATATATATACAAAATGGACCATTGCAAAAATGTAGAAAAGTTCTTATTGCTATTGTTCTATTAGTTGTTATTAATCCCTTTGGTCAAGGTGAAATATGAAACCCAACCATCAAAAACCGAAATAGCATGTTTTCAAGTATTGCAGCAACGAATTCTTGTTTATTCAGAAGCTGCGCCATAAAGGCACAGTTGAAAATACGAGAAGGAGTTGCTGAAGTTGCGGAGCAACGATAAGTTGGAGGATTCTTAAATCCTCTATCAAAAATCATAGCTTCCAAACCAGGACAAACTATCCTTTTCTGTTTTGAAAATACGTTGGTACGCATGAGTATTTCAGCCATTTCAGTGTCGACGGACTGATGTTTGTGTGGCTTTTCTAAGTCTTGAAAGAGCAGCCTGGATTAGTCTCGCTTCTTTAAAAGACAATCTGGGACGCTTTATGGGATACTGAGAATGTGGGGTAGGAAAAGACCATGTTTATGGTTTTTTTTTTTAATTTCTTCTTGGTGTAAATTTCCACTGCGATAAGATTACTATTTGCTGGACTGATCTACTAGCAACCCTCCATAGCCAATAAATCAACTATATCATCACGAAATAAACCAGAAGATTCAATTAGTATCTACCCTTAAATGCAAGCCTTCTCATTAACACAGATAAGATATATATTTACTGAACAATATTTAATGTCTAAACATACTATTTATGTTGTAAATGTGCTTTCTCCAATTACTTTACCACATCCTGAGCCTTGTACATTTTTTACAGATATCGGCCACAGATCCAGACTGTGGAGTGAATGCGATGGTCAATTACACTTTTGGCAAAGGGATGCTCTCTTCGCAGGATCTAATGCTACAACAAGTTAGTGGAGATCTTTGCATAGCAAGGCCTTTAGATCATGAAACACGTAGCTCCTATGAAATCCCTGTGCTGGCTACGGATAGAGGTATTGTATATGATAAAGACGTTACTTGAACATATTTTTCTATAAAGAACTGTGCAGAGGCCGCTGTGTAAGTTTGAGTTGGTGTCCAGTGGCATATCATCCACTAGTCACTCTCAAAATTTCCAGCAAAAAATAATTTAAATATATAGATGCTGTAGTATAGAGTTATAGATGCGGTTTCCATATTTGTCTCGTGCCGTTTCCTCTGTAAAAACATGCAACTGGGTATGTGTTTTCTTCTCTTAGCCCTGCCGCTCATTGGAGCAGCATGTGACAAAACACGACATGATCACTAATTTAATGTAGTACGCGTAGCTGGTGAGGTATTTCAGAAACGTTTGTAAGCTTCTTATCAGGTAAAAAAACGTCGAACCAGGTAGTTAAATTTTTAACAGATTAAAGGTAATCAACATATTTATAAACATGCATTATAAAAGATTTTTCATAACTTCTTGCCATTTTGAGTTCTTTGAATATTTGTTTTATGAACTCTCCGTTTGTCACTTAAAAACATTATATGACCATTAAAAACGAGGCCTTCAATTACATCTTTAATAAACGAACCTTGATTAGATTTCTACTCTTCTATTAGCAGATAAATTATTTTAAGTAAAATAACTTATCACGACATTGTTTCAATTGATACATGAATGAGTACAAAATTTTGCATGGAAGTAAACAACCTGAGTCTGAATGAAGTCTTAAAACAGACATGTAATGTTTTATCTAATAATCCAATTCGTTCCCAAGGTCCTCATGTGTGGTCAGTTGGTTTTATTAAATAAAACCCAATGAAAGGCAAAAAATTATCGTAACTGCGTATTCACTTGCTTAAATATTCATTTAATATTTATGTATACGAATATGTTATTACAGTAGATAATTTTGCCTTTAGTTGGGTTACATGACACTACAATCTTTTATATGATAATATTAGCTCCAAAGGTCCACATGAGTGGATGGTTGGTTTTACTCCTTGAAATCCAACTAAAGACAAAATTCTATATTGCAATCACGGATTCATATACATAAGTTGTGAATATTCAGATATGTTAATCTATGATAAAATAAAATTTTTAGCTTTAGTTGAGTTTCAAGAGGCGAAACCAACCGTCCGAATATGTAAACCTCCGCAACGAAGTCACAACACACCCTTATATTAATTCCATTACCTATTTGTTAAAAATTACAGATGCTTATCCTGTTTGGATCTTTATTTTTATTAGATCTATTGTATTTATATGCAAAAAAAAATAGATTGCTCATTTTGCAATTCAGAACTTTTTTAGACTTGTCGGCTTTGGAGCATATCTATAATCATATCTACAATTTCAGGAGGTTTAAGTACAACAGCAGTGATCAAAGTTCAGGTGATTGATGTGAATGACAACAGGCCAGTGTTTTATCCTTTGGAATACAATGTGAGTTTGCCTGAAGGGGAAATTGTGTCATCGGCCATGGTTGTCATCGTAGCGACGGATGAGGATTCTGGAATTTTCGGAGAGATATCGTACGAAATCATTGCTGGAAATGACCTAGGGCTGTTCCAGATAGACCATCGCTCAGGTGATTTACTTTTTGTAGTTAATCGGTTTCCAGTCTTTTGTAATTCGACATCATGTACATTTGTTTCTCCCTCATCCATGAAATCCCTTGAAGAATATCGGTCGGAACAACATCATTCTTTGCGTACCTGTTCGACTACATTAAAGAACAGCTTTTTGTACCTTTAAAACGTTAAATTATAATCTGTAATTCTGGTTAGCCGCATTCAGTGGTATCCATATGTTGTGAATGGAGGTAATGACCCCAATAAGTAATGGAGACATTAAGGGGAGTTAGTACCTTTTAGACCTTGCGTTGCTCGCGAAAACATACTTTTTTCGATTCATGATAAATAATTGAGTTTTGTATATTGTAGTATAAAATTGATTCAGTTTAAAGATAATTGTATGGCTTTTAAAAAACTGCAGTCATATTTGCAATTAAAAACATCTATTTTTATAAAACCTAGCAAAAGTTATACACAATTTCTTCGTTTTGAAATTTACCCACTTAACTTTCCCGCAAGTTTTAAAAAAAACTAATAAACGTAGAGTTAAGAAATTTTGTATGGTTATTCTAACAGTAGATCTTAGTTCACTGAACTATGGTTTTGTGTATGAGAGCTATATTTTTTTATTTATGGATCCATGCATGCTAAAATATTTCAAAGTTGACTTATTTTAAAATTTTTAATTTTTATAAATATTTTTACTTCAAATATCACAAATTCCTTAGTTCATAGAATTAAGACATTCATGTGCTTCAATTTGGTGTAAAAATGTGGGTTTTACAGTGCATTTTTCAAAAGTTATCTTGCGGGAAAGTTAAGTGGGTAAATTTCAAAACGAAGAAATTGTGTATAATTTTTGCTAGGTTTTATAAAAATAGATTTTTTTAAATTATATACAAATATGACTGAAGTTTTTTAAAAGCCATACAATTATCTTTAAACTGTATCAATTTTTTACTACAATATACAAAACTCAATTATTTACGATGAATCGAAATTTCGCGAGCAACGCAAGCTTTAAAAGGTACTAACTCCCCTTAAAGAAAATAATATTTTGGGGAGAGGTTTTTGTGCGACAGAAAGGGTAAAAAAAAACGCAAATAATCGAGACTAGGTCCTTTCACTGAGAACTAATTGAGTCATATTACCAGTTTAATTAAGTCATATCACCATTTATAAGGGTCGTAATCTAATAATTTGTAGCAGAGTATTATTTAATTTTAAGAAATTAAATAATATTTTGAGCAGAGATGGTTTTACTCGGCGCTGAATAGGTTAAATCTCAATTAATCGAGTCTCCAATTGGTGTTCAGTTCCTCTCTCAGTGAGAAAGAATTAAGTTAGGTTCTCAATGACATAGCCTAGCTTACATGGAGTCCGAACGTAGTGATAAGTTGCCTAATAATTTAAAAACAAAATTGGTAATTATGTTTATGTTAGAATGTATAATTTTTTCAATCCATGTTCACAGGAATAATTATTAATGTCTGTTGTTTAGGAATATTAAAGATATGTACAGAAATTTATTTGCTTTTAGTTCTTTCAATAGTTATTTAGTTTTTTTTTTTTTTTTTTGTAAAATGAACTATTGTATTGTTTCATTGGAAAATTATTAATTTTTTAATATTTTATTGACCCAGTAAGCTTTAAATATCAGGTAATTTTAGATGGATTTTATTTACTCAGAATAGAGATGTGACAATAGCAACTCTTCCTATAAATTTACTGATAGTCCGGCACTTAAAGCCTAATTAGTCATTGGAATCAATTTTATCAAAAGATGTTTTATTTGATAAAAAAAGGATGGTAGTAATTGCTACTTCAAATTTAAAAAAATTTGATTTCAAAAAATGAAAAATTTTCGGCATTTGTACGTATATTGTAATCACATCGAAATTATTTTAACTTGCGTAGTCTATAACTTTTGAAAATGACTTCTCATTCGTGTTGCTCATTGATATTACTGTACTATATGTCTTATTTCTTACTAAAAATATTGTGTGACTGTGTAATAATAGCATTCTGTAGGTAAGAAAAATATTGTGATTGTGTATTTTTTGTACTAATAACATTTACAATTTTTTCATCTCAGGTGAAATATTTGTAACCCAAAGCCTCAGTAGAGAACATCCTTCCCATCATTTGATAATATCAGCTAAAGATGGTGGCGAATTGGTGACAAATGCTAAAGCTCATGTGTACGTGAGTGTCATCAGCTCAGACCAGCAGCCGCCTGTATTCCAAAAAGCCCGGTATACTTTCTTCGTTCAAGAAGACGCAGCACCTCAATCAGTCGTTGGGACAGTGATAGCAGCTAGTCGAGATCCCAGTACGTATACGAACCATAGAAGAAATGTAAAAGTAGAATGAGCAATGACAACCTTTTTATGTTCCGAGGGATCATATCACCAAAACTAGTAGTAACGTGACCTTTAGACCACCGGGTGGAAACGAGCTTTCATTATCTGATTGGTCCACGCGACATTGTTAGGAACTTTGGCGATTTCACCATTTTTGTCGCCACTCTGTAGAAAAGCGTATCCACTCATAGATCCTGTCATGAGTTGTTATATCGCCAAATGAGGCGATAAGATTCCAAATCGACCAGTCAAATTAATTTTTTACAGAGTAGTCACGTGACTACTAGTCGACATGGTGATCACATTTTTTGAAGTCTCTCTCAATGGCAATGCTCAGTCTACTTATATTTTACTTCTACGACCGAACCAGCATTTTTCTACGCAGTTTTATTCTTTACAATGTGTGATTGAAATATAGACCCCCTACTTTGAAAATATTTTTAATTCCTAGAAATTCATTGTTTTTCCAAGGGTTCAGGAGAACCCCTAAATTTACTTCAGACCCATGGAATTATTTAATTTGTATTATGATTATTTATAATGCATGGAATTTTTGTTTAAATTTTCATATATTCGTTGACCCATCCAGCAAAACGAAGTCATAAAAATGATAATTAGTTCAATATGTCTCATATAGATGGCGCCGCAGAAATGCTTCTATTTTAAAGGCAGCTGTACTTGTTGAAATTTGTTCGATGCTGTTCAAGGTAAATCATGAGTATCCACCGTGTGAATAATATTTGAAGAATATGAAATTTTCTTGGTGAAATCATTTCGGATAACTTTGACTTGATCTATCGATACCAGTTTTTGTGGCGCTACAGCTAAAACAAGTGGAAGAGAAGTAAAGAAATAAATATATAATAAAAATATAAAGATATAAAAACCCTTCTCTCTTAATGTTTCCTGCAAAATATTCTTTGATAATCCATAAAAAACTTCTGAAATTTTCTTTTCCAAAAATTGTACGCACCCTGAATCTGATTATTTATACAAATTGTTTCTATTAAATAAATGTTTCTTTGAAAGTTTTTTAACAAACTTTGCATCAATTCCCCGCATCTCTTATGTATACTGATAATTATTTTTTCTAAACTCATATTAGAGTATGTGAGCGATTATTGTTTCAATTCTTTGTGATTAAAATAGTTCATTTTAAATAATGTATGTTTCCACTTTTAAACAAACGTTTCTCTTTTCCTTAGGAGCTGGTCCAGTACGTTACATTATTTACTCTGGTGATCCAGAGGGTTTCTTTACTATTGATCCTCTGTCAGGCACTATCAAAACTAAAGGAAGACTAGATCATGAGACTCATTCTTTTCTGCTTCTAAATATTCAAGCCACTAGTGGAAGACCCCCAATATACGGTCATACTCAGGTAATATTAGACAGAAATTGTATAGTTTGTGATAACTTTTCATCAATATTAGTGAAAATATTTTATAAAAATTACATTGTTTGTGTGTGTGACAACATTTCATTAATATGAGTGAGAACATTTTTCTAGCATATCTCATTGAAATACTGTACTTTTTTTCAGGTCAACGTTACGATATGGGATGTAAATGATAACGCTCCTCGTTTCTCGAGCAATTCTTTGAAAATTAGTGTTCCTGAAAATGCTGATTTGAGAACTCCTATTTACGTTGTTTATGCAGAAGATCCAGATAGTAATAGAAATGGAGAAATACATTATCTCCTTTTGGATAACCCCGATAATATGTTTCTTATAAATGACAAATCTGGCAGCATAATGTTGCAGCATTCGCTTGATTATGAGCTCCGTCGTCATTACATTTTAATCTTAAGCGCTACAGATTCAGGCAGTCCACCATTATCCTCAAACGTAACTTTGATGGTGGAGGTACAGGACGTCAACGATAATGCACCAACTTTTGAAAAGAATGAATACAAAGTCAATGTTTTGGAATCATTGTCTGTCAATGCCCAATTCCTGCAAGTGACTGCTACTGATATGGACACTGGAAACAATGCACGTTTAACGTACAAATTATCTGCTAGCAATGAAGAAGATGCTTCAAAATTTGGGATATTCCCCAATAGTGGTTTTCTGTACCTTAAAGAAACTCTGGATCGTGAAGCAACGGATGCCTATACTTTGACGATTTCAGCTGCTGACAATGGAAGCCCTACACTATCTTCGACTACAGTTGTGATAGTTCAAGTGCTTGACGCTAATGATAATGATCCAGAATTCATAGAGGAAACTTTCGTCTTTACTGTGCAAGAAAACATTGAACAAGGTCAGCATGTTGGAACTGTATCCGCTTGTGACAGAGATCTTGGGAATAATGCTTCTCTGCGGTATAGTCTTTTGAATACTAATGGAAGTTTCCAGATCAATCCAGTTACAGGTAACATACTTTTTTATTTATCAGTGTTTTAAAGAGCTTTCTAAAATTTCTGACTTAAAATTACTTTCGTTTCTGGAATTTGCAATACATACGGTTCCTTAAAAGGAAGTGGGAGCTGGTATCGGGATGTGACTGACCCTTAAAAGCGTTTTTAAATATATTTGTGTGTGTGTGATTTCATATAGGGGGAAACATAAGGTTCCTTAAAAGGAAGTGTAAACGAGTAAAAATGTTTGACTGATTCCTATAAACGTATTTAAGTATATTTGATTTCATAAAGAAGGAGGGAAATATAAGGTTCCTTAGAAGGAAGTTGAAACTAGTATTAGGATTTGACTGACTCTAATAAGCCTATTTAAATGTATTTGATTTCATAAGAGAGAAATATAGGGTTCTTTATAAGGAAATATAAACTAGTATATCTGTGTTTCACAGATTATTTAAGTGTGTGCATATTTATATATGATTTCATAAATACCTATAATCATACCACCAACTGTTCAATCAATTCATGTTTTTGTCTTTAAAATATTTTTGTCTTTTTATCTTATTCATAATTTTGTCTGAAAGATAGTTGGTTACTTGTTTAAAAATAATTTATATTTTGAAAACTAAGATACCTTCTAAAGAATTTGTGATCATAATAATGGTTTTACTAGTGCATAGTTATAGATGATTTATATTAAAAGTCAACTTGCGTATAGTAAGTTAACTTTATACAACTACAAACACATTATCCTTTATGAACAAATGGGATTACAATATATGAATAGGTAGAAATGTAGACCGTTATATTTAAAATGTAAATGGTGCCCTGCTAAAAAAAGTCAGTAAAAAAGCAAGAAATTTTTGTGTTGTGTACATAATATTTGTGTGTGTGTGAGAGAGATTGTTGAGTCTTATCAAAAATAACAAATAAAAACTTGGTTTTATTTTCAGATTTTACTTTTATTATAATAAATATAATTTAAATATATTTCTAAAATGTATCATCTCTTTTAGGAGAAATTTTCACTAAAATGACTTTGGACCGTGAAAGTCGACCCAAATATGAACTAACAGCAGAAGTCAGAGATCAGGGAACACCATTTCGTTCTGATCAAGCAGTCGTGGATATAAAAGTTCTGGATATGAATGACAACTCACCAATATTTGTTGAGCCTGTCGAGTCTGTAGTTGAGGTATTAGAGGAACAACCTTTAGGTACTGAAGTAGTGCGCGTCATTGCCGAAGACGCTGACCAAGATGAAAATGGCATCGTTACTTATGAGATTGTTCAAGGTTTGTAAGCACTTCTGTGTCTTTTTCCAACTGAGAAGCATGATTATTTGTTCCTTAGTCCATTTATGTCGTTACAATCTTTCAAAAGTAGACAGCCATTTGAATTCTGTCGGCTTATAAAGGAAACACACCAAGTCAACATTTTCAAGATATGATTTTTTTATCTTTTCAAAACTAGAATATGATATTTAGACTGATAAAGCTCCCTAAGTTATTTTTCTTTGCATAAAGGTTAGTGTTAACTCCCAGGTTTCTAAGTATCTGAGAGATGGCACCACCATCGTCTATCACCTTTTGTTTTACTCTATGTTGTTCACGTATGCAGGGCTGCCACATGCAACTAAAAGGCGACAGTTATTTTTGTTATTACTTTTTTAGATAGTGGCGGGCACTTATGAATTCAATCATTGGCCAACTACAAGGCCATAATCGATGGCCAATTGTAAAGGGGCACCCAGTGTTTAGCCATCACTACACTTAACTAAGGACATCACGTTTTATTAACGTCCATGCCGAACCAGGAACCTTCCGATCCAGGAACCTTCCGATCCAGAGGCCAACACCTTAACCACTATTTTTTCAATCCGGGCAACTAGGGGTATCTTTTCAAGGAAAATTGTCTCAATGGCTCCTACTTCGGAAGATTTTACGATGTTTTGAAAGTTCACTATTGATCAACAAAAATTAATTGTTGATCTATGGCAACTTCTTTTGAAAACTAAAACCATAAATCGATCCATTTTTAATCAATAGCACGGATCCTTGTTTCCGTCACGAATCCATTCCCTTGGCTTCATTGCGGAAAACAATTTTATGACTTTACTTTGACCGGATGCTCTACAATTTTATCAAAACCGTTTGGTAAATATGAGCACTCTGATTGCTTTAACTAGGCGCCCTTTTAAAAGAACCTATAGTACTTTGCTGAATAAAATTGCTAACTAAGCGCCAAGCTACGCCAAATGTTTCTTCTATTCCACCCGGCCTATTTTGAAGACCTTACGGCAGGGATGCAACCTGCTTTGTTCAACTAAAACAGCTACAACAAAAAGCTCTAAGAGAAGACTTCTTTGCTCTACTACTTTAAGAATCTATGCTATTATCTAACAGCTGCTTTGGCTGTGCTAGTCTTGGTATGTGAGTGAGCTAAGAAATAAACGAGGAATTACAGTCCACTCATGTTCCAAGAGGTCTTGTAAAATTTTAATGAAACATGCATGTTTTTAATTAAAATGGGGCATAAAACTATGAATTTAAATCCAATTTGCATTAACTTAAAAAATTGGTATTTTTTTACAATTTTAGTAAAAGGGCATTTTTTAGCAAAACTTTAGTGAAAATTTACGTTTACGCCACACCTCCTATAACAAATTCCAATAAATATATTTCAATAGTTTTTATACAGTATATAACTAACATATTTATCTGTGTTGTGAACCAAAAGGTTTGCTATAGTTCTAATAGTTATTGAAATATTCCAAACTTTGTACAAAAACTCAATTTTCTTGTTTTTAAATTTCATTTTTTCAAAAAGGATAGTCTTTAAAATAAATAAAGAAAATATAGAGAGGTTAAATTTTGGTTCATATCAAAGCTACTAATGAATAAAAAACTGTTAATTTAAATATTTTAATACAGCACAAACAAGATTGTTCAAGGTTTATTATTTTTACTATAACTTTGCTCCTGGTTATCGAAGAATCAGAGCTTTTTTGGGATCCTAAATACGTGGCCCATAAAATAAAAATTAAAAAAAAACGAAAATTTTCACCAAAACGAGGATTTTTGATAGGCACATACCTTAACCTCTTTTTTTTTAGAAACACACTTAGTGAATAAAACTTTGCCCTCTTGGTGGTTTATCTAGTGTCCAAAACTGCCCTGTAAGAGATCAGCAAATGATGTAAAAACTTGTTCAAAATTATCACCAGTTCTGAGTAAGGGAGACCTTTTCCCTCTTGGACCTTCATTCCCAGTAATAAGACAGTTTTATCTCCCTGATATCTCGTCATTAACATTCTTGGTGGTTATCTTATCATGAGAAACTGACCAGATTTTGATGAATGAGGTCTCGTCATTAGAAAAAAATTGACTAGATCTTGATCACGTCATGATACAAAAATCGGTATTACCTTGATATGAGATATCTCGTCATTAATCCTCTTGGTGGTTGTCTTATCATGAGAAACTGACCAGATTTTGATGAATGAGGTCTCGTCATTGGAAAAAAATTGACTAGATCTTGATCTCGTCATGATGCAAAAATCGGAAATATCTTGATGATGAGATATCACATCAAGATCGGTCAGATCGTGATAGACGAGATATTTCTTCGAAACTACTTGGAGGTTTCAAAAGTAGAATTTTCCCCCTTCGTTTTCCCAGAACTGTTTTTCGTCTTGATGTGTTTCACTTGCAAGCGGACGCAGCCCCCCCCACATCAATCTGTGGGCCCCGTTGCCAGCTGTTGTGACGGGTCCCTATCCACCTCACTCATGTCCCTTTTACGCTGTTTATGTATGAACAGACATTTATAATTTTTTTTAAGTGTTTTACACAGTTCAATCCTAAAACATACTCCATGTAGGTTTATAAGAGTGACATATACGATATATCATATAACAAGCAAGACATTTAGGTAAAACAGTGTTGAATAAATAAAAATAAACATTTGGTTAATAGACATAATTAGTAGTAACATACAGTTTTAATATCCGGGAAATCAAAATGTTATTTGTATATGTACATTTCTACAAAATGAAATTAAGATTGAAATTAAAAAACGTCCATCTTGAAAAACAAATATTATTAAATTACTTTACATTTTTCTTGCTTTCATCATGGAGAATGTTACATTTTAGGGATTTTTGTATTCTAATTTGACATATGAAAAAGTTATTTTCAACATCGTCGCCAGTTTTATGACTTTTGTTTTTTAGTCACATTTTTTACCCATTTGCGGGCCCCCCTGACCAACGGGCCCCGTTTCCATGGCCTTAATCGCCAAGGCTTTTTTTTTTCTCCTCATTAAGGTGGCGGTGCCCATGTAGCAAAATCCACTCTGTGAAACTTTGCATATATGGATTTGATAATGAGTAATTTTTTGGAAGACATGTTAGTCCTTTTGTGTAATTTTTCTATGGAGGTTTGTTTCCTATCTCCCAACAATAAGTGAGATTGGGGGCCTTGAGCGGACGATATATACTCGTACATTAAAGAAAAATTTTAAAGACTTATCAGTTCAGTATAGCTAAGAATATATAATTTGTTGTACATTTTTCTTTTTCCGGTAATCCTGTTTTCCACCATTAAGAAAATATATTGTGCACGTTTAAAACTTCTGCTGATGATTTTTCAACTGTCTCATTACTTCTGAAAATGTCCTTATTTAATAGAGATTTTCAGTGAAAAACCAGAGGAAAAATAATTAGTTTACTTCAGCTGCCCAAATGATTTCAAATGATGCTTATCGGAGTTACCTTAAAATGTAGTTTATCGCCGTTTTAGTCATGCTTAGCATTTAATCTAATTGACGTTGACCAATCAAGTATCATATATCAATTCGGAATCTATTCTTTGAAATTTTCATTCACGAGGTGGTGAAATCGATCACGAAAAACAAACCAAGAGCCATCCTGTCTGGAATATGCACTGGAAACTCATTCAGCCATATAAACACTAGCACCATCTACGTTTTGCTTAAGAAAATGCTATAAGTTTGTCTCATTTATTTGTATGTAACTTTGTTGGTATTTGTCACAGCATAAAAATTGAATTTCGTCAAAGTACCAAATTAAGTTCGCTGTGTGCTCACTCTATGTCTATTTATGTTTCCAGGAAAAGAAAACACCGATGGAGCCGATGTGTTCAGCATCGACCCCAGCACAGGTATTATCAGAACAAGAAGACTGCTTGATCACGAAGATCAGAAAATTTATACATTAACCATCATCGCCCAGGATAAAGGTTCCCCCACCCGCCAAAGTGAATTGAAATTGCAGATCCAGGTATTAGATCTGAACGACAACCAACCGGTGTTTCCATCATCAAGTTTATCCTTCAAAATCAAAGAAGGAGTCGGAGTAGGACAAGAAGTTGGCGTCATCCAAGCTGTAGATGAAGATGGTGGTGAAAACGGCCGAGTCATGTACTCTATTGTAGGTGGAAACCTGTACGGTATCTTCGACATTGTGCGTAGCACTGGCAGCTTGTATACAATAGCTGAGGTTGACTACGAGAAGGCTTCAGAGTACCATCTTCAAATCAAAGCAGTGGATAACAGCGCAGTCAATCCTCACAGCAGTGTAATAAGTGTTAAAATTGAAGTAGAAGACATCAATGATTGTGCTCCGGTGTTCAAGAATGATCCTATATTGTTCTCCATTCCTGAGAACACTCCACAAGGAACATTAGTTTGGAATTTCAGTGCTACGGATTTAGACAGTGGAATAAATGGCCAAGTTGGGTACTTTATTGCACAACAGTCTCCAGCTTCTGTGTTTCAGATTGATAGGAAAAGTGGGGCTCTTTCTCTTGTAGAAGCATTGGATTATGAGTTATTCCACGAGTACACCATTGTGATTACTGCCTCGGACCAAGCTCGGGATATAAAGCACCGCTTAGCTACAAGCGTTACGTGCAAAATTATCATAGAGGATAAGAATGATAATTCCCCAGTGTTCAAAACGAAAAGCAAAATCAACGTTATGGAGAGTGAACCTGTTAATTATCCGGTTCTTCATGTAATTGCTCTGGATAAAGATTCAAGAGACAACGGAAGAGTAACGTATCTGATTTCTCAAGGAAATGAAAAGGGTCATTTTTCATTGGATTATGACACAGGTATGCTTTCAGTCATTTTAAGTCTTATTTAAATTCAATTTTAACCCTCTGAGGGGGTTCGCACTCATAATTCCACCAATTAACCTGCAATCTTCCTTGCATGATTGATACCGAAACCAGTTTTGGCATTCTTGAACCTATATAATATTTTCATTTAACATTGCCTTTTTACAATAACATATAAAAAAAAAACATCTCCATTTATATATCAGCTAGTAGACAATAGGTGCATTTATTTTCACTGTTTCGCCCTGGCATTCTGTGCATAATCAAGTATTGTTATTCACATATGTGATACTACACATAACACAAAACTCAATTTACACATATTCACATATAATTACTTAAGAATCACATAAGCAACCATCTCCACTTATAAGTACGCCATTAATAAATGCGTTTCTTTTCACTGTGTCGCACAAGCATGAAATTGCTCAATTAACATGCATTCACATTTAATTAATTTAATATTGCTCTTATATTATCACATATGTAGACATTTCTAAGACACATAATTCAATAGATAAATGCGTTTCTCTTTTCACTGTTTCGCAGTAGAATTCTGCACATTATAAAAAGATTGTCACCCACATACTTGACAACAACATAAAAAAAACTCAATTGACATATTCAACCATACTTAATTAACTATCCCATAAATAGCCATCTCTATTAAGGAGTACGCCGATAGCAAATGCGTTTCTTTCCAATGTATCAATATCTTGTTAACAGGCTCAATTGCATGAAAAATCTCAATTTCACATATACTAATTAACAAGCATTCCAGCACGGCGTTGCCCGTGACAGTTCTTTTCGTGTCTTTACTGATACTGAAAACATTAAAAAGAAAATAATAATAATTTGAGAATGATTCCCACATTCACCCGTCATAACACGGGTTACAATTGAAAAAAAAATTATTTTAATCAAATCACTTTTAAAGATGTCGATCTGGCGTAAAATTTTCCGCAGATTTCAAATCCGCTTAAATATTTACTCTTTACTTTTAATTTTTACTTTGATTTTTATCGATCGTGAAGATGGAAATCCTCGAATAGTCTTTACCCGTGACAAAGTTAAAATAGCTAGCAAGGAAGTTATACTGATTAACAACGAATATCATAACATCCTGGAATCGGAAATCCGTTAAGAAAAAAAAAAAAGCTGTTTTTCTGTCTCAAAACGTGACGTCATAACTTAGCATGGTTCTATTGACATTAGGACGAAAAAAGCAGAATCTGTCCTTTTTTCAGTCGAGAAGCTCTGACGTCAGCTCCGCGAAAGAATGAACGCAGGGGAAGAAACTAAAAATGTATTAAAAAATGTTCTAGATTAAATTTTAAAATTCGGGCTGGACACGAAATTTGCATAAAATTAGAACTACTTGTGTGCCAAATTTCATTGTTGTAAGTGACATAGATTCGTCAGAACTCTGTATACAAACACAAACACACAAACAGTTCCTTTTATGATAATAGAGATTAAATATCACACACATAATAATACAGAAATAATCATCTCCACTTATAAGTAAGCCAACGATAAATGCATTTCTTTTCACTATTTCACAAACATTGTATGACTATTATACAGTGCACACACACAACTAAGTATGATAAATATTGCATGGATGACAAAACGATACTAAATCGAAATACTTAGGAGAGGATATTTAAAATAATGTGCTAATTTCTTTTACATTTCAACAGGCTTATTGTCGGTTGCAAAGATGCTGAATCGAGAAGAGATCCACCACTATGAATTGAATATAACAGCTAGTGACCATGGTCGACCGCCAATAGCTAGTTATCAAATTCTCCACATTTACGTGGAAGATGTGAATGATAATCCTCCTCATTTCAAACAACACCTGTACCGGGCAAATGTTTCTGAAGCTGCACCTAAGGGAACTTTTGTCCTGAAAGTAGAAGCTACAGATATAGACCTCGGTAAGTCATAGTCAACAACTATCTTTTGTTTTTAATTCTGGTCTAAAGAAAAAAGTTAACATACCTTGCCTAAGACTGTTCGTCACTCTATCATTCATAAATCTTTGTGAAAAGTTATTCATTTATAAATTCTATTCAAATTTCTTGGTAATTCTTTGAAAAGCAAGATTTTTTTTAAATATTGCTTACTTTGATCTCATTTTACTGTTACATTTTATCACATTCCAGTATGGAATGGTGCATTTTCTTTTTGTTATTTAACACTGTATATATAAACAATAAACTGCAAGAAATTGTGTTCAAAATTGACTGCTGAAGTGTTTTTTATTACTAAAATTTCTTCCCTTTTAAATACCATTCAGTCGTAGAAAATAATTTTATGATTCAGGGATATTTTTATTTGACTGACACTTGAGAAACTGTTAATTTTGCAGATATAATTCAAATTCTATAATTATTTATATAAACATAATGTGTTTACCTTAAGATATAGTCATTTGTACACTGCCGTTCAAAAACTTAAGGAATATTTCTTTTCACTTTCTTTTGAGAAAGATGTTACTAACATTCTTTTGAAAATTTCAGGTGAGAACGGCAGATTGACATTCATGATTCCTGTCGGAGTAGCAGAAAATAAGTTTACCATCAATTCGCTAACTGGTGAGATTCATACAGCTTCCCTGATGGACAGAGAACACAAAGCTTCATATTTTGTGACTGTCTACGTTAGAGACGGGGCATTTCCATCAAAGCACGACACAACTACAGTGAAAATTGAACTACTCGATGTGAATGATCATGCACCTGAGTTCGGAGATTCTTGTTACACGCTTCGTGTTCCCGAAAATAGTGATCTAAGTGTTATTCATACTTTGGTTGCAACTGATAAGGATGCAAATGCAAATGCTGAAGTGATCTATACCATAACAGGTATGAAAGTTAAATTTTAAATAATGCAATATTGTTTTATTTGTTGAACTGTGTTTATCAGAAAAAAATCCAATTACAGAGACCAAAACATTGTACTATCCAAAATATGCCAGAAAAACCTACACAAATAGTTAGAAAAGAGGTAAAACAAAACACTTGAAGCAGGTTACTAATTGAATTGAAATCATTAAAAATATATGTATCAACCCAAGAAAGAATTATGCAGTTTAAAAAATATATTTGTAGCAAAATAGTTGCATTTGAATTTGTTTCTGGTACTATACCTCGAGACTTTAAGATCAGTACATGGAACTAAAAGAGGCGAATCGATTTTCTTATGTAGGAGGTTGTAAATGAATTTTATTAAAGCAATGTCTGCTTAACTTCAAAGTATTGAAACTTAGAAGAATGTACACCTGATAATCCACAATTCTTAAAATAAGTATATCTCAAAATTTTATTATGTATTTTCTCAATGTCCATGATATGGCAGTCCAAATTTTACGAAATTTTTCAGGATAATTTTTGTTTTTGAAAACTAAGAATAAAATCTTATATGTTCTTAAAACCATGAAATTTCTTTACTTCTAAGCTTACTCTATTTCCCTTTGCATTTAAACAGGTAACAACACAAACAATACATGTAATCTGGTTTAGTTAAAGCGGTTCTCACTATATTTTCATTCTAACCCCTTCATATGTGTAACACAAAAGCTACAAGCTTCAAATTGTTTCGCGAATTTTAGTTCCAGTCCAGGTGCAAACAAAGTATATTACTAAACCAGCCTGACCACTAGATGGCACTTGCGTCATGCGCCTTAGCCAATCTTACGGATGAATGTGTTTAGGATCCTCCTACTTCGTTTCGTTCTCAATGAGGACAATTTTGATCATTCGCATTCTTATGCGACGTGTTACGAAAAAAAGAGTAAACAAACTTCCTTTAACAAAGATATTTGTGTTTTTCTTAAGCTTACGGGTTAAATGGCACATAAAATTAATTTATATCTAAATCATTCTGGTTATTACTTACTATTTCATATTGTATGCTTCATTCCTGAAAGCTGAACAAAACTGGTTAGGTCTTCTAAAAACATAGTTTTTTTTATAAGAAAACACATAAAAACTTTATATTGCTATTTAAATTTTCTTTCACTTTCAATGACAGACAGAAAAACAAAATACACAATACAAATATTAGTAACAAAAGCACGTACAAACAACACATGAAATTGCTTTAATTCTACTCACTCAGATTAAAGTAAAAAGTAAGAAAAACCTACTGTCAATATTGCAGTAAAAATGAGGTTGAAAACTAACCGAAACATTGTGCAAGTCAAAACGTACGTACATGTGATTTTACTGGGACAGGGCTAGGCCATTGGTGTGTGACAGGCGTTGTTTACATTCGTAAACGTCTGTTTGAATGTGTTTATAGTTTTCAAACCTATACAAGTTATACATTTTTGGAATCGTCTTAATTCCCGCTATTTTTTAAGCCCAAAATTAAAAAAAACGAAAATTTAAGCCAAATTATGTTCCCTGTGCCATTAAAAAAGTTTCGACAAGAAAGAGGAATAGATAGCTGCCTATCCATCCTATAGCTGTCATCTAGCATCCTTAAGTATGGACCGCAGTTATCCCAACTAGAAAACGCAGTATACATTTACATATAGCGGCTGTCCATTTCTTGGGATTTAGAACGAAGGAAGTAGCAGGGGCTCTATAGAATTTTTAGAATGCAAAGATGTTTAGCTAAACATTCGTGATCAGTCAGAAGTTAGCTTGTTGCAACACCTTCTGCCCTTAGCGTGTAGGACGCTTGCAAAAACCGTAGACCATTTTGCAGTATAAAATGCTGTCCATAAGTACGATGTGTCTGTAGAATTACAATTGTAGAATTACAATTGTAGAATTATTTTGAATTGAAGAATTATTTTATGTAGTTTCCCTTTCATCAGCATATTCTATAAATCTTAAACTACATACTCAAGTCGGACAAT
This sequence comes from Metellina segmentata, assembly GCA_947359465.1. NCBI lineage: Eukaryota > Metazoa > Arthropoda > Arachnida > Araneae > Tetragnathidae > Metellina > Metellina segmentata. Next base: position 25,643,221 of record OX375884.1, read on the forward strand.
TAAGCTACATTTCTAGAATAATTACGTCTGTTTTTCCTTTTGCTGGAAGTCATGTGCTTTACTATACTCATGATACTGTTATTTTATTTCTAGATGGCAATACAGGAAATAAATTCAGTATTGACTTACATACTGGTCAATTATCTAGTCGACCTCTAGATCGAGAGCAAGTTAAACAATACAGATTGGTCGTATCAGCCCATGATCAAGGAGAGCCACCCCTGGCTGGCATGTGTAATGTAACAGTCATTGTACTGGATCAAAATGATAACGACCCCCAATTTGACCACAGTGAGTACAGTGCCACCATTGCTGAAGATGCTCCCATTAACACCACTGTGATTACAGTCAAAGCCTCAGATCCAGATGCCGGAGTCAACAGTGATATAACCTATTCATTAAGTAATGAGACACGGTCACTCTTTAGAATTGACAGCACAACTGGCACTATAACTACAGCTAGGTATGATATTTTAACATGTCTTAGTTCAGTTTATCCAAATATGTGTTATTAATGTTATTAATATTTCATACGTGTTATATGAATGCACTATTACACTTATATTCATGGAATTACAGTTATAATGCATGGAATTTATTTATAACTTTTTGTCTATTGTTTTGCTTACTCCTATTACATGGCCCCTTAGTATAGAATTTATTTTCTTGGTAGTTTTACTCATTTCCAAAGGACAAATATTTTCTTAAATGCAATGTAATTTTTCTTTTATTGAAACATGCGATTACTGTATTTAAACGCCTGTGGCTCTAGTTGAATACTAAGACAAAATTATTTTTAAAAGAGGAGCTCAGACTTAACCCTTCATGTGGTTTTGCCGATATATATTTCCCCCAAAATATTGACAAAATTTGTTAGTGACAAGATATCTCGTCAACAAGAGATTGGCGATTTTTTAATGATGACTAGAGCAAATTCTGGTCAGTTTCCTTTTAATGACAAGACACCTCATTCATCAAGGTCTGATCAGTTTTGATAATGATGAGATACTTCGTAGATACAACTACCCCAGGAAGGTTAAACCACTAATCTTTATCATTTTTGAAACTTGAATAAAAAAGAGAAAAATTGTCACAGTTGGTATATACATTTTGTATTAACTACCAACAAACTACTAATGTAAATAAAATCTCGTTGATATTCTGTCCAATCATTTTTGTCTATGACAGGGATTTTCAGTGTAAGCAAGAGCAAACCAAACGGTCTGCAAAGATTTTACTTCTGTCGATTGTTTTACTTAATCGCATGATACTCATCGGGGTTACTTTGAAATATAGTTCATCGACGTTTTGGCGACGTCTGGCGTTTAATCTAACTGATGTTGACCAATCAGCTATCATATATCCATTAGGAATTAGTTATTTGTAGTTTTTATTGGCGATGTGCTGAACCGTATTCGAAAAACAAGTGCTGACGTCCAGAATATGTACAAGAATCACGTACCGCCACTGGTTCATATTGGTGTGGGAGTTTGGTGTTGCTTCGTCATCAAAATTACGAGGTGTTGTCCTCGGGTCTTTTCCTTAAGGGACTGATCCCGGACTGTGATCAATAGCCTGTTGTGTTGTTCTAGTACGACGTTAACTAAAATTACCAAATTACCGTACCGCCACTGAAACACCACTGCCACCTATATTTAGCTTGACAGAAATACCTCTCATCGCATCGTCTGCTCTTGGCAAGGAGCCAAGATTTTCAATTTGTACTCTCCATAGTACAGAATACATATTATGAGTGTTACTTGAAATACTCTTATGAATAATCACATTATCTAGCTATGTTATTTATCAAACAAACTGTAAAATAATAGCCTAAAATTATTTTTCAGCTCATTTGATCGGGAGAAGAAGGCTTTCTATGTGTTTGAAGTACGTGCAACCGACGGAGGACGTTATGACGCAAGGTCTGAAAAGACAGTTGTCCAAGTAACTGTAGCTGATGTAAATGACAACAGACCAGTATTTAGTCAGTATCCTTTCATAACATCTGTATCTGCTCATGCGGCTCCAGGAACGCAATTAATACAACTTGAGGCTGAAGACAACGATGAAGGACCGAATGGAGAAGTCTTGTACAGGTAAACTTGTTTTGAACTTGCATGTTTTGTCTTTCTGTGTATAAAAGGTTTGAAGAAAATTAGTTTGATCATTTTGAAGCTGGATGACATTTTATAGTTATATAGCTCTTAAAGACATAAGATGTGTGTGTGAATTAGTTTTAAATATATCCTTCTATTGATGAAACTAAAATCATTGGCAGAATTTAACACATCAATTGGTGAATAAGCTTTCGACTTTTGGAATTAGATCAACAGTTCAATGAAAAGTCGTACTTTAAAACATGACGATTTAATGGACGAACTCATTACAAAACATTCCAAAGATATGATAAGAAATCTACAACATATTTCTACAAAATTGAAATTGGCTTCTTTCCAACAGACAACAAAATTAGTCATGGGAGACGCAGCGCTCTCTAGCGTGATAATTTTTATACAGTTGATAAAATACGTTTTTTTTTTTTTTTTTTTTTCGATAAGCATGGGTTCACCATTGGAATAGTCAGTAAACTCCCTGTTTCAAGAAACCGCATCTGAGTTCTTCACCTGGATATAGTCTCAAAGAACATATTTTAATCAGATATATTTACTAAAGTGAGGATGTTGTTGAATAAAGCCTGAGGAGTATATGCAGCATGGATTTTATAAGCGTGATTGGGCTTTAATTGGCAATAGAGAAGTGGCAAGTATTGCTGAGACAATGATATTCAAATGCGAGGATTATAACGGGATGTGAGAAGAAAAATGAAGGGCGAAAATTATATAATTCTGAAGTATTTAAACTGGATAAAAAGAGAAAGCTTTCATGCATGGTTTTATTTCATATAATTAAGCATCTCAGTAAAGTTCAAGTTTTTATTAAATTCGTGTTACAAAATAGGATAGTAGTGACAAGTAAAACTATGAATTAAAAGTGTTCGATGTTATCGTAAAATTTCCACTTTTCTAGTCTACAGATTTTTTTGGATATTAATGATTTTTCTTTTCGTATTTTAGCTTTACAAATCCATATCTAAGTGATCGATTCCACCTCGACACTGAAACAGGTGTTGTCACAGTTGCTGGAAGCTTGCTTGCTGATGCTGGCCATGTGTTTCATTGCGAAGTTGAAGCAAGGGATAAAGGACATCCTCCAAGAGTAGCAAGAGGTAAAATTGAGTATATTAAAATATAGATAAGACAGCAAAATATTGACTTTTTAAAAACACTTTCAACTACTAATTTCGCTGGGTAAGTTGAGACATTGAATACTGGTTTTAATTTAAATTTAGATTTTCATTATTTATTTTATAATCAATTATTATTTTAAAACTAAAATTTCCTCTGTTAATTTCTTCTTATTTCATGGCATTACTTTTAATTCAAAATTCTTCGTTATCGCCTAACTTTTAAAAGTTTCCCTTGCTTTTAAAATTTAATCAAATCTGAATTGGGGGATCTAATAAATATATTTATTATTCAAGAGTCTTACATCTTCTCATGTTATTCAAATGCTATTTTAGCAAACATAATTTCAATTTCGATATGGCAATTATGCTATCAGTAGGATATTTAATTCTGTCTCAAAAATGTGTGTCTTCTTCTTCAAATTATTTTATCAAAGAAGTGACTGATAAAAATTAGAAGGGGAACTGTTACAACAATTACTAAAAATCACTTTCCCAATAAAGTTACTATGGACTACTTTTTGAACTTTCTATGAACTTTTTTTTTTTCAAAATGAATGCCAATTGAATACAGATTAATCAAACTTAGTAAGTTGAACAGAATAATCAAACTTTATAAGTTGAATACAGAATAATTAAACTTAATAAGTTGAACAGAATAATTAAACTTAATAAGTTGAACAGAATAATCAAACTTAATAAGTTGAATACAGAATAAAAGTTGAATACAGAATAATGAAACTTGATAACTTGAATGCAGAATAGAAGTTGAATATACAGAATAAAATTAAACTTAATAAGTTAAATACAGAATAGAAGTTGAGCATACAGAATAATGAAACTTAAAACAGTGTCCAAAATGCATGAACACTGAAAGATGTATTATTAAATTTTATTATCAGTAATATGTTTTGAAATTTTGTTTCAAATATTTCTTTGAATTTTCTTCTAAAACTTGTTTTACTAATTTTAGATGTTATTGAAATCCATGTCGGTGAAGACTTTTCCTTCAGTAATAGACTTCACTTTCAAAATGATACATATGTTGTAAATGTTATTGAAAACACTCCATCTGGAAAAGAGGTTGTACAAATTAAAGCCATTCCTCCAACTGGACTTTCTACAGCAATCACATATTCAATTAAAAGTGGAAATGAAGAAAATGCAGTAGACATTGATCCAAGAACAGGTAGAAATAAAATCCAGCATGATAAAATTTATATTTGTGTATGATGTTCTTATCTTAACGATTTATTTAGTATTTCAATGTTAATTTTCTCAGTTGATGCCATTAAATGATAATTGCAATTTCGCAATTTTCTGGAATTAAAATTTTATTGTAAAATGGATGCATTCTAATTTTAAAAAAAATTTACTCAATTTTAAACTTTTTTGATATATTATTATTTTAATTTATAATTTCACTTAGTAGACGGATAACATTTATGAGAATTACTTGACAATCTATTTAAAAAGCATTGATGATGATGGCAATTTCACGACGATCTACAGTTAATGTTTTGATTGATATGTAAATTCTAGAGAGTTTAACGCTATTTTGTAAAATTCTAACTTTTTGTACTCAGAAGCGACTTCTATATACCATTTGATAAAAATGTTTAGCTTATTTAACGTTAGCCTTAAAAATTAATTTACTATCTAAACTGGGTTTACAGCTGCCACTTCCCAAACAGCTTCGACTTTTGCATCCTCCAAGTTGCAAAACACTTTCGAGTTCAAATGCGGTGAAGCAATAATTTATCGAGTTCTGTTGCTACAAGCATTTTTTATTTAAAATATAATACTTTGGTCTTTCGTCGCTTTATAGAAAAAATAATCTGTTAACCCGAGAACTCACTTAAGTTGCGTTACTGTTCAAAGATTAACATCCATTTGTACTGAATTTATGAATCAGTCTTATCTGATTATTAAACTTGATTTCTAGGAGTTGTCACCATTCGTAACTCACACCATCTTGACTACGAAGCGACATCCCAAATCAGAATGCTTGTGGTTGCACATAGTGATGGCAGATTACCTCTTCATGGCTATGCTACTCTGATCTTCAAACTTGTGGATCAAAACGACAACGCTCCTTCGTTTTCGCAAGAACACTACGTCTCATCTGTGTGGGAAGGAAATAATAAAGGAACTTTTGTAACACAGGTACGTATTGGTGAATAATATTAAAAAAATATTTTTGACTTTCCATTTTCATTTGTTGAAGAAATGTGACAAGACATAAGAGAAACTTTTAAATAGACTCCATAATAAATCATATATAAATAATAAGCATAAGTTTAAATAACTCATATAAATCCATAATAACTCATATATGCTCAGATATGAATAATAAGTATAACTCCAAATAACTCATATATGAATCCATAATAACTCCTATATATTATTAATAAGCATAACTCCAAATAACTCATATATTAATTCATAATAACTAACATGTACTCATATATGAATAATAAGTAGAACTCCAAATAACTCATATATGAATCCGTAATAACTCAAATATGCTCATATATGAATAATAAGTATAACTCATATATGAATCCGTAATAACTCAAATATGCTCATATATGAATAACAAGTATTACTCATATATGAATCCATAACTCATATATGTATAACCTAATTCCTCACTGTATTCAAACATCAACCTTTTAATGAAGTGTTGATTTAAGTTTTTTATTGTTTAAATTAACCATCAAGTAATTTTATAAAATTAGTAATTTAAACTTCTTTTATTTTTATCAAATATTGTTTAAATTTAAATTGCTTCTCTTCTCAGTAACATTTATCGATAACCTGAAATATTTTCTAACTGTTAACAGTTGCTAACTGTTATTTTGCAATGACATTGTTACTTTAAATTGTTATTATAATGAGCCCACCCCACTTTTATTTCATATTCAAAGAGTGCTCGAGTTGGACGGTAGGCTATAAAATGTCCCTCCTCCTCTTAAAAAAAACTAAATTTTTGTTGTGTACAAAATAACATTTACATGAGTAATAAATCTTCATCCATAAATTTTTTGCCAGTAAATATTTGAAGCATGGTGCCTTTCAGAAAGTTTATAGATAGAACTACACGAAACATTCAACTTGATAAGTTAAGTTTTTACGCGATCCCCTTTTTAAATATTCTAAAGATTATAAATTTGTACTTTAATTTTCTAGGTGACTGCATCAGACGAGGATCAAAATGGTAACGGAATCATTATCTATCATATAATTGAAGGAAACCATGATAACGCGTTTATCATTGATCCTCCATTCAGCGGCATTGTCAAAACTAACATTGTGCTTGATCGAGAAATCAGAGACACCTACCACCTTACAATCATCGCAACTGATGATGGAACACCGCAACTAACTGGAACCTGCACATTGCGAATCAGCATCATTGATGTCAATGACAACCAGCCTGTCTTTCCTCCTCATAACATCGTGAGCATTAGTGAAGGTGAGTTTCATCTTTCTCGTGTAACAATGTTATTGATTTTTCGACTTATTCATTCTTTGCATCACCAATAGTTCAGTCGATTGAGAAATCAAATTTTAACTGTCTTCCAAAATCATATTTTAGCGTTTGAGCAGTCATAATAGCATTATTCTTTAATTCACGAATTGTAGGTTTTTCTCTATATAATACAAAGTACGACACCTACTAGCAAGGTAAAAAAATCACACTAATAGAGGACATCAAATTTAATGAAAATCCAAAAATCCAGATAGACTTACCACGAAGGTCAAGGCCTAGCTTTTAGACACACCTTGCCTACTAACTTATCAAAAGTTGCTCGCCATAATTGAAGAAGTCAAGTAATAAAATTTGGCGAGTCCCAACAGCTCCAATATGATACCACAGAAACCATCCTGAAGCCTCGCTCAAATATACGGGGGATAGAAAATTTCAGACTGCCCTTTCTAGACTTGTGAGCAGAGCCAGCAGATCTATATCCACATACGTCTTTTCCAACTTGTCTCAAATGAACAGGGCTCCCCAAGAAGCGTTGGTCTGGCAAGGGAGGATCCCTACGGAAGTCCTGTTCTAGTATTGGATTTTTTTTCCCACGTGTTTGGGCTAGACTTGGTCAAGCTGTTTAACTAGTCCTTAAGAAATAAGTAGCAACTCAAAAACATAATTATATATAATTACAATATCACAAAAGATAACAAAATTCTTAAGGGACAAAAAGGTCAAACAGTTGATTTTTTTGAAATTCTTTTAAGAGTGTTCTTTGCTTAGTAAAATCCAAACAATCATATGTGTGGTTGGTTTTTATGGTGCAAGGGCCTTATTTGGCCAAGGTGAACCAATAGCGTCAGGTAAATAGACACACACAAGGAAAGTTTTACTGACCCCCGAATATAGAAATACACTGAGGGAGGAATTGAACCTTGCAGGAATGAACCCAAAATGGTCAGAATGCAAATGATTGGTATCTTCTCTCCACTTGCCTTAATGGCTTGGGGTCGATCCTGTGGAGGTAGCCGTCAACTCCCCCATGTTCAGTGATAAATTACTATATTAGTTTAAAATAAGGCATCAAATCTGTAAATGTTGTCTAAATATCAGTGGAACGCTATTCCTATGCGTCCTTAAGTGTTATAAATGTGTTAATTAAGTGTCTTAAGTGTTATAATTGAATGAAATACTGAAAATTTTCGCTTCATTTACAGGAGCTGAAGTAGGAACAGTTATCACTACAATTACAGCAAACGATGTGGATACTAACCCGGCCCTAATATACAGCTTTGCCGATGGAGGAAATCCAAATAATCTGTTCAGTATCGACAGATTTAGCGGACGCATCACTCTTGCACAGCCTCTGGACCATGAAAAAAGAAGTCAATATTTGATCCAAATCTATGCTTCAGACTCTTCTCACCTTACGGAAACATCCGTTACTGTTCACGTAACGGATGTGAATGACAACCCTCCTGTTTTCAGTCAACAGCCATATCAGGTAAGGTTTGATCAACCATTACACCCTTAGAATACAGCAGTATTCCAATCTACAGCTGTCTAACACCACTCGTAAAGCAAAGAAATTACCATAGTGACAAACCAACAACTAATGTGTATAGAATCATTATTCACAGAAAACTTCTTGACCTGTTAGTAATGTGTACTACCGTGCTGAGGACTAAATTATGGGTAGGGGTTAAGGTCCTTAAAAAAAATATATTTAGAGCCTTATTTTTTCATAAAAACACTATACACTATATGGGCAAAAGTATTTGGACATTGTAGAAATTCGGAGGAGTATCCATCTTAGTGTGGGGTTGTTTTTACTGGTTAGACTCTGTCCATTGCTTTATGTATCTGGTACCATGAACCCTGACGTGAACCTCGACGTTCTGGATGATTCGGCCTGGCTTACATATGGCAATACTACGGCGAAGATGGTTGTTTCTTCCAACAGGATCGAGCTTCATGTCATACTGCAAAACGTGTGCTTGACTTGTTTCCTGAAAATGAGGTAAATTTGCTTGACTGGCCTGTTTACAGCCCCGATCTCAATCCGATCTATCACTTGTGGAACAAACTGGAGCGACGAGTAGGAAAATGCCATGCACGCCCATCTTCACAACAATCTCTTCCACAGCCTTGCAAGTGACATGGCGAGCTATTCCTGCCTAGACTTACAGAGAACTAGTGGAAAGTATGCCTCTACATGTTGCAGCTGTAATACAAGCAAAAGGAGGTCCTACCCATTACTACATAGAATACTAAAGCACTTTTTTCTGAAACACATACTTTTGTCCATATAGTGTATATTTAATTTCGTATGCATTCGAAAGCACTGACCTTAGACAGGTTTTTAACAATTTTAAGAAGTCATACAATGCTGGTCTTTTCTAACACCCGCTTAAACTAATATCAATGGCACTTGACCTTGGATAAGTATCGTTACTTAGTCTGTGGAATCCAGCCATATCACACGCGAAAGGTTCTTCATCTGCGCATTCACGGGTTAACCAACTGGTTATCCTAAACTCATTTGAACCCAAATTGAGAACGGGCAGGGACTAGAACTCCTGTAACAGTTCCTCCCTGAAATAATGAATTGCATATTTTCGTGATTATTTTCGCACTGGTATGAAAATGAAAATAAAGATACAAATTAAAATTTGCGTCTTATCAAAGATGGGGAAATTATTTGTACGGAGTAAAAAAATCCCCTGTTTTCATGTTTGATGTCTATAAAATCTAGGCATTTCTTTAGCATTCAATGCGATATGTCAAACACATTTTAGTTAATTACAAAAATCCCGATTGTCTTACTTTAATTAATAAGAACTGAGAAAAGAATGAATATCGGAATAACAATTCCAAGGCGCCCGAAGTTCCATGTTTTCTGAAGTTTTGTTTAATTCCACTGATTTTAAAGGATTTTACAACATCCCTCTATAAAGTCTGTAAGATCTACTCTGAAAATCTTTATTTTATTGCTTAAATGCGTTTCAAAATTATCGTTAAAGTACCATAAATTATTAATTTATTGTGTAATCCTGACTATTATTTGATGTGAACACAAAAATTGTCTTCCCAATTTACTAATGCTAGGTCCTATTTGGATTATATGAGGAATAACTTTACGTGATATAATTTTATCTGAAAAGTCTATAATTTGAAAAGCAATGTCTGTAAAGTAAAGAAAGCAATGCTACAGAATTTTCATTATAGGTAAGTATTTTAATTTATGTCGCACCAGGGGAAAGCAACACGACAGGTTATTGGCGATCAGTCTCGAAGCGAAAGATCCAATTGCTGGATAGGAAAATGTAATATTTACAAAATAATGATACAAAACTTTAATAATACATATTCTGTATGCGACATCATCGCGTCAAGATGAGGTTATAATAAAATTTTGCATTATGAACTTTCATTGAAATCCATAGGGTGAATTGTTTTGCTGTGGTAATATGCAAAGATGTTACTGTATTGTGCGTCTATTTTTAAGTTTTTTAAACTTAACTTTCGAAGATGCTAAAAATAAAACATTTTTTGTAGGTTACCGTACCTGAATTGGTGGATCCTGGTTACCGTGTCATCACAGTCAACGCAACTGATCTGGATTCAGGGCAAAATGCTGAACTAATTTATAGCATGAGCACTTCTGCAGTAGATGGCTTCTATATCGACGAAAATACAGGTAATTTATTTTATTGTTAACTTTGAAACAAATAAGATATATACATGTTCCCCAAAGTGAACCTTAAAAATGAGTAATGAAGATAATTGAAACAAACTTATCTACAACAATTTAGATAGAACAACACATCCTCCATCATCAGATCCAAATTAAACAAGAACTTCGAGTTTTCCTCTTATTGTTTTTAGCTATTTCGGGGAACAACATACCCACCATCATCAGGACCAAATTAAACGACAAGAAAACGAGTATGATTTGCTTATGATGATGGTTGATTATTATGACGTGTTGTTCCACCGATAGAGCTAGAAGCAAATAAGAGGAAACCTCAAGAAAGTTCCTCTTGTTTAATGTGGTTCTAATGATGGTGGACATGTTTCTCTACAAAAATCGCTATAGACCGGTTTGTTTTTAACGTCGTATTACTTTATTCGTCGCTTTTTAAATATTTTCCTTTTTATGTATTAGTTTGGCTAAAGTTTTATCTTTCATTCAAAATGCAGACATGCATGTTAATGCATATTTGTATAAATGCATGTTAATACATAATATTATATCATGTGCTTCATTTACTCCATTATCAATCTGACATTTAAATCTTGATCTCAAATAGCTAAAATATTTTAATCAAAATAACTAAAAATGCATAAACATTTTATCAACCTTCAGTTCATTTGTGTTTTATGTCTGTTCAATTTGTTATAAATTAATCATATGACAATATTTTCACAGGAACAATCTACACAAACAAATCCTTAGCTTTTGATCCGCGACAGCACACAATTCAACTGATTGTGACAGCCGTGGATAAAGGACAACCTCCCTTGACCGCCGTAGCAGCTGTGCACATTCAAGTCGTAGATGTCAACAACAATGCGCCCAAGTTTACCAGTCTATCTTATGCGTAAGATTTTTTTATTCTGTCTATTAGAAAGCATTTCATTAATATGTTAACATGCTAAATAATTCTGCACAGTTGTTAACTATTAGTTTTCTCATTATTTGGTAAAATTAATTACTTTATTGCTTCATCAATACTTTTAGTGTCTTAGTGCTGTTAGTTACATGAGCTTATATCAACGTTTGCTGTGAATTAAGCATTTGTTATTTGTTTTAAAATTATTAGTGTATATCAACTAGAGGATATATAATATAGAATAGTAGTTCCCAACTGTGGTCTCCGGATCCCCAGGATTCCATGAAAAACATGCAACATTTCAGAAGTCATAATAGGAAACTTTCAAGAAAAAATACAATATTCCATTATTTTTTTATGTCCTAAAAAAGTTGTAATGTTCTAAAAAGATGGTTAAAATGTCTACTATTTGTTCTCAAAAATGAGCCACATGACGTGTTCAAGGGAGTACTTCCCAGTGACTGATAATCCTGGTATATGCCTCTGCTCTCTCTCTCTGCAATACCGATATTAGAATTTTTTTATTATTATTTTAGTATGTAAAGACTGTTAATATATGCTTCTGCATGCTGCAAGACTGTACAACTGTACATTTCAGAAGAGGACAATTTTCACAGTATGCAGAAGCATGTAAAATATTTACTATCTTTCTACACATGAAGCTTGAAGGAAAAAGTTTTTTTTTTGAGCTATGGTAATATGCAACCGTGATGCGATTAACTATGGTCGATACTAATGGAGGTCTACATAGGTTCTATTTAATTTGATAATATCAAGGGGTCCATGTATGTCATTGATTAACAAACGGATCCATGGACTGAAATGTTTGAGATCCACTGATATAGAATATTTAATGAATGCGAAATGGCATGTATTTCAAGTTCAATATATATTGTTATTAATCGTCAAATAATCCCGATTCATTTGTTATTTAGGGTTGATAATGTAATTTTGAAAGTGAATTTGTGTGTTAATAATTTGATAAATTTCGTGCTAATTACCATTTATTTATGAGCTTTAGAAAAAGTATTTCAGCAATTTTTAAAATAAAATATTTGTTTATTTTAATAAATTCATTAATTAACTAAATAGTTGCAAAAACAATTTTATTCAATACACAAACTAACAAATATTCTTGAAACTTATTATATATTAGTAATAATCTAAACGGAAGTTTTGAATTTGGTTTCCTTTTTGAGTCAATAAAATCAAAAAGAAATTATATTCTAACTTTCAAATCCAAGTTTCATTATTCCATTTTTTCATTCCGCGATCAATTCAAGTATTGTATCCTTAGTGACTTTACGAGGTGTTACTAAACTGTGTTTCACTTCACATGGTATTATTTATTTGTATTACAGGAGTCATGTTATAGAAAATGCACCTAGAGGTTTTACAGTTATAAAGGTTTCTGCAACAGACCATGACAAGTCTTACTCTAATCATAACATCGATTATAGAATAACTGAAGGCAATATTGGAGAAGTGTTTGCTGTTTCTAGAACTACTGGTGAAATTATACTAATGAAATCATTAGATCGTGAACAAGATGCAAGCTACACTTTGAAGGTAATTTCAGGTTTGCTTAAAGGTCCCATCATTTTTACGAACAATTATTTGTGCAACGATGAATTAATATTTTTCCATTCAGTTTCACATATCTTATTCTTGGTGTGTAAATACTATAGATTCGCTGGGTTTTTTTCCCAAAAAAGTAGTTAAAATAACGGTGCTTTTTCAAATTAACAGTTGGCAACTGTTATCGAAAATTTAAAAGCTGTTAATTTTTCCAGTTAAAATTATCTGTTATCACATAATTTGGCAATAGCTGTTTCGTCTGCTATCGTAAAATAACATTTTTGCTCAGCTGTTATTATTTATCTCAAGGTCTATCTAATAAACTATTCTCAACATCGCTATAAGACCATTCCGTCAATTAATAAACTATGATAACCGGGAAGTGTTAGTTATTTTAATCTAGACTCGATTATCGTAACCAATTACAAAACCTACAACTCACTAAAGATAATCAATCATATTTCAGTTTGTAATATTTCAAGCAAAATATGAGCAATTAAAAACTAATAATCACACTTTTAGGATAATGAATATCATTTTTATAAAATCATAATTAGGATGGAAGTTAATGTCAAAGAAAATGTTTACGATCAGTAAATGAAAATGGCTAAATTTGCTCAAAATATCGTTTGCTAATCCAAATGAAATTATTAGTACCATTATACATACTATTATCCTCATTAAATGCTTAGTTTCCGGCAATAAAATGATGAGGTGAAATTTGAATTCAAATAATGTTGAAATGCTTTATTCAACAGTGTGCATTTAAACTGAAGACAAAGTATCATTAACTCATATTCGAATAGTCACAATACTATAACAACAATTAGTGTAATAAATATTACGTAAATATTTAACTAAATATTATGTATCAAGCAATATCTCCTAATTGTTTGAAATAAAAGACGATGCCACTATTTAACTGTAACAAACCTGATGAGAGGGAGTATTAAAAATAGCTAACTGTCGGATGGTTCATTTTATGAACATTTGTATGAACAAAACTTAATCTTTAAGAAATAGAGTTCATGTAAAATGTAACTAAATAAAATGAAATTTTTTTTTGTAGATTGTGGCAACTGACAGAGGAAGTCCTGCTCTCAACTCATCAACTGATGTCCGTGTTTATGTAGAAGATGTGAATGACAACCAACCCGTTTTCAACCAAACGCATTACTTAGCTTTCGTATCAGAAATGGCTGCCATTGATTCCAACGTCCTTCAAGTAGTTGCAAAGGATATTGACGAAGGTCTTCATGCAAAAGTGATATACGACATAACATCAGGAAATGATGATCAGAAGTTCAATCTCAATCCAAATACTGGAATCATCACCATTAGAGATAGATTGGATTATGACACTGTATCTGAATACAAATTTATAGTTCGAGCTTCAGATAGTGACCCAAATAGACCGCTTTCAGCATTAGCAAGTGTTGTAATCAAAGTACAGGATGAAAATGACAATGCACCTCATTTTCCTCTCACAATGTACAGAGAAGCCGTAGAAGAAAATTCACCAATCGGGACCCCTGTATTCATGGCCCATGCAATTGATGCTGATCGTGGATTTTACGGAAAACTTAACTATTCCGTAACAGAAGGGGAAGGCAAGGAAAAATTTAGGGTGGACCCTGAGACTGGTTTAATTAGTTCACTTGTTATTTTTGATTATGAATCTAAAAATAAGTATTTCTTTACTCTTATGGCAATGGATTCAGGTGGAAAATATGCCACAGTTCAAGTGCAAGTGGACATCGAGAGTAAGGACGAATATCCACCAGAATTCAGTCAAAATTCCTACCACTACACTATCCCAGGAGATGTATCAGTAGGATACCTCGTTGGAAATGTTCATGCCACGGATTTGGATGAAGGTGTTGATGGAAGAATTGTTTATCAGTTAAGAAACTCACAATCAAATTTTGCAATCAATGGCACCACTGGAGCCATAACAGTGAAATCAGTGTTCCATAGGGAAGGGTCGAGTAGATTAAAAAGAGAACTGAGAAATCAAGAACTTTCTCTGTACGTTTTAGCTAGCAGTGGTAGGCCAAGTTCGCTGAGCAGCTCTGTTGTGGTAGATGTTTTAGTTGATTTTTCACTCAATTCTTCACGGTTAAGTGCAACGGAGCAAAAGGTTGGAGGCAGTTTACCTGCATGGGGCATGGGACTAGTCATTGCCTTATCTCTCCTAGCGTTAGTATTGCTTGGGATGATATTCTTCCTCCGCAAAAGGACTAAACGCAGCAGTAAACCTGCTGTAGTGCAAGGCTTCGACAATTCTTTTGATACCATAGATATCCATCACCCTCCATCTAGTTCTGCTAGCATTTCGCAATTTCCTCCTCATTACAGTGATATATCCCATTTCGATCCTCCTGAAAGCTCTCAACATGTAACTGGAGCTACATCAGAAGTGTCCGATCAGTCCCATTCAGCATCCAGTGGTCGTGGTTCGGCCGAGGAAGGGGAAGATGTTGAAGACGAAGAAATTCGTATGATAAACGAGGGTCCTCTGTTGCAACAGCAAAAGCTACAAAGACTGGGCTTACCTGACTCTGGACTACACAGAGATGACGATAATATGTCCGACATATCTGTTCACAACACTCAAGAGTACCTTGCACGATTAGGAATCAACACGTCCCATTCAGATCAAAGGAGCATACAGGACTACAGCAAGATTTCCAACTCGCGTAGTGTTGAGAGCATGCACATGTTTGACGAGGAAGGAGGTGGCGAGGGCGATGGGATGGACATAGGCAATTTAATATATTCCAAGTTGCATGAAGTGGGAACAGAAGAAACGGAAGCAATAATGGACGGCACAAGAGGTTTTGGATTTGGTGATGAAGGCGAGCCTTCAATGACTGGCTCGCTAAGTTCTATAGTTCATAGTGAAGAAGAACTTACTGGGAGTTACAATTGGGACTATTTACTTGACTGGGGTCCTCAATATCAGCCCCTTGCACATGTGTTTGCTGAAATTGCAAGGCTTAAGGACGATAGTGTGCCATCCTCTTATGCATCTAGTGCTCCAAAGACATTAAATCCCCAAGTGAAAACCGTTCCTCCACCGTTAATAACTAATGTGGCTCCTCGTTCTATAGCACCTGTTGCTTTAAACTCTGGACATACTAGTCAGGTTGCATCTTTTCCTACATTACCTCGCTCTCCCATTGGTCATGACAGTACTTTCTCTTCTCCAGCTATGTCACCTAGTTTTTCACCAGCTTTATCCCCCTTAGCAACAAGATCACCATCAATATCCCCACTTGTTTCGCCTAGTGGAAGTAGCTCAAACTCAATTCAATTACTGGGACCCAATATAGCTCATTTGACAAGACCACAGCGTTCAACACATTCCAATGTTGCATCCTTAGGATCTGAAACAGAACTTCAAATTTGACAAAGAGCTTCGAATGCCATCCATCCTTAACTGAATTTATTTATTACAGTGATTTTTCTATGTACATATTTTCAGTCAAAATGCATTGCTGTAATATAAGCAGTGATAAAAGTGTTTAGTATTGATTCATAAGAGTTCATGGGACTACTGTATGTTAAATCAGATTCCTTACACATTCCATTTTGGAAAATTAAGTTTAACATTCCTTTACAATTCATAGTTTTTTACTATCTTTACTTTGTATATTTAAATTAAACCAAATTTTATTTGAAGTAATTTTTAATCATGTTCAAGTGACTCATCTTCAATTATTTGTGATCCAACTAACATACGAGTCAACAAACTAATCATTTTGAATTTTAAAACTATTTTTTTTATATTTTTAATTGTGCTTTAAGGTGCTTAAAAGTTTAAGAGCTGCGTGTACAACTATGAATCAGGTATTAAAATATTCCATTCGCAAAGTGAAATTCTTTCATCTGTCACTTTTTGTCACTGTATATATAAGCAGATATTTGATTTGTATATAATGTATAATTGTGTGTATGTATATAAATATATCTATTTTGTGTATATTTGTAAATTCTGAGAGGCCAAAATTCCAAAGATTTTCTTGCATCTTTTTTAAGAACTGTGTTATGAAGAAAGTGATACATTTTTGAAGACTTAGGGCTAAACCATGTAATTTGAGCTATCTGTAACTCTTCAAAAGAATGCTGGATATCTAATAAAGTATTTTTGATGAACTTGTGTGTTAGGAAATATTGTTAATGCAACGTTTTTCTAGAATAAATCGTCTCTGTCACTGAGAGATAGGAACACAAAAAGTGTATGGAATATTATTGTGAAGTCAAGTATTCAGATATTTTTTTAATGTTGCAGTAAATGAAATGTGTTCGGGAAACATAACTTCATACCCATTACTAACAATCTGAAATCAGAAACATGTCTGTGTGACCTTAGGAAACGTCAGACTTAATTTTTGTAATGCAATAGTAATACGTCACCTAACTAACACACTAACGTCAATAAACATACACACACTCAAAATAGGAAAACCTCAATTTAAAAAAAATTGTTCTTTAATGAAGTTGGTTGTAAGCAAGTAAAATATTGCAAATGAGATCAAAGTTTAGAATCAGAAATTATAGAAAAGTAGTGTAATTTGTGTTTTAAGTAATGTACTGAATTTTTATAGCACCTATATATCGATAAAAACTTGTAAACAATAAGAGAACAGTTTTATTATTTCTTAATATGAAAAAATGACATTTAAATAAATTGTATTCAAGAAAATTCCTTATAATCGTAAAATTTTTAAACTCTGGTTGATGAGAAACATTTGTAATAACACTAAGATCTGTGTAATTTTCCCTTTTCAGATTATTTCTGAAATGCTAAATTGTAATGAAACGTGTTAACTTTATCTTGCATTTAAAAAATTAAGATCGTTATGTAATATCCCAAAACAGTGATCCATCAATAGTTATCAAGGTGATTTGACCTTTATATCCCTAGATTTATAGCTTTCTATGATTTTTTCTTAGAAGGAAACTAAGCATTTCAGACTTAAAACTAAAAGAAAAAACTTGTTAAAAGAAACAAGAATGAAATTGTTTTGATTTGCTGCGTGACCATTTTTAACTGCAACATTTTGGTGTCATTTATATAATTTTATGAAAAATGATTATTTTCATTGAAATTTAGTACTTTTTATAGCATTAAGAGTTGCATTTTGTGTGAAATGGAAAATACAAATAGCATGTTAAATTTACGTGTGAATCTGTGTATGAAAAGCTTGTCTGATTTCTTAAGGACATATAAAAAGTTTGTACTTAAGATATCATGGATGTTACATGTGCCTTATATTGTAAAGGTCATTAATTGTATATATAACATTGATTGTTAATAAAGTCCTGAAACGTGTTAAAAAAGCTCTTGTTTCCTTTTGTTTATGAAAAAAATCCAAAATTGACTTAAACAAATGTTCAATTGTGCCATGTTTATTAAGAGGCTGGATTTACCTTGCTAAGTTTGATGTTGCCTAAGATCTAATCCATAGCTTCCTAAACTTATGAATTTTACCAAAGTATTTATCAGTGCTCGAATGTATTAAGCTATTAATTAAAATGAAGTAACAAAGAATAAGTTACATATAAACACACTAGATTAATCACTATTATTAGTGATTAATATCAATCAGTAGAATTAAAAATAATCGCTAATGATTAGGATGAGCCTGCTGTTGTTCTATTAATTTGTCTAAAGAAAGCTAAATTTTTGTCAGCAGCATCCTTAAATCTCCGGTCAACACTATTTGCAGATGATTCCTCTTTTTTAGTTAAGACTCGTTACCTCTCTAAATCCGAGTTCAACAAACCAAGCTGATAGAAAAGCAGTAAGAATTTAAGTTGGAAGTGTGCGAGCCTGAATGCATACACTTTAAAACTTACTTCTCACGATCTGCCGACTTGATTTGAGACTGATCAGTTGTAACTTGCATTTTACACAGAAAATCTTGCGACAATGCATCACTGTGGCAAGTTTGTATGGTCAAGTGGATAAGTGTTTGCTTGAAACCTTTTCTTATTCCTCGAAGCCCCCCTATTTCCTCTGAGGTATGCATTGCTCCACTCCCACTACCCTACCTCGCCCCCTAAAAAATTCCTTCAGTGCCCACTTTTATTTTCTTTTAATAGTACTTATAAGATTCATTCAGAAGTATAAGGTAGTTCCTTGTTCCTAGGTGCTGCATGCTCTGCTGAAGTAATTGAGGAGGTCAATTTAAAAAGACGTTTAATAATACAAAGGCACAAGGACGTTCCTTGTTCCTAGGGTTGCACTCTCATGAAGTAATGAAGGAGGTCAATTAAAAATACCGTTCAGTAATACAAAAATAGTGATCGCAGGTTGGGTTTAGTATATCGGGAACTAAAAATGAGAAATTGAGATATGATTAATAAATTTTAAAAAATGAAACTGCCTATATTTCAAGAAAAATTAGCGTTAACAGGTTTTGTATTATCAAAATCAAGTAAACAGGTCACTTGCTAAAATGGCTAAAAATGGAACTGATACAATATTTTTGGAAATAATTTAATAACAAAAAAATTATGCAAAACATTGATTGTTTAAAGGATATTTTTCAAACCAACGGTAATGATATTATACTGTTCGTTTTAGTAATTATTAGGGCAACTTTTTTGTTGCAGTAACAATGGGAAAAGTTGCATTTATCATTCCCTAAAGTTGCATTTATTTTTGATAGACTAAAATCTAAAATAAATTATTCGTAAAAAAAAGGGGGCGGGGATCAGAATGTATTGACAATTTTAGTGGCATGCAAAAGTATCATATGCATAATTAAACACTGAAGAACATTGACATCTTTGAATGGCTGATCCTTGGCCAGTAAACATTGAAAAACTGCACTCAACAGAGACTGATGTTGGCTGCATAGTTGAGTTAAAAATAATCACTTGGAGGAATATCGTCTCGGTAAAGTGTAGCAATAACCGTCACGTCATTAATTTTTTTCCAATCGTTTTTTAAGATACGCTTTAAGGTTGCAAGGAACTTCTATAAAATCCTTCCATCTGCTATCTTCATTCGCTGCCTTGATGTTGTACGCTTTCGATTCCGAATTTTCTATGAGACGAATCAAACGTTCGTAGCTGCTTTTGATTTTTAGCAAACGTTTTGACAGCTCTGGGTGAACGAAGCTGCATGGTTTTATGTATATATATTCGGAAATATTACCCTACAAAATATTTATTAAATAGTTGCCTATTTAATTTTGTGCTAAATTTGCAAAAATAAATAGTCGCCTATTTAATTTTGAGCTAAATTTTAAAAAATTGCAGCTGGTTGCATTTGTGCAAAAAGTTGCAATTATGTTGCGGTAATAACTCACTTACAATACACGCCATGCAGGAGAAATTTTGGTTTTAGTACTTTACATGCAGCTTAGAACGTGTGAAAAAAGTTTGTTGCAAAAAGTTGCCCTAGTAATTATCAATGAAAGTTGAGCACATTTAGATATAAAGGAAATTTGGAGGTGTGTTACATCTCCGTTGTAGATGCAAATGATCAAATTTTCAGAATTGTTTGAGCACGCGTAAGGCAGCTCTCAAACACACTACATACCGGGGCATAAAATGATATCCAGTAGCACGAAAATTCATTTAGACTCATGCTGTTTTGTTGGTTACATCGTTTCTCATTGAGTTATGTCTCGGAAAACTTCGCAAGCAATTTAGACAACTGGGAGAGTTTGACAGAGGCCGAGTAAATGGCCTCCAAGAAGATGGATGGTCTAATCGAAGGATTGCGTAACATATTGGTTGTAGTGATGTTATTGTTGCACGCTGCTAGCAGCGGTGGATACAACAAGGCACATTGCCAGCGTCAACCAGGCTCAGGAAGGCCTGGAGAAACCGGACAGACAGAGGATCGACGTGTTGTGAGACATGCGCGTACTGATCCAACAGACACTGTTGCAGATATCCAAGGGACAGTGGAAACCTATCTCAATCATCCAATAAGTGATCGCACCATTTGTCGACGGCTTCACAACGTGGGACTAAACTCACGTTGACCGTTAAGACGACGGTCTTTAACAGCAATGCATCGCCTTCAAAGACAGGAATGGTGTAGTGACAGAAGGCATCGAGTGGTCTTCACTGACGAATCTTGCTTCTGTCTCAGGAGACGACAATCGAATCCGTGTGTGGAGGCAACGTGGTCAGCTCTAAGATTCACGGTTTATTGTGCAGCGTCAGACCCGGTGTTATGGTGTGGAGTGCAATTGTGTATAAGGCCAAATCACTTTTGGTATTCGTTATGGGCTCTTTGACAGGCCAGCGTTACGTACAAGAAATTTTATTGCCAGTTACGCTCCCATTCCTGAACTCCAAGGTTCACCCGCTTTTTCAACAAGACAATGCTCGACCTCATATTATTGCCGACTCTAGAGCTTGTCTACGATACAACGATATCTTACCATGGCCGGCATACTCAATGGACCTGCCCCGATCGAGAATGTATGAGATGACATTGGACTAGATATCACACCTCCACCCGTACCGCGTAATCTGCTGGAACTACGTGACAAGGTTTAAGCCGCATGGGATGGACTGTCGCAAGACTTCATAAAGAGCCTGTATGACTCACTGCCAAGGAGCTTGGCATGCTGCATTAAGAATAATGGCGGTCATACGCCATACTGAATAATATCACTTTTTGAATTTTCTTTATAAAGTTTGCATATTTCAGTCTTAAATTTTAATCATTTACTTATTCATAAACACTTTACCAACCTTGCAAATTTCTTTGCATTCTGACAATTCGTTCTAGGTGCAACTTTTTTTTTGTCTTAGAATGTAATTGCAGTTAGTAGGTATTCAATAAAGATTTGCAAGATAAAGTTTGAAAACATTAAAAATACAGTTATGGCTCAAGTAAAAGACTTAACTTTATATAAAGCACAAAAGATACAATAAGATATGTGTGAAGGCTTTTAATTTCCATTATATTTACAAAATTCCATATTGATACATTAATTCATATTAATTTTTGAGGAGTTGTTAGGGACACGGAACATCGATGAAGTGCCAAAATTATGGTGTAAGAGACAGATAAATATTATTGATAAAAAAGCATAAAGCCTCTTTTAGTTTTGGTGACAGTCGATAGTGAAGCTATTATTAGGATTAGCTGTTAGTTTACGGTAACATCCTTTTAACTTCTAATAGTAACGTTCACAGTTTAATTTATCTGTTTTTCACAGTTTACACTTCAGAGTTATCAGCAGCTTATACCATAGAGGAAATATCAAAGTAGAGTGAGCAATGACAACCTTTTTATGTGCCCAGGATCATGTGACCTAAGCTAGTAGTAACGTGACCCTTACACTTCTTTCGTCTGCTAGTATTCATCCTCTGATTGGTCCACGGTGTAATGATTTCTCTGGGTAGCGTGCAGATGAAGAATCTACAGAGAACAGTCTAGCTTAATTAATATAAGAATTTTTATTTACAGTTTTCTTGATTAATTAATGGTATGTTATATGCAAGACTCTGAAATTAGACATAGGTCTATAATAATTAGATTGGACAGGTTGTCTCAACTCAATTATAATCTAACAGCAGAAAAGTCTACAGCAGAAGAAAAGACTACACCGAAGAACAGTTCTAGAGTAGTATAACGGCACTACGCTCGTACAATTTTATCTCGGGAGGAGATCACTTCGTCGGTGACACAGATCCACACAGGATCTCACTATAGACGTCTGGTGACGGTCTACACCAGGAACTCTAGGACGTTCCTTCTAAATAAAGTCGCGGGGACTTTAGTATTCAGCCTCTCAAGGCTTCTGAGTAGGTGTCCTCTCAAGGCGAGGTCACACCAAACTCCAAAAATGACTTCTCCAAAGAGAAGAAATTGGTCGACCTATTTGGGTCTCTGAGTACGACGCACCTCAGGATGAGATCAAGTCAAAAACTGATATTTTTTCTTCTCCCGATTCCTCGGCTTGGATTTTGGCGCGCTCCGGCCGCTGGGCGGTGCTGGTCCTCGATTGGTCCTGGTTGGCTCTGATGTCACTCCGTTGGGTCTGTCATTGGCCTCGTATCTAGCGTCGGTTCGTCTAACCCTCTCGGCTGTTTCAACCCAAGCTGATGACAGTAATGCATAAAGGCGGGGTAGAACTACATTTCCTTTGTAGTTTTACTGTCAGCAGTCCAGACAGACTGGCAACTCTCCATTGTCCGCAGTGGTTCGCACTTGTGCCTCTCGGCGATCTCCGTCGGGAGTTTAGATTTCGCATTGGGAGGATCAATGGATGGCCTTCATCAATGAATCCTCACAACGGGAAGGGAGAAGACGAACGTCCATTGCCCATTAATTCGTCATCTGATTGGTCTGCGCGACATAATAGTAGTAGACTGGCGATTTCACCATTTTTGTCCCTAACAAGGTGATAAGGGGCTAAATCGGCCAATCAAGTCAATTTTTTTACTTAACAGTTGTAGGAATACTAGAGTGCCTATATAGTAAGAGTGGCGACATACGGGAAACACTTTCTGATTGGCTTAGAGACCTTTTCTACCGCCCGAGGCGGATTTTTTCAAGCTCCCATAGACTTAACATAGGAACTTTTTGTGAGTACGAGAAAAACGTTCTTTTCGTTATATTTAGAAGAAAATATAGCCTTTTCATGTTCAGTTTCGTGTTCGAAAATGTTTATTTATTATTAATTTAGTGTTTTTTCAGCATAAATTTGAAGACGTTTAAAGAAAATCACTTTTTTCGGACAACATGGTATTTCACGCAATCTAAGTTAGCACGTTGTGCAATTCATCCCAACAAGTACGCAGGTTAGTGGGCTTTTATATGATTTATTTATACCGTATGTATCCATATTAAAACAATCCAATTCCTTTTGTTCTCCCTGGAATGATATTTTAATTGAAATGTTCAACTTTCAGACGATTGTAGCAGACGACATTGAAATTCGACTTTGGCGATGTAAATTTCGCGCCAAAGGTAGTTAGGCTTCTGATTATGTGTTGGGTTTTTTTAGCTATTCCCTTATGAAAGGTTTACAATTGCCTTTGCCGAATTTAATCATTAGTAAAGTAGAGAGTAAAGTGCAACCATGCTTTGTTTTAAAAGAATAAAGATAAATGTTTTTATAAAAGTGTTATTTTTGATGCAAACTTTCATCTTTTTTTGCAGCTAGGTCTCTGAACAAAACCACCACTTCAACATTCATCTGTGGATTTGGAAACAAATGCGTGCTGATGCTGTTAACTATTTTTATCTTGAGATAAGTCTTGTATTTTTATGCTAACATTCATTTGTTTATTTGCTCATAATTTATTTTCAATCTATTTATTCCATTCTTTCATCTGAAAATGTGATACATTTTTTTAACAAATGTGTACTGATGCTGTTGACTATTTTTGTTTTGACCTACATAAGCTTATCTTGGTCTTTATTTTTCTAGAATAACTGAGACTTAGAATAAACATGCCTGGTTGCTCTGCAGTGAATTGCACTAACAGGTCAGAGCAAGGTCATCTTTTAAAAGTGTTTCCAAGGGATTCTGAACGCAGAGCTTTATGGGCAATCAAGGTGAAAAGACAGAACTGGGTACCAACTGACCGATGTTATTTACGTGAAGTAAGTGATAAGTGTTGTGAATAGTAATTTAACTAAATTGTAACCATTTTAATTATGTAATTTCTATTTTTTTTAATTATAAAATAACTTAAAAATATTACTTTTACTAGTTTTAAGTTCTATAATAACCCTTCTTGTAAATACATGCTACTGTTTATGCATCAGTCCTTACATGTTAAACAAATTGGTCAAGATTTTACTCTTTTATCAGCATTACATAATTACCTACTTTAAAATTTAAGTGCTTGTAATAACAGTAAACAATGGTATAGAATATGCCCACTTTTCTGGTTATATATAGCTTCCATTGAAGGAATAACATCTCAAATAAATAATTAACATTCTGAGAAACATACTAACAGTTAATGGTACTCTTGCATATTAAAATCAACAAATTATTAATGATTACTTTTGTGTTAGGTTCACTTTGATGCTGATCAGTGGGAGGCCAAAAGAGCTGATTCCAAAAGAAAATTGAAACCTGATGCTGTCCCTAGTATATTTCATCATGCTCCTATGCAGCACAAAAGAAAATTGCCTATGGAGCGAAATATTTCTCCGATCAAAAGGTTAAAGGCAACAGAAAATGTTGAGAATGAAGAAAATGAAGCCGGCGAAGAACATTGTGACCCCCATATTATAACTGATTTAAAGAAGATGTTAGAGTCAGCTCATGAAACAATTACGAAATTGATGAAAGAAAATGAGATTTTGAAACTTAAACTTCGAAAAAAATCTGTGCAACTATCGAAAAGTAGAAGATTGGGTGTTAACCATCTTGCAAATATATTTAATGAAGACCAGTTGGAAGCAATGCAGCGAAAACATAGGGCCTTTAAAAAGTGGTCTCCGAAGACTGTGGAAACTGCTCTAGGTTTAAAGTTTTCTTGTGGTATTAAAGGCTAAAAGAATCTTTTACATTTGCAATTGCCTTTTCCATCTTGCAGAACACTTCAAAGAAGATTGCAAAATTTAAAATTTCGAAGTGGAATATTGCACGAAGTTTTTCAATTCCTTAAGATCAAAGTAAGCTGCTTCGAAACAGTTCAGCAAAAATGTTGTTCTTTAATGTTGGATGAAATGTCAATAACTGAAGGTGTGGAATATGACTTGGGGACTAACAGTTATTTTGGTGAAGCCACCTTTCCAGGTCAGAGTGGAAAGGCAAATCATGCTTTGGTTTTTATGTTAGGTGGCCTATCCACTCGTTGGAAGCAAGTCATTGCTTATTTTTTTACAAATGGTCAAGCAGATGGACCCACATTAAAAAATATTATTTTGGAAATAATAAGAGAAACAGAAAATCTTGGTTTAAATATTGTCAGTATTACATCTGACATGGGCTCTTGTAACCAAGCAATGTGGAAATCCTTTGGAATCACTGCTGGGCGAAATCGTCAAACTAATTGTACCATTGTTCATCCATGCGATTCCTCACGGAAAATAAATTTTTTGGCTGATGTTCCACATCTATTCAAAAATATTAGAACCTCCCTCTTAGCAAATAAGCAGTTTATTTTACCTCCAGCAATTCAAAATAGATATAATCTACAAAGTCCAATAGTTGATCCTAAGCATTTGGAAGATTTGGCGAATTATCAAGAAAATATGGAACTCAAGCTTGCTCCTAAGCTAACTAAAGATCATTTAAATGACAAACATTTTGATAAAATGAAAGTTTCACGTGCATCGAATGTTCTGAGCCATGATGTAAGTGTTGCTTTAAAATTACTAGCTGAAGAACAAGGTGATAACTCCATTTTAACTACTTCATGGTTCTTAAAGACCATTGACAAATGGTTCAATTTAATGACTTCTAGATATCCTTGTACAGCACTGAGCAAACTAAATGTAGACAGGTATTTAGAAAGTCTAACTTTTATGGAAGAAGTGGTTGATCTATTTCAAAATATAAAGATCCTAAATTCTGCAGAAAAAGCTTTTTGGAAACCCATCCAAACAGGAGTGATTATATCAACCACAGCTATCCTAAATCTTCAAGATGACCTGCTTGGTGAAAAAGATTTTAAATTTTTGCTAACTTCTAGATTCAGCCAAGACTCGTTGGAAAATCTTTTTGGTCTTATTAGATCCAAACAAGTTATTCCAAATGCTTTACAATTTAAAAACAACTTAAAGTTGATTTCCGTTGCCCGATACTTAAAACACTGTAATACAGGAAGCTATTGCAATGATGATGGAAAATTTTTATCTGGCATTTTAGCAGCAAATCATGATTTTCCTAAACAGAAAAAGTCTAAAATTGTCTTACCAAAAAGTTGGGACAAGTCATCTGTAAATCTGACTAAATTGGAAGAAAAATGCCTGTACTATATTTCTGGATACTTGATGTCAACTATTCAAAAAAAACATAGCACCTGTCCTACTTGTTTCAGTTTTGTGGCCACTAAAGAAGATAACCATGCTGTATGTGCAAAGTTAGTTGCTCTCAAGCAATTCAAAAATGAGTGCTTGTTTTTTATCAAAGAAGATATTTTTTATTCATTCTTTTTACGACTTGAACTTCTATTCAGATCGCTTGAACCATATGTATTGAATTATGATGGAAATTGCAGTGATTTTGTTAAAACAAAAATAAATGAAGATGTTAATATAAAAGCTGTATTTATACCAGATTGCCATGCTATGAAGCAAAAAATTCAAAATCGGTTTGTGTCATTTAGGCTTAAAATATTTGCCCTAAAAAAGAACAGGGAGGTTAAATTCTCTAAAGATAACCGACACAAACCTGAACTAGCTAGTAAAAGCTCTACAATGCGCATACTAGCTAAGAAATTTTAATTGGAATTTGTTATACGTAAACGTGTTGATCATTTTTGAATAAATGTATATAATTAGTAAAATTGATTTTATTGGTACAACTGTTTCTATTAATGTGTCAATACTTTTAGTCAAGATTAACTAAAATATTTAATGTTGTAGTTTAAAAAATTCTGTTTTTAATGAAATAAAAATTTTAAAAAAAATTGATTACTTTCCCTTTTGTTAAAAACATTTGTATGAAGTTTTGGAATTGAGTGGATAATGCCATTTAAATTTTTAACTCTGGAGTTAATTACTTTTAATAATTTTTTATGTTGGTATACATACAATTCTCTGGTTTATACTGCTTGAAGATAAACATAAAACATGAGATGCTTTTTTGTTATTTTTCAATTTATTCACTCCAATATAGCAGACCAACCAGTATAGTGGTTAAGATGCCCAGGCATGGATGTTTGTAAACGTATGGTGTAGAGGAGGCTGGTGCACCTTAAATCTGTCGTGGCCGAAAGTCCTCACGTTGGGTTGGCGTGGAAGTTTGGAGAGTGGGGTGCCAGCTCAGGTGTTGCTTCGTCATCTGACCGTGGTTCAAAATTACGAGGTGTTGTCCTCGAATCTTTCCTTTAAGGGACTGATCCCGGACTGTCGTCAATAGCCCGTTGTGTTACTCTAGTACGACGTTAACTCAAAAATTACCACTCTAATATTAAATAAAAGGAACAGCAAATTTGCCACAATAGTTTCAAGAAATTACATGTTTTTTGACTTGTATAAATGGATGAAACTTGAAACAAAAATTAAACTTAAGTGAGTTAGATTTTGTGTCATGCATTAAAAAGGTAATGTTTCCAACTCACCACACCTAAAAGAGTAAAAAAAAAAAAAAATTGTTCAATTGTACGGTATCTTTTGTGTTTTGGTTCATATAAAAAAAGGAGTAATCACGCTAAAGAAAAACTACATGTGCTAAACAGTTGGTTAAAAGAAAGTTTTATTTTAAGGAGCAATGCATTAATAGTAGGGCATGATAAATCTATTTTTTATTTATGTTATAAAATTGATGAGTAAACTTCTATCCAGGGTGTAAAAAAATGTAATAAGATTTTTTTGTTTAAATTTCTGTAGGCCCTATACACTATTTTTATTATAATTATATATAAATTTGTTTAATAAAAAATTGAATTCTTGACATGTCATTTAAACCAATATTTATTTTAAGTAAATAGAGGGAATTTGTGACATGGTAAAACAATATTTATTTTGCTAAAAATCAGTTTTTTAGATGGTAATACATTTAAAAAGTAAATATGCTAAATGATATCAAAAGGTAAAACAGTTGTATGACTTTAAAACACAGGTTGAGATCTTACATAGTTTTTCTTGGGTAAATTATGTCATCATGTTAACAAATTTATCAGTTAAAAGGCGACTGTTTCAGGGTACATTTTGCAAAATGTTAGATGTTCATAGTGTTTAAAATTACCTTTTTTCAAATGGAAAGCTCAGTTGTTTTTGTTATTTAATAAATTATTAATCACATTTATTGAGTATTTATGTCTCAATTTAAAAAAAAGTAGTTGGAAAAAAACACTACATATAGAAAGAGAGCTAAGCCATTGGCCACAGTCATTTAAAGGGGTAACAAGTAGTTATGCCTTCTGATGTGGCCATGGACAATATAAATAGCTAAAGACTTTTTAAGCATAACATTAATGCACAATATTTTTCCATGCTCCCCTTGAAATGAACGAATGCTTTATTGTTCGTAACATAAAATTATGCATGAACACTGTCAAATAGATGTCAACTTGTTTTTTACTTTACTGTTTGGCAGAATCCCTCACTCAACATATTACTTAGTCCATACACACCTCAGATTATAAATTATTTGCAAGTGTCCAGTACCAAAAATTTTTTCAATAGCTGATAAGTATTGGGTGTAACCTTTAGTGATGAAATCACCATGAGTGCAGAAAGTTGCATTTGACGAATTCTGTGGTTTTTCTAGGGTGTATTTACTTAGTTACAACAATGTAATATTGGTTATGTGATTTAAAAAAAATCATTTGATTTAAATCGACACCATGCTTCTATCACGCAGCATGGAAAAAATTGAAGTGCCTAAGAGAGAAAACACAACAATCCTATTTTATTTAACACTGAAGTTATCGCTTAACTTTTTGCATTTTCTTGAAAAAAAAGCGCGAAAACAATTTTGAGTTGTGAGCACAAAAATTTCTACATTTTATTTTGAACGCCACTCATGGGAAATGTATAAAACGTAAGTGTAGCGTCAATTACGAAACTAAAAATTTCGGGACTTAAAACACTCGCCAAAAGAAAGAGTGAGGAGGAAATATGGGAAACCGATGGAAGAAACATATTCGTCCAGCAACCTTCTGAGAAACGATTCTGGTAGAAAAATGGCTGCCGCGCATGCTCATAGGGCCAAATTGAGCCCCTTGTCGCCACTCTTACTATATAGGCACTCTAAGGAATACTAGTCGATATATTGGTAACACTATTTGAAGTCCCTTCCCATAGCAATGCTCAGTCTACCTATATTTCACTCCTTATATTCCTATCGTACCAGTATTTATCTATAATGTTTCATGTTTTAATTAGCAGTTTCTAACTGCAACTTTCCGATAACTGTTATTTAAACTGCAATTGAAATAACAAGCCATCTCTACTTATTGATAAATCAGGGTTGTATTGAAAAGGGCCTATGAGCTAAACTATGCACCCCAAAAGTCCAGTATGGTTAACTGTGGGTATAGATAACACAGCCCAACACATAATTTGGTGCCGGCATTTTTTAAACTGATTTTATGTGTATTTCATGTGCTGAAAACGAATGAATCGGTAGTTGTAAAAAGGGGATATGTGACATTTTTCCGAAAAATGATTTTATCGTCAAAAGCATACCTTTATACCAAGACCCACATACTATACTAAGGGAGGTTTCCATGAAGTAACCTAAATGTAAGAAATGGACGGTCTAATATCCGAAACTTTGTAAAAAAGTGACATGTGCTGCACATGCCACCTTTTTACAACTTCTAGTTGGCAGAGACATCTGTGAGAAGATGAACAGTAACGTAGCCTATCAAAATAGAGCCCTCTATACATCGTTTTATGTAACTTTTGAGTTTCGATTGTTTGGGTTGGAAGAAGTTAGGTTAAAAGTGTTGTGCTTTTGAAAGTTTTTGTATAATGGAATCAGATTCTTCTGAAGGCAATTTGATTAATGGACATTTCAGAAAGAGAAAAAAACAATCGAGAACTGTACCAAAGAAATGTTATAAGGACTAAACGAACCAGCTACGTAAACCATGCTGGTAAGTAAACATTTTTTCAATGAGTATCAATCGAACGCGTTCATGCTTATTGTGAAATCTAAATGGGCTGATATATCAATGCAGGTAATACTTTAACTGCCAGATCGACAGACCCTGCCTGTGTAAACCGGCCCAAACTCGTTTGTTTCTCCAAGCTCGCGGAGGAAGATTTTTCAAAAAATAACAGTCAATTTTTCGAATTGAAAAATGAAGATACACATGATTTATTTTTAACTTCACTTATATTAAAAAAAAGATGTTACTCGTAGAAACAGCAGTGATACAGTCACGTCTACAACCGGATCTATGCAATCCAAAGACTTAAAAAAAGCAAAAATGTTTCTCACACAGCGTCACGGTAAAAGGTTAGACAGTAAATGTGTGCAAAAACGTATTTATTTCAATACACGGTTTTTACAAAAACCAATGAACATGCAAATCTGCTTTACTTTAAAATGAAGTCAGTAGACTAAAGTGAAATAAATACGCATGAAGACAGTCATGATCAGTTAACAGATGAAACCTAGCAACAGTTGAAGTACGAGTAGAACTTGGAAGCACCATAATTATATTTATTTGTTTATGAATGTCTAGCGGTTAGCTCATATGCCTCCTAGTTTCCCAGAACTTCTGAACAGAATTAAAATCATTAAATGCTCCCGTATCGAGGTATTTCCTGTGCATAAGATATCCAGATTCACGAAGAGCAATCCGGAGAACACCTGAGTCAAAACCGAAGTAAATAGGCACAAGATTGTCATGACCAGTCAACAGACGAACAGGTGAATCAAGAGTATAGAACTTGGAATCAGGGATATTTAACCATAGTTTTTTCATTTACAACAGTCAGGCGATTAGCATTTAATCTTTCTAATCACCATGTGCTTTTGAACAGAATTAAAACTATTAAATACACTGTTTGTATCGAGGTACTCACTCGAGTTCAAAGAGAAATAAACAGGCATGAACAGTCATTACCAATCAACAGACGTAACCCAGCGGCAGCTGAACCACAAATAGAAGTTGGAAGCATTAGCGGTATGTGTGGGGATCACAGTTTCCACGAGACATCAGTCACGTTGGAAATGAAAACCAACATTTTAAGAAAGGACGAGGTCTCAGATGTAAGCTGTGTAAATGTAATTCAACGCCAAGAGCGTTTAATAAATTGTAATCACTTACTTGCTTTTGATCAAATGATAATATGTACAAACTAGCCACAACGCGGGCAGCACGGCGTTGCCCGTAGCAGTTCTTTTCGTGGGGTCAAGTGTGACCACTACTCTCTAACCCCCGGTGATTGCTACGAATTGCCATTTGGTTTGCTTGGCAAATCAACACCACGGGCACTCGTCATTGTCAAATGCAGCCAAATTCGAATTGCTAAGAGATCCAATCGGCGTGACGTCACAATCTCTTGCGAAAATATAAATATTTAATAGAAAATTATTTATTAAAAGAAAATCAAACGTATAAGGTATCGATAAATGTAAATTTTTCCTCTCCGGCGACAGTTCTTTTCGTGGGGTCAGGTGTGACCACTCCGCGCTAACGCTCGCCAACAACGGTGATAGCTACGCATTCCAAAAGTCTTTATTTTCAAATATTTAGATCTTTACAGGATAATCTCTTGACATAGTGAGATGTCAACACCATCAAATAGTGGTGTATGTCAAAAATTTCAGAATTTTTAGAAGTTCACACATGAACCGATACACAGGAGAGACCTAATGGGTAGTCCTCGTTACCCTTTGTGTGTTTTTCTTATTTTGTTTTATAAGTGATTCTGACTTTATGCCAGATTCTCCTTTTGTTTTTGCTTTAAAATTTCAAACTACAGGTAAACAGTTAAAACTATAGTATGTATCAAAACAACATCTATTTTGACTGGCAGACACATCTGATTTCAATAATACATGTTAAAATAGAGTTCAACAGGAAGATCATGATGTTTAATTGGTAGATTCGTCAGATAGGCATTAAAGGAGTCTAAAAAGTTCAGTTTTAGGAGCACTTGACAGGAACGAAGATCAGGAACATGCTGTGCAAATTATATGTATTAGCAATCCTCCTTTGGTCGAGCTAACCCCGTTGATAGTTACGTATTCCCATTTAATTGTGAAGAGATCTAATAGGCGTGACGTCACACTCTCTTACAATTGAAAAGTAATTTGTTAAAAGAAAATCAAATATATAAGGTATCGATTTATTGTAAAATTTTCCGTAGATTTCAAATCCGTTGAAATTTTTATTCGATCTTTAACGATCGCTGAGATAAAAAAGAAAAAAACAATAACGCTCGCCAACCACCGGTGATTGCTATGCAATTTCAAAAACGATCGCAAAGTCCAGTGTGTTGGTCCGGTGCGACGTTAATTAAATATCTACCAAAAACAATCGCGAAGACGATTCCAAAGGACGTAAAAGTCGTGACATCATTGTCTAATGCGCCCATATTCGTATAACAAAAATTAAAAAGTTACAGTTGAAAAAGTATTTATTTACAGAAAATCAAATATATGGTATCTCGTGTAAAATTTTCCGGAATTTTTTTAATTCATTGAAATTTTCAATATATTTTCAATGATCTCGATTTTACAAAAAAGAAATTAACAATGCCAGTCAAAAATTTTTGTTACATGTTTTGTTTCCCTATGCTCGAATAGTTTGAGCATAGGAAATGGAATCTGTGATCTCTCGATCGCGAAGGTTGAATTTTCGTATGGGAAAAAAATATAAAACTAAAAATTCAAAAGAAAAAGAAAACCGTGCTTTTAGGCTACTTTTAACGACCTAGAAAATAAAAAAAGAACTAATGACTCCAGTTAAAACTGTTTATTTGTTTTTGTTCGTTGCTGAAATCGTTGCTCGGAAAATGAAACGGAAAAAATACATTTAGAATATGTGATCCCTTTATACTGTTGTCATTCTAAGGAAAACAACAATAATTAAATTGCAATAAATTAATTTTTTAATGTTCTGCATTAAATTTTAAAACAAGGGCGCGACCGAAAAATTGCAAAACATTTGGACTACCTGTGTGCGAAATTTTTTTTTGTAAGTGCCATAGATTCGTAAGGGCAATGATCACGGAGAGAGATATATATACAGACAAACACTTCCTTTTATAATAGGACAGATGATAACAATATAAGATTTAGACTAAACTGTTGTCTATAATTTTTTTAGCAGAGTTGGAAGCCTTGTAAATATGTTGAGATAGATGTTTTGTCTTAGACTTTATTTGACTTCGAAATTCACACACGAAAGTGAATAAGCTCTCTTTTAAGCAGAGTTGGACGATTTTTAGTGAAAAGGTTTCATCGATGTGGGATTTTATTCCCTGACAACCAGTGAATCACATACATCTACAGATTGGCAGAAAAGGAAAGAAATAAATAAGTTTGGAGACACCAGTTAACAGACGAAACATACTAACAGGTGAATCATGAGTAGGGCTCACATTCATGGACTGAATCAGCAAGACGTTCCCTTTCCCTCAAATCCATTTATCTCTCTCATTTCAGTTTTAAAAATTTTCTCAAACTCTGATATAATTAAGAGTTTGGTTAATAAGGTTTGGTTATTTGTGATAAGACATTAATCTACGTGGAGTTTAACTATTGCAAGTGCTCTTCGATACAGGGCACGAAATAAGATTTTGAAGCTGGCAGCAAAAACTATTCAGATCATCATACTAGAATATCATCATCAAAAACTATATTCACAGATCATCTCATCAAAAACTATTTAGATCATCATACTAGAATATCATCACATCAAAAACTATGCAGATAAAATCATCGCCTAATTTATGATCCATCAAAATGTTTAAAATTGCAAATTTTGAAGTCTTTCTCCATCTGAGACCAGTAGATAACTACGTATTTCCTGACCGATCATCCTAACGAGAAAATACAAAACAACGAAAAAATGTTAGAAACGAGTCTAGACTTAACCCTTCTTTGCATGATTTTTTCTTTATTGGTGATATAATTCATGTTCAAAATTAAAGGAAAAATGGTTAAAAAAATCTTAGTATATATTTATAGTATAAATTTAGCAAAAAACAATAGGATGGTATCATGTGGTATTTTTTAAATTAAACGCAAACTTTTTCAGAAATTGCTCTAAAAATAACAGAAACACATGTTACAAACCTTTCTTCCACTCATTTTCACTTTTTTAGCAATATAAACTCAAATATAATAAAACAAAATTAAAAATGAAATCATACGTTTATTGCAACTACAACAAACAGCGGAATGACAACTTCAAGCTTGTTTTACTGATAAATGTTCTGATAATGACACTTGCTTATTTTTGACAGCTATGTTTTTTTTTATGCAATGGACATTAAAAAGGTATCCAGACACGATCAACTTAAAGTGAACTTGTTCTTTTATATAATTTTTGGCCATTCAATGTTATGATGGAAATTTCTATCATTATGCAAAGAAGGTTTAAAGAATACATAAAATTGTATATTACTACCAAAATAATTAAAGTTTTGTTGCAGTACAGTTATAGGGGGATGAAAAATACAGAGGATTACTTGCATTGATACAATAGGAGTAATGACCATCATATTGGGTAACAAATGCAGCAAACGGATATTGAACGTATAAAGCTTTGAATGATGCCTTGATCAATTGATGAAACTGTAGCATTGACAAGATTTCATATTTCATCTTCATTTCGAGGTTGTGACAGAGCCGCATTAGTTCACTTGCGAATGATGTCTCAAAGATGTTAAGACAAATCTGATATTACATTGGCAAAGCAGCCTGTTGAGTAATATCGGCAATAACTAAACTTCAAGAAAAATCACGACGCAACCCGAAATCGAGATCAAACCTTTAATGTCCCAGAAGTCTTGTTCAAAGTCCGTTTACAGCATACAAATGAAATCTTCCGAAACATTACGCGAAGTAAAACGTTTTGGGAAAGAGCTAATTGCGGCATCGGAATTAACTAAAAACGTGTTTTAGTATTCCGCTCGCTTAACGAGTCGGCTACTATAGCGCTCTCGGGGGGGGGGGCTTCACCAGACAAGTCTAAGCGTTTCCTGACGATTTACATGGGAATGCACTTTTTTTGCGAGTCCTTTAAACCTGTCAAAGCACCAGCAAAGACCCGTCGTCAGGGCATATGAAGGGGATTGCTATCTGCCACGATTGTTCCACTTCCGTGGCGGTGTGGTCTTTCCTTTGGGTGAGATCGATCACCGTTTTCTGTAGCAGCTAATTTCAATCCCGCAATCTCGTTTCTATAGGGATTGAATCTCTGAAACCCTCTTTATTGGCAGATGTATGTGACCGTGCCGTCTCCATCCTTCGAACACCTTGTCTGCAATTTTAGCAAGTTTGACGAGTCTGCGAGCTCGTTAGAAACGAGTCGAAGCGTGCTGTATATCAGTGAAGCAGTGTCAGTCGAAGCCACAGAAACTCGGCATCTTTAAATTTAAAAAAAATCAAATTCGGTGGCAAAAAAATATAAAAATCTGAAGCAAAAACAACGATTTTTTAACGCAAATCTGAGTGAGACGTGGGTTTTTATTTCGCACAGACCTGCGTACACCATTAGCGTTGCTAAACGTTTATAACTAGAGATGCCGTGGTAGAATTGAAATCAAATTAAATGTGACGATTATCTTTATAGACAAGCTTATAAATCAACTAGATGAGCCGTTGTCAAATACAAATCTTTTTTAGACTCAACTTTGAAAGAAGCCCCAAAATCGCAATCCTGCCCTATCTTGTCAATGTGTCTCTAGATGATTCAAAGCTTGCTGGTCTTAGATCCGTCTTTTACAAAGGCGGGGAAACGAGAGAAGATGATAGTCCTTACACAAGGACCCACTTTGCATATTGTCCGGGTCGGATGCTGGTCTCAGTAAGAATCATGGGGGAGAAGAGTGTGTTGAAATCATCCAAAGCGCATGACACAACACCATTAACCAATCATTTTGAGAAGCCATTTGAAGCTGAAAGGATGGGGTCAACACTCCCTGGTTGGCAGTTAGCGATCAAAATCTAGGTTGTTCAACAAAAACGGATGTCTCACACACGGCCATATTCACAAGTCTCGAGTTAACTCGACGATCAGTTGATCCGTGGGTAAGAGTTAACTCGAGGATCATCAAGAACGGTATTCTCAAATGGCGTGTTAAGAGATCCGGGGATTAAAATGAGACGCTCGATGTGATTGGCTACTACCGTCTCCTCACGATCACGTGATATTGTTTATATTGGTTACGACGCCCGAATCTGCATTCATACTGATCAAGCACGCATTTCGCCGTAGAATTTATTCCAAATTGTGATTCAATAGAACGCATGCGACATTTTAATTTGGGTTTGGGAAAAGAAATGCAAAGGTATTTAATTTTAAATTGTATTTTTATGGAAACCTAAATTTTTCTGGAAAGAATTGTACACAATGTCTTGACAAATGAATGCAATTCGATTATCTTTATACTTGTCGGTATGGGTGTGTGTTGGTGGTATGAAAAGTAACTTGCACTGTCAATTTTCTTTCGTTCGTAATAAATCAACAGAATAATTTTTATTCTACGATGAATTTGCATCTGCCATGGTATTTTACCTTTCGCTCTTATCAAACGGAGGTGCTGCCATCTATCTTTTCACCAAACGTTTTCGCAGCTACCTTTATTTTCATTTTTCTTTTAAATTCCAATAAAATTATGTTTCAATTTTTTCCATTTTTGCAATATTATGATGAGATGAGCTGCTATATAGCAGGTGCTCCGTAATGACAGATCCAGTGCAGTCGTCGCAAGAATAACGTAATTGAGCATAGAATGAAATGTGTCATCCATTTGTTTCTTCGCAAAAAGATAGTACTGCGCATGCGTTAAATGTAACTCGCGAGTTAACTCGCCGATTTCGAAGGATCAAAATGTAACACCGAAACGGCCGTTTAAACCACGGATCAGTACTTGTGAATACGGTTTTTTCAATAACTCGGGGATTATCGTTGATCCTCTAGTTCAGTGGTCCCCAACCCCCGGGCCGCGGACCGGTCCGTGAATCAAATGTTACCGGGCCGCCAAAGGAACATTAAATTATTTCCATTTTATTTACTATGGTGTATTTCTCTCGGGTTTGTACGGTTCTTATCTATGAAATGTCAACTCAAATTAGGAAGCGGTAAATTAGAGCTTGAAAATTTTTTTTTGTTACTAGAGCTTCAATTATGACATTTGAATTCTGTATGTCTCTATTTTCCAATTTTGACAAATGTGACAACTGTTTTCAAGTTGGCAGACAAAGTAGCTGCATTTAAAGCCAAACTGAAGTTGTGGGGACGGCGCGTGAACAGAGGCATTTTGGACATGTTTCAGACATTAGCGGGGATTTTAGGCGAGACTGAGCCTAAATATTCATTCTCCCAGTTGGTGCACGATCACCTGTCTTTGCTTTTAAAAGAGTTCGAGCGCTACTTTCCAACCACAAAAGACCCATGAACTAGTAAGGAATAGATTCGCGACCCATTTGTCAACAAATCAGGCGAATTTAGCATGTCTGTGCAAGAAGAAAGATCAACTGCTGGAGATTGCAAATGAAGACGGCGTTGAAACTACGTTGGAGACAACAACTCTGCCGGTGTTCTGGATCAAAGTCTTGGCGGAATACATTGAGATTGCCACCACAGCATTTAAATCCTTATTGCCATTTCCGACAACCTATCTGTGTGAAGAGGGGGTTTTCTGCAGTGACAGCAACCAAAACAAAAACAAAGGAATAAACTGGACATAAGCAACACACTTCGGGTGTCACTGTCTCCTATTACCCCCAGATGAAACCGTCTCGTTGCAAAGAAAACAAGCTCAGGGTTCTCATTGATTTAGCGTTCTAGTGAGTTAAAATGTTAAAACACTTTACATTCATTTTTTGGTGCAACTGTATTTTATTCTAAAGGCATGTTTAAATACAATTAAATTAAAATTATTAAATAAAAACAATCTAAAATATAAACAATCAAAGTCCCCCCCCCCATACCAAATCAATACCTCTGGGGGTACCTGATCAGGGGGTTATCGGCCTCTGATTGGGATCTAAATTACGATATGTGTGAATGAATGCATGAAATGGGCCTTCCTGTAAAACGGATGTGTCACGTATGTCGAGCAAAGTCGGACTTCCTCCCAATGGGGCTCAATAACATGGAAGGCGCACCCCCTCGCCTCTTGCCGTCTTCGACGGGCCTGGCACTCCTCTGATCTGTCAGTGTAGGCATGAGAAACAACAACATATACAGCACACATTTTACGAGCGGTCTGACTAGCATTTTTTCCTTTCTTAAAATAAAATAGCATAATGTGACGCAAATGATATTTCTGGTTCATCATTCTTAGCACTGCAGTGAAACAAAAAATTATGCCACAACACATGCTATAATAATGTAGTGTAAGCAGAAAAGACCGAATTGAAACATCTGCTTCAATCAAGGACACTCCTTATCAGCGGTAGCAAACTAATAATAACAAAGCTAGCTTCGATTTGAAAACGCGCAGAACTTTCCGGATGACCCAATATATATACTACCCTACAACAATGGAGCAGACGTCAGCGAATTTGCATAAAGAACATTTGCGGGACGAGTTAGAGCGACGCTTACGGATCAGGGAACCACCTCCGAAATCTACAGCTGAGCTGGCGACATTCTTGAAGTAGGAATGGAAACATAGCTGTGTATCTAAACCTTGTTAAAAGTAAGCCCAGAAGGGTTGCTAGTGTAATTGCTACAAGTAGGGGACCATCCCCCTAATAAAGCATGTTTTCCTTATACCATCACATCTTGCTGTCCGGTCGATAATTATAGGGTAGTGTATAAATATACTATTATAAAAGGAAGTGTTTGTTTGTCTGTTTCTTGCCGCAAAATACTGACGATTCTATGGCAGGTACAGCAATGAGATTTGACACACAGTTAGTCCAAATTTTTTGCAATTTTTGGGTCGCAGCGAATTTTAAAATTCAATCTAGTGTTAATAAAAGGAAGTGTTTGTTTGTCTATTTCTTGCCGCAAAATACTGACGATTCTATGGCACGTACAGCAATGAGATTTGGCACACAGGTAGTCCGAATTTTTTGCAATTTTTGGGTAGCGGCGAATTTTAAAATTCAATCTAGAACATTTTTAAATGAATTTAATGAAATTTAACTATTATTGTTTTCTTTGGAATGGCAACAGCATAAAGATATGACAGATTGTAAATTTATTTTTCCCGTTTCCGTTTTCATTTTGCGCAGAATAATTATTTTCCAGCAGAGGATAAAAAAAAAGTTAACTTTAGTTATGCAGTTATTTTTTCTATCTCTTAGACCGTTGAGGATAGAGTAAAAATTTCAACGGATTTGAAATCTGCCGAAAATTTCACTTTAGATCGATACCTATAAATATGATTCTTTTCAAATAAATAATTTTTAAATTGAATATATCTTTTATATTTTCGCAAGAGATTGTGACGTCTCGTGAACTTTCTCTTTCCAAATTGCATCTTCTGACCATCGCGTTAAAAAAAAAAAAAGAAACATTACATTTCCTGTCCGATTCCATTTCCGCGATGACACCAAGAAATAAAAAACACATTGACTGGGATTGTTAAGTTTTTTTTTGTAAAATCGGAATCGGGGGGGGGGGGGGGGGGCTAAAGATAGATTGAAAATATCAACGGATTTGAAATTTGCGCAAAATTTTCACTATAGATTGATATATAAAAATATGATTTTCTATCTATATAAATAAGAATGGAGTGTTTGTTTGTACATTCAATATTTTCGACCCATTTCAAGTTTTCTATCCGTTTTGGACCCTTCTGATGCCGAATCCGCCTTTTTCTCGTTTGGTGTCTGTCTGTCTGTCTGTCCGTCTGTATGTTGTGCCCTATACACGTCCACACGGTTTAAGATATTTTCATGAAAATTTGCATACAGTGAGTACTTATCTTCATTTAGTGAGTGGAATTGGTTGCGAAAGTCTGTCTGTCCGTCTTTCTGTTCTATGCTCGATTTTGTGTTTGTGTGTTTGTGTACACATCACATGAATTTTAATCCAGATATTTGACTGCAGTGTATTTTATTTTATACATTATCTATTAGTTTAGTGAATGCAATATTAAACATGTCTTTATTGGTATATTTAGATGAGTTTCATGCTAAAACACCTGAGTAAGTATACTTAAATCAACCATAATTTGGTAGTTTCGGAAAAATTGGAATGTCTATTGAATATTACGATTACTTCGATTGCTTTACCAGTACTGCTGAAAAACTAATTATTCTTCAAAAAATTATATTTTTTAATGGAATTTCAGCTCTGATACTTCATTTATTGCGAGTCTTATTTTTGTTCTTTGCGCAATGAAAACGATTTCGGAATATTTGAGACAGACGATATTTTTCAACGAAACGAGAATGAACAAGATCGTGTGAGCAGTGATATTATCTGTTTCTTTCGCTCTAAAATAATTTCACATTTCTAAATTTTGTGCACTTTTAGTTGTAAATTGTGGCAACTGTGCGAGATCAAGAGATAAAAAGGAATCACAAATTAATATCTTTACAACAATTTTTTGCGACATCTTTTATTTTGTTCTATTTCACTGTTTCCTATTTTAAATATTTATTATTTTAATAAATGTGTTTTCCTTCTCATCACACGCAACAGCACCACAAAGTTTTAGACTTAAAAATGTTAGGTAAGTCAGTATAAATTTTCAGTAAATTTTAAGTGTAATTATGCCATTATTGAAAGAATAATGCCGTTATTTAAAGAATAATGTCGTTATTGAAAGAATAATAATGTTTAAGAATCCGAACTAGAACTTTTTTCAACATTAAAAAATTAGTTGTAATAATGACAGGAGAAGATTGCAAAATTTCACAATGTCGCTTACCGGAGGCAAGAGTGCCACAAGTAAAAAAAATACTGTTTTGTTGACTATGAGTGCGAGAGCACTCGCCGTATATCGTAATTTTAATTAATTGAGTTGAACATGAAAAGAACTTAAGAAAGGGAATTCCAAATCTCCCTCAAAATCGTCTTTTATAGTAGTAACCTTAGTATCACCTTTCGTCATTTTGTAGCTTTGTCATACAGCAATTGTACGATGTATGTGAAATGTATCACATGAATGTGGATATGCATGTGTAGGATTTGTGTCCAAAGTAAGTTGTAGAAAATATAAAGATGGCGAAAGGTGTTAAAATAAATTTTATTCTTTAAAAAACGTAAGTCATTATATATTTTGATTATCTCTTCAATCTAGAGTAAACCAATATATATATATATATATATATATATATATATATATATATATATATATATATATATATATATATATATATATATATATATATATATATATAGAGAGAGAGAGAGAGAGAGAGAGAGTTATATATATGTTAGAGCGAATTGTTTTTAGCAATCTTTATCACGATAGAACAGCTAGAGTTAAACTATATGGAACTGCTTTTATACTTTACTTAAAATTTAAGGTAAAAATGTGAGTTGAGTCAGTAGATTCTAGAAGACTTAATTTTATAAGTGACTGGTAAAGTGACTAAATATGGCTACAATATTTTTTATTTGTATATTAAAAAGCATAATCTTGAAATCAAGAATTTTGTGACACCGAACTACATAACTTATATCATGGAACGAAAATTACGAGTGAAAAAAGAAAAATTAGAAAATATTAAAATTACTATAATTGCTATTGAAATGTCGAAAAAATGGGTGTTATTTGGTAGAATGACAAACCATACATTACTAAATATGTTTTTTTTTTATATTTCTAAATTAGGAGTTTGCCCTTTATTAGTATAGTAAGTTTCATTTCATTTGGAAAACAACTAGAAGACCCAGAAGTTAGAGCAAATAGGATAAGTAAAATAAGTGAATAATGCAAAATGTTCATGCTACGAGTCTTTCTACGTTTTACATGGTTAATGAGTCGGAAATTGCTATTAAAATGGAAAGAAAGTAATTAAATGCTTTAAAAGTTCGCATCAGTTTTAAATCATAACAGGAAGGTATTATATATGAAAATTGTATGTTTTTTAAGAATAGTTCGTAATTTTATCACTTGGTTAGGTACAAATTAAAGGGTAAAAGAACAATCAATGTTTCAATCCTTTTACCGGGTTCAGCAGATAGATTGCAATCTTTTTTATCCTACACCCGTCTCCGGCAATCAGTCAACTAGTAGAGCCCGATAGATCTGAAGTGACAAAATGTTTCAAAACACTTTGTGCAATATTTGCAACCGCTTTGTCAAGAAATCAAGGGCAATCCTTTGGGTATCCAGCCATTTCATCCAGTTCACAGAGGACAGAGTCTATATCAATGTTCCAAATACGATGCAAATGTTTTTGTAAGTAGTCATGTTCTGTAAAAAGTCGGAAGCAAGCAACTCCAACAGTTCAGGGGCGAGATACGAGCT
The DNA here is from genome assembly GCA_947359465.1 of Metellina segmentata. Classification (NCBI taxonomy): domain Eukaryota; kingdom Metazoa; phylum Arthropoda; class Arachnida; order Araneae; family Tetragnathidae; genus Metellina; species Metellina segmentata. Next base: position 25,686,333 of record OX375884.1, read on the forward strand.
TTATTTCTTAAAAAATTATTCCAGTTCTTTCACATATCCTTAAAGACTTAAAATCCCCCCCCCCCCATTAGCATCACATATCTATTAAAAATATAAGTCCCCATAAAGACTCTTGATGTTACGTAGAGGTTAACAGTATTTAGGTTGAGGCAACTGCTCCAGCCTTAGCCAATTGGACAAAATTCATACCACCATGACTTGATCTACTGTAAGGCAACTTTTCTCTTGAACTTCTCACATTATTTCTAAACATATCGATGCACAAAATCATATTCATTTTAACTAGGGCTGGCAATCTCAAATCTAGGGCTGGCAATCTCAACAAAAATCAAATTGGTAAGGAGAGATGACTGACTGGTACGGAATGATAGGTCCAGAAGAAAGCAGCCATCTATTTGCACAGGTGATGGAAGACTGAATTGTTAAAAATAAAATAAGCAATTTCTTTTTATATAAAGATATTTTTTATATTTTTATATATAAATGATTTTAGTAGCATTGATTCGAAGAAATACAACCATAATCGATTGTCTCCTTGTGAAAAGGGAATCAATTTATTAGTCAAATACATTGATTCAATTTTGGTAAAAGTCGTAACAAAATTGATTTCAGTTATATTTTTTAAATTTTAAATAGATTTATAAAATCAGTAATTTTGAAGCAACTACCAGGCCTGTATTTTTAGACAAAATGTAGCATACTTATCACCTCTTCCTTAAAATTATGGTAAGGATTTCTCACATCACAATCAACTTTATCGAGATCCAGCCCTCTAGACCAGCGATTCTTAACCTGTGTTCAGAAAGAATCAATGTGCTTAAAAAGACACTGCTGTGCTTTACGGATGGTGCATCTGTTTGAATTGAGTAAGATTCATTTCATTTCAACGTTTTTTTTTTTAATTCTGACAAGTATGTTCTCAAATGATTTCAACACCCGTAAAATACTTTTAAGTATTTTTTGTGAATAGTGGGATAGAAATAATTTCTTTCAGAATGATTGTATAAAAATACACTTGGGAGCAAAGAGGGTAGGTAATTACTATTATTTTTATCAATCAAAATTATACCTATTTTTGTCAGGTTTTGATGTGCTGCAGAATTTTAATAACTAGTTTATGTTGACCATGAGACGAGAAAGTTGAAAATCGCTGCTCTAGGCTTGTAGCATCGTTTGACCGCTTAGTTCAACCACAATGAGCCTTGCTTTGAAGTACAATAAGAAACTAATAATATAATCACGCATTATGATATACAGTTGATTTCATTATTGATAGATAATAATTTTTGTCCATCTAATTGTAACAAACTTTCAAATAATTGACAAATTAATTCTCCTTGTCTAGCGCCTAGAAGCGAAGATAGACTTTTTGTAATCTACAAAAAATGAGACTGATGCTGCTCTCTGTCCGCAACACACAAAATTTGCAATTTAAAATAAGTTTATAGCATTAAAATAATTAGAGTAAAATATATATACTGTATATTTTTATAAGATTACTATACCCCAGCCATTAATTGCTTGGCTTCAAATTTTAACGAGTACACATAAAAAATTGTCAAAAAGCGGAGCTTTGATAATGGCTCCTGTTAATGGATTTTAAGGACGGAAGAAAGAACAGGCGACCTTTGTTTTTTAATCTCTAGACATGTGCGAGAAAAGAATTTGTATAATTGGTCTCGTCTCTATTTTATAGAAATTTGTTATTTTATTTCTCATTATAATACGAATTTAGGGGACTATATATGAAAGTGATACGCATACAGGGAGCTACATGAAAGGAAGGATTGCCGACACGTTGTATCGGAAGACGGACTGCACGAGAGCACTCACTTCTCGTGCACAGCATTGCAATATATATTTCTGTCACAAGGTCAAAATTTTATTAAAAATAAAAATAAAAAAACATTTAAAACTACAAAATGTTTAAATAAATATGTTGGAAATTCCGCCTCTTTAGATATTGGTGCTCGGGACCGCCCCATCCCTTAGCCACGCCACTACTGGCCTCCTAGAAGCATCAGCCTCTGGAACAAATTGTTCATTATTGGAAACAAAAGAAATACGAAAATTTTCTAAGATGTGTAAAAATAGTATTTACCCTTGCAATATTTGTAATAAAAGATAACAGGCATGTATTTCCTGATCGCGAGAATAAGAATATTCTACAAATTATTTTCTTCAATTCATTGTTTATTTCACTCATAGAGAACTTTCAAATAGAAAAAATATTAATTGTTTCAACAATGGAATTATCCTTTATGCCTATTGCCACGCAACTAAATTTATATCAAGATTTAAAAAATTTTCAAGACAATCTTGGATAACACAAAATAAAAGTTTGTTTTACAACAGAAATCTCACCTTTAAATTATTACACCAGTGCTATAAATATGACCACTTCCTCAGTCTCTCAAAAAAAATTCTGTGTGTGCGCCTGATAAGGAAGGTATTAAATTTGAGCATTTAGATGATATAAATCACTTTTAACGTTTCGCAAATGTGCCACAAAAATTGTGATGAAATGTATAAATAACAATTTCCATTGTTAATACTAAAGTAGAAATTAGACAAAATATAATTCAATAAATTCATTTTATTTTAAAGAATCAGTACACATATTAAAAATATAAAATTTTGATTTACTATGAAGGTTACAATTAAAAATCCATGCAATTATTTCCCCCAATTTTCAAAAAATTAAAACCACTTGAATAATTAGAAACATTAATTTTTAATTGTACTTTTGATAATTTTATTTAGATATCTGTATTTCAAAAGTACAGTAACTTAAAACAACACATTCATTTGAAATCCATTTCATTTATATATTTATGAAACATGGTAAAATAAATTAAAATCATATTTTACTACCTTTGTTTAAGTATAAATGAATTGTTTAGTAGATTCTGAAACAAGAAGTTTCAATTATTTTTTTGAATACTAGGTTTATAACCTAGGAAAATAAAAAAATTTTATGTTTGAAATATAAATTTAAACAAGATACTGGAAAACTGGGTAGCGTTATACATTTTATTGAAGCTCATGTAGGAATGAAAATTTTATGTACACATTTTGCCAACATCTGAACAACGAAGCTTGGGAATTATTTTAACTAAGGAAGAGGATATTTCATGAAGTTACTTTTCACAAAGTATAACAAATAAGTAATATATAATACTGAGCTTCATACTCTAAAAACCTTAAAGAAAACTGTGAAACACAAGGCCAAGGATAGAATAGTTGAAAACATTCAAGCCTTAATTTAATCTAATTTTTGGTCCCCTCTTCTACAGTTCCATGCTATTATGCAACTGAATGTTGGGTGCAGAAATTCATAACAACTGGTAACAAAGATGAATGTATATAACTCCATAATATTTAGTAAACACTGGATATGCCAAAAGCAAACTTTTTGTTTCAGAATCTCGCAATTCTTTCATGTCCAACAAAAACATCCATAAATTGAAAAATGATCCACACAATTTAAAAGTGAAATAAGTCATTTGATCATATAAGGAGCAATTAATTTGAACCAGCAAAAGCTACCAAGTTAAAAATTAGCTTCATGTAGATTTCATCTGATAAGAATATCAACTAAAAATAGATTTAGTAAAATATGTGCATAAAGCCTGTATATTTATAAGAAAAAAAGAGGCTTGCACAAACTTTGCTTTATTTAAAATATTTCTAGTTGTTAATGTAAAAACTGCTAGGATATGGTGGAGTGTACTGTTGTAAACAATGGGAACTCAAGTGTTATGTTTCAGATAACAGTAAAATATATTTTCCATATTAGTTTGAGGGTCTGTACAAAGCAAAGTTGTAGCACCAGCAGTGGCAGTTAAAAATAAAAGGAATAATACTGCAAAGCTGAAAACACAGCACAGCCACCCATATTATTTTAGCAGCAATATTTATTGGTTGACATGTTCTCAGATGTTCTTGGAAATCCGAGTACAGTCATAGCTAGACTTCTAAAGCTGAAGGTGTAGGATTTACATGAGTTTCTTCTTAGCACATTCAGGACATAAGATATCAGATTCATCAGTAATGAAGCCCTTTCCAACCAAAGAAGACTGACATTCAGCACATTTGAAGCAATCATTATGCCAAGTACGGTCTTCAAAGGAGATAAATCTGGTGCCACCAATACCTATAAGCAAAGAAAATAAAATTAAATCTTTTATTAAAATTTTGTTCAAAAATGTCACATGATATATAACTAAGTCAAAGCTACAATGAATGAATGTTGATAAGAATAGTGATAAAATTATAGTTTACGTACACATTATTTTATAGAGGTATGTAGAAGATTTGTATAGTTAGTATGACTTTCAAATAAATTTCAGAGCTTGCATATGCCTGTATTTTATGTAGAATGAAATTTTAAGTTGAGTTTAGAACAATTCAAGGTCTTTAATTTCATTAAGGACCTCTTGAATATAAAAAAGAAGGCTTTATTGTATGTGAACAAATTACTTGATGTCCCAAACACTAATAAAATGATTAAATTTTAATATGAAGTAGGTATTTATTTAGACAAGATGAGATAAAACACTAAATGTGCGCTATTTTCAATACTATAAAATCAAATGTGCTTTTCAATCAGTCTTGAATGATGAGTCAATAGGGATTATGGTAATTGAATATGTAAAAATTTTAAAATATATAAAACATTTCTTATGCAATCCAAACAATTTTATAGTTAAAGGAAATGTATACAGGAAATTGCACTAGCAGAGTATTTCGTGAACTTTATTAAAACTTCCTTCTATTAAACTATTTTATTTAAAATATGACAAATGAAATCAATTTCCAATATTTTGTTTTAAAAAATACAAGACATTTTTTGAAATTATTGTATTAAGTATTATCAAGTTAAATAAGTATCATAGAACTGAATGAGATACACTTAGCTTTGTTTTTCCATTCGACAATTTTAAATGGTTAGAGGAAGATTTTTGATAAAATTCTTACCTTTAAAAAATAATTAGGTGCATACTTTCAATGACTGTTATAAAGTTACCATAATATAAGATCAACAAATCATAATACGAAAAGTGGATGGACAACATTCTGAATTGGAACTCGTTTGTATATTAAAGAGTTCCCAGCTATTAAGTTTTTCTATAAATCCCTTTTAATTGTCTGAGGTAAGTTTCAAAGATTAAGTCATTTCCATAGGAATTGTTTTGATAGTAAATAGGGAACTCTTTGTTGCCAACATATGTAAATTAAAACCATACTTTGCTTTAAGAAAATAGTATTCTAGCTATATTTCTACTACATAAGTAACCACATCAAGAAATTTGTAAGAAATTAAATTCAATATTTTACAAAAAATTTCTGATATTGAATTTAGTTTAAATAATCTACGACTCAAGTTTTTTAACTTTAAAAATATCTTTAGGTAGAAATTTCTTGAATGTTTTACAGGCAGCATTTATGAGCTTGAGCTGGTAAAGGAGGATCATTGGACACAACATAATTACTTCTCAACAACACCTCATTGAGACAAGTTACCATTAGTTATTCGAAATTACGTGCAAAGAGAGTTCAATGGACACTTGCTCAATAGAAATAATTATAAATGTAATTCCCTAAAAATATGCCTTGTAAATGGACCCCTAAGTTCTTTCTTAATTGGGTTTACCATTCAACAATATGGTAACACATCAAGTAGAAATAAATTCTTGGGTACTAAACTGATAACCTGTTTTCCTTTTCTTAAAGTTATTGCTATTTAATGATGTGTGTTTTGCTATTTAAAAAGTTATGCAATGAATGTGCCTTGGAATTATGTTTAAAGTTTGATGAGTAGGGAGTTTTGCCTTTTTTCCCCTTCACAGGTCTATGTGAGCTAACTTTGTTGTAACAATCACAGGAATCAGTATGATAAATATTTAAAGGATACCTCCATGAATAAATAATTTAATCACCTTTTGCATACTTTGCAGTATGAGGGATAAGGGCCTGATCTAGTCCACATCACCAGTGTTTTTATAAAAAGAAATTTGTAATCCAAAACAATGTTTCCCAGTGCTTATTTTGATCATTACAGTAAGATAAAAGGCTAATGAAATTAAGATAAGGAACTTAATATATCTAAGAGATATCAGAAAAAAATTAATATTCATTTAAAAAACAAGTATGCAAATTGTTTAAAGTTTTTGTTTTAAACACAGTTGACATAAACGAATAAAATGAAAGTGTTTGATTGATCTCTGAAGTATTCTGAATTCTGTTTGGTTTGTCACTCTACAGTCCTTTATGCTACATGATTTCTGAATGCTGTACAATAAATGCACTACTAAATAACCTGTTCAAATATAATAGCTCATGATGGAACAATCAATTTTGAAATAAGTCAAAAAGACTACATTCCGATTTAGTTCACACAAATTGTGCCATTTGTTTCAAAAATTCCATTTCTTATACTTGAAGAGAAATTCATGGAAAATCAATATACATTTCATTTTTGTTTGAGAACACAAAAGAAATTGTGAGATGAGATATAAAGAAATTAATCCATTTTTAAGATTACAGAAATTAGTTAAATGGGCATCAACAAAAAATTAAAAACCTATTAAGCAAGAATTTTTCCTCACAATTAAATAAATGCACAAGAATACATTTCAAGCAATAGAATTTGTTGTGTAGTAATATAATTTAAAGATAATCTATTTGGTTATATTAATTGATTTGAATTTCTACCTATATTAGTTGACCTTGTTACAACTTGTTCACAAAATATTAGTGTTTCTTTTAAATTTAATCATATTTTTTTTAGAAATAATTTTCCTCAGTATGCCATCTACTCATACTAATCTCCACAATTGCTTCCATCTCTTACAAGAAACTTACAACGTCACATTTACAATTAGAAACATTGTATTCGTGGTGGAAAATGATAGATGTGTGCTATATCAGCTAAATCCTGGCAAATTGAACAATTTGAAAAATGGAGAGAACAAATTTGGTGTATTTAACTAATTGAAAAGGCAATACAAAATGTTGTCGTACAAATGGTTTACTTTGCAATAAGCTAGAATATTTATACTAGAGAAAGTTTTAATCATCAAAGTTTCCTCAATATAATGATTTCTGACACTTAACCTTTTAATTTCTGTAATAGAAATTGAATAGGGTAGTTGAGAGTCATGGTGTGATTATATCTGTTCAGACTGGAAGGAAAGATTCATAAAAAACATTCTTCATGATCAATTATGACAAATACACAATAAGCTAACTCGTTTGACATCATTCTGTTAACAGTGACATCCATTTGAAATATTATGAAAATGAGATACTATTCACAAATAAATTAAATAAAGGAACTAATATTAAAATTAATGACACAATCAACAAATTTGTGGATGGCCACATAATTAGGTATTTTCCCTAACAGCTTCTTGACTGAAAATTTTACTGTAAAAAAATAAAATGGATACAATATTGAACTGCTTTAAAAATATGTCTCCATATAATTATACCATTTGCATAAATACTTGAACTGTACATTCAACAAACAAATTTAAAGATTTAGTATCTTCGCAAATTTTTTTAATTACATTTGTATTCAAAATCTTATAAGAATTCTACATTTTTAAAGCATATAATTAATCTGATTTTATTAATATTTGATAGGTATGGAATGAAATGAGACATACATGCTTGGCTTTAAAATAAGTTTGATGCTTTAGAAGAGCAAAAGTAGAAACTAAATCATAGATACACCAGACATTTTATGGGTGAAAATAGTGTACAATACATTGTTTCAAAGTTCAAAATAAGCTGAATAGTGCAGTTAAGAACCTCTGCACACCAAAAACAACATATTTTATTTGGTCATGTGCTTTGAGTGTATATTGGTTGGTATTAACTACATTTTGGCTAATAGTAAAGAGAGAGATAGCTTTGACTCTCTCAATTAGACATTACGAAGAATGCTATTGTCATTGAAATATTAATTTCTGCCATTGAAATGTTAATTCCTTTTAGCATTTTTGTAAGCTTATATATAAGATAAAAAATTTTTTATGTAAACCTTTTGAATTTATAAAACTAATACGCATGAGCTTTGAAACTGTGGAGATAGCAAAATGTAAAACTTTTTGGAAGCTAGTACCATTTCCTACAAAATCGAAATTTCTCTAAAGAATGACAACTTTTTGAAATTTTAAGAATGTGCTCTGTGGAATAAATTTTTATTCCTAGAATTTTCCACTCCTAAATGATGAATTCAAACTGAACTAATATTTTTAATTGTTGTTCATGTCATGAGTGTCCAGACGTGCAATACTTTTCTCCAAAAATTACTATTATTAGATATTATATTTTAATTTTATATACTGTCTATTATATTTTGAAAATTTTAAGGTATATTTTATTTTATATATTACAATCAGTAATTAAGGATTAGTGAATATCTAACAAATGGATTTATTATGTTAAGATTAATGTGTTTTTACATTGTGAATGTGAACATTTCTAGAATTCTTTTATTCCTTATTTTATATAAGGAAAAATATTAATAGTAATTAAGTTTCTGTGTGTAAATCTGGAACAATGAAAACTGACTTTGAAATCACTCCTAGTTTCTCAATTTAAAGAAATTTTTAAACATAATTTTATGTCACAAACATTTGAAATTTTTTTTATCCAAATAAATAAATATATGACAAACAAGACAAAATAACATAAAAACAAAATTAACCTTCTGAAGCACACAAAACTTACCATGTTCTCTGGATTACTTGACCAATGATAAAAGAAAGAATTGTGCATAGCTTACCTTAATAACGTGCATTCTGTATCCTTTGAGAAGAGAGCATACATGCATATGCAATGGTACTAAACATTACAAATAATTCTTACTTGATTACCTATTCAGACCTTTTCCCCGTTGTATCGAGCTGATACTTACACCTGTAATTCTCATTATATACTAAATGATAATGTTACATTTTAATAGTTTTTAGTTGTGACTTCTATGCTAGTTGCAGTATCTCCAAGCTTTACGCTAGTAAGCAGTCTAGAGCTCATATGGCAGGATCTTATGCATAATATACATCAAGATCTTCAAACATACAAAAGTTTTTAAATGATAGTTTGAAGTATGCTGAAATTAATTTTAAGGAAAAGGGCTAGATAGTTTGTTTTTATAGCATTCTTGAAATAAACTATATAGTTTATTTAAAAAATGCATGGGTAAACCAAAATATTGAGAATCAGATTAACCGCATAATCATTAATATTTGATTTTATATTAAAGAATGACTAACTTTTTACATAAATAGATTATTTCATGAAATTTTTTTTCCAAAAGATTGGTTCTATAGTTCTCACAAACAAATTTCTAGTAAATGCAGAATGGATATTTTAGTGTCGCAAACATTTGTTCCCTTTCCAACCAATTTCGTCACATTTTGGATAGGTTTGCCACTTTACAGTTATAGTTAATACTTTAACAGACACGAAGGATAATAAAACAGAGGTCTATGATTTACAGTAAACCACTACAACATGCCAAGAATGAGATTCGAGTCCAAGACTCAATGAAATGAGGAACCGAGCACCAAACCATTGTCTAGCAGAATGGCAAAGAATTTTTTCCCCCATTTTTCTGCTCCAAAAGTAAATGGTTATCGTTAAGTTTCATAACTGATGAGGATACCCATCCCATTTTAGGCACCAATATTTTAAAACAGTCACAGTATAATTAATCTCTATCACAACCTTTACTCATAATTTGTTTTGAACTGTATCTTAATGGACAGTTTAAGCATCATGCAATAAAACTAGTTAAGTCATAATAAATCTAGGTTTACAGAAGTTACTTTGTTTTTCGAAATTTCATCGTTAAAATTTTTTTACTGATACACTATACAAAGTTGCACATGACATACAGTACTTGTGTTACCAATACATGAAATGTAAATAAAATGTTAAGTATGATAATTTTAAGTTAAAATTGCTGCTATATTTAAATTGTAACGGTTAAAAAATATGATGATGCATCCTAAATTTACGAAATTTTACAGTATTTAAGGCATATAATTTTTGTTATAAATATAAATTTTCATGGCAGATATTTTTAAATAAAAAAATACAATAGCGTGAAATTGAAACAAAGGGTCAAGTTTTGTTTACATAAAGTGTAATCAATTAAAAATATGAATCATTGTGTAAATAAATATATAATTTATAGATAAGTTTTTGAAAATAACATAAATGTGCTCAAAAATAATATAAAAAAATTTATACCAGTAATTGGTTTTTTGCATGAAATGCATCGTTTTGCAAAGAGTTCTCCAAAGCAATTTGCACAATATGGTTTGTCATCTCTTGATGTGAATCGTTGACCAGCAAGACATGTACTACAGTTAGTACAACAGAAGCACTCTCTGTGCCATGGTTCATTACGATATGTTACACCACCACTTGTAATTATCTGCAAAAAAACCCCATTTATTATAAATATAACAATTATTATGTATTGTCTTCCTATGTATTCCTATTTATTGTCTAAACACAGCTACTGTGATCATGTATTCTAATATTCCGGTCATATTAAATTGAATATATTAATATCAAAATATGTAATGTCACAACAATGAAAGATCTAAATGGATATCTTTGGTCAAATTAAAAAGGCTTCACATTGTTCTATCATTTGTATATCATGATATTCACATGGAAAATACCTTAATATTATTTTATACTAATATGGGGTATAGTATATATGGGTTGATTAATCAATATTAAATGTTACAACTATTTTGTATATCCATAACCATCTCTATTATATTTTGTATTTATTAGATTTTTCAGTAAAACTAAAATATTCTCTTGGAGTGTGCATATACAGAAAATTTCCTGCACTTAAAAATGTTAAACATGCATAAGGTAAAATCAGAAAATTTTGTATCTAAAATTAGTTTTTATCAAATGTCTAATTTCCTTAATATAAATCTGTTCATTCACTTACAGAAATTATGAGAAAATATTAAAATTGGAAAATGAGCCATTTTGTGATCATTTTTACAAAAAGCAGTAAAGATAATTCTTAAGTGAAGGCAAAATCGCATAGTAAACATAATTTTAAATAATTATTATTCAATTGTCAACATTATTGTATGATTATTATTCAATTGTCAAACTTAATAATTCTTCAATTGTGAGCATTAAAAGTCAAAACGTCAAAAACATAGACATTATATGCAGAAATGACTTTTGTTAAATTAAATTAAATTAAAAGTGTAAGAACTTATAAATAACTGAAATTTGAAATAAATGCTGTTTCAGTAATCAAAGTTAACATCATTGTAATCAAAGGATTAGAGTACATTTATACAGGGGTGCAGAAAATGTTTTAGGGTCCAATATTTCCCCAGAACACAATTTGTTTTGTTCGAAGTTTCCCCGGAAACATCCCCATATTTTCATTCCAGTTTAAGCGACTATTAGAGTACAATGTTGATGATTTCAGTAAAATATGAAATGAAAATATTTGAAATTTTGCTTCACTGCAAAGGAAAAAAAAAGGGGAGGCGTAAATATAGTCGCTAGCCAAAATATCTGTTCGTCACTGATGACAGTTGAATTTGTAGTTTTTTTTAATATAAAGTAGTATTGTAGTATTTTTTTATATCCCACAGATGCCTGAATTTTCCCCGAACCTTGTTCACGCGTTCGGGCATATTTTGCACCCCTGCATTTATACACCTTTCAAAATTTAGGTTTGCAGGACTTTTGATGGTTAACAAATGAAAACTACAATGTACAACAAACAAAAATTAGTTTAAGAACTGGTCCATTCATAATAAAATATTAAACATTTTCAAGTAAAATTTTATACCTCATTGCATTTGATACACCTAGTTGCATATTTCTCTTCATAACATCCTGTACAGTAAATATCATTATCACGAGGGATGAAACTTTTTGTGCCAATGGGGTTTTTACACATACAACAACAGAAACATTGATCATGCCACTGATGACCTTTGTATTCCATCTTTTTAGTACCTGAAAAATAATCACTTATTAAATCTAAATATCATATTTATGGTAAAGACACACATTAAAATTTTGTTTGTGAAGAAATGGTAGCTAAGGAAAGATATAACCACTGTGAGTTACTAGGCATATTTATAGAAGTGGATTTCATAGAGAATGCTCTGTATCTGAACTGTCCTCAAACTAGAATTCAATGCACAAATATATTTTTAGTTGGTTTGAATAAGAAATAAAATCGAACATGTAAAACTTGAAGTTGACAGAATGCTGTCTGTACTTAAAATTGTTTTCTTATGGTTGTATTTGTTCCTGCAAACTATACCACAACCAACATCTGAAATGAATTCTGACTCATGCTACAAACCTTCCAACGAAAAATGTTCAAAAGAAGTTTTGGATCACAATGATTGTCCTTCCATAATAACCCAAGACAATGCAGTATATGCTTAGTCTAAAGTATGCATATATATGACATTTTTACAAGATAATGAGTGTTAACTACCTGAATACCATATTTTTACTTGTAACTTTTTTTTAATAAGAGTAAACACACACACTTTTAATTCAAGTTCACAAAAGTGAAATTTGAATTTCAATTTGTGAAAATAAAATCTTAACAAAAAAAAATTGGATCAAATTTTAACACACACACACAAAAAACTCAAATGTAAAGAAAAAAGTCTAAAATTCACATAAGAGTTTAATATTTTCGGCCTTGGCTGATTTCATTTTGTCACATATTCAACACCAAATGGTAATTGTTAATACATTGGTAAAACTGTTATTTACCCATGGTATTTATTGACCACTTGCTAACAGCTGGTTAGAAAATTTAGTAGTTATTATTGACTGTTAGAAATTGCATTAACGATTAATTTAAACAGTTAGTATTTGCAAAAATTAGTAACATCAGCTTTAATTGTGTAAAATTTTTTAAATATTTTTAATTTTTGTGAAATTTTTTAAATATTTTTAATTTTTGTGAAATTTTTTGCAGGAAGTTTAGTTTTACGTTATTTTTTAACTCTTTATGATAGCTATTCATATTTTCGACAGCAGCAATATTATTTTAACTGCAATTGGAATAACTATTGGTATGCCAAAAAATATATATTATTAATGGGCCATAATAATTATAAAACCCCAAATTGGCGAACTTTGTCGACCCCGTAAACTAGGATTTAAACCAAAACTTTCTTTTAAACAGTCACTATATAGCACAAAAGCTACCTTGATTTTAATTTTTTATGAAGAAGCGTATCTTAATAATTGAAAACGTAACACAGAAACTGAAATAAAATAAGACCAAATTAATAAACAAATAAATGAAGAGAGCAAACATAATCCTTCAAATCTATGAAAAAGTTGCTCAGATAGTATTTAAAATACTATCCCCACTACCTGAATTTTTAACACCTCAAAACCATTGTCCTTCCCAAATTTTGTAGTGGACTTGGTACCTCCCAAAAGGAAAAAATAAAATTTATACAATAATAGATAATAAGGTAATGAAATGAAAATAAAATAATAAATAAGTTTAAAAAGTGCAAATAAGATTTAAGTAAGGAAATTCATTTTTTTATTTATTTCATAAAAATAAAATTTACAACTGCTAACTTTCAGGGCTTGCAAATATATATACTTAGAGAAGTAAAATCTATCAGAAAAGATTCAAACATAAACCTACCAGCCTTGAAGACTGCTTTACACCCGTCACATCTTGTGGCAAATGATTCATCATAGCAATTAGCACAATAAACTTTCTCAGCTTTTGATCCAAAGGGTTTATCAACAAGAGATACACGACATTTGTTACACAGGAAGCAATTTTCATGCCAGTGTTTTTCTTTGTAAGATAGATCCTAAAAATTAAAAATGTGGCAAATTAAATTTTTTAAGCAACATAATTGTTATAGACTTGAAACTAATACCTTGGATAAGAATAAAATTACACAAAAATACACATCCTAATGCATAACACTTTAATGACAGCAAAGATAGAAAAAATTAATGACTAAAAAATGGCTCTTGAAATCACTATTTTTTTTATTAACCTTTATGTCCATTAATTTACCAACTCATAAAAAGAAACGATTGCGGGAATAAAAAACAGATTCAAGCATATGCCATTTACAGTTAATTTAGCAAAATAAATATTCAAAATTCCTTTCTTAACAAGCTTCTTCAGACACAAATTCAAAGTAATTTGACTGTTAACGGAAAAATTAATTTGTGTGTGAGTTCACAAAACTTTATAAAACATTCATGTTTACAGAACTAGCGTTGTGAACAAACTTAGATGCAGTATTGAAGGAAACATCTTATATATATGGCCGGGAAGAAGAAAAAAAATGAAAATTCATAATCATTTAAAAATATTTTTCAAGCTAAAATTACACTTTGGAAACACAAATTAAATTATGGACGTAAACACCATTCCACTGAACTAAGAATATATACTAAAATACAAGTCCAATAAAAGACTAGTACATTTAAAATTTTTGTGGTGCTGCCATCTAGCGGCAACAGTTGGAAGATAAGAACTTTCTAAGAGAGAATTATTTTTCAATATTTGGTAGTGACAAATAATTACTAGTTCAACAGACATGGTATAAGTTACAATCAAAATAGCTTGCATTTCTTGTAACCTTAGTTTGATATCAGGTTTGATTTTACTTCAACAGGATTAATTCTATAGATAATTTAAATCGATTTATTTTTGTACCAGGTTCATGTCATAACATATTGGTTACATAGGTATATTATATGTGGTACCCATCAATAGAAAAATATTCAACTTCTATCATTAAGTTGTCGAACACGAACCTAATAATCAGAGTTAATTTTTTAATTTCAGTTCCACTGATTTTAAGAACGTTTGTAAGCGACAAGGTTCAAAGTCGTTTTAAGTCTTAAAAAAATGTTAATTGTTAATGAAGAACATTCATTTTCAAGATTAGTGATAGTTATCAAATTTCATTAATAAAATAGACACGAGATTTAAAGATCAAAATTTAATCCAAATTTTTTTTAATGAATAGTTAAAATTTTATGAAAAAGTACTCAAAATTCCTGTATAACTAAAAGGAACATAGCAACACCATCACATGAAACAAAAGAATCACATCAATTTTAGATTTGATAGTGATTCAAGAGAGTATAATTGATTAAATAAAACCATAAATTAAACTGCATAGCTGTACCAGAAGGGGACTCAGCGCGCGAGTCAAAGCCCATCCATGTTAGTTCCAATGCTTTTTAATATATATCTATTCATAAATAAAATACAATACAGGCCTAAAATACTTTTTTCTTTAATAACGCAAACCTACAGATGTTTTATTATAAGCTGTAATCATTTCCACATTTTGTTTTGATTTAATTTCACAACGAAATATTAAGGTGACGGTAATAGAATTTTCTTACATTTTTTCTGCGTCAACACAACCAATTTCTTTTGTGTTCGTTCAAATACCCGCTGATCACGTAAGTCCTCTTAACAGAGACACAAAAGTAAAATACGAATTTCCAGAAACGAAATTTCGGTATTTTAAGTACTTTTTAGGGCTCCAAGTTAAGAACTTTCAAGGACTTTTTAAGGACATTCAAGGACCGGGAGAGTCCTGACATCGACAGTGAGAAAACGAGGCGCACCAAAATATATACAGGAAGACGCTCAACCATGTTAGACGAAGCGCGGTTAAAATTCAAGGACTAAATAGAATTATGGTATTTTTTAAGTACTTTTCAAGGCCCCCGAAAACAAAAGAAAAATATGTATTTTTAAGGCCTTTCAAGGATCGTAGGAGGTATAAAACATCGACAAAGAAAGCGATGTATAACAAAATATAGAAGGAAAGACAGCTCAACCATGTTACATGAAACTCAGTTAAAATTCAAGGACGATAAAATTTTGGTATTTTTTCCAGTTCAGATAAAACTCGGTCAAAATTAAAGGACGAAACGAAATTTTGATAGTTTTCAAATACTTCGAAATAAATCCCAAGTACTTTTAAAGGCCTTTCAAGGACCGTGGGAACCTTGAAAGAAAGGTATGAAACATTGACAGTGAGAAAAGGAGAAGTACCAAAATATAGACAGAAAGACGGCTCAACCATGTTTGGCACCCGCTAGAGTGATCTTCCCCCAACGACTCAGAGTTAAAAATGGAAGCCGAAACACAATCCACCGGTAAACACTCTTGGCAGAAAGATATAACGAAGAAACCGATCAGCTACACGCGGCATTTATTTATAAAAATAAATGCACGTTTGTTTGAGGCATAATTAGAAAAGGGGCGCCCTTTCTCTACCACTTCAAAGGACAAGGTGTTATTCTGGAGGGAGCATTCATTCGGTCTGTACACTAGACGGGTAACAAACAGGTTAATTTAGGACCAAAGCCAAACAATGAGCTATTGACTAAGGCAGACTATTTTCAAAGCATCGTTACTGATTGTGATGGATTAGTCTAGTGCAGTACGGCTCAACGCATGGACACTAGAGGCGTGTTGCCCAGAGTCCCATGGTATGATTAATATTAACCAGTTTAAATCCCTCTAACATGATTGTTCCCAATTCCAAAGAGCAATGCAGTCAAACAATGAGGTGTCGACTAAAAGCAAACTTATTTTCAGACCATCGTTCTTGACTGTAATGGATTTATAGTTTAGTGCAGTACGTATTGCGGCACACAATGGACAGTTAATTGCCCAAAGTGTCCATGCGATGTTATTACTTTGCGATCACCAATTTAAATTCACCATAACATGATTGTTTTCACTTTCTAATATCCGATGCAGCTTAAAAAATTGTAAATCCATTTTATCGCATAGAAATGAAACATGCTATATTAGCCTAAAGAAGTCTCTAAGAATTTTAACGTCTTGATTGTACCTGTCATGGAGTGAAGGAAATGATGCATAAGAATTGAATCCCGAAAAAAACCTTTGATTTCAATTTACATATAAAACATTTCTCAAGATTTAAAAATTGCAAAAATTTGCGGAAATCAAAAACTGAAAACAATTTATTTACACTCTCTAGGTTACCAATTGCTTTCTATTTATGTGTTGAAATACATGTATTTTTAAATATTGTTTTCAGAAATATCTACGTGTTTCATAGTCTTTAAATATTTAAAAAAAACATTGATATTGAAATTATCAAAATTACTAAAGGCGTTAACATTTTCATCTTTGTGAATAGGTAAGCAAGAATTCCTATGAACTAAGGACAACAGAGTTCTTAAGGCGACAATAGTCTAGTGCTCCCAGTTATATTTTTGTTAAAAGTTATAACCTGAAGCAATTTAAGACTACTCAACAGTAACAAAACAAACAAATCAATTTCTAGTCTGTTCCAATCAACAGGTAGATAAGTAGGTAGTTGAATTTACGTCGTACAAGAGCAAAACAACGTGCTATTGGAGGAAGCTCGGATTCAACCTCAAGAGGAAAGATCCGAGGACAATATGTCGACGGTCCAGGAACAATACCGAAGGGAAACATCAGTGGACAACACCCTCGCAATTTTGAATTACGGTCAGATGACGAGGTCAACAATAGAACTGGCAACCCACTCTCCAAACTTTCACATCACGCCAATCAATAGTAAAAACAGGGTTGCCAACCTTTTCTGAGAAGCTTCAGGAGCATTCTCATAACATTTCAGGAGTTTTGAGGCTGCTTCAGGAGCAACGCGAAAATAAGGACAAAAATAAAAGATCGGCATATTTTTCTTTAAAAACAGTCAGAAAATTCCCGATAAGTACAAATAATTTAGCTTAAGTCCCAAATGCGGACGTCCGAAATCCGGACGTTTTGCTAACCGGGTTTTTTTTTCCTTACTTTTTTCCATCCTTCTGACAATTTTTAAAGAACAAGGAGTTAAACCTGGACCTAATTGATTAAACAACCTATAATAGCGGACATGTTCAGAGTAAATGCCACACAGAAAAATTAGCAGATTTGCAAGTAACATTTCTTGTAAGGTTTTCGAAAGGTTTTTTTTTTTCATTTTTAAAAATTATTCGTATTTATATATATATGCTATTTTAATATTGTAAACGCAAAATTCGCGCTGGGGGAGGTTAGATTGAGTTTTTTTTTTTTTTTTTTTTTTTTGACAAAAAATGCAAATAATGCGAAATCCGGAATGGCTAAACCTCCGAGGAATCTGGATTTTGTACTGTATAAAGGATAAAAAATTACATGTATATATATGAAAGGTTTTATCCTTGAATTAAAGAAACAAAATTCAAACACAAAATTTTCCCGAAAGTGGAAAATGTTTCATTTTTCACAGGAAAAATACCCTTTTTCCATTCATCGACGCGATTTCCGGAGTGAACCATAGATAATGCGGAGTTACGGATTTTCGGTACTTTAGCGGGGAGAAACTCCGGAAGTTCCGAAGCACTTGGCAACTCTGTAAAAATCAAGTTTTACTTTTGGTTTCACTATGCGTTATACTACACTGCCCTTTCCCCCCCCCCCCCAATTTTTTTTTTTTTTTAAATCGGGCGGAACGCATGTTTTGCAGTGATTAAACTCCAAATTTACAACAAATACTTTAAAGATTCAAGTAAATAATCTTAAGATTATCAACTCTTCTACAGAATGTTAAATCGAAGGTTTTCATTCTGAATGACATAGAAGCGCAGTAGCACAACTAAAATTTTATTCGGGGGAGTTACAAAAATAAATTTATTTCGCTGTTATTTTTCAGTGTCAGATTACCTTTAAGAATGTTTGCTGTAAGCGCATCAAATGACACAACTCGG
The DNA here is from genome assembly GCA_947359465.1 of Metellina segmentata. Classification (NCBI taxonomy): domain Eukaryota; kingdom Metazoa; phylum Arthropoda; class Arachnida; order Araneae; family Tetragnathidae; genus Metellina; species Metellina segmentata. Next base: position 25,705,140 of record OX375884.1, read on the forward strand.
TTGACTTATGTAAATAAATGACTGCGTACAATGGCTGTTACCACACATTCTAACAAAATAAATGACATAGAATAGGCTTTAGGCAAATATTCAAACTTTATGGCAATTTACTTTTATGACATGTTGGGGATTCATGCGATATTGGGGATTCATGCGATATGAGGATGTGCGAATACGCGAGAAATTGGTTGAGTATGCGCAGAAAATACCGTAGCTTTTAAACTCTGTAATGTTGTAATGCATATTAAGTCATTAATCTATGACATCAGACAATTTCCCTTCGGTTGATCATAAAATAATAATTCTTATACGAATAAAAAAAACTGTAATTTTATTTGAAGAATATAAAAGTATTCCATGCAATTATGATATTGTACTTGCAGATTTTTTTTATTTGAAAAAAAAACTTTCGGAGGGTTTTCTAGCCCTGAGATCCTATGGTTATGGCACTGCATAAAACGGGCAATAATTGCTTAATCCTATGAAGGGTACCATTGTGGTAAAAAGGTTTTATCTTTGTGGGTTGAGGCTTATCACCTTATATAACAGATTTTCAACCTTTTTCGTCTTACTAATTACATTTTCATTTCGTGCTAAAAATATGCGAGACAACCGAATACATATCGCATATTTCGCCAGACAAAAAAATATGGGCATAATTTTGATATGGTATTTGTAATTAACGTCACACTGGAGCAACGCAACAGGCTATTGGTGACTGTCCGGGATCAACCCCCGTTGGGAAAGATTCGAGGACAACACCGCGTAATTTAGAACCCCCCCCTTCCCGCCTTTTTGCTCAAATGTGGCTTTTTAAAGGATCTTTATGAAAAAATTTAGCAATGACACTTTATGTGTAATGAAAATACTCAAAATTATTTATACAGATATTACTTGATTAACTTATTATTTAAAAAAATACTATTATTAAAAATACAAGCAATATTTGTCATTATTTCAGAATATACTTATCAAAAGATCAAAATTAAACCATTGAAATTAAATCAATTTAGCACAATTCAAACTGTTTCATCATCCGTAAGGTATTCTGGTTCATCGTTGATATCTGAACGTACTTTACATAAAACGAGAATTTAGCATTTTTATTTATTTTAGGGGAAGCCCCCCCCCCTATTTCTCATTGGCAATCTAGAGCATTCCTAGACATCAGAACATCAAATGAGAGGCTCTCTTCATATCTTAGCAGTCATAATATTCCCAAGAACATTTATATTTTTAGCTTTAACCATTTAAAGAGAGATCAGATTTCAACCATTAAAAGTTTAACGTTAAATGCAGACTGGCAACAAATGAAATAACATTTATATACTTTAGTAGCCTTAGTATTTTAGAATATTTATAAACCTAGGTTTAAACATTTTAAAGAGGTGAGACACCAGATGTCTCGATGTCCCGAATGGCTTAACTCAGTGTCACAAGACTTTAAAGTAAAGTAATATTGCTTTTCCCCACAACAAACATAATGACTAAGTAACCATACCAATTGGTTCAAAGATACCTGGAAAGACTATTTGGAACACATCGATGTATTTAGAAGTCGTGCAAGGTTGCAAAAGAGATATATACTAGTGATGCGACATCGTCAGCATAACATCGATGTGTTCAAAATTAAAACATCGATGTTGATAATACATCGCCCCAAAAACATCGATGTTTTTAAAATTCAATGTATTTAAACTTTTTTCCCCCTATTTCTGAAAACTGGTTTAGCAACTAGTGATGCCACAGCGACAGCGAAACATCGATGTTCAAAATTAAAACATCAATGCTGATAATACATCGCCCCAAAACCATCGATGTTTTTAAAATGCAGTGTATTAAAATTTTTTTCCCTATTTCTTAAAACTAGTTTAGCACCTAGTGATGCGACATCAACAGCAAAACATCGATGTTTTGAAACATCGATGTTCAAATTAAAACATCGACATTGATAATTGATCGTCCACAAACTATCGATGTTTTTAAAATTCAGTGTATTTAAACCTTTTCCCCCATTTCTTAAACTGGTTTAGCAACTTCTGATGCTACATCGACAGCAAAACATCGATGTTCAAAATTAAAACATCGATGTTGATAATACATCGCCCCCAAACCATCGATGTTTTTAAAATTCAGTGTATTTAAACTTTTCCCCCCATTTTTAGAAACTGGTTTAGCAACTAGTAATGCGACATCGGCTCCAATACATCGATGTTTTTTTTATAAAACATCTATGTTTTGAAAACATCGACATCGATGTCGCATCCTTACTTTTGTCTAAAAGTATGTTCAGTTAGCTGATTATGAAAATTATGCTACTTGGTTATTTTTTAATTTTTATAACGGTACTTTTTTCATTTAAAAATAAAACATCGACAGCGTAAAAACATCGACAAGTATGAACATCGACTCCAATACATCGATGTTAAATACATCAATGTTTTTTTTAAAAACATCGATGTTTTGAAAACATTGACATCGATGTCGCATCCCTAGTATATACGTCGTGTGTACCTCTCAAAGGGTTAATGTGAAATGTGACTTATGACCATCTCACAGGATTGGCAGCGACCATTCATTATTTCTCTTTCATAAACAAGTAAACAAATGGCAAATGGAAATGATTTGAAAATCCTGTGAGTGCTTCATGAGAAAATATAAACAGGGATCTCAAAGCTTTTTGATGTTATCACGACACGAGACACTCCATTCGTTATCCGTTCACTATATTTGCTCTTAAGATAGGGGGTAAGCATGATGTGTGGGAACGAGAACTGTGCATTAAAGAAAATCCTGATTGACTGCAGTCTGATATAGGGATCAATAACTGAACGTGGTTACCAGCGATATCCAGTGAGACAAACGTTGTATAGAAGCAAACGTTATCCGACATATAAAAAATGAAAGGCATAATACCAAAACCTAAGAAGCTTGAAGCGAAAGATGTTTCTAGCTAACGTTCACTCCTTAATAGGTAAATTTAAATCAATTTTTAATGGATACCATCTCACGTTGATATCAGAGAAAATGACATTGCTGACAGAGTGGCTTAGGATGCTTCTGTAGATGCTCTTGGTTTGGCTGATTCTCTTATTTCGCACGAGTTCTCCTAAAGAAAAATCTCAATAATGTAATGTGGCTGATTCCTCCCAATGATGACTAGTACCACGGAAAATTTCGAAGTCTATCCTTGTTTTATACTGGGGACAGAAAGACTCAAACAGCTTTATCTAGATTGAGAACTGTGCACCTTAGAAGCATGAAATCCCTGAACAGTCGAAAATCTGTTCCAATTTGTCCTAAGTGCAGAAGCCTCTAGCAATCATATTCTTTCTTGTAAAGCAATGAGCCCAGCAGACTTATTCCAAAATCCTGATGACATAATTTCTTTGAGGATGAAAGACTTGTTGGACTTGGGGTCTAGCTCGAGGCTAAGCCAGACGAAATGAGAAACAACAGTATGCAGTTTGGAGGAGACCTCTTACGCATGAGTGCTGTCAAGGACATCGCCCAGTGTAACCCTCGAGTTCTCTGGGGACAAGGCGAATCAAACCGCTTTCCAAGATGCAGAAGCGGGAATTTTAGGCCCATGAAGTTTGTATGGGGAGTAAAAAAAAATTCCTACCAAATGCAATGCTACTACGGCGGCGCCTCAGTACTTTAACTGTATGGGAGTCCCAAGGAAAGATTTCTTAAAACGTCAGGTGCTGGCTCTCAATGAACTCAAGGTAATGAATGACCTTTTGGATCTGGTCTAGTTCAGACAGGTCCAAGTACGATATGTAAGCTAGATTAACCTGCGTATTGTTTTGTGTTCTCAAGCACAAAACAATACGCAGGCTGTTATGTAGATCACCAGATTATGTCTAAAGAATTATACTGGGATAGGAACCATGACTGTTCCTAGTTATGAATTCAATAGCACACGCATGGAAGGAAATTCAACGTATCATCAATAATAGGATTCCAATACAAAAGATGTGAACCACTATAAAAACTATGGTAAGCACCTTAATTCATAAATTTGCTGTTACAATCTACGAGGTTCATGGCGTGTAAGTGACTGTGTAACGTTATAGGCTGTTTATGTTATAAGAGGTCTAACAGCTCAATAAGTACGCGTTGCGGATTTCCTTACTCGACAGACCAGAGTTAGACGACTGAGTTTGAGTAGGACCTTAGACTCTCCAATTAGGAATCACGTGGAAGGAAAATAGTGAGATAAATGACAATGGTTCTGCTATTGGTGGGTATTAGGAAGTTGCACAACGTTATACAAAAACCATGGTTGTATTTTGATCCATACGATAGCTGTGCAACTATTGATAATCAAGCAGATCAAGGAATGCAAGTAATGTGTTATATGAACGGTTTTTCATGTTGTATAATCCTTAGGGGTTCTTAGAGCACAATAATGTTCACGATATTGAGAAGTTCTAATCACCAGAATTATAGTCATTGGACTAAGTTTTAGAGGGCCTCTAGTTCTCTAAATAGGAATCACTTGGCTTAAATTCCGGTCATCGAAGGCAATGGTTCCACTACGTGTGAATATTAGGGAATTGTGGACTATTTTACAAAATACACAATGTCCTATATAAGTGCTTTTCAAACTACATTATGTTGTTAGAAATAATACTATGGCTTGCTTTTTGAATTTCACAATACATCAGAAGCAGTAAAACTGCAACAATAACTTTCAGTGTGTTATCAATATGACTAAAGATGAGGTAGCAATCCCCGGAGGTTGGCGAGCGTAGGCGAGCAGGGGTACAATGCCCCCTAGTAGTATTGAAAAATGTATATTAGTATATTTATTTATAGCACTGAAAAATGTATATGAGAGTCTAAATCTTATATTCCAGAGCATATGCCATCCTCACCGAACTTGGAAGGTTTGTGGATATGATCCAATAAGGATGCAATAGGAAGGCGAATTGCATCAATTCAGTTCTATCCAAACCATTAGGGAAGTTTATCAAATGCATGCAGTACACGGAGGGGCTAATACTGTTTGTGGATATGAACCCAAGAAAGCATGCACACAATAGGAGAGAATTCCATCCGTCACCTGAAATATGAGGTATGTCCGGAAAACCAGCCATACATCGACGATTACATCCATGGCGATTAATACATCGACGATTCCAACCATGGACTTTTCAATGTTTTAAAAGTGGATGAGAAGCTGAAAAAGCGTGTGAGGCCTAAAGGTGCTTGCTTTGAAGGTTACAAATTGCCAAAAGTGCCAGGGACAGTGTATCTTGTTTCATATTACATAGCTGGACATTTTCTGGACAGTTTTGAACTAAACATGCAAATAATAAATAATCTATCCCTCGACGTTAGGCTAGCAGAAATAAATTATTTTTTTACCTTTGAGTCGATACCAATAGGCTTTCCACATTCCTCACAGTTATTAGCATAGACTTGTTCGTAGCATCGGACGCAATAGGGGTGTTCCTCCTTCAGTACGTAGCGGTGTCCTGTCAGGGACTCGTCACACTTCCAGCAACAGAAGTGGGATTGATGCCATTCCTTCGACATAGCCTTCGTGTATTCGTTGGAGAAGATGAGCTGAAAATAGACAATACGAAATCGTTTAGTAAAATGAGTAGCATTTCAGTTGGCTTTTAGATTAACCTCTTCATTCCAGCGGTTCACATATGAGAACCTCTGAAATGAAGACATTACTACAACCAGAGTTGCTCACAATCAGTACGTGATCCCTTCTAAAGCCATGATACTTTCCCCACATATGTGGTCCTATTTTTGCCTTTTGAAACTCATCAAAGGTCAAAATTCTTTATTGTAATAAGGGATTCATAATTCTGAATATTTTATGAACAGATTAATATGTGAATTTGTGGTTACAATAAATGATTTTGCCCTTGGGATTAAAGATTTACACACGGGGACCTGAAACAAAGAGCTTACTGCAACCAGTTTCTCACAATCAATACGTAATCCCTTCTATATATAGCCAGGACACTTTACACACATATATGGATATATCTTTGCCTTTTGAAACTCATCTACGGTCAAAATTCTTTATTGTTACCAGGGATTCAGAGTTCTGAAAGTTACGTGGATGGAATAAAAAATTTTGCCCTTAGATAGGTTTAATGAAGCAAAACCAGAGGTCTACATATATACTTCTGGAACGAAGAGGATACGACAGCTAGGATTGTCTATAATCCTTACAGAATAGCTTCTACTCATGATACTATTTCCTGTGCTTTTTTCTTTATTTCACGGTTCACAACCTGGTCCTTAGAAGTCACAAACCTCAAGACGTGCACACTTTCTACACTGCTAACCTCCAAAAAATGACGATTTTGTTTCATCAGCCTTACTCGCGGGTTTTCCGTTACATATCTTTCCTTTAACGGCAGTTCCTAATGACGTCCGTGCATAGATTAATCAAAGAGTTTTATGCTACGGATCACAAACTTGGCTGCTCGACAGTGCACAGGTTTCTTGACACTATTATTTTTAAGGAGGAGAGCTACACCTGAGAGGTATTCATAGGTAAATATTTAATTTTTGCAATACATATTATACTAGGCTATAATTTGAAAAGTTCAATAAATTTTCACGTTGAACATTTTGAGTTTAAAGACAGATCAAACCGGGGATAGGTTGGTTGGGTTTTTATGGAAAAAGGATAATAATTGGTCCAGTTTATGGCAAACCACTTTAAGTAAATGGACATACGTACAAGGAAAGCTTTGCTGGCACTGAAGAAAGAAGCCAGGGGAAAATGAAATTAATTACTAGTAGTCTTTTTACAATATTTCCTATTTATCTGCAATGTACTTATATAATTAATTATATTTATCCGCTTATGTGGTCAAAACTCAAATAAATATATTATATCCAAATGCGTATAACCATTTTTGCTTAGACGCAATGTATATACAATTACTAAATATGGGTTAGGTTTCCACAAAAATAAGTAAATGTTTTGGGATATGGCGTTTTTTGTCTTTTTTAATTAACGTCACACAGGAACAACACAAAGGGCTATTGGTGATGCTCCGGGACCAACCCCTGAAAGGAAAGATCCGAGGACAACACCACGTAATTTTGAACCACGAAATGGAAGAAAGTAAACTATGGGGATAATTTTTTTTCCGACAAAAAGCAATTTTGAAGCTTGTACACCTGCCCTATTGTAAAATAAGCTGTCCATTCGCAGAAGGATGGATGTATAAAAAACACAAAACGAGAAAACTTTTCGAGTGTTTAGTGTAACACACAGTCATTAACTGAAGTTATACACTGTAGAACTAAAACTGTTGGATGGTTTACAACTCATTTAATTACAAAATTAGCTTGCACTATTAAAGAATGTTAATCAGTGCCAAATTGGCAACTGTCACAGAATATAATGAAAGAAAAGGCTGTTCCCCACAGCTAATTATCAACAAAGAGGAACTCTCGCACAGAAACGGAGTTTCAGACAGTAGATTACTTGCAGTCTTCCGTGGTGTTCTTCTACAAAACAGTTTGAGATAAAATTCCGCCAAGCTAGGTAAATAAACAGCCCGACGTAATATTATCTTGAACCGTCATGTATTGATGGTAAACGTCTCAAGCATATCGACCTTCATGAAATATGCGCTCAGATGTATTATTAATCCCAGAACTTGTTGACATATCGAAGATCGCACACTGCAGTTGTAGCTTTTTGAAGTGAAAACTAATTTCTCTTGTAGTTAAAGCATTAAAGATGTTTAAGAAATATATATAGTATCTTCAGTTCTTGTTAATCTTGATAAATTTACTTTCAACGTTTCTTTTATCAGGCAATAGAGATAAGCAAGTCCACACACATACATATACGTTTTGCATCCTGTCGTCTTCCCTGCATGACTTCTAACATGTTTTGTCCTTCTTGACCTATGATTCTTTCAACCGATAGATGGATTATTTAGTGCAGCGGAAATCTCAACGCTCAAGTCTTCTTGCATGACTTCCAACTTTTTCGACCATCTTGACCCATAGAATGTTTCATAGAATTCTTTGAACCAATAGATAGGGTTATGTAACGCAGCGGATATCTCATGATGATCAAAATTCTCCCTTGCATGACTTCTAACTTGTTTGGACCTTCTTGATCAACAGAATGCTTCCTAGGATCCTTTCAATGAATCAATATAATTATTTAGTGAGGTAGAAATCGCATGACGACTTACGAGGTCTAACTTGCGTGACTTCTGACCTGTTTTGACCTTCCGGATCAAAAGATTACTTCCTAAGATTTTTTTAAACAAATTTATTTCTGTACCATGGTATTAAAAGGGCCAATGTTCATTTTACAAATTTTTTAACAGCTGATTTAGTAGCTCTCATAATTTTAATTTTTAATACAGAAAAACAAAAAATTATTTCCAGTGTTTTGATACTTTTATAACCTATTGACAGGCAAGCACGGCATCTTTTCCAATTTTAACTTTCATTGGTGTGAAGTGATTTGTAGACATAACTCAAAATCTCCACATTTTTACATAGGCCCATTTTCTACCTAGAAACAGATTTATATATGTGGCTATTTAGTCATTAAATGTGACGTTGGGTAAAATCAATGATACACTACTTGGAAATCTCATGACCCTCAGAGGGCTAGATGTTTCTAGATATCAAGTAACTAGAAAGGTTCAGTACGATTTTTGTTGAATTAGCTACAATAGCTTATTTTATCTAGTAGTAACTTACAGAAAGTAATTTTGCATGTGCCATAAGACGTATATACGCGCCAGTTAAATGCTGAGTTTTGATTTGGCGTGTTATCTTTCTATAACTTAAAAATGTCACCTGAACCTGATGCAATTTAAGCTTTACTAATTTAAATTGCGTTCGAAACTTGCAGTGCGCCACCTAGGATTTATGTGGTATTTGAAGACAACAACGAACTGCGCAGAAATTGATTAACAAATTTGTTTGTAGTGGTGAAAAAAACGAAGCACTGCACTTTAAGGAAGATCATCCTTTATTGGCAATGAAGAATTGCTTATTGCGGTTGGAAGTAATTCTTGATTTATGTCCTCACAAATGACAACGTGTATTTCTGCAGTTGTTTCACATTTATTATTAAAGAAACTGCAAAAACTTCTTTAGTTACCTGATACTTTACGAACTTAGTCCCCGTGTAAACACTTCCAAGTGAAACACTGAATCACGCAAATTAGCATTGTCCGCAACAAAAAATCTCCAGAAAATTGGCCTGGTTCCAATATGCTGTATAAAAGTGTTCCCAACAGCTAGAGCAAAAACGATGCAGTGATGCGAATGAAATGTTTATGTTACTCTCGCTCCCTACCTACGCAAGTTTATTTTATATTCACATGTTCGCGAATCGGAGTTTCCCTCTATTTGAAGAGAGAAAATAGACACGCATTTCGTTATACAACCATCACATAACGGTCTATGTCACCCAAGCTATGCAATTGCAAGGTTAAATAGCACTTAAGATTCTCGACGATTAGAAGAATTTTTAGCTAATATATATATATATATATATATATATATATATATATATATATATATATATATATATATATATATATATATATGAAATGATACCTAAAAATAACCCCTAATACAATTCTCACCAGAGACCAGTCCCTTAATCACCTCACTTCCCTTTCAGTATTTCGTCTTGTTTGTCCAATAGGTCATATATCTTGCCGTCCCCTTTCACCTTTGACCTCCCAATATGTCTGGACCTCCCAAGACCACTTTTCCTCTCAAATCGCCTGTAAGATAAAATTACCTCTTCGCTTAACTCCCGACCTCTACCAATGAAATTTCTTGCTAGATTCCCGGTCCAATAGTCTTTCTTTTAATTCTCATCCCTCTGGCGAATTCACTGTGTACTATACACTTTTCCATGAGCCCCTTAGAATAGGAAACCACAGAACCGTTCAGGGCTCCGTCCCCTCAACAGCCTTCACGTCGGTTATGATTTTACCAGTTCGTTACTGAATAAAGATTTTGTTAGAGAATTTATGTCTTTTTTTATGGAACCAACACTCCACTCCACGCCAATGGACCATCCTTATCCGGTTGCCTAGACCACTCTTGCCACTCCGTGTCACGACTGCAGGCTTATTATTTCTGTCATTATTACAGATTTCAAAGTCGGCAGGATAGCAACTTGTGGTTTTGGGAACCTTACCTTCGATTCGGAAGTCTTAGTGAATTGAACGGACTCTCATAACTACCCCGCAATGATGTCTAATGGGCACTTAAGATTCTCGACGATTAGAAGAATTTTGAGCTATAATATATATCATTATCAAGCCGTAAGACGTTAATTAGTATTTAATATAACCTTTTATTGAATAAATTAGTTTTATAGTAATGAGTTGACCACAGGAAGGATGGGTCCATTTGGTTATAAAACCGTCACATAACGGTCAATGTCATCAAAGCTATGCAATTGTAAGATTACATAGATTAGATTAGATTGTCTACCTTAAGAAGAAGTTTTAGCTAAAACGTATGTCATGCGCAAACAGGCAAGACATGCATTACTTTTAAATAAAGCCTTTTATTAAAGAAATTAGTTTTGCAGTAATGAGTCGAACATACAAATGATGGGTCTATTTTTCGTTTCAATAAGCAGTTCGTTTCTGAGATCTCGATGAGGCTCCTGACAGGAACGTTATAGCGGGTCTTATCTGGCAATGGAGAGTTGACAATTGATTAATACCCCTAAAGCTTTGAATGTTTAGTTGTAAACAATCAGTTTTGTTGTCAGACATATTAAAAAAAAAAGTGATTAACTACTACATCCTTAATTTTTAAAGCTACAATTGGTTGTTGAGTTCAACGCTCTTAAAAAATAATTAAAGAAAATTTTCCCTCCCCAGCTTTAAGGCCATAAATAAAACCTTTTGCTCTTTCCATGTCCCATCGTAGATATCAGCATGGAACTACGAAAAACCCAATTCACCATACAAGTATGAAATAGTAAATATTCGGGATGTTAAAATTTGCGAAATTGAAAATAAGTTTTACACAAAGTTAATTAAATATATTTAGTTATTTTTGTAGAAAATAGATAATATGCATTTAGTTATTTTTGCACAAAGTTAATGAAATGTATTTAGTTATTTTTACACAAAGTTAGTGACATATATGTAGTTATTTTATTTCGGCAAAGTTGATGAAATATATTTAGTTACTTTCAGTTTTGAACAAAGTTAATTAAATATATTTAGTTACTTTCAGTTTTGAACAAAGTTAATTAAACATATTTAGTTACTTTCTGTTTTGAACAAAGTTAATGAAACATAGTTTAGTTTTTTGAAAGCTACGATTGATTATTTCACTTATTTACCATATGGAAGGTGAAAATATAATGTCGGGTCTTGTATGTTTTCCCAGATTTCAAAATAGTAGACGTTTTTCTTTCGTAAAATAAATCATCAACCTGTTAAAGTGTGGAGCTAAAAATGAGTACAACTTAATATGAGTACTGGGTTAGTTTGAAGTGTTTCTCATCACTCGCCGGTAATAGACTCCCAAGTTAGTTTATATGGAAGAAATTATTCTTTAACCAACTATAACCCTAAGTTTGTTTAATTTTGTATATAATATATTTGTATATAGATATTATTGATTCATATCTTTCAGTTATGAATCAATAATATCCATAATTATTATTGATTCATAACTTCTATTGTTTTGGGGGCAAACGGAATAAAAGAAAATCAAAATGTGATAAATATAAACAATTGTGAATGTTTCTCTTTAATAGAAAATCAGCATTTGTTTGTTTAGTAAAATGTTTACTAATACGAAGAAAAAGTAAAGGGAAAATGCAGCAGTCGAGGTTCAAAGCTTACAAAAATTCAACAGGTAATTCGATCAATATGTTTAATTTAACTTCTGTTAATTTTAGAGGAAAAATTTACAGTACTTTGCGAAAGAGTAAATTCATATTGTTCTATCAAATACTAAGTTTTGTAGCATAAGACTTAAATAATTATCATACAAAGGCATTAAAAACACCCATACATATTTTACCACTATTTGATATAGTAGTAATATTTAAATTTATTTTAATAGTCAAGTATAATGCACAAAATTTTGAACGATTCTAATAAGCTTAAAAATTCTGCTTTAGTTCAATATCACAAAAGAAATTTAGAATTTAATATAAAAAATACGCGTTATGAAACTTTTCACATAAAAAGCTTTTTGTGTATATTGTGTTTCAATGATTGTTTCCGTTGTAATTTTTGTCCAACGAAACATCTGCAGAACGTGGCATAATACAAGAGAAAGAAATTTATATGTAATTTACGTCATGCTTTATTGCAGTGAAATATACTCTGCGAAAAGAAATGTACAACTGTATTTTGTGTTTCTATATTGCTGTTCTGAAGGAATCGAAAGCTTTGAGCATTCATTGCTTGAATGTTTTCAGGTGTTTTTCTAATTTCAATGCTAATGTTCAAAGTTAACTATAATTCTTATTATTTACATCAAGCAGGAACATTGATTTGCAGACTTCTCCTCGGATCACCAGTGTCAAGTAGAGAAAACAAAGGGAGCAATCTGCCCCAGTAAAAGCTGTTTCTCCTTGACGCTATGTTCTCGGCACGAAAACAACTTTACACTATCAGTCGCAGTCAAGTTGGAGAACTTGCACAAGTTATAACAAATCTTAAGGAGACAGAATGAAATGTTATCCAATTAAATGAATAGATCCAGTTTCTTTACATATGGGACTTAGGTTGGAAATGTCTGCCCTTCTCTGAATTCTTGCATTTCATATTTTCCTAGATGTACAACAGTCGCTCAATTTCGTCGCTTGAATGAGCATGACTATCTTCGTGTGTCCCCCTATATCATTTCAATACCGTGCACTCTCCTGTATCTTTGTTGACGTCGAAGGTGAACTTCGATATATCCAAAAAGGACAAATCACAACAAATGTACGTCTACGGATATCCATCTACGATATGCACCTTATAGGATATGAAGTACTCTACTGACTCTATAATTGTTTGCTTAGACAAGAAAAATAACATTGTTTAAATTAATCTATTAACCTTTATTAGTAGTTTATCTTTTGTTTCGAAATCTGGTTCAGTAGCGGCAAGCCTCTGAGACAAAATCCTGCTCGAAATTGTCACCAGCAAGACAGTTTTTTCCTACACGAATCTTCATTCCCCGGGACGAGATATCTCGTCAATAGCGAAATTGACGGGATCTTGAGGGACAAGATCTCTTGTCGAACCCATTTATAGGGTTAAGGGAGATGTTGAAACTCATCTGCGGAGTTAGATGGAATGATTTTCTAAAACTGAATTGGGGTGTGGAGTGAAGGGTTTAGATTCTAAACCCTCCATTCCTAGGTAATGAAGTGACTAAACTTCAGAATGACATGCGACAACACTTAGATACATGATGAAGGACACAAGTTCTACAATATGTACTTTGTGACTCCTTCCAGCATATAGCGGAAGATCACCTAGTTTTTCTGTTTCAGAACTTTAAATAGCAATCACTTAATGTGAAGTTTTGTTGCTTTACAATAATTTAATATAGATCAAAGTATTTTACTCCCTATATTAAAACGAAAGTTAAGGATCCCTATGGTCTTACGTCGGTTTAATATGCACCATTTAGTTTTATTATTTGAAGGGGTCCTAGAAAACTTTTAATTTTTAACCCTGCACTTGGACTGAAAAGTTTGGGAAACACTGGATTAGTAATGTTCCCATTCAACTTAATGCAACCAAATTAATTTGTCATACAAAAATAATACAACAATGGTCCATTGAGCCAAATAATTCATATGTAATTCAGATTTAATTTAAGGAATAGCTAAAACATCCTAAAAAATTTGTGGGTTTAGGTAAACAATACGAGAAAAAATTAAACTATTCGGCTAAACTAAATTTCTAGAGCTGTTTACATTAATTATTAAAGATCAATTACTGAAAAGTATTCACAATAATTATTAAACTAAAAATACAAACATCATGCTTTTTTTTTCAAAACGCAGAGATCCCTCTCACTTTTTAATCATAAAAAATAAAGGATAGCTTTAAAGTTTTTCTTTTGTTGGGTAATATACAGGGACAGACTGATTAGTTTACAATAATAATTTAAAGCAAGAACGTTAATATTAAATTTGATGAGTCTCACGCGCTATTGTTTACTACTGTAGTTGAATAACAGTATTTTATAAAAAAAATAACCAATTAATAAGTTATAAGTTTATAACACAAACAATATTTTGATTGGTATTTTTTTAAACTTGTAGATAATAAAAAAGTAAAAATGGAAATAAAAAAGTAAAGTATTCCCAGGACATAAAATGAAATTGACTGGTTTGAAAATTAACGGAATCATATTACAAATTACTATTCGAATCAAACATAATAAAACAACTAATGATATACGAAATCGAACTACAATGTAAGTCCAAGTTATGTTTCTTTTATAATCAAATTAAAACGAAATACACATATCTTTTTGAAAAAACTTCTAAGCTAAAAGATAATTAAAAGGAATTTTGAATGCTAGTGTTAAAAAATTATTATAAGCAAAGAGCTAGGTTTGTTTTTGAAAAAGAAAACAATTCAGCAGTTCTCTTGAACATAATGGAAGATTAATTAAACTGTAAGGACATTGATTCCATGCCTAATGCACTTTCACACCGTTGTCACTTGCTTGCATTGCAGAAAGTAGATACATTACTCGCAACATTCACCCCAACCCATCAACTCTCATAGTTTTTCGAGTGATATACTTGACTCAATCTAATATCTATTCCTTCGTCTGAATAATAATTCATGATATATAAATAATATTGGAAATGAACATGAGAGAAAGATTTAAAGGGAAAGTACTCTTTTCTACAAAGTTGAAAAGGTTTTAGAGCATGGAAGGTGCACTTGCTTTGTTAACACACAAGGAAAATTGCGAAATATGATGTAAAATCAATTAAGTGAACATATTTACTAAGGATGTTTAAAGAACTTAATATTTGGGAATGAAGATATCAGCAGAGCTCATTAACTATTTAGAGAGGATTATTAACTATTATATGAGGATTAAAAAATCTCGTTTTAGTAGACAGATCGAAGCATTTTCACTTTTGAAATCTGGTCCATGTGTTAATACTTAAACTAAACATATTCTCAAAAATAATAAAACAGAAACTTGCGAAATAAAAAACAACATACTTCCGTCGATAGAATCCCATTGCGTAAAAGTATACACGAATTCATCTGTCATAAACTGAACACGTATTAAATTACCTATTGTCTCAAACAATGCATCAATAGACTTGAAAGTATAGACCAAAGAACTACGACAAAATCAGGAATAAACCACAAATTCTACTGACGGAACTTAGGTATATTCCACTACATCAATTTCTCAGTCATAAACTTTATCACAAACATTAGCCCATTTTTAACCCATAACTTTTTATCAAACACTTCAAAAATATACGTGAAGGTCAAGGGACTACAAGGAAAGCAGATATAAACCACAAATTACATGGACAGAACTTGGGTATTCCACTACATCCCTTACTCAGTCATAAACTTGGCCAGGTACATTAGCCCATTTCAACCCATAACGTTTCCTCAAACACTGCATCCAGGGGACTACGGTATAAACCACAAATTCCACTGACAGAACTTTGGTATTCCACTAGATCAAATCCTGGGTCATAAACTTGGTCATATCCAATTGTGTCACATCATTGAAAGTGGACGCCAGCAGTTGTTTAGCCCATAGGAAGCTGACCCCATCGAACATACACTAACAGTCATAGCATTACAGGTTTCAATCGAAAACAAAACTGACGGCTACCTCATTTTTCGGATCTCCTTTCTGGTCTTGGTTGATCTTGCTTTCCTCGGTCTCGACCTCAACGCGGGTGATGGTCTTCTTGGTCTTCTTCTTTTTCTTGACCTCTTCAACCTCGGACATGGTGAATGGCGACTAGTACGAGTGAATGGAAGTCAGTATCTCCCCGACGAGTCCTAACTGACGGAATGTGTGACTAGCTGGATTCGAACTTACTCCACGGATGAGACTTAATGCTTGCCAACACCAGGTGGGGAGGGCCTCTAACATTCTCTGAGCCACCCACGCGCCAAAAATACTAATTCCTCCCCTCACGTCACAGTGAAAGAAGGGGGTCGGCTCCTCAGCACGCTAGCTCCTCCTTACGATCCAAATAGACTTCCCAAACGAACTTGAATGAGGTTCCCTGTTTTCGCGAAGATGCAAAACGTTTCGCTCCAAATATTAAATTGAAACATCTTATAGTAGACTGTATCCATACAAATAAAAATGAAGGGTTTGTTTGTATATGGAATACTTTCACCGTATTTTGTTAATTTTGTAACATTTTACAGCAGAATCAGAGGTTTCCGCGTATGATGTCTGTTAGTATGTCTATCTAAGTGTGTGTGATCGTACAACGTCCAAACGGCTGGATATATTTTCATGCAATTTTGTATATTTTGAGTATTTACAGTAATCTAGAGACTGAACTTCACTGTGCCATTCTGTCTGTTTTACCGCGTTGTATCTCTTGTGTGTTTGTGTGTTCGTGCAAGTATCACATTACACAAATTTAATATATTTCCATAAAAGGTTATTTATTTAAAAATTTGTATACTAATAGTTTTATTATTAAGTAGCAAAATTATTGATTAATAAAATATTGAATTTCTTAAAGGGATTCACATTACTTTATTTTTAGTTATAATATTGTTATATAATTCTAAAATTAATTTATACAATAAAAGTTATAAAAATTATTTTATATAATATATGATTATACGATATGAAATTACATAAAGATATTTTTCATAAAGTTATCTAGAAAATCAGAAAATTCTGGGGTGGTTTGTTACTAAAATTTTGTAACCTTAACGAAACGGGCACTTCAGTACAATCTATGATGTTTGTGGAACATGATGCAAAAGTTTTTCTGATATGTTAAAAGTAGTAACTTCAAAGATAGATTACTCGATAAGATTGCAGTGTCTTTTAATTCTAACAAACTATTTGAAGTATCTCAATTTAAAAGATACACTAGAGCAAATTATTTGAGTTCAGGGAAATATTACGTACTTTGTCATGGACTTTAATTCTCTGCTAGTAAAAATTGTTCGGTTCGGTAAAGGAGAGTAGTCATTTGATGAAGATTTCTACTTGAACCATAGATTGTATTATCACGACTTCGTTGGAGAAAATTAAAATCTACCTCTTATTACATTCAAAAACATAAAGCGTACCAAAGCTAATTACATTTGTTTTCACCTAGAACAAAACTTAAAGCTTTAATTCTATGCTTAAAGACAAAACAAGGTCAATTGTAAAGATTGCCGAAATATATGTGCTGAAAACAATCGAAAGTAAGTTCAGAATTTAATTTACGCGGTTTTAAAACTAAGTTTCTTTTCAAACATAAAAGAAGCAGACAAGCCAAGAAATTTTTGAAACCATCAGTAAGGATATGCGCATTTACTTTTATAAGAATACATAAATCTACGACTCGTTAACATTTTGACAATACATAGAGCACTGACTCATTTACGTAAAGACGATACATAAGAGATTTGACTCGTTTCCGTTATGGCAATACATAAAGATATGGCTCATTTACGTAAAGGTAATATATTATTAATTCATTTACGTTAAGGCAATATATTATTAATTCATTTACATTAAGTTAATATATTATTCATATTTATTTACATTATGACAATATATAGATTTTTGAACATAGAACGTATTACCATAACGTAATTTACATACCTCATTTACGTTATGGTAATATAAAGATTTGGCTCCGTTACGTTATGACAATACGTAAAGATTTGGCTTATTTTTATTAAGGTAATGTATTACGCATTCATTTTTCCGAATATCCAAAATATATTTCTGCATCCGTGCGTAACTATCAACTGAAATATTCGCGTATATTTCGGAATTCTCAAGTCTTAAAATTTAGGGAGGAAATAAAGTAAAACTAATACACCTTTTTATTTTCAAAGACGCACTCAGGTTGTAGACCACAATTAAATTAAGCACCTGTGAAGAAACAATTGATCTAAAAGAGCGATAAATCATGATTTAACATAAAGTAAACGCACCAACAAACCACTGAGATTTGATTTGATCTGTCACTCTACGGTCATTTTTTTTTTTTTTTTGCTACACGAGGGCTAATTAGAAATTAAGACCTACGGTTCAGTCATGTGGTAAAAGGCAAAACTTCTCGAACTTGCTCATGGCATGCTTTAATAACTGTATGTTTTGAAATTATTCCCATGACGAGTAACGTATTATAACCCTCCCAGTGGCGTCAACTTCGAGAAATTATCGGAGTGGGTCAAGTTAGTCTCCAGTTTGTAATTATGATAGATGTGATTTAAATTTAAAAATAGTATTATTTATAAAATATAAAATTATATGGTATTGCGAAAAAATTGTGAACCCATGACATTCGACGTTGAATTAAAGTCTGTAGAGGGAGAAATAATCTTTTCCCCTCTAGAGATGGGAGTATTCGAATACTCGTGTACTCGATTCTTAAAAGTATATGTTGTACTCCATTCTTAAAAATATTTGTTGTACTCCATTCTTAAAAGTATTAATGGTAATCGATTCTTTCTATTTGATTTCGGATACAGTAGTATTCAAAGTATTCGGTAACCAAAGCATTCAGATAGAAAAATATTAACATACAAAAATATTCAAATACAAAAATATTCATATACAAAAATATTCAGATACAAAAGTATTCAGATACAAAAGTATTCAATTACCAAAGTATTCAGAAAAAAAGTATTTACGTCCTTTTGTCGCAGTTGGCTGATTCTTATTATAGACTAATCATTTTTATACGTATTCAAATACTTTTATTAAATATTTGAAAATACTCGATTACCAAGTATTCGATTTTTAAAATTACTCGATTTTGCCTATCTAAGAAAGATATATGCGATGCGAAGCGGGCCTTGATCGGAGTGTGAACGTTGCAATTCAATCAAATTTAGAAGTTAAGTCACATACTTCTGAGACTAACGCGACCTAGGTTTAATTAATAAGTCTGCCGGGGAACTCAACAATTTCGTCAAACATACAAGTTTGCGTTTTTCTTTCATGGAACATTCAAGAATTTTAGCTGAACTTTGAAGGATCTCATTTTCACTACCTTACATAATCTGCATTATTGTAACTTTTATATCCTGATCTTTTTGGGGATGAGGGATCGCCCCTTAAGATAAAAATTTTTGTAGTGGACAAGGAGTTCAGGCCCTGGGAGTTAGTGCCTTGACTTTGCCAGCGTTTCCACTCTTTTACGTAATAAAATTAAAGAATTGTATCCGAACTTTCAAAGATATCATTTTGTTGATGAATATTCAGTTTCAGAGATAAAACGGAAAAGAGACTAAGTAAAATTCCAAGACTTTTTAAGGACTAAAATAAATTTTTCAAGTACTTTTACAGGGCCCCAAACTTCTAGTAGTATAAAAAATTTTCAAGGACTGTGGGAACCAGGGACCCCACATAGAGGGGTTGACGGTACATGGTACTATGGCCCGATGCCTAAAGGGGGCCCTGATAAATGTGAAGAGCTATTTTGTAACAAGTGCAGCATCGTGTTTAAAATCTTAAAAATCTTTCTTTCTGCAGTGTTTTTGTAAAAGTAAACACATTTGAAAAGAAATACTCACATCTGCACAGGTTAAGCATTGAGTGCTTGGAAGACATGTTTTTGTTTAGTGACGAGAAGTACTGGGGAGCTCGAGTACCAGTTTTGGAAGCTTGGTGGAAGAACTCCCAATGTGAGTGAGAGCTGTACCAGAGTTTACACTGTTTTGCACAAAACAAATTCTACTTTTTAAGGACATTTCAAGAACTTCCCCTAAACTTTCAAGGACCTCATTATATAAATAACGTATTCTCTTCATTTTCACTGGTTCAACAAAACTGACCAATGTAAGTTAAAATTCAAGCACAAATATTTTTCTGGAAATATACAAGTTAAACGAAACTGAACCAGAAAAATGTTGGTGAGGGTGTTCAAGAACTTCCCCTAAACTTTCAAGGACCTCATTATATAAATAACGTATTCTCTTCATTTTCACTGATTCAACAAAACTGACCAATGTAAGTTAAAATTCAAGCACAAATATTTTTCTGGAAATATATAAGTTAAACGAAACGAAACTGAACCAGAAAAATGTTGGTGAGTGAGAGGAGAGGCTCCTTTCACCAGGTAGATAAAGACCTCGAATTTCCGCTCCGGCAATTGGGACACGTCCCCCTAGTCCTGAAAGTTGGGAAAACAGAGTAGAAAGAGGCATCCAGAGACACGCCTTACCCAGCGCCGAATGGCAGAAGGGGAAGAGCATGTCTCAGATTCTGGCGGCTAAATCTGCGGAAACCTTAAAAGGAGATCCGGAAACAACGCGAACTCCTATACCTCATCAGACACCACAGTCATTGCTCTGTTTCCCCGGATAATTTCACCGAGCGCTAGCAGGTAGCTGAGACCCGTTAGCAGGCTTGTTCACACCTTCTTTCTTTCTAGCCTATTTATTTGGCGTTAAGTCGTCGATTACGAAAAGCACACGTAGGAGTACGATTACCAAGGGAACCGACTCGTCCCAGTCACGGGGCATTAGCTCTTCCTGGGATTACTTCAGCTCAAAGATGTTTCATAGACACTAGGGCATCCAAAAAAAATTACTCATTCCAAATATGATCTGATTATTAACTCTGTAAGATCACATTTTAATTCGCCCGTTTTTCTCGAGGCTCATTTTTAAAAGTGATTGATTTAGTACTAATTAATATGGCGTAAATCGTCGATAAAAGCAACGAAGAATATGATTACCAAGATAATCGACTAGTCCTGGTCACAGGATGTGAGCCCTTCTAAGGATTACTTCTTTCTGGAGCTCGAAAATGTTTCATCACCAATAGGGCATCTAAATACTACTTATTTCAAATAGGGTCTAATTATTAACTCTTATGAGATCACATTTTTAATTCCCATATTTTACAAGAGATCCATTTTAAAAGTTGTCGATTTTACACCAAATAAACAATAACTTTAAGTCGTCGAATACGAAAAGCACACGTGGGAGTACGATTACCAAGGTAAACGACTCGTCCTAGTCACGGGCCTTTAGATCTTCTTGGGGATTACTTCTACTCTAAGATATTTTATCAAAATTTTTGGGCATCTAAAAATACTCAATCAAATAGGGTCTCATTATTAAATATAAGACCCCGTTTTAAAACTCGTTTTCATTTCAATATAGAGCTTACTCGTTGAAATTTTCTAAAGACTTCCATGTAATAGAGAGTAATATCTATTTTCCCCAATTATTTATTAAATATGGCCTATTTTAGCGAACTTTAAAGCAATTCTAAGAACCAAAAGGGGCTGAAGGATACTATACACATACAGGGAAGTTTTCTATAGTCATGGGGAAATAATTATGTATTTTTTAAAATAAATTAAACTTCTTTAGATATAACCATTTGCAAAAAAACAGCATTCTAGGCTCTTATAAGGAAAACTCGGTTTCTTTCCTGTAATAAGATGTTTCGCCACACAGCAACCCCAACCTGGGGAAACTGTTTTTTTTTTTTTTTTTTAAATCCTATGCCCAGCTTAAGGACTTTCGGCCATACGCTGTCTTGCCGTCCAATATAGTGAAGAAAGAACAAAGGGAAGAAGTATCCCTGATGTCAATGTCATGTAAATTAGAGCACTCCGCAAGGTGTTGTCTGTTCATAAGACCATCGCAGCAAAGCGGACAGATCGGGAAGTTCAGCAAGTATGATTCAGTCATTGATGTCGGCAGAAGGTAAGGGGGTCTCGGGCCCAGCCACCTGAATGTCTCCTTATTTTTCATATTTATCTTTATAAATCAGACATTCTAAATGCACACAACACTTTTGTTCTCTTTATTTAATATAAACTTTTGTTCTTTCATTAATAAGCCATTAAATTTCATAATAGTTCGTTAAATTAATTATTATCCACGAAAGATAAAATTCAGAAGATAATTAATTTGATAAGTAACCTAAAATAGACAATTAATTTCGGAAAATATGCTTTGTTTTTAAAATTATTACAAAATATTTAGCGAACATGACACAGCAACGTGATTTCTGTGATTAAATCAACCTAGATGCATTCATTATGCGTAACAATAATTCCTTTCGTTGAATTTTAGTTTGTTTTGATCAAGTGTAAGAAATTAACACTAAGACAAGCCGTACATTGAACCAACATGCGACAAACGACTCAAGAATGGCTGACATGCACATCATCGCGTTTTCTGTGCATAAAATGTAATGCGCATGCCGAGTGTGTGTCGCATATCGGCTCAGCCTGCGTCTTGTCTAAGAGAGACTTGAATGTTACAAAGTCCAGGAATCTTCACCTGAAATGAATAATCTTAGTTATGCTACTAATCCAAGCTGCTTGAATATGTGTTTTTGGAACATTTGTTTTGTTTATACATTCCATCACGAATGTTAATTGTCTATTTGCGGTATTCATCCCTCACGTTTGTTTGGCAGGTCCAAAGCATAAAATTATCGGGGGCGAAGAGTTCGGATCATTAGGAGTGTTGGCAGTTGACGGTAAAGGAATATATTCTTGGAGAACAGCTGTAAGCAAGTTTGAAATAGTACCGTGCCAGACAAAATCAATTACACAGTCTGGAACAGATCTACCCCAGACCTACTTGCAGAAAATTTGCACAAATCCTTCCATACGATTCAAATAGAGCCCCTTACAGCACAATTTATTAAGAGTACGTTACAAACAGATGGATGAAACTAGGAAAAACGGTAGTTACCACCGATTTACATAGTTAGAAGCTTACAATCTACGACCACCAACAACTAGGGGCTCATCAGTCACATTGTGGCATTGAACTGTCAATTCCACCGATATTTTTTAAAACACTTCACCTTTAAATTCCTGGAGCACCAGCTATTGGATACGTTAACCATTTGAGGGGATTCACACGGATATATCCATTAAGCAAGTTACATACTTCGCACCATGACCGTTTTGACCTTTTTGAGAGGTAGAATCTGTACTGTGATATTTTCAACCAGAAAACGTGGCTATGGAGTCGTTATGAACGTTATGAGGTAAAATAAACACTTCACTACTTGGAAATCAAATCTCGTGATGCTCAAAGGGTTCAAATAATAACTTTTTTTACCCTCAAGATGGTTGTAGCATATTCATAAATTTATGCTGTTACTATATCCTGATGTCAATCATGGAACCCACTATTTTTTATGTTCTTAAAAATAATTTTTAAATTTGAAAGTACTTTATTTAAACAGACTATAAAATAATTAAGATGAGAGGGTTTGAAGAGGTTAAAGCACTCAATCATTTAAATTAATTAAAAGAAATACCAGTCAGGCTTTGACAAAATAAACCCTTCACTAATTCCTGCTATCCCCCCATTCAGATACATCCTAATATTGACTCATAGAACACACCACTTTAAAAAATTCATTTTTTAAAAATCATTTCAAACTTTTAAAGGGCGATGAAATTATATGATGATGAGAGGGTTTGAAAAGGTTACAGAACTCAATCATTTAAATTAATTGATAGCAATACCAGATAGGCTTGGCAAAGTAACCTCTAATTAATTCTGGTTGTCTCAATTCAGCTACACCCTAATGTTGAATCACTGAACCCATTAAAAGATTTTGTTCTACAGAGTGGGCAACAGAATCGTCCCAAGGGATTTTATTCTTCGAAAATAAGCAATAGAATATTTTCAAAGGATTCTCTTCTTCAGAGTTGGCCAGTATAATTATCCAAAGAATTCTATTTAAAATGAAATAAGAAATATAATATTTCCAAAGGATTCTATTCTAAGAAAATAAGCAATGGATTCTTTCAAAATGATTCTTTTTTTTTTAAACCAAAAAGGAACAATATAATCTTTCCAAAGAATTTTATTCTATATATAGGGTCAATAGAACCATTCTATTCGAAGAAAAGGACCCATAGATATTTTCTTAATGTTGGAAGAGTCCATGGGTTCCTTCAAAAGGTGTGATTATTTAATAATTAAATGTATTATGGGATAAAAGTAATACTACACTTCAGGAAATTTTGCCATGCTCAGAAGGTCAATTTCAATCAAGTTGTAAAATAAGTGGAGCATTGATATGATATATTCGTTCAACAAAAAATATTTGAATACATACGTCAAACATATTATTCGGTTATTGGATTCAGATATTTCAGCAAATAACAAAGTTTTACCTTAAGGCATTAGGAAAAAAATTAAATAAAACAAAAGTAGTTTAATTTTAGAAGCAAGATTGTAGGATTTTGCTGCTTTCTAGGACGTGCGAATATAAATGGAAATTTAAGTGAGGTTAGGAGTTAGGTAGTTAATTAAAATCGCACTGGATCAACACAACGGAGTATTTGGAAATTTAAGTACTAGTCTGTGTCCTTTGAAGTAGTAGAATTTCATAGTCTACAATTGTTTTTTTGTGTGCAAATTTCGATTATTAATTAATTAAATTTTAAAAACATTCAAAGCAATGTTTTCCTCTATTCATTTTCTTTAATGTTACTATTGTCTTGCCTTTGACATAAAACAACAAAAATATAAAAACGTCTGATCGTGAAGTAATTTCAGATAAGTAGCAAAACATTTCTTCACACTGAAAGCTTGTGGAACAATTGAAATGCAAATATATAAGCACTTAGTGAAATTTCAGTTTCCTTTATGAAGTATAGAAACAGTGAAGCAATTAGTTTATCATTTTCCCTTCAAACGTACGAGTCAGAACGAATTAAAATAAAATTGTATATTTGTATACTACAACGTCATTAATATCTTTGAAAACCTATTCTGGATTGAAATATCCTTCAATATGATGATTCTCAACAAAATACACAAAACAAATACGCGCTCTAGTCAAAACATCTGCACTAAAACAAATAGACGCTATATTCAGGATAAGTAAACTTTCAGCTTCACTTGTGTTTACCATTAGCATACTTTGGAGAGAACACAATTTTCCCCGTTTCTATTTTAACCTGGTGATTTTTTTTAAAGCAACAGGAGATAAATTTATAATCTGAGTAGAAAACCACAATCGTAAATCACTAACACAAGATGTTTCTCATCCTTCCAGATGTATGTTCCCAGTTGTCTGAGCAAGTGAAAATATTCTAAATTGGAAGGATTTTCGGTTCATGAAGGTTAAATTTGATTATTCGCTATTAAAATGATCACCACAAAATATAAGAACTCTAGTTAAAACATGCAGCAAAACAGATAGAAGCGATATTCATAAAAACAACACAAAAATCCAAGGTAAACGCGTTTACCACTCGCATACTATCAAGAGTAAATTGAACAGTTTTCTAAAACTCTATTTTAACCCATTGAAGTTTTAAAAATTCGGTAACAAAATAATAAATAGGACAAAGTTCAATTGTATAACACTAATCAGCATAGTTTCTAATGTACATTGTTCGAAGTGAAAGCATTCAGAACCTGAACTAGTTTTTCCGTTTCTGGTAGAAAGTGAAGTTACGATTATTCGTTATTAAAATGAGCAACGCAAAATAGATAAGAATTCTATTCAAAACATACAGCAGAACATATAGAGACGATTATTCATAACAAGACAACTCTAATGTAAGCGTTGGTAACATTCATATACTTAGGAGAGAAAAGAGAACACAGTTTTCTGTGTTTCTATTTTAGTCCAGTGAATTTTGAGACAGACTTATAAAGAGGAGGAAGTCCAACTGTAAAACCGCACTAACACAAGATGTTCTTCATCGTTCCCTTATGTAAATAGTTCCCGCTAAATTATTCAGACCCAGAACTAGCTATTAGAACAGAGGAGAAGGCGAAAATATTCACTATTAAAACGGTTAACCCAAAATAGATAAAAACTCCAGTCGAAACATACATCAGAACAAATACAGACGATCTTCATAACAAGAAGTCCAAGGTAAGCGTGTTTACAATTCACATATTTTGGAGAGAAAGTGAACACTGTGTTCCGTGTTTCTATTTTAACCCAGTGAATTCTAAGATGGACTTATAAAGAGGAGAAAGTTCAATTGTATACCATACTAACCAAAGATGCTCCTCATCGTTCCTTATGTGCGAAGTTCACGCGAATTTTTCCAGACCCGGAACTAGTTTTTACATCAGAAGAGAAAGCGAAACTGCGATTGTTCACTATTAAAATGGTTAACTAAACATAGATAAAAAATCCAGTCGAAACATACAGCAAAACAAATACAGACGATCTTCATAACAAGAAGTCCAAGGTAGCCGTGTTTACCATTCGCATACTTTGGAGAGAAAGTGAACACTGTGTTCCGTGTTTCTATTTTAACCCAGTGAATTCTAAGATGGACTTATAAAGAGGAGAAAGTTCAATTGTATACCATACTAACCAAAGATGCTCCTCATCGTTCCTTATGTGCGAAGTTCACGCGAATTTTTCCAGACCCGGAACTAGTTTTTACATCAGAAGAGAAAGCGAAACTGCGATTGTTCACTATTAAAATGGTTAACTAAACATAGATAAAAAATCCAGTCGAAACATACAGCAAAACAAATACAGACGATCTTCATAACAAGAAGTCCAAGGTAGCCGTGTTTACCATTCGCATACTTTGGAGAGAAAGTGAACACTGTGTTCCGTGTTTCTATTTTAACCCAGTGAATTCTAAGATGGACTTATAAAGAGGAGAAAGTTCAATTGTATACCATACTAACCAAAGATGCTCCTCATCGTTCCTTATGTGCGAAGTTCACGCGAATTTTTCCAGACCCGGAACTAGTTTTTACATCAGAAGAGAAAGCGAAACTGCGATTGTTCACTATTAAAATGGTTAACTAAACATAGATAAAAAATCCAGTCGAAACATACAGCAAAACAAATACAGACGATCTTCATAACAAGAAGTCCAAGGTAGCCGTGTTTACCATTCGCATACTTTGGAGAGAAAGTGAACACTGTGTTCCGTGTTTCTATTTTAACCCAGTGAATTCTAAGATGGATTTATAAAGAGGAGAAAGTTCAATTGTATACCACACTAACCAAAGATACTCCTAATCGTTCCTTATGTGCGAAGTTCACGCGAATTTTTCCAGACACGGAACTAGTACACAATGGATTTATAAAAAGGAGAAAGTTCAATTGTATACCACACTAACCAAAGATACTCCTCATCGTTCCTTATGTGCGAAGTTCACGCGAATTTTTCCAGACACGGAACTAGTTTTTAGATTAGAGGAGAAAGCGAAATTGTGATTGTTCACTATTAAAATGGTTAACCAAAAATAGATAAAAAATCCAGTCGAAACATACATCAGAACAAATAGAGACGATCTTCATAACAAGAAGTCCAAGGTAAACGTGTTTACGTTTCACATACTTTGGAGAGAAAGTGAATACTGTGTTCCGTGTTTCTATTTTAACCCAGTGAATTTTAAGATGGATTTATAAAGAGGAGAAAGTCCAACTGTATACCACACTAACCCAAGATGCTACTCATCGTTCCTTATGTGCGTTGTTCCAGTGAAAATATTCAGACCCAGAATTAGTTTTGAGTTCGGGGAGGAAGCGAAATTATCCTGTCCCAAAGAGTGAATGCATGAAAGCGTGAAGAGGTGCCAAATTAACCTCCGCGCCACAATGCATCTTCCTCAATCGAATGAACCGTGACATCTGTTTTTCAGGTCTGAAATGGCTTCTGTACTTCACTACACTTCAAGAGAATGCGGCTCAATCAAGTCACTGATTGCACGCCACGCCATTAATTAGTAAACCCTCGGCAGCAATGCGAAAAGCTCAGTGCCACATAAGGTTTGAATGGTTCTCTAATGCCCTTCAAACTTTTAACCTTTCGAAGGGCACTATGCTGAAGATTATGTTTTGAAATAATGCTTGGTGGGTGAAGTCATACTATGTGAATGTATTTTGAAAGAAACAACATTTAGGTTTCCAGTAATTTCAAAAGGTGGTGGATACTTAAAACTCTTACAGAGGAAGATAATTTGAATTGAAAATGTATAATTTTTTCACCTTGAGATTAGGGATGCGACATTGATGTTTTTTAAAAAACATCGATGTATTTAACATCGATGTATTGGGGTCGATGTTTTGGTAACATCGATGTTTCTACTTGTCGATGTTTTTAAGTTGTCGATGTTTTACTTTTAAATCAAAAAGTACCGTTATAAAATATTTTTAAATAACCAAGTAGCATAATTTTCATAATCAGCAAATTGAACACACTTTTAGACCAAAGTGACCAAGGATGAAGGGTCTGAAAAGTAGGGATGCGACATCGATGTCGATGTTTTCTAAATATTGATGTTTTAGAAAAAAAACATCGATGTATTGGAGCCGATGTCGCATCACTAGTTGCTAAACCAGTTTTAAGAAATGGGGAAAAAAGTTTAAATACACTGAATTTTAAAAACATCGATGGTTTGGGGGCGATGTATTATCAACATCGATGTTTTGCTATCGATATCGTATCAATAGTTGGTAAACCAGTTTTAAGAAATGGGGGAAAAAGTTTAAATATACTGAATTTTAAAAACATCGATGTTTTTGGGTCGATGTATTATCAACATCGATGTTTTAATTTCGAACATCGATGTTTTGCTAACGATGTTGCATCCCTACTTGAGACCTGAATATCAAAGTGAGACGTGAAGACGCGAGACCTCTAGTTAAAAGCAGATTTCTCATGAAACTCCGATAATTGAATTTCATCCTTTATTATTATTATTTTTTAATAAAACATTATTTTTGTTAACAAAATCTTATGGGTGAACACCTATTACCTCACAAGAATGTGTATTTTGCACATATCAAAATATTTTGTACATGCTATTTTTTCAGAGGGATACTAACTAACCAACACACAGTTTAATAAGTGTGGTTGGATGAGTAGAGCATGCCACCAAGGTGAAATGTCTACCCAGAATGTTAGAGCACATTACATTTATACATCCTTACATCTATGCAGTATATACATTAAATCATTATACTAGGTTACATTATAAATATATATATACATCATGCAAGGTGAGAAAAAAGTTCGTTTTTCTTAGTCTCTTAGGATAATCAAGTCCTGATGATTTTCAATGAATCTCACCATGTTAATAATTTTAACCCTCGAGCCCTTGTTGCATGCAATGCTCCTGAGCCATGCAATTTTAAGGTAGTCGGCAGGTGTTCTCATATGCCATGAGGCTGTTAGGGGGCAAACTGTGATGTAGTGTGACTCAATCTTAGTTTGGCGCAGCCTCGCCGTCTAACTAGCTGAAGTCACTTAGGATATAAGGAAGGCAACAAGGAGTTTTGGCAGAGGTCTCGAAGGGTACGTACGAGAATAGTTTTCACAAGGTCGTGAAAACCAAACCTCGGACATTGCCTGACGACCAAAGAGATTAGCAATAAAGTAATGAAATAAAAACTAAAAACCATGAAATGTCAATAAAAGTAATTTAAAATATTCAAATAAAAATTGTTACATGTTTTTTTTTCCCTTTGTAATGTTACAAACGTAAAACTTAGAATTTCAAAGCAACAATTAAATAAGCGTTTTAAAGTATTTTAAAAGAAAGTAGGAAAAAGTAGGCCAGTTGATCGTAAGAGATACGTTAACCCATTGGTGAAAACCCCTGGATAAATAAAACTACAATCGTACCTTGGGCAGATCTCGTTAGGGTGGTAGCAGAAATTTTAAAAAGGCACTGCTCTTTAGCGAAGAACCATTTTCAAATTATTTTGTGTGAACATTCTACTCCCCACAGTTATAAGTAATAAACACTGGAATTTAGAATCTCAAAAAAAATAGTTTTTCTTTAAATACAAAAAATAAACTATCAAACTGCGAAGGT
Organism: Metellina segmentata; assembly: GCA_947359465.1. Classification (NCBI taxonomy): domain Eukaryota; kingdom Metazoa; phylum Arthropoda; class Arachnida; order Araneae; family Tetragnathidae; genus Metellina; species Metellina segmentata. The sequence continues at coordinate 25,735,115 of OX375884.1, forward strand.
ATTATTAGAAGAACGGTTTACCAATGCAATTGGCTTAGGTAATAAAAACATTCAGTGTAATCTCTGTAAGATTATAAAAGGTAGGGTGTTCGTCTGTCTGTTTGTTTTCTGCATGCAAAGTACTGACGAATATATGGCACTTACAGTAATGGAATTTGGCACACAGGCAGTCCTAATTTTTTGCAATTTTTGTGTCGCAGCGAATTTCAAAATTCAATCTAGAATTAGATAATAATCAAAACAATTTCAGTTCCGATTGGATAAGGTATCAATCAAAAGACTTTCAGTGCAACTGGATAAGGTACTCGTATAAATGAAAACACCTTCAGTTCCAGTTGGAGATAAGGTATCATTAAAAAGAATGTACACGACGGTCTTTGGTTGGACAGAGTTTCAAAATCGCAACCCTCCGGTTGCTAATCCGCTATTCTTCCTACCATGCTACCACGGCCCTCAATGCGATTGGAAAAGGTATAAATAAAAATACCTTCAATGCAATTGGATAAGGTGTTAATAAAAACTGTCTAAGTGTGTCTCACAACTTTCAAATATTCTCCCCCAGAAACACAATTCATGAAATAGCAGGAATGTCCAGGTTGAATCCGTTACGTTGCCCCTCCGGTTGCTAATCCGTTACTTTTCCTACCATGCTACCGCGGCCCTCAATGTAATTGGAAAAGGTAAAAAAAAACTTTCAATGAAATTGGATAAGGTGTTAATAAAAACTATCTAAGTGTGCCTCACAACTTTCTAACTTTCTCACCCAGAAACACAATTCATGAAATAGCAGGAATGCCCAGGTTGAATCCGTTGCTAATCCGTTACGTTGCCCCTCCTATTGCTAATCCGTTACTTTTCCTACCATGCTACCGCGGACCTCAATGTAATTGGAAAATGTATAAATAAACACACCTTTCAATGAAATTGGATAAGGTGTTAATAAAAACTGTCTAAGTGTGTCTCACAACTTTCAAATCTTCTCCCCCAGAAACACAATTCATGAAATAGCAGGAATGCCCAGGTTGAATCCGTTACGTTGCCCCTCCGGTTGCTAATCCGTTACTTTTCCTACCATGCTACCGCGGCCCTCAATGTAATTGGAAAAGGTAAAAAAAAAACTTTCAATGAAATTGGATAAGGTGTTAATAAAAACTATCTAAGTGTGCCTCACAACTTTCTAACTTTCTCACCCAGAAACACAATTCATGAAATAGCAGGAATGCCCAGGTTGAATCCGTTGCTAATCCGTTACGTTGCCCCTCCTATTGCTAATCCGTTACTTTTCCTACCATGCTACCGCGGACCTCAATGTAATTGGAAAATGTATAAATAAACACACCTTTCAATGAAATTGGATAAGGTGTTAATAAAAACTGTCTATGTCTCACAACTTTCAAATCTTCTCCCCCCAGAAACACAATTCATGAAATAGCAGGAATGCCCAGGTTGAATCCGTTACGTTGCCCCTCCGGTTGCTAATCCGTTACTTTTCCTACCATGCTACCGCGGCCCTCAATGTAATTGGAAAAGGTAAAAAAAAAACTTTCAATGAAATTGGATAAGGTGTTAATAAAAACTATCTAAGTGTGCCTCACAACTTTCTAACTTTCTCACCCAGAAACACAATTCATGAAATAGCAGGAATGCCCAGGTTGAAACCGTTGCTAATCCGTTACGTTGCCCCTCCTATTGCTAATCCGTTACTTTTCCTACCATGCTACCGCGGACCTCAATGTAATTGGAAAATGTATAAATAAACACACCTTCAATGGAATTGGATAAGGTGTTAATAAAAACTGTCTCAGTGTGCCTCACAACTTTCAAACCTTCTCACCCAGAAACACAATTCATGAAATAGCAGGAATGCCCAGTCTGGATTTCAAAATGCACTTTATTCGTAGCACTTGCCAACTTGTTTCTCACTGATCCATATGGATATGAGTCTCATAACTCAGTAGGAAATGAAGGTGGGTTTGATGAATGAAAAGTGATGACTTCTGGCAAAGCAAGAGTGCCAGGGTTTTCTAGAAATAGCAACTTTCCACCTACGGTTCGCTTTCCTTCATATTCTAGCGGAACGGAGCAACGGAACGGGGCACTTTTTTTCAACTTGACATTCAGCACATACCAGACGTTTTGCATAGACAAGCGACGCATTGTAGTGTGTACCTGTTTCCTACATCCAGAATACCACTCTGATATTAGAAAAAGGGTCACAAAAATATCGAAAAATCACGCGGACCCCTTGCAAGATATAATTAGGCTTTTCACTAATCTTTTTTTCAATCAAGAGGAAGGCGTTGTCTTAAGCTGAAAATATGCGCTTAGAAAAAATGTCCCCTTGTTAGCCGAGGGAGACGTCGCCAATACGATACATTAAAGTCACGTTTCCACGAAAACAAGATACAGATACGAAATGAAGATGAATACAATCAGTCAGAGGTTCAAACACCCGAAGCTGCCAGCATGAGGTTCATAAAAAGTATTTGAAAGTTATGATTTATAATATCGTGTGTGTTAATATATAAGATGTGAATTCATATAAACCGGCGTTTACACTGATCTTTTTCAATCAAAAGCTATGTATTTTACGTTGAAAAGAGAGTACAAAAACTGCCCGTTTATAAGATGGAGGAGACGTCACCAATACGATACATTAAACTGATTTCCAAGAAAACGAGGATACAAATACTAAATGAAGATGAATATAGTCAATCAAAGGTTCAAATACTCAAAGCTGCCAACAAAAGGTTCATAAGGTATCTAGAAATTATGATTTATAATATCGTTTCTATAATATGTGAATTCTAAAACTAGAGTTTACACTAATTTTTTTTCAATCAAAAGCGATGTATTTTTAGTTGAAAAGAAAGTACAAAAACTGCCCGCTTATAAGATGGAGGAGACGTCACCAATACGATACATTAAACTGATTTCCAAGGAAACGAATTAAGTAAGTCAGAGGACAAACACTCAAAGCTGCCAGAAGTTTTAATATGCGAACAGAAAAACTGCCCCCCCCCTTGTAGGATGCAAAAGACGTCATTGATACGAAGAATTTCCAAAGACGATACAGATATATTATACGAAGATGAACGCAATCTTTCAGGGTTCAAATAACCGACGTGGTCAACAGGAGATTTATGAAATGGTACATTAGTAATGGCAGTTTAGTACTTGAATTTACATCGCACTGGTAAGTACGTTCTAAATTAACGTCGCACTGGAGAAACACAACAGATTATTGACGACGGTCCGGGAACAATCACGAAGAGAAAATCTCGTAATTTTGAACCAACTTTTATGATCAGATGATAAGGTCAACACCCGAGTTAGCACCTCACTCTCCAAACAAATTAGTTATGATTTAAAATAACGTTTTCTACAGAAGATTGACGATTGATAGTGACGAATAGTCTATTTCATAAACCATCCACATATTACTAAAAGAAATTTCGGGGCAGGGCACTGGAATGATTTTGACTAGTGACATCAACTAGTGGAATTGATTGGGGTTCAAGTACACCTCAGTTGCTTACATAAATAGTATCATTTACACGTCTGCGTCACTCCGAACCCGCTATCCATCGAACCAATGAAGAACGAGAACGGAATGATTGGATTGACAAGTGCAGTAATTCCCGTTCGCATCACTCATTGTTTATGCACAACTGTAAATGTGACGAAAGAATGTTTAATACAACATGAATTTATTATACAAAAACAACAAACTTTAAAACAATTATTTTTATGCCAATGGTGAAAAGCACTTTTAACCAAACGTAGGAAAAAAATTTGAGCTTACATTTATAATAAATGTTTAACATTTTTTTGGAGGCAAAGCTGAAGTCATTTGCGCATATTTTTAGAAACGCGTTTCAAGATGCTGGGAGTGACTTCTTGTATACTTTGAGTAATGGTAAATTTCAGAACACAAATTGTTTGGTGATTACATTCATTAACGTTGTTCTTTAAATATCCCCACAGAAAAAAGTCAGAGATGCTCAGATCAGGGGAACGAGGCGGACAAAGGTTTCTTGAGATCAGTCGATCGCAATACCATCGGCAATAATAAAGCCGCTTCTCACTGTCCGGTGGCTTTAGCTCTTGTAACAATTTTACACGATAAGCACGAAAATGCAAAGCTCTTTAAGCCTTATGTATCGATCCCTGTGATGTGCCCATTTGTTGCGACACACACCTCATGGATTGGTGAACCTCTCCAGGGTCGCGAGTTTGTTGCACAAAGTTGCGTTGAGTTTCTTGCACAAAGTCTGGTGTAACGACTTTCGATCTTCTACTCCTGTGTTTTGTGTTCCATCGAACCTGTCTCAAGAAATCGCCGAACGAGTTGTTATAGCGTATCATTATTCGGTATTGCATCATTTGGATACTGATGTCGCCAAAATTCTTTACATCTTTCATATGATTTACATTCAAAATAGCCTCAAACAGCGCAATTCTCTGAATGCGTGATAAACTCATCTTGCAATGAAGAACAAAATGACGTGGAACTTTATTAATGCACAACTTGAGCGTGAAGGAAACCAGACGATAAATATTAAAGACTCGATAAAACTATAAGCAGACGATAAAATTCAATAATTAAAACAAAACCACTGCAATAATTTTTAAAGTTGGAATACGGGAACTTGTAGGACCCTCTGTAGTACGTTTATGATATTATTCTCATGTTTCGGGATGTACTAACCATAAAAGTATAATGGGTAACGAGTTCGGAATCCTGAAACATATCTCCCTTGTATTCTGATATACCGTCTTTCCGACCTAATGGACCTTAATTCAATGGTCCACATATATTGCCTCTTCAAACTACGGTAAAATGTTTCCTTGTAACTAAGAATCCACTTACCGATATGCTCATAAAATATTCAGAATTGAGAATCCCTGGTTACAAAAAAAAGAATTTGGCTCATAGTTGGATCTCAAAAGACCAAACCAAGGCCAACATACGGGTTGAAATGAAGTGGTTAATCTATAAGACAATTTAAATATTGCTAACTGTATAAAGTGCTTTGTATCGTCTCTTGTTATGATAATTGGGCTGTCGTAAAATGTGCTTCCGCTGAGCAGGTACATGACCTTGGGAAAGTCTATTTGTACAAAGGTTAGCTTAGCTCGCAAGGGAAAGGTCTGCCATGTCACGCCATAGGCGATTATTTGTTTCGACAGCTTTTAACTCACTCCTAAGTTTTTAGAAGCGAATAATAACCTGGAAGCAAGAGAACGGCTAAAGACGCCAATTGTGGGAACCCATACTTGCGTTTAACCTACTCCCTAATTTAATGAATAGAATCGTCAAACCACGTGACTCAAATGCCAACTCGCCGGAACCGGACAAAAATCTTTTCGTTTCAGAGGTCGAAATATGCAGACATCTTTGGTTTTGCCACTTTAAAGCGCACTTGGGACAAAATTCTTTTTTGTAATCATCGATTCACATATCGTCTTGTTCGTACGTTAAAATTTTGGGCATACGCATATCTTTTAGCATTGAAAAGTTCTTTTAGAGGGTGATTTTTGCAAGCTCAGAAAGGAATTCTTAAACAAGAATTCCAACAAGAGGAAATTATCTTAAGCGGAACTTCAATTGGACAACACGGTTGTAACCTTGCAAGCAGCTTTTAGAGCCGTAACATATCTCAATTCATTTTTTTTTAAAATTCTGTTAGCGCATATGGCTACTGAGAAGACAATTACGAGACAATCCAGCCCAGTCATGGAAATCGAAAAGTAAATGAAAGAGCCGAAGTCGCGTAGGTTACGATGAAACCACGCCAAGGCACACTCGGCACTACTTGTAACATCGCTTAGTGAACGTGTTTGGAACATTGTAAGCAACTTTCCAGAGCCATAACATAACTCATTTCGTATTTTACCACTCTCTTTTCCGTTAACGCACATGGCTGGCTGCTGAGAAGCTCATGAACGGAACAATCCAAATCCAGCTACAGCAATCGGAAAAATAAACGAAAGTGACGAAGTAGCGTAGATTACCGGAAAACTACGCCAACGCACACTCAGCACTGCTTATAACATCGCTTAGCGAACGCATTAGTAACATAGTAAGCAAATCCCAGACCTATAACATATCCCAATTCTCAATTTCTTTTCATCATTTCTATTAACGCATATGGCTGCTGAGAAACGTATGTATGGAACAATCCAAATCCAGCCACGACAATCGAAAACACATATAGGCTCCGAAGCAGCATCTAGTGTAAGTCGCGTATATTGCGGGTAAACCACGCCACCGCACTCAACACTACTTGTAACAGCGTTTAGCGAATGCGTTTGTAACATTGTAAACGACTTAGAGTCGTAACATCTCTAACTTATTATTTTCTTTTCCTCCGTTTTGTTTGCGCATATGGCTGCTAAGAAGCTTATGTAAGGCACACTCCCAGCCACGGCAATCGAAAAATAAATGAAAACACCGAAGCCGCTTCCAGTGTAAGTCGCATATGTTGCGAGTAAACCACGCCAACGCACACACAGCACTACTTGTAACACCGCTTAGACAACGCGTTTGTAACATTGTAAGCAACTTCCAGAGCCGTAACATATCTCAGTTCATATTTTCTTTTCTGTTAACGCACATGGCTGCTCTTAGCAACATTTTTGCAAATACTTTTAAATGACTTTTTTCCTTTACGTAAACACGTGAAAGGAAAGGAAGAACAGAAAGCGAAGCGGCCTTCCTCCAACAGAAGGTTGGGGAGTCAGGCTATATATAAATCTTGTCTCAGGATTTCTTCCGATCTCACCTCTTTTCCGAGTTGTTCATCCCTTTTCCAACAATTATGAATCATGCCCAGGTAAGACTAATTGAAATGGGGCAAAAACTGTACCGCGAAATAAAAATGTTACACGCTCGTGAATTTTGCGCTTTTATCAAATTACTTATCACTAGGTTCTGGAGTAGAGTCATAGAGGACGGATCCAAGAAAGAGTTCCAGCCCTTCCTCTCCTTCGAGCCAACTCACTAAAAAGAGAATCTGACTCAAGAAAAAAGGAAGAAAACGCAGTTTGAGGAGTCCGTTTGGAATGATGGCAATTAAGAAGCACTTTGCCTCGGAGTTGAATTGTGAAAATTTCACAAACGGTGGTAAAAATAAATGTACTTAAAAGAGATGGGTGTAGTTTTTTGTGGTTTCTTCATTCCTTCCTCCTCTACAGGTTTGGGTACATTAAATAATAGCCTCTTTACCTTTAAAACGTTTGAGATTTGCAATGAACTCCTGCTGTTCTCATTCAACTACATTCTAATGTTTTGAGTCATGGGGTGATGTCTCCAAATGGTATGTGCCCATTTGGGTACATTACCCCCCATGAGGACCCATTTTCTTTTTTAAAAAACTTTTTATTTTATTTAATAGTCCCAAGTGCCTTAAATAGCCCATGAAATTATTTTTGAGGAGAGGTTTTTTTCGAGACGATGAAGGGCTAAACGTCTAGCAATGCGCACATGTCTCCAAATAGGTACTGTATCCATTCGAACCCATACAAAGCAACTACCCGTATTTTTCAAAATTCTATAGTAATACGTATTATCATTTCTGAGCCTCAATATACTGGCCTGGCTCGAACAACTTGGCTGCTGACTGAGGACGTATAGTCTTTAGTGACGAGTCCTGTTTCTAACTGTGTCCTGACGACAACCGAAGACTTGTCTGGGCAGAGTGGGGATCCTGTTCTTACTGTTGCATGCCACACATGTCCACAACAGAGCGTTATGGCCTGGGGTACCATTGGATAGCCAGACCCATTTGGTAGTAATTTCTGGCACGCTTACAGCACAGCGGTACGTAGACGACATTCTACGACCAGTTGTGTTACCGTTCCTTTTGCGACAGCCCAGACTTACTTCTCAACAAGATAATCCCCGGCCGCACAAGGCACTTGTTGCTATGAATTGTCTTCAAGCTTTCCCAACAGTTCTTTGGCCAGCTTGGTCTCCTGATCTTTCTCCCATAAAGCAAATTTGGGACGTTATGGGGAAGCAATTGCAGCCATCCCGGAATGTTTACCATTTAGCCCGACAGTTGGAGATAATTTGGCAAGAAATTCCGAACGACACCATCCGGTAACTTTTTTAGTTTATGCCATGCCGAGTGACATTGTGCATCCAGGCCAAAGGTAGACCAACGCCTTATTGACTTCCTCCCTTTGTAACGGTCAAACCCTGAAATAAATCATTCAATTGTTCTGAAATTTTATTTTCTATGTTCTTCACATCCACCAATTTTTATCGCAATCGAACAACTCCTTCTTGGTGCGTCGAATTTTTTGTTATAGAGTATATTTTTGAAACAATTCCTTATAGTATGTACTCGTCTTACATGACTACCATGTCCAAGAAACTCGAACACGAAAATTAATAAAAAAAAATTTTATATAATAGAAAATTTATATCAATTACACACAAATATACCGACCAATCAGTCTAGTGGTCAGGTATCGATGTTTGTCCGTATTGATATGTGTGACCTCTCTATAACTGGAATGGGCTTTCCCGGTGGTTGTCACGACGAGGTATCTTGTTTTTGCAAAACTGAACCAGATCGTATTGAACGAAATATCTCGTCATTGGAATAAATCTGATCAGATCTTGATCTTTGTCATCATAAAAAGTCAGCAATATCTTGTCGACGAGATATCTCGTCATACGTAAAATAAGTCAAATCTTGATGGACGAGATATCTCGTCCAGACCACCTAGAGAGTTAAAACGTATGCAAATAATACGAGATGCAACGTGATCTCAAACCCTCCTCCTTGGTGCACCAGGTTATCACAAAGATTTTCACAAATCCATCCTTGTGCCAAAAAGGAAATGTTGGATTAATTGGCTGGGCATCATAACAAGAAAATTCATATTTAAAGAATATCTTAAGACTGCAATGTGGATGAAATTTAAGAGTAGTTACATTTGTTAAACAGAAAGGGAGGTTTAATCTTTAGAGAATATGTATGCAATTAAGGATGTATGTCTGGTGCTCTAGTATGGCGACTGGAGGATATACTTGGCAAACCGACATTATTGTTCTCTATGGCTGCGTGAGAGGGTCTTTAAGGTGTCTGAAAATGGTGTACGTGTCGGGGAGGCATTTGCTAAAGAGAAAGGTAAGAGCTTGAAAAAACACGGGAGAGGTCTCATACTCAATTACAGTTTTGCTTCTTGGAAATTTGGCTTCCTCCCAATAGGATTTGAATGAATCCAAGTCGAGAGAAGAGAGAAAACTTTAGTTGCTTATGATTTTGAGGATTGCGTTTGTGACACCCTTTTTCGATTCATTGATTACAAATAACTAAAAAAAATTATAAGAGATTTAAATTTCTCGGTAGTAAAATCAAGAGGAAAACAATCGAGAATTTTCTTCTGAAGGGCATAAAAAATAGAAATGTACCATGCAGCATATTATTTTTTTAATCGATGGAATGAGTACATAAATGAAGAAGTGACAATTTTAACATTACAGCATTTTTATGGTTAACATTAGAAAAGAAGTAAATAATTAGTTAGTTTTGTACTCGTATATTTTCAACAATACTTATCTAACAACTAATGGTGGAAAACAAGACACTGTGGGTAACTATATTAACACTTTATCAATGGATAGATGGATGGACACACTTTATCGATTGATGTTTCTCTCAGCATCATTAACCAAATTATACAAATGTTAGAAATACAAGATTGAGTTATTTGGGTTAAAACTTCCAAAAAAGAATAAACATCAAAAGAAATTTAATATTAATTTTGTGTAATACTTGTAATTTATTTCTAATATTATAAAAGGAAGTGTTTGTCTGTCTGTCTGTTTGTTTGTTTCCTGCACACAAAGTCCTGACGAATCTATGGCACTTACAGTAATGGGATTTGGCACACAGGTATTCCGAATTTTTTGCAATTTTTGGGTCGCGGCGAATTTTAAAATTTAAACTAGAGAATTTTCAAAAGAATTTAATGAAATTTAATTATTATTGAATGCAACAGCATAGAAGATCACAGATTCTAAATTTATTTTTATCGTTTCTCTTTTCATTTTTTTTTTTTTTTTTTGCGCTGAGGAATGATAGTCCACCAGACGATATAAAACAAATAAACTTTTAACTGGGAATTAGTAGCTAAGTTAATCAGCGGGGGTTAGCGACCAGTGGTCACACCTGACCCCACGAAAAGAACTGTCACGGGCAACGTCGTGCTGGCCATGCAGTGACTAGTCTAGCATATAAGAAAACATTATTACGCATAATGATGATGTTAGGGATGGCAAATTAGCATTACATTAATTTTGCATAACAATTTAACTTTATACTTTATTTTCGTGTGATATAAATTGCAGATTTCCTTTTTATATTGCAAATAAGAAGAAATTTGCATGTTTTTCAACTAAAACTAACAATTAGAAATAATTTTTATCAAACAGTGCTTAAATGTATTGTGAATGATACATTAAATAAGCTTCAGACTTACATTACAGTTCGACATATTAATTAAGCAAACTCTAAATTGCAATTGCCTGAATAATGAGATTTTAAATAGCAAATTCTCGAATATCATTCAAATTTTAATGTTTTAAAAATATTGTTGGTCTAAGAGAATATTCTTTGCTAGCAACTCTAATAATATTTTGACAGTTACTAAACCATAAGTATTAGAAAATTGACAAACTCTTAAAAAAAATTTAGATATTCCTTTAATTAAAGTTTTATATTTTTGTAACTGATTATTGATTTGGTTTCAGGTTTTCCGTTTAACAGGTCATTCTTTGCAATGTGAACTAATTAAGACCCGGACTATAACTTAAAACGGATGTCAAAACACCACGAAAATCCAGGCTATTGTCGAGAGCCTTAAAAGAGGAAAAAAATAATATTTAAAATTTTTATTCGGATACAAAATTTCTACTTGGAGATACCATGCAGGGATTTGAATCAATGCTTTTATAAAAAAATATCTCCTAGATCAAAATTACTTTGTAACTCTTCATGAGGGAAGTTTTAAAATACATCAGAATATATCGTCAGCTTAGAGCAGAAACTCATGAATTGACAAAAAGTGAGCTACTAAGACAATAGTAAACTTTCTATGTTAAAAGCGAAAAACTAGACCAACAATAAATTTTTGGTCATAAATAAAAATGATAAGCATTTTGATGGTCTTATACATCTCTTAGAGAGATTCAACAGACAGGAAAATATTAGACGTGCATTTTGGAAGGAAAACTGCGACAAAATCTCTTAGGAAAAAAGGATTTGCCCCAAACAGGAAAAGTTTTGGTGGGGAGAGGCTCGTATTAAAATATGTTTTCCAAAATGTTAGCATGAAAGTCTTTTTCATAAGAGTTAATATCAGAGAATGTTGGTCTGTTTGGAAAGTAGCAAAATTAATATTTTATTGAAAAACCCTTTTCTTCAATGGTTTTAATTCTTCAGGGGAGAGTAGAAGGTCTTAAATAGATTGTCGCATCTAAGAAAATAACTATATCCCAATTCAGTATTGAATTTTAAATTGTATAAGTTGAGAGGCGTCTTATCTATAACAAATAAAATATTCGTAGTTTATAGATTGCAGAATATTAAAGACAGAACTATGTGGGTAAAGAAACCAAATAAATTTAAACCGACTACGAAAGCTAGCTTAAATTGTAAAAAAACAGGGAATCAGTTTTAAAAAATCTAAAAACATTTTTATCGAATGCTAAGGAAAATTCAAAAACCGAAAAGCTCATTTCCCTTTTTCCAACCGAAACTAAAATCCTAACTAGTTATATTTAGACAGAGAGAGTTGAGCTTGATATGTGCGACAAGAAACTTCTTTCAAAATGAATAGACTTGCAAACCTATGTTGTCTGTGGTGCCATCTACCGTTAGACATATCAACGATATTTACATTACCTATTATTTTACGAACATATTATCCCTCCTTAATTATAAATAAGGTACATAATAACAAACAGGACTATGCGATTAAAAGAAAATCTCTATAAATGGTACAATGGTCTACAAATGACAATATACTTAGTGAATAAAATATACTGAGGCTAGACGACAGAATTAGGTCAAATTTTTTTAGCTTACATAATTAAAACTCATTTTAAAAACATTTTACGAAAATATTTAGCGAAAATATATACGTTTCAAACTTTTCATTGAGAGAAATATGTCGGCACTTATCCACTGCTTTTCTTGCATATTAAGCGACATAACAGAATAAAAATAAAATTTGTAGATGCACCAAACATGCCTCATTCCCAAGATTCCTGTGGGTCCGAGGCGAAAGTGTTTCGTTGCTCCAAGGGGAACCTGGAGGACTTGAGTTCTAAAAATGAAATATTTCATGATACTAAATTGTTGAGCTCCTAAACAGAAATATTCCATATGCTACTAACAGTTCTTTACCAATGATCCTAAGACTTGTGGGTTCGTGGCAAAAGTACATACTCCTAGAGGTCGACCTTTGAACTCTAATTCCACTAACGAAATATTTCACATGCTAATAGTTGTTCTTAACCGAGGTCAAAGGACCCTACAGGCTCGTGGCAAGATATGTGGTTCCCACATAAAAGATACAGTAATAGCTCTTGAAAATTCATATTCGTATACTTCCTGGTGAATTTTACTCTTTCGTTCTTATTTAAAATGCTGGCATCCCAAAAGTTTTCAGAGATCGTAGCGGAAGTTTCAAAGTCGGATAAGTAAAACAGATGGCTTGAAACTGTCCAGACCAAACACACCATTAGGGTCTCTGCATAGCAACTTTTACCAGATAACACCTTTTGTTTTGTCGACATTGTAACTTTCAAATAAATCTTTGAATCGATGACACGTTGCATCAGCAGAGACGCTCTGGTCTCTTAAAAACAGCTTAAGGTGAAAGCTAGAATGCTGCAAACAGCCATTCTTAGCAATGGACTCCGCGGTGCTTTCGCTGCACTATTCCATACATCTCCACATCTGTTCACAATCGTATATATATATATATATATATATATATATATATATATATATATATATATATATATATATATATATATATATATATATATATATATATATATATATATACGCCATTTGAAATATTTAACTTTTTATTAGAGTAAACTAAACATCTAACATAAAAATGAGCTATATCAAATATATTTACTAGCACAAAACTATACGTGACGTATTTACTATACGTGATGTAAATAAAGGCATTTCCATTCTGACGGAGCTTACCATCTTCTACTGGATGCTTCAAAACTTTTTGTTTAAACTTTAGTTGAGTTGGGAAATGCAAACTTTAGTTGTTTAGGGAGTTGGGAAATGCAAAATTAAACCTTATCCACAAAGGTTTGTGCCACCTGTATTTTATTAATGGCGCTGTTCGGCAGAGCGGCTGTTGATCAGTTTGTATAGCAATCCATGTCTAAGTGTCAATCTATAAAATTTGGGGTGGTAAAAATTTTGTAAATTTTCAAATAATGTGTTCCCTTTCTTTCGTCCTTTTATATTTTTGTACTTATATGCTAAGGAGGAAAAACTAATTGATCTTTGCCCAGAACTGATGGCAATTTGGAACAGGTGTTTTGTATCAGAGGCTGACCACTACAGGGCAGTTCTGGACACTAAGATGAACCACCAGGAGGTTTGAAATTTGTACCAGGAGGTTTTGAAATACCCTGTTGCTTATTTCTATATATTCCAACTTAATTCTTCAATTTCTGGCATCTATGAATGTTTCTAAGCACAGCATTTTTGGGGTTCTGAAAACTGAAATTTATTAGGGACCGCACCAAAAGCCAAGCGACAAAAGGCGCCGCTCTTTAGAAACTGAGAGACTGGAGTGATTGGTTACGAGTCCGAATCTCATATGTGCCGAAGTCGGGTTGGCTGCTTGAAGTAACCGTGCATTAGACACAATTCACAAAAAGAAAACTAACTTTCTATAAAAGGACAAGGTCTCATATATAAATAGTATAAATATAATTCACGGCCACGAGCATTAAATTAATCGTAATCACTTGCCAATGAGCACGTGTATAAGATTTGGAATTCTAGTCGCGTTGACAGTTGTAACCATCTGTTGAGTCATGACCAGATGGATGAATATTAAAATGATGACATTGGTACTTTTTCTACTATAACTTTCATTACCTTGAAATGACATGTTTTCACAAATAAAAACCAGCGAATTTGGACTTTGACCATTTTTTTATCGGGCACATACACACAACAGTGAAACGAATCACAAACATTTACTGGTAAACCAAAGCTGTATTGTCTAACCCCGACAGAAGAGTAAGTGAATAAAATCAATAGTATTGTTCAACATAGCTATGTTTCGAAAGACGTTGTGGATCATTACGGACAGTACAAATTCTTCACAGAACGTTGAAATCGATACTTTAAGGAGATCCTGAAGGGAAAAGGTGGACACTTCAATGAATAAAAATTGAATTACAAGACTAATGGTTATATCATCAGCATGTGTCTCCTTTGATTCATTCTTTCACCACTCATTACTGAACTATTTTAGCCTCTTAGCATTCTCTATCATCAAGTGGGTAATTTATGATTCTGATACTCTCGAGATGAATGTTCCCACACACAAGCGCATTCCAACTCCTTCTATATTTAGCACTCAGCGATAATAAAAATAAAGAAGCCTACTCTTGAAGGGCAAATCTATCCGAAGGCTTTCTCCTCTTGGTAATTTAAGTAAATTAGTAGAATAAAGTTACCTACTTCCATACTACCGTAAAGTTGTTTACATTTCCTTAAATTTACTAAAGGCAAGATGCAAATGATATACAATTTTCCTTAATATTTCCAAAGGCTTTTATTTGTGCTAAAGCAATACCCAAGTGGTTCAAACTACGAGGTGATTCCCTCGGATCTTTCCTTTCGAGAATCTCCTGATCGTCGCCAATAGTCAGTAGTGTTGCTCCAGTGAGACGAAAATTCAACCAACTGTACTAATGCAAAATATTTACATAAATGATTTTTTTTTGTACAAATAAAATAATTACAAATTTCCTTAATATTTCTCTTGTCTAACGTGGTTCAGTGGGTTTGGGGTTAGCAACCTGGGGAGCTGCCGGAGGCGGATGTTTATTTCCTGTAAAAACCAGGGTTTATTTATCTCTTCTGTATCAGTAAAATTCATTGCATAGCACAGCTTGGCTAGACTGACCCTTGAGCCATAAAACCCAACTTAGCTTAATATTTCTAAGCGATTTCATACTTTGTAACCTTTTCATTCCTTTGGGTACGTTAAAACAATATCTGTTAGATCTCCCATATATTGTAAAGGGCGCTGAGTGAGCGCATGGGTGGCATTCAGGCATTAGACAGTGGAGAGATATGTTCCTTAGACCTGAAGAAATAAAGTCTTCCTTAGCCCGAACGAGAACGAGGCTTCCTTAGCCCTAATGAGAAAAAGGTCCTTCCACAACCTTGTTAATATTTGTTGTAAATAAATTTTTTTTTATTACAACGAATTGGTGGTAGTTCAAATACAGTCCACTAATCGAGCTATTGTAACAACAATATCTTTATATGTGTCTTTAAAACGTTATAGTATTCTATAACGTTATAGTGTAGCATGATGTGTTAAAGACAGTACAACTTTGTCTTCAAAAAGTACATCATGGAGGAGATTGGTTACGATGCTATCTATGCGTGTGTGTGTGGCATTAAATTATATTGTATAGTAAGCTATTTTTGCAGTGGGGGGGGGTGACTTAGTTCCCCACAATACCTCCTCCAGAATTTAGAGCGGCTGAACTCGATAGATGTAACGACTAATTGATAGGTAGTCTATTGCGTGAGATCGCGAGAGCTATATTGAGATCATGATAGTACACACTCCCGTTGCCTTTAGTAGCAGTGCGAGGGGAGTTTGTTAAAATGAGACTGAGCAGCAATGAATAATGAAGCCATGCTAGGGAATAGGAGCAGTGTCTGTTAAAGCAGGGCTTTAGACAGTTGGAAGCGAGATATGCATCGCATTGCTATCGTTACATTAGCATTGTATTGTACGTTAATTTTTGTAGTTGTGGCTTTCACTACTGTACTGTCATTAATCCGTACTGTCCCCATTAAGTTAAATGCTAATATTTTGATTCACTTTTTTCAAAGAAGGTTTTCATTTCACCTTAAATAACCTCAAAAATTATTTTTTGAGAGGATGTTCTCGAGACGAAGTTAAACGCCCAAATCACACCACTTCCCAAATTTTCCACTGCTCTTTCCAATTTCTGTCTTATCTCAATGCTGACTGCAAAAAACTATTTTGATAGAGGAACAAAGAGGTTACTCTATAGAGATATGTCCATAACCGGATTATGATAAAATAAACATTAGTTAGCTATTCAGAAGACCCTTTTACGCAATAATATAATTTGTGAAGAGTAGGAACTGAAACAATTTTTTCCAGATTTTAGGAAAATGATAAATTACATCTACGCACTCGTGTATTCGCAGTTCGAACTTGTAAATTAATGTTGTGATCATTTTTATCGCTTATAAAATCAGTTGCTTTTATTAAAGCTGTGTTTTTCATTTATTATTGTGGAAAACGTATTTATGCAGTTAAATACCGTCTATAGCATACCTTGGTAGACAGCAAGATCTTGCAAATTATATACAACTTTGAAGTTATACTGGGAAATCTATAAACCCGATTCATGATGTTTTGAGTTGGGAACTTTCACCATCCTTTACCATTTATACAGTATGTCTTCAAATTGTCGAATTGTATTCGTTGATTACTTCTGTCCTCATTCAGCTACATATTTCTGTTCCAACCGATATATATATATATATATATATATATATATATATATATATATATATATGTGTGTGTGTGTGTGTGTGTGATTGAGAGAAAGGGGTTTAATGCTACTGTAAATATATACAGTAACTACATTAAATACACACTGTAAAATATATTGTAAAATGTACAGTAAATACTGAAATGAAATGTGTGTGTATTCTATGTATCATAATACGACTATAGCATTATTATTCTGTTGTAGTTGAATGTTGATAACAGTTGAGTTGCGTAACTGAGCGTTCAAACGATGCTAGAAGAGAAGAGGTCTCGATCCCGAAAAAGATGATAATGAAAGACTGTTTTTCTTAGGACTATAAAACTGAGAGGGGTTTAATATCATTGTAAATATATGTAGTAACTACTGTAATAATGAAAAGTAACTACTGTAAATATGAAAAGTAACTACTGTAAATATGAACAGTAACTACTGTAAATATGAACAGTAACTACTGTAAATATAAACAATAACTACTGTAAATATAAACAGTAACTACTGTAAATATGAACAATAACTACTGTAAATATGAACAATAACTACTGTAAATATGAACAGTAACTACTGTAAATATGAACAGTAACTACTGTAAATGAAAGATTCATTAATTATATAGTCACTGTAAAATATTCCGTAAGTAATGAAAAAAGTAACTACTGTAAATACATTATGTAACGTATGCAGAGAGTAACAACTATGAATATATTCTGTGAAATATACAGTACCTACTGTAAAATATTGCTGTAAATGTATTAACAAATGAAATTTATTCCATATATCATTTTACGATAAATGGATAATTAGTAGTTGAAAGTGGTAGTTGAAAGCAAGGTTGATCTTTGTTGAATAGTTTGTCTTTCGCGTTGAAGAGTCAGAAACGAAAGGAATAATCATATAGAACAGACATTTTTAATACCTCAACACACAGACGGAAAAGGCGACTGAGGATATAAACAAATAACAAAACCTCTGCCAAAGAAGTATTTGGCCAAAAGCCACGTGTGGAGCCACATGTTACCTCCACATTTCTATTCAGACAAAACGAGCTGCAAATCTATCAGCCAGGTTTACTCCCATACGTTGAAGTAACAAATGTTCATGGACCCGTTTTTTGCATAGATAATTCTAAAACCACCTGAACCTTATTTTGAAGTATTCACACACACACAATGTGGTGAAGATCACAATTTGTTAAATTCAAGAGAAATGTTTCATTGGACAATTAATGGCGTGGATTTACCAAAATAACTCTGTCCTTGGATTCAACAGGCTATGGGTTCGAATCACGTTCTTTGCATTGATGTTCGTAGCGGTTCGGAATACCCTTTAACTCTGATAGCATCACGAGATTTAAGAGTAGTGTAGTTCTACTACTTTGACAACACACGTGATTAAACAACTACATCCATTGGTTGAAAAAATCATACGAAAGATTCTATTGGTTAAGAAGGTTTAAACTGGTTAGAAGTCGGACAGGGACGACTGTGAATTGCAGAACGGGAAAATGCGTGTGAACCCCTGTGAGGGTTAAGTCGTAGGTACAGGTCTACACATGATTAAATAATCACAACACGCATGAATAAATAACATCCATTGGTTGAAAAAATCATAGGAAAGATACTATTGGTTAAGAAGGTTTAAACTGGTTAGAAGTCAGACAGGGACGGCTGTAGGTTGCATAACGGGAAAATGCGTGTGAACCCCTGTGAAGGTTAAGTCGTAGGTATCGGTCTAAATAGTTCGTACGATTCAAAAACATTACCGCAGAGCGGCAAACCAAACTTTCTAAAAAAAGTTTTTGTCACACTTTTCAAGTGAATTTACTAAAGGCATTCAGTATCCAAACACAACAGGTGTAAACTTACATTTAAGACAACTGAATCGCATATTTTGTCTCAATTAAATGTATTGATTTTTGTTTAGTTTTGTTAAACTGCATCTTAACTGAAATTTAAAATTTCTGACAGTAACCAGCGAGTTAAAAGAATATTGAAGATTCATAGAACTCAGATTTATAGGAATCTGATACATTTTTGTGAATATAAACAAATGGAAAATATCTACACTAAAACAAGGAGTCATTGTTATCAAATGAAAATTATTAATTTTTTAAAGGACTGGGAAATTTTTTTTATCGCTGATTTAACCTTTCTGCACACTGAGAAAAGACCAGGAAAAAATTTGGCACTGCTTAACAGGTATTCCGAGATCAGTAGTATCAATGTGGACAAACTCAAATTTAAAATCTAGTCTATCAAAACAAACCCCTTGAATATTTTTTGGAAAAACTTCAAAAGCAAGTGTCAACTGACAATGAAAGACTTACTGATTTACAACATAATTTAGTATTTTAGAACAGGTTTAGTATTTTGGAACAGGTTTAGTATTTTAGAACAGGTTTAGTATTTTATAACAGGTTTAGTATTTTAGTACACAATTTAGTATTTTAGAATAGGTTTAATAATTTAGAACACACATGATTCAGTATTTTAGAATAGGTTTAGTAATTTAGAACACATAATTTAGAATTTTAGAATAGGTTTTGTACTTTAGTGCGAATAAATTTGTTTAAATTGTATTACGTCTAATCATAGTGAAACAAATTATATGCTTTTAGGAAATTATAAACTTTTAGGTGTTATTTAAAATGGGAATTAGAAAATTATTTTTTTAAAATTACTGTAAATTGATCGACGCAATTCAAATTTTTATATTATAATCGAAGAATGTTCTTTGACTTGAAAAAGATAATTTAATTTGAAAGAAATATTAGTTGCTCTACAACAAAATTTTAGATAAATAAATCATCACCAAAGGGTAGCACCTACGCATTACCTATCATCGTATAAGGCCATGTCAAAGAACAAATAAGTGAAATTATACATTCTATAACATTTGAGGTGAAAGTAATTTTCAAAGTTTTTATATTTGTAAAAGATCTTCGAAATAAACTGTTCGTCTAAGTTTAGTTCCCAAACACATTTCCCGACTATTAAGGATTTATTTATCTTCATCGTCACAAGACATCCTAATTCAGAAAGATATTTGAAGTCTCAAATAAAAAGTTTGTCATCAGCACAGACAAGTACCATTACATTGTCGGTTTATTTATTTATTTATAGATGAGTGAAATAAATTCGCCAAAGAAAATTAAAGTAAAAAAGTTGAACTCCCCTCAGCATCTAATTCATTTCTCATTTGGGAGTTTTTTATCGAAGCCAAAATATCAATTGAATAGGAAGGTAAAGTAAAAAATATTCCAACATTTTTTAAGATGATAGAATCACCAACATAGATAATTATACCATAGGTTTATTTTTCTTGATGGACCCAATAATTTCTCCGTTGAAATAAAAAGGTGTTGAATTCCTCAGCATAAACAAATGTCATACAAGGAATAATGTTTCATCAAAGCAAAAACATGGAAGGAGAAAAGAAAGGAATAATTATTCACAAATTTTTAAATGACTGAATCATCTACATTCTAAATGTCCATTAGAAATTGATGCAGGAAATGCAGTCCATGAAGTTGCCCATGCAAAAAATTAAGAAAAACAAGGTTAGGGAATAGGAGGGAAAACGTAAGTGCATCGGGGTCTATGTTTGTTGAGACCAATCCTTTTTATGATAGAATCACCAGCATAAACAAAAACCATTATACTATCGGTTTATTTTTCTTGATGAGCAAAATAATTTATCCAGGGAAGGTTGAAATAAAACGTGTGTTGAAATCTTCAGCATAAATAAATGTTACACAAACACAGTGTTTTATCGAAGCCAAAACCTGAATTGAATTAGAGGAAAGTAACACAAAAAAAGTCTATCATTTTTGAGATGGCGCAAAATCATCAACACAGACAAGGACCATAACAATATCGATTTATTTTTCTTGATTAAAAAATAAATTTGTCCAGAAAGGTTTGAATAAAAAGCGGAGCTCCTCAATTTCACACATGGAACATAGTTTTGTCGAAGTCAAAACCGCAATTGTATGTGAGGAAGATAAATGCACATTATCGGTTTACTTTTCTTGATGAGGGGTAAATAAATCCACCCAGAAAGATTTAACTAAAAATTCCAACTCATCAGCATAAATAAGTTTCACACAAGGGATAGTGTTCAATCGAAGCAAAAACATTGGAGGAGATACGAAAGGGAAAATATTCAACAACTTTGAAATAGCAGAATCATCTACATTCTAGATGTCCAATAGCACTTGATGCAGGAAATGCAGTCCTGAAGTTGCCCATGCAAAGGATTAGGAAAAACGAGGTTAGGGAATTTGGGCGGGAAATTTGAAGTACATCTGTCCATGCGTAGTGGGGAATGTTTGTTTGAGCCCATCCTACCTGGCTGTCAGATTCTGCTGCAGACTTAAGTTCGCGCAACGAGTCCTCCTCCACAGTCGTTCGTAAATATTGTGCTTCAACAGGTGTCTTTTCCAAACATTCGGATCGCTTTAGCTTTGCCCTTTCCTTCGGAGATAACAGGCTAGCCCGGACTTTGTTTCTCTGGTTTTGCCATTCGGTAATCAATCGATTGCGGAACTTGGAATTGATGACAAACAGGAATATGACGATGCACACGACGACATTCACGACAAACAAGCATGGGATCATGTTTCACAGACAATAAGCAGCACACATCACACACAAAATCACACTACTTTCCAATCAAGTATCAGCCGAGTTGATTCTCAAGGGGATCCAAAAAGAGACTTGATATCTCGGTCACGGTACATGCGCAGAAGAAAAAAGACCCATCGCACCCTCCCCTTCTCATCATCATCAAAACACAAGTTACTTCACCCTGGGACCAGCCCATCTAAAAAAAGGAGTACACATACTCAGCGGTTTTAACGACAGTGAGGGTTCGAAACAATCAAAAACTTGGAACGAAGGCAAAGGGGTAATTTGGGTTTGAAAATATTCTCTTCAGGATAAAAGAAAAATTTAATTTTTATCGCATCTCCATTTTTTTCTGCAATCATTACTCATTACATTCATCCTCGAGAAAAGCCAACAAGTGTTTCGCTGATCTCTAAAGATAGAGTGTGCCACCTAGGCTGCAAAGGACGAAGCTAAAATAAATTTCGACGCAGACTTCTCCCCAATGCCAGCAGGTGGGTAGAAAACTTGGCAAGAAGAGATGACTAGAATGGCAATTCACAATGCATCCTCAAATACAGGATTAAACCACTCGCAAACACCACGATGACAAATAAAGACGTTTTGAAAGAAATCCGCGATGCAACAGTCAATTCAACCGCTTAACCCTGAACCTCACGATAAATTAGGACAGACGTTGAAGAGTGCCGCGAACCGGAAACCTAAAACAATGGGGCGCATTCAGACGCACCGTTATCAAACACTCGAGAAGCTGATGCAGTTGTAGGATGCTTGGTTGCTGTTGGTAACAAATAAATTACGGATCTTTAATGTCAGATGGTAAAATATCAGAAGGCGGCAGCCATTTTGAAAAGCAATGCTTCAATTTACTGTTCTGCGTAAACCAAAAAGAACAGTGGTTCCCAAAGTGGGGTTTGCGAACCCCAAGGGATCTGTGGAAAATATTCAATAATTTCACTAGCCCCGAAAAACTAAAGAATTTTCAAGAAAAAATTATATATTTCACTATATTTCCCGATTTTTTCATATTCTAAAAAAGTAACATTCTAAATTTTTTTTAAATGTCTATTATCTAATTATCTGTGTTCTAAAAATGAGCAACTGAACTTGCAACCAGGGAAGTATTTCACAGTGACTGATGATCGTGATATCGTTATCAGCAATGAGAAGTTTTAACATTTTATGATATATTTAACATACATATAAATACACCATGTAAGCGGAGTAACCACAGAATGCACTAAATATGCATCATTACTGTAATGATAATGTAAATTTAAAATTTAGTACGGTATTCGTAACAATTCGAATTAATAAAAGTACTAACAATTATGAAAAGGAAACAAATAGTTAACTTTACTTATTTTTAGCTTTATTCGAGCAATCTTTAAAAGCTTTTATACTACTACGTTTTATATTACCAAGTGCTTGCTTATTTTTGATTGAAAAACAAAAACTTGTCCCTATAATTAACACTTCTCTAAATCATTTAGTGCTTTGAATTCATTCACGACAAACACTTCTATTATTTTTCTGCAAAATTAATAGAGAAATCGTGAGCATTCAAACTATAGTAACATACTAAAACTATCATTACAGAATAACTTTTCTATAGTAAAAGAAAAGTTGAGCCCAGTGGTGTATCATATGAAAAATAAATTTATTCAAAAATTAAATTCTTCAATGTAAATTTTTTTTAATTGAAAACATATGCTTAAAAAGGTTGGAATTTCGCAATGAAAAGTTAAATAACGAGATTAGTCATAAACTATTTTCAACTGTGGGTGTGCATATTAGTGTGCCTTACAGAAGATGAAATGGTATAAATTATAAGATTTATTTCATTTCAACGGTTTGTTTCTTAACTTTTGACACATGCGTTCTCAAAAAATTTCAAGTAATACCCGTGTAAATTAGTTTGATAATTATTTTTTATTACTAAGTATAATTCAAAAGTTGTTTCAAAAAGATTTTCTGAAAAGTCACTTAGGATCTAAAATTAGTAGCAAGAAACTTATTTTTCGTACTAAAAATAAACCTATTTTTTCCGTCAGATTGGCAACAAAAATATTTTATTTTGGTGTATACCAGTTTAGGTGTGCCATAAGATTAAAAAAATGGTTGAAAATCGCTTAATCAGAGAATATAAAACTTAACACATTCTTACAGGGATTTGATTTTTTGCTACCCTGTATGGGTGATAATTTTGATGCAATTTGATCAGCAGTTTGGATGATTATCAAGAGTTCGTACAATTTGTAAGCTAGAATTGATAAAGATGACTGTACTAACATCCTGCTTCCCATATACAATGAAACTAATTTGATTCGGTTGGAACGGAGGATATAACTCTAATTTAAACTTCAAAAGGGTGGCTGCCATCCAAACTGACTGAGAGAGGTCATACCTTTTATTATTAGCCCCGATTAACCAATTAATAAAAATAGTAAAAGGGCACGTAGTCTTTTGATTAGTATGTCTTCACAAAAATAAAGAAACATAATCGTAAGACCTCGAAAAATTAATATCTAGCTAAAAAAAAATACAAGAAAACGTTCAATGATACGTTCTAAAATTCCAAGTAAAAATATCATTAGTAATTATTTTTCCAAAATATATTGAGTTACATATTGAATACTTGAAGATATAACACCAAAGTGAATGAGCACAAAATAAGAACAATAAGACACAACGATAAACGTTTAAATAGTCATCTCTGGTATATTTCAAGTGCTTTTCAAGGATAAAAAAATTTTGACGCTTTTCAATTACTTTTCAAGGATGTTTTAAGACCCTACAAAAAAGCTTTCAAGGACCTCAATTTGGAAATGTCGATTATTCATTTTCATGAGATGAAATAAAATTGACGCACAGTACAAGGAAATTAAAATTTGATGTACAACATTTTTGAAAACAAACATTATGCAAGCAAATTTAAACAAATCGGCAATGCAATGAAAGGGAGATAAATAAAGTGACAGAAAATTTTGGGTTGCAGGGCAAATTCTATAAAATAGCAGAATTACACAACCGTACTCGGATTGAATTGGTTAACTATAGATTCAAAGAGTGACCAAAATAATCACTTTTCTCATTTGCAGACAAATGCCAAATCATTTAAATGCAAGTAAAATCATTTTTGAACATCTTTCGACACATTTTTCAACTCGACAACTTACTTTGGACACAAGTCTTATACATCCATTTTCTCCCACATCGTAACCCTGCTGAATGACAAAACTACAGAATGACGGACGGTAACAACACTAAGGTAACTAACTACTATAAAAGGATTTTGAAAGATAGAAATTGGGGAAGGGAGATTAATAAAGCCCTTTCTTAAGTTATTTTCCTGAAAATTTGCTCAACTTAATTCATAAATATGACGAATCTACGCACTCATAGTTTACCTGCCAATATTTTTTAACTTGTTGCACTCTTGCACCAGGCATGCGACATTTTCGAATTTTGTCTTTGCTATCTTTACGGGAAGGATAACAAATTAATTTGATAAGATATTCATCACTGTTTTCTTAAGAGAATACATTTTTTTCTTGAAAATTCTGTTTTGTGGTACGTGCAATAATAAAAGAACTTGCTTTGAAATTGAATGTCTTCAGTACAAATAAAGCGAAAGTAACCTATAATCATTTTTTTAAATGGTGAATCGATTAGAACAGCATTTTTAAAAGAAAATTATTGTTTTCAACAAACTTTATACATAGATAATTATTTCCTTGAATACAACGCTTTGTCTCGGAAAGTAAGTCACCTTGACCTTCTGTCACTGTGACAAAGATTTTTTTTTATATTTCAGAATTTTTTTTAGCATTCTTTCAATTACGTCAAAATTTCACTTAAAATGTGCTTTATTCTAATTTACACTTTGCTTTAAATCGAATACTTTGTGGCGGTGTTGTGTGTGAAGAAAATGATTAACAATTTAAAAAAATATATGTTTAATTAATTTATTAAAATTTTAATTGTAATTATTAAATATTTATTTAAAATAAATAATTATTACATATTTATGTGTTATAAATAATCTATATAAATAAGAATGGGGTGTTGGTACATTGAATATTTTCGACCCATTTCAAGTTCTCTATCCATTTTGGGTCCCTCTGCAAAATCCGTCTCTCGCGTATTTGGTATCTGTTTGTCCGTATATGTGTGCCCAATGCAAGTCCAGACGGATTAATATATTTTTATGAAACTTTCGATACGGTCAGTACTTACATTCTTTTAGTGACTGTACTTGGTTGCGTAAATAAATTTGTCCTTCCGTTCTATATTCGATTTTGTGTTTGTACAGGCATCACATAAATTTTATTCCATATATTTGATTACAATGTTCTTTGTTTTATACATCATATGTTAGTTTAGTGAATGTAGTATTAAACGTTTCTTTGTTTCTATATTTAAATAATTTTCATGCTAAAACATCTAAGTAAGTTTTCTTAAATAAACCATAATTCGGTAAGTATACTTAAATCAACCATAATTTTTTTCTATGGAAGACAAAAGTGATCATATGTTCTGATCATATCTTCAATCTAGAGTTAACCAATTCAACCCGAGTAAGGTAGGGTAATTTTGTGCTAGTTATTAAATATTATTTATTATAAATAATTATTATATATTTATTTCTATAAATAATTATTATGTATTTATTTTTATAAATAATTATTATATATTTATTTTTATGAATTATTGTTATATATTTATTTTTATAAATAATTATTAAATATTTATCAGAAATAATTATTAAATATTTATCAGAAATAATTATTAAATATTTATCCGTAAATAGTTAAATATTTATCATTATTAAATATTTATCAGAAATAATTAATACAAATTTAGAAAAAAAAATACATAAAATATATAGAGAAATAAAAGTAAAGTTCTGAAGATTCTTTTTTATCTCGTATAGTTTCCACAATTCAACTAAAAATTGGATTCAATTTATAAATGAGAAATTAATTCCGAGCAAAACAAAATCACCGCACGTGGTCTACGAGCACGAGCTTCCGTTCCATTGTAAAATATCGTGTTCCAAATACTCGGAAATTGTTGTTTATATTTCGCAAAAAAAAAAGCTCAAAATAAAGTATTTGTTAAAATTCCGTAAAAATAATTTTGGGGAAAATAACTGCTTTTTTAGCAGTACTGATAAAGCAATCGCAATGGTCTCAACATACATTCCAGCTTCTCTAAAACTATCCAATTATTCCTGGTTTAGTATACTCAGATTTTTTAGCACGAAACTTGTCTAAATATGCAAACAAAGGAAATTGAAGTATTGTATTCGAAAGACAAAAATATTATGAATAAAATGTAGAAATTGTAATAAGGTATGTTGAATAAAGTATAGAAATTGTTTTTAAATATGTTGAATAAAATATAGAAATTGTATTAAAATATGTTGAATAAATTTTTGGTGATACTTGCACAAACATACAGATACTAAAACAGATGAAAAACGGAAAGACAGACAGACAGATCAACGCTGCTAAATTCAGCCACTAAATGAATGTAAGTACTTACAGTATGCTAAGTTTCATGAAAATATACCCATTCGTTCGGAAGTAGTACGGGCACACACAGAGAAACAGATAAACTCGTAAAGCACCGATTTTGCGTTAGAGGGGCCCAAAAAGGATAAATAACTGGAAAGGGATCGAAAATATTCAATGCACAAACACTATTTTATTTTGATACACGATGTATGGGGTAGAATTCAAATGCTTTTCAAAGAAAACAAAATTGAGGTGCGTTTCAAGGGTAAACAAAATTTGGATGCTTTTCTTGTGCTCCAATTTGATGCCTTTTAAAGCACTCCCCGGATTACAAAAATAAAACTCAAGTACCGTGGGAACCCTGAACGAAGCACGAGCGGAAAATGAAGTTGAAATTCAAATTATTAAAAAGAAAAACTTCATATATTCTAGTAGAATACTTCACCAAGTACAAGATGCAAGGCGACCTCGAAGATAATTCACGAATCGAAGCCGGTCGTTCTGGATGAACAGAGAAGAGGGAAGATGTAGAAACCTCATTTTTCTTTTTTTTATCAACGCTCATTGTTTCACCGCACCCACCATTTTAAATCGGTCTGTGTAAGAAGGGCAAGGATTTGCGATCTTTTTTTAGTCCCCATCGAATCTTAGAAAGAGCTACCGCCTGAGAATTTATATTTATCAACTCAAGACAAATGCAACCTTTAAAATGCTGGAGTAAACGTTCTGGTACATTGTTACGACGTTTTAACCCTCGAAACGTTTTAGTATATTCGTTAACACTAGCTGATACCACTCAATTTCAACATAAGGTGACACATGAAAGTTATGTAATCATTTGGAACATAACTCAAAACCCAAAAAAGAAAAATAGCAAGACAGAAGTAACCTCTCCTTCCTGGAATACCCGTTCTGTTACATTGCAATAACGTTTTAACCCTCAAAACGTTTTAGTATATTCGTTAACACTAGCTGATACCACTCAATTTCAACATAAGGTGACACATGAAAGTTATGTAATCATTTGGAACATAACTCAAAACCCAAAAAAGAAAAATAACAAGACAGAAGTAACCTCTCCTTCCTGGAATACCCGTTCTGTTACATTGCAATAACGTTTTAACACTCAAAACGTTTTAGTATATTCGTTAACATTAACTGTTACCACTCAATTTCATCCTAAGGTGACCCATAGGAGTAATGTAATCATTTGAAACATTACCACAACCCCAAAACAAAATATTTATTTTCCACTTACTCAGTCTCAAAGCAATATAAAATCATCGCGAAATTTTTATGGAAATGTGTAAATATTTTACAGCAGTGTTGGCAATTAGTAACTTTACTTTAATTTACTTAATCACTAAGTTCCGAGAAAAACCTTATGGCAGTTTTGCCGCATGCAAAGGCATCTAGTTTTCCTATACATAAAACTAGAAATTCGTTTTTGTCTTTCATAAATTATTTAATGGCTATTTAAGGGATATATTTTATATAATTTTGCGGTTTCTTGATAACCTATATAAACAAACATACCTTGACCTACTAATTTATTTTAAAACAATGGGACCATAGAGTATGAACTCCTAACCCTTTAGATACCCAGAAAATACGTTTCCGTAAGAAGACTACAGAAAGTTCTTCACGTAGGAATTTTTATCTTTCCCCATATGTCTTCGTAGGTCGAAACACATAAATGTGTTTCATTAAAAAAAACGAGAAATTATTCAGTTTTTATTCGAAACAAAATATTTTTTCATGTCAACTCTCTTTTGCATACAAACAATTCAAATACTTTTCAAGGAATATTTGAGCTTCCTAAAACCTTTCAAGGAACCGCATTTCACCAATAATAATCTTCATTTTTAAGACTAAATTAAATGTCAGAAAAAGGAGGAAAATTGAAATGTAATGCAAAAGCTTTTAAAGTAAAAAAAAATTAATTAAAAAGAAACGTACAAAAAACACACTTAGCCCTTTTAAATCACTACATAACAAACAACGTAAATATAGGTCAAAAATAGTTTTACGTATTCTAAAATGTAAAGCATACGAGTAGAATACATTTCAATTTTTACCGTCGTGCAAATAAATATGACTAAACAAAATTACTAAATGAATATTAGCAGAATGCAATAAAAAAATGATAAAATATAGAATGAAAAGAAATTTTTTCGTTGCAGCCAAAATTTAGTGATATAAGGTTTAAGTAAAGTTAAGGACTAAGCGAAATATTGGAATTTTCCAAGGAGGCCTTTAAATAGAACAATAAATTCAAGAACTTTTCAAATACATTTCAAGTATATTCAAGCAAATAATTCAAATGTTGCATTCACAAAACAAAATAAAGATAAAACATATTTATCGGGATATGTACTAGTTGAAGAAATTTAGAATGCAAGTAAATTTTACATTAAATAGGGCTGAGGTAAAATTCTACGAATTTTCTGGGATTAAACAAAATTTTGTAATTTTCAAGGGTTTTAAAGAGCCCCGAAATAAAAATATAAATCGTGAGAACTTTGTGTGTGTGTGTGTACTCATCAATTTACAAACAAATTCTGATATTGTCACAGTAATGCTTTGTATTTTAATGTTTAGGTTGGTCAACAAGTATTCGCTTCTTGCATGCCAACGCTCTAGGAACAGATATGAAACATAAATTATACAAACAAGTTATTTCGCTTTGATGGACTAATCTAGTCTACAAGTCCTACAGAAGCGAAGATCCCATAACAGTAAGCTATAACTTACCGAGGCTAAAACGTCCGCGGTTCTCCGGCAAAATGACAGTCCCGAGTGAGAATCACGTGCTTTTGGTAATGCAGCGTGGTGTCGTTACCATGACAACTTGCTCTAACCATTCGACGGTTGCAATGTAAAGCTTGTGCGCTGAAAGATTGATCATAGCAAGATAAATGAGATCGACTGGGGGATAGAAATGCATACTGCAAATAATAGCAGATGGTACAATGGCCAGAAAGCTTCGAATAAAGTTTGTTCGCTGCACATGAAGCTCGATAATGAATCTCGACCAATCGTCAAAAAAGAAGAGAAAATTAAAATGTTAAAAAATAATAAGTGAAATCTAAAATCATTCTTGGACCCTTTGGAAGTATGTAAACATCACACCTCACAAATTCCATTCCATTTTGTTTAGACATTTAAGTTTATTTTGTTTTTACAACTTGATACTCGCGAACAAAAAAAAAATTAAACTATTTCCCTATTATTTACTTCAGAATATTATCTTTTGAAATAACTATTTTGCCTTTTTTTTAAAACCATTATGGCATAACGTGGATGAATTAAGCGGGGGTTAAAATTTTATAGTGCCAACTGAAAGGGAGTGAATTACAAGAAATAAAACGCGAACATGTTTCAAATTTTTGTTTTTCCCACGTAATCACTAGCATTGACCTCAAAGAATTCAAATATTTTTCAAGGACGTCCAATAAAATTTCATGGACCTCAAAAAGTTAATGATGAGCATTCGTTTTCAAGCAATTGAATAAAATTGAAAAATAAAACTGGGAAATTAAAATAGAGTATTTCCAATTAAATACATCATGGAAAAAAATTAAATAAAATTATTAAATCAATTGGCTGTATTCAATATAAAGGAGATGCGAAAAATATTACGAATTAAAAGTTTTGGGTCCTCCCAGAATTATGCATATTCCATATTCCGCAAATTATGTTTCAAATAATGCATACAGTTAAATTCAAGGACTTTTCCTGGGCTAGATTTATTTGATGATAAACAAAGATCAATTTCAAGATCAAGATAAATTTTGATGGTTTCAAGTACTTTTCCAACAGCCGAGTTAGAAAAATAAAATCAAGTGCATTTAAAGGACTTTCGATGCCTATGGAAATACTTGTTTGAATACTTGTTCGTTCTGAGCGGTCTACTGATACGGAAATGTTTTATAGTTGTTATAGGACATGCATGGTCTATAACTGGTGACATTTAACAATGCTTCACTATACCCATGTGTTAAAAAGTTACAGGATAGATATCGAACCAACATGGAGCGTGTTATTAACTTCTTACGCTTCATTGAGATTCTCCAGCTCATTGGATCAGTAACCATTTCAATCCTCGAGTGTCTTCTATTTGTAAATTCCCTCCAACAAGGACTTTCGTGTTAAGTTCTGGAAATCTTTCGAGAGAAATATTTGCATGCTTTGTTATAAAGATACACCTAATGGGGATGTCCAGTCATATTTGAAATGAGGTATATTAAATTACAAAACCACTGTGTAGCTAAATGGCATCAACTTATAATTCCCCCACAGCGGTTTTACCACAGTTAAAATTCCAGCCCTGTATATTCTTAAAGTAGTAAAAATAGCCCTTGTGTTGCTCCAGTGCGACAGTTGATTACCCACCTACTACCCTAAAATAGTAAAACTCCCTCCATCGAAGATACCCAACCATCGTGTGGCTAATAGGGATGTGACATCGATGTCGATGTTTTTGTAACATCGATGTTTATACTTGTCGACGTTTTATTTTTAAATGAATAAGTACCATCACAAAAATTAAAAAAATAACCAAGTGGCATAATTTTCATAATCAGCAAATTGAACATACTTTTAGACCAAATTGGCAAAGGGTCTGAAAAGTAGCGATGCGACATAGATGTCGATGTTTTCAAAACATCGATGTATTGGAGCCGATGTCGCATCACTAGTTGCTAAACCAATTTTTAAGAAATGGGGGAAAATTTAAATACACTGAATTTTAAAAACATCGATGGTTTGGGGGCGATGCATTATCAACATCGATGTTTTAATTTTGAACATCGATGTTTTGCGGTCGATGTCACATCACTAGTTGCTAAACCAGTTTTAAGAAATAGGGGGGGGGGAGTTTAAATACACTGAATTTACACTAATTTTGAACATCGATGTTTTGCTGTCGATGTCGCATCACTAGCGGCTAAGTGTCATAAAGTTGCACCTGTGTTGCCAGTATTACAATTCCAACCCTGCATGACCTCCAACAGTAAAAACCCTCCATTAAGGACCTTACGGTTGAAGTTCTGAAATGTACCGTGAGAAATTTCTGCAGGCATTGCTATGAAGGAGGGTACATCTAATAAGGACGGCGAGTAATTTTACACTGAGGCAGGTTAGATATACAACCAACGGTGTGGGGCCAGGTGAAATCAACTAGTTGCGAACGACAGCTTTGTTGCCATTATTAAAACTATCTAACCTTCCAATCGCAAATAACCTCCACCATGGACCTTCGTGTTATTGTCTGGAAATCTTTAGAGAAGAAATTCTGCAGGACAGATCAAGAAGCGAACTCGACAGGCGACGTTCAATGCAAACCGTCTGCCGTGACCGAATCTTAACCCGTTCCAGCATCATTCAATATGGAACCATACTCTTTCGCCAACGAAGAGATTTATAGGTACAAACGTGGCCCACGGTTTTCATTCCGGCGGAATACTTTCTTCGGCTGGATTCAGGTCTGCAGCTAAATGTGTTACAGGACCAGCTAAGATGCAAATACGACAGGCACATGTCAGGAAAACCGACTGTCGTAAATGAATCTTAGATCGTCGTGCACAAGCCTCCAAACTAAGCACAGCATACAACTTACACAGAACCAAATGAGTGTCTTCTTTTCCTATTAACATTTAAAACACTCTCGATAACTATTGCATTGTTGAAGTATAAAATACAAACAGGGGCAGATTCAGAAAACTTTCATATGGGGTCAACAAGGTCCCCACGAAGGCATTACCAAGAAGGTCTCTAGTTTGTTGCTTTGCCGTATCAGCCCAGCGGGTCAATTAAAATTATTCGGAGGACCGTATCTGATCAGCGGGATTGATAAAAATATTGGGAGGGCTGCATCTGGCCTGCGAGCCAGAAAAACATATCCGGAGGGGCGTATATAGTATGCAGGCTGATTATGTCGATGTTTTCAAAACATCGATGTTTTTTAAAAAGCATCGATGTATTTAACATCGATGTATTGGGGTCGATGTTTTGGTAACATCGATGTTTATACTTGTCGATGTTTTTACGTTGTCGATGTTTTATTTTTAATTGACAAAAGTACCGTTATAAAAATTTTAAAAATTACCAAGTAGCATAATTTTCATAATCAGCAAATTGAACATACCTTTAGACCAAAGTGACCAAGGATGAAGGGTCTGAAAAGTAGGGATGCGACATCGATGTCGATGTTTTAGAAAAAAACATCGATGTATTGGAGCCGATGTCGCATCACTAGTTGCTAAACCAGTTTTAAGAAATGGGAAAAGAAGTTTAAATACTCTAAATTTTTAAAACATCGTTGGTTTGGGGGCGATGTATTATCAACATCAATGTTTTAATTTTGAACATCGATCTTTTGCTGTCGATGTCGCATCAATAGTTGGTAAACCAGTATTAAGACATGGGGAAATAAGTTTAAATACACTGAATTTTAAAAACATCGATGGTTTGGGGGCGATGTATTATCAACATCAATGTTTTAATTTTGAACATCGATGTTTTGCTGTCGATGTCGCATCACTAGTTG
Source organism: Metellina segmentata (assembly GCA_947359465.1). Classification (NCBI taxonomy): domain Eukaryota; kingdom Metazoa; phylum Arthropoda; class Arachnida; order Araneae; family Tetragnathidae; genus Metellina; species Metellina segmentata. The sequence continues at coordinate 25,768,658 of OX375884.1, forward strand.
GTAAACCAGTTTTAAGAAATGGGAAAAGAAGTTTAAATACTCTAAATTTTTAAAACATCGTTGGTTTAGGGGCGATGTATTATCAACATCAATGTTTTAATTTTGAACATCGATCTTTTGCTGTCGATGTCGCATCAATAGTTGGTAAACCAGTATTAAGACATGGGGAAATAAGTTTAAATACACTGAATTTTAAAAACATCGATGGTTTGGGGGCGATGTATTATCAACATCAATGTTTTAATTTTGAACATCGATGTTTTGCTGTCGATGTCGCATCACAAGTTGCTAAACCAGTTTTAAGAAATGGGAAAAAAAGTTTAAATACACTCAATTTTAAAAACATCGATGTTTTTGGGTCGATGTATTATCAACATCGATGTTTTAATTTTGAACATCGATGTTTCAAAACATCGATGTTTTACTATCGATGTCGCATCCCTAATTCGAAGGGCCATATGTGACCTGTAGGCCGGTATAACCTTTTAGGAGAGCGGTATATGGTCTATTACCTATCTGGAGGGTAGTACCAGGTCAACGGGCCTACGGTAAATTTATTCATTACAGCTCATTTACCTTAGGCGTACGATCTTCCTACGGTTTTTGTGAACGCCAACTGACCCCAATCAGGACAACAGTTATTTCTCAAATAGCTAATAACGTTAAGCTTCAGTTGAAAAATGCTCAGAAATTTCATCCTAAACCTTTATAAATAGGTAAATAGAAAATAAACATCAAATTATTTGTTATTGAGATGCTTCTGTTGTTTAGTTTTAGTCACAGGAAAACCTTATCGCTACAAATGAAATAGTGTGTTCCAATGTAATAGTTACTTTTCGGCCATTTGCAGTTTACGGCTTCTAAACTTTATTCGGCTTTGATATTCTTTCTTCTTTATCGATCCTCAAAAGTCTGGACCTTTCATTCCTTTTTTAGGTCAGGGAAAGATCTCATCCAAACACACTTTCTAAAGCACGTATAAGAGATAAACAAACGAAAATATAACGAAATTTTCAAGCTAGTATTCGGTAATAAATTTATCCGTAGTGTGATAAGCATAACATTTTCTGAAACTTTAGAAGGTTGAAGTAAATGTTCTATATTTTATGTCTGAAAAAGGAGGAAGGCTAATAAAATATTTGAAAGCGCAGAGCAGACCCACTGCTGAAACAATATATAAGTTTTATGAGATTACAACGTTCGTGTGTATACAGCGCTGTAAAAATAATACAACACGTCTTTTTCAAGAAATGCATGAACAAGCCAAATTCCCAGCCAAAATTAAAAAATAGTAAGCAAAAGAGAAGATGTGCAATCGAAGACGATGAAATAAAAAGGCAGTTCAAGAATTTTGCATAATTTTCTATTATTGTTTTATTTTTTTATCATAAACATCATTTCGAAATGTTATTTTATTGAAGAATAAAATTGAAGATAATATTTTTCATTCAAATATTACAAACTACATAACTTAGAAAATTCGAATTGCTTTTTTCTTCTTCAAAATTAAAGGAATATTATGCGCAATCTTCAAATATAGTGATCGGAAAATTTTGCATACAACACTGGAATAGAATGACTCAACAGAATATGAAAACAATATCCCAATTGCATGTCTCTCGAGAGAATTTGGAAACATTTAACACTAAAAATTTCTTTTGAATTTATTTTGTATCTGCATCCGCTGACGGTTGCGCTAGTTTTAAAGCAGGTGATACACACAAACCTCTTGGATTCTCTTCTAAACATCAGGATCTTCTGATAAGAAAGTAAACATTTACTTTGGCAGAGAATTAAGTGTTGTTGTACTCCTAGTAGCTCCAGCTTTTTAAAAAGTAGTAGAAGAGAAATAAAGCAGCTGATTTTTCTCAATGAATTGTGAATTTACGAAGCCTGTCAGGGAAGAATCCCCAGCCATTGCTAATATAACAAGAACAGTTCGTGAGTCATTAATGCAACTTGGCAGCCAAGGAGAGGACATCAATACACATGCGTGATAAGTCACTAACCCATTGGACTAAACTATTGGGTGCTAGACGCCCTTGAGTTAGCATACGGAAGGTGATACCGTTGCATTCGCAATGTCCGAGCTAGTAGAGTAGCGAATTTGAATTAAATTTTGCGTTAAACTTGAAGTCGTCCGCAGAAATTAGTCAGATGATTAAGAAGTTCTCCCAATAGAAGACGTCTAGTTCTTCTCCTCCACCGAGGAAGGAGCGGTAACGTCAAGAACACATTGATTGTTATTGTAAAAATGTTGTCTATAACGAGTACACTCCTCCAAGTCAGTGATTAATAAGGAGTTTTAAATCTGTTCTTCGCCGGCTGACAGACGCAGTACGAAGAAAACGACCGCAGCTGTGAGCGAGCACGGACTCAGCTCCTATCCATACAACCCAGATTTGGCACCCTACGACTTCTGGCTTTTTCACAAAGCTAAAATCATCTCTGAAAGGGAAGAAATTTCAGTGTATGCGATGAGAACACGACAGTGGGGATTCCAACAATGGACAGCAGAATATTTGGAAAAGTGAAGATACTCTAGGAGAAGTGTATGAATTCCCAAGGTGTCTACTTTGAAGACAACTAGGAGCAAAAAGTCTTAGGCACAATATACCATGTTTCATATTACGTTTCTGGTTATTTTTCGGACCCAGACGTCGTATACCATCTATATATATAAAATTCAAATACCACTCACTCACTTATCACTGTATCTCAAGAACTACAAGTCCTAGGAAGCTGAAATTTTTCAGGGTGATTCTTCTCATACTGTAGAGGTGCACTAAGAAAGGATTTTGAAAAATTCTACTCATAAGAGGCCTAAAATTGACCTAAGGTCTAAGCCAAAAGCAATTCGAAATCGCCATAGAAATAACATTGAGTATAAAACGATTGCTATACGCAGCTTAGATTGCTTTACCAGTGTTTATCAAAAAACAATTTTTTTAAACAAATTAAATTATAATATTCATGTTTGAAGTGACTTTTGACTGCTTCCCTGATGAAAATAATATTTATAAATATTTTATTGATGGAAAAAGAATGTTTAAAGCTTTTAATTTCACATATCTTACATTTTGTGATGGAACACGACATCTCCCACCGAAACCTGACTTCTTTTTTCACTAACTATCGCATAAGTTACGGAAAAAAACTCTTTTTGATGGGACAGATGTCGGCATCACTGACAAATACTTAGTTGCACGGTTATTTTTCTTAATTTTTAGTATGGTGCTTTTTTCATTCAAAAATAAAACATCGACAATGTAAAAACATCTACAATGTTAAAACATTGACGTTAAACAAACATCGGCTCTAATAAATCGATGGTAAATACATCGATATTTTAAAACATCGACGTCGCATCCCTTCTTTTCAGACCCTTCACCATTGGCCACTTAGGTCTAAAAGTATGTTCAATTTACTGATTATGAAAATTATGCTACTTGGTTATTTTTTCAATTTTTATGATGGTACTTATCCATTTAAAAATAAAACGTCGACAAGTATAAACATCGGCTCTAATACATTGATGTTTTGAAAACATCGACATCGATGTCGCATCACTAGTAGTCATACGTTGTAGTTCGAATATATTTCAAAATTTTAATACAGATTTTCATTGAAAGACGATTAAAATAAATTCAATTTCATTTGTTTTTCGTGTTTCATGGGTGTTAATGAAAGCAGTACTCTATAGTCAAGTAACTACATCTACCATTCTAAATAGGTATGTGCTTTCCATTTAGAAACCGAATTTCTGAATTTAAAAAGTACCATAAGGGTTCAATTTAAAATTGTAGGTCCGTTGTAGAAAAGGGAATTTTTAACAAGACTTTGTTGATCTTGGAATAATATCACAGTTAGTAATTTTGAAAAATTGAACATTTTTGTCTTAAGAGACAGAAAGTCGAGGTTGCTTACTCTAATTATTGAAGCTGTTCTAATGCAACTTAGATACACGTGAATCGTTCGTTGAAAGCAGTGATTTTATTTTTGTTGCGCTGTAAAATCAAATTTGAGTTTATTAAAAAATTGTAATCGATTGAGTTTAATTTGTCTACACTGATAATATTTATTTCTAACACAAGCTCCGTTATTCCACATGCCACTGAATGGAATTTTCAGGAAAAATTGCGTTTGTTTCAAACTAAATCAGTCACGGATGCAGTAAATTTGTAGCCGCCTTCGACAAATAGAACGCGGGTTAATATGTAGCCTATCATACCCACAGGGTTCACAAACTGAAGTGAATCAAATGTGTGGATTGTTCAAACATCGTAGATTTGTATAGAGAATAGACAAATGCCAACTCTGTTTTATATATCTAACAGAAGTTCCGTTATTCCACCTGCCGCTGAATGGAATATTAAAGGAGAAATGCGCGTTTGCTTCAAACTAAATTTGTCACAAATGCCGTAACAATTTAACTTACCATCCTCTCATATTGATGATGACGTTCGAAAATATCGCATACTAGGTGCAAGAATGCCACAAGTAAAACATATTCATATGAAAACTAAATGCAAAACTATCCGCCAAAAATTCGCCATTTTTACTGAAAATGAATGCACAGGAATATTCGTAGTCACTCCAAAACTCAATATCAACTTTTGTAGTAGTCACCTTAGAAAAAATATTTTAGCAGAAGTGCGACGAATGTGAAATCCCATTTTCGCGAATGAGAGAAATAAATAAAAAAAACCTATTGACTGGGAATGTTAAGCTTTTTTTCGCAAAATCGGAATCGCTAAAGAAAGATTGAAAATTTCAACGGATTTAAAATCTGCGGAAAATTTCACTTTAGATTGATACCTAAAAATATGATTTTCTTTAAATAAATAATTTTTAAATTGAATATATCTTCAGCGGATTTGAAATCTGCGGAAAATTTTACACCATATTAATTCCTTACATCACGGCGTTGCCCGTGGTATCGGTTTGCTTGTGTCGCAAACGACTATTCTCTTTCTATTGGAAACTAGGTCTGAGATAATGCTTGGTGATAACTCAAAATTTGAATTTTAAATATTGAAATTCCCTTCGAACCCGCAGGATCAGTGTAGTTAAGATTCGATTTATTGTCAAAAATACAGAAGAACCTTGATTATCCGAGCTCCGATTAACCGACTGTCTACGAGACGATTTTGATACAGGGTTTTTAAAGCTTAAAATAAAGCTTTGATAACGAATATGCGCACCTTGTCCCAGGTCTGATTTGGCCGGAAAATGGTTTGTTGAGTTTTATGACGGCAAAATCAGCTATGCCAAACGCAACAAAAAATAAAGTTCAATAACATTTACATTTAAAAATATGAAGTTATAAACCAGTCCAACATTGAAAATATGAGTAAATATTTAAGAAAACAACATGAAAACAAAATGAACACACACTTCTAAAGCATGGAAAAAAGAAATACGTATAAACATCTCATCAACCTAAAAAAGTAAAATGTAGTTTTAAAGTGCATTGATATATAAGATGAAATGGTACGTAAAAGGTATGTAATACACGTCCAGAATTATTGTAAAATTATCGCAATAACTACATACTGTGACACAAATTCAGAGTATAGATTATTAATCCTTTCTTCTTGAATCCCCCCCTCCCAGTAGCAGAAGTATTAACAGTAATTTTGTTTCTGTAGTTCGTATAGGTTGCTTTGTGTTACTACGTCTGTATTATCCGAGTTTCTGGTTATCCGAGGTGATCTCAGTCCATATTACTCGGTCCACTACTCGGATAAATCAAGCTTCTACTGTGTTATTCTTTGTAGTAAATAAAATATATTAATTATGAGACCTTCAAGGCTTTTGGAAAAATTGAAAAAAATGTTAAATAAGAATAGATGGAATAATTTACGTTAACAGTGATGTAATATTTTTATTTTAGGTACAAAGATCACTATTTCCTTTCAGGCGATGGCTAGACGAATTGAAAACGATCCAAAACTCTTTTCTAATTTAAAACGTCTTTCTTAGAGCTTTGTGAGATTATCTGCTCTTTGATCACTTTTACAGTTACATTTCTAATTTGAAAAACGTAACGGTTACTCTGAGTCTCAACATTCTGGCGAGTTTCCGAGTTTGAAGTAAACATCTGAATAGAGATAAGGGACAAATAAATGGGCTCCATGACCGGTTGAGATGTTTTGTAACACCTCATTGAAAGAAAAAGGTGTTACACTTAAGTTATAGAGATAAAATCTTCCCATCTAAACAAAAATTTACTTTACAGCACTTAGTAAATCAAGTTAAATATCTGTGAGTCATCTACTAGATAAAGGATACGGAAATCTCGGTAATTCATTTCAAAGATTTCTTCGAATCTTAGAAGGCAATTGAATGCAAGTAGATTAAACAGATGTGGTGCACTTCTCACGCAGTTGTTGTACAGTTATTTTTCAAATTTGAAAACTACAACTGGTTACGCGCAGTTTCGACATTCAGGCGAGCTTCCTACCTTGTAGTAAACATCCGAATAGAGATAAACGTAAATATCAGTAGTTGCTTTTAAAAGAATTAGTTTTTAAAGAGACACAATCCCTTAAAATAACCAAAATGTCGAATAAAAATTTTATTTTATTAACTATACAACTTTAAAGAATATGCGTGCAAAATTGTATAGCTGTTGCTAAATTATAAAATGCCCTTTTCTCATCCTTTCATTTTTCATGATGACTATACGGCGCAATTAAAATGCCAATTTTTTTGTAATTTATGTGGACTTGAAACTTTTTGTGGTTGTTAATTATGATGTATTTGATAATTTTGTGTGCATGGGATAAGAATTTGAAGAATTGTTATTTCTTTCAAAAACTGATGAAATAAACTATGACTTTTCTATTTGCTGTTTTTTAAGTGTTTGTTACAAAAATTAGAGGAGGATTTGACTAACTTTGTGCACTCTACTTATATTTCGAAGGGATATTCATTATAAAAACCTGGTTTCTTAACCCTCTGAGTGTCACCCAGAGATTTCCCAAGTTGTGTAGTATTTCTTATCCCTCACAACACACATAATAAATAATTCGAGGGGATATTAATTATAAAAACCTGGTTTCTTAACCCTCTGAGTGTCACCGAGAGATTTCCCAAGTTGTGTAGTATTTCTTATCCCTCACCAACACATATAATAAATAAATAACTCAATCTATTGGTTGAAATAATTCTACAAAATATACATTGGTAAAGAAGGTAAAAACTGGTTAAAAGTCAAAAGACAAAATATCCACTTGAGATGATCACTGATCATGAAATGCAGCCATCGAAATCATACCAGCAAGCTAATTTTGCGCAGCTTGTCCACTACAGGACCTTGCTTCATTAAGTCCAAGTCAATTAACCATTCAACCTTCGAGCTAAGAGGAACACTAAACTTTTCTCAGATTACTTTAAGACATTATCTTGCACAGGCGATTAATGGAATTTCAGAACAAAATGCCGTTAACTAAAGACGATTTTTGATCGTGAAATCTTGTATTGATATCACCAATTACTTCAAGCTAAGAGGATCAGTTCCCTATAATTCCGAAACACTTACAGTTCGTTGACGAAAGTGTGGGATAAAGGTATCTCTAAAACTCCCAGCACTGAATACCTTGACGTTATGACTAGGGCAACTTTTTTGTTGCAGTAAAAATGGGAAAAGTTGCATTTTTCATTTCCTAAAGTTGCATTTATCATTTCCTAAAGTTGCATTTATCATTTCCTAAAGTTGCATTTATCATTTCCTAAAGTTGCATTTATCATTTCCTAAAGTTGCATTTATCATTTCCTAAAGTTGCATTTATTTTTGGTACACTAAATTCTAAAATAAATTATTCGTAAAAAATGAAAAAATGAAAAATATTTTGACAATTTTAGTTGTGTACAACAGTATTATAATACGTACAGAAATACAAAAGAACGGCCGATCCTTGGCCAGTAATTTCTTTAACATTGAAAACTTGCTCCAGCCGCAGTCATATATTGTGCTGTATTGGATAATAGAAGCTCAAAATCCAACATTCAGAGATTTTAAAACGTCATCTACAAGGCGAACAACATATTGATGATCGACACTCACCTCGCAAACTCTGCAGTCGATTACGGAAGTTTCCTCTGAATTATCTAGAGTGCCAACCAATGTGTTAAAGTACTTCTTGCCATTTATTTCACTTTCGTCTTAGAACGAACACCTTATTACCATGAACTTGTTTGATCCGCAATACTTCGGCGTTCGCAAGATCAGACACACGTGATCGAAGGGTTGATTCAGAGAGCAAAAAATGAAATAGTAATTTGATATTAATGAATTTTAAGCTATATTTTAAAAAGTGGCAAGTAGTTGCATCTAAGCAAAAGTTGTATTTATGCAGAAAGTTGTATTTATGTTACTGTTATAACTCACTTACAATACACCCCATGTAGGAGGAATTTTGGTTTTAGTACTTTACATGCAGCGTAGAAAGTGTGAAAAAAAGTTGCATTTGTTGCAAAAAGTTGCCTAGTTATGACTTTCCTCCGTGATGTCTTAAGAGACTGGTTTTCAATAGCTTCTTGAGGGGTGTATGTCTACGAGTCAGAAGATAATTGCCATAGAATATTAATTACAAAACATATCTCAGTTGAAAAAACATCGCATTCTAAATTTTTCGCAATTTGTTTTCAGACACAGTCTTGTAACTTGCAGAGGTAATAGGCGATTGGTGGAAATCTCGAAGGACAAAAAACTGATACAAAATAGATAATTGTTGATCATGAAATGTAGCCATTGAAATCGCAAAGACAATTCCTTCAAGCCAACAGGACTAGTTTCCTATATTTTCGAAGCACTTGTCATGAAGAAAGCGCGGGGTCAAAGTAATCTTTTGCATCTCCAGCACTACATCTTGGTACATGGTTTTTCTCGGTGATGTCTAAGAGGACTTGCTTACAATAGCTCCTTGAGGGGTGTGTGTCTACGAGTCAGTAGAAGATAAGAACATGCCAAGTAACGTTCAATAAACTACTTAACGTAATCTTATCTTAAACTGACAAGTATCATCCATCAAAACTTTCACACTTGTATGATGCGAACGGAGTGTTCCACATACTGTTCTTGTATTTTCTGCATTTTCAGCAATGAGAAGAACTGAGCCACTTAGGTTCCTTGTCCACAAAACTGGTGCTGCCCTCGAGATCTTTCAAAGATATCTGCAGCGTTGGAGCAAATTGAATTGCAGGGTTTCGCAAAATCTCATTTAAAAGAACTGTGTTATATAAGTTAAAAAGTCAATTTCGTGTTAAAAGTTTTTACTCTAAAATTATTTAAAAGTTCTCTAACTCTAGTTGATTCTGTAAAGGCAACATAAAATTAATCTTCACTAGATTATTTTCAATAATTAGTGATACTACTGATTTAACAAATAGTAGTTTTTAATAATTCCTACTGAAGTACTAAGGATTGATTCTTTCATCTATAATTTTGCTACATTATTCAACACGTAAATGTTTAATATCCATTACCATAATGAAACAGCTGAGTTGAATGAATGATCGGCGATCAGAAAGAGACATACAACTTAAGTGAGGGCATCTGTTTGAAGTGAGGTGAGGGAAGGTACTAAAGATGAAATTGGCTAGTGTGTATTGGAGGACTACCTGGAGTAAATAAACAGACCAGAGGGTTAAAAGAGAGTATGAACGGGAGTTATTCTGAAACGGCAAGGGACTTTATGCGATGAAAATTATATTTTAAGGGGTTAATTTTTGTATTATTTCATGATAAACAGTATATTATTTCTCGGAGGTTGATATATCTGTTGATTACTTCAAATCAAAAAGTAATTTGCTTCAATGAAGCGTTTTGTTTAACCTCTTATCTAACTGTCTTGGTGTGTGTCTTTCAGTGAAGTTTTGGATCATATTCTTAGGTTATATGAAATTGGCTATTTTTTTTTATATAGAGAAACAACAATTAAATAAATAACACTCTTTTAATAACATGTATAATATCAATAGAAGACAAATATTCCCGGTGATTGGAGCAGAGTTAGTTGAGGTGCGAAAAACCGTGATTACAGAAATGAAGTACTCCCTCGATAGTGACATTGATTTTCAATTGTAGGTGTTCTTGTTCGTTCCTTTGCTGCACAACTTCAAGGCAATCATAGACAAGGCTTTGCCGCGCATAACTGTATATACTGCTAAGCTCAGTCTTGTCTAGGACCAACTTGAGTAACTATCCGTTTTTCAGACTCCTTTGATGGAACCGAAAGTACCTATGTATCGGTCCTGAATCAATCATTCCATTGAATTATTAACGTCCATTCAGAGTTGGATGCATACCTCCCGAAGGCTTCTACAATACATTATGGAAATTACGATCCTTGTTTAATTGTGTAAAAAAATTGTAAACAAACAAAATCACATGTTTAAGGGGACTGGACTTTAAAAATCACCCAAATCGACTACTATACTTTCAGTTAAAAATTTAATTTATATCAAACTTTATAGATAGCAAACGAAGTTTTCAATTACGATCACTTTTGATGAAGTTGCACAAAACATCTCTACTATTATAAAAGGACCTGTTTGTCTGTTTATGTGTACGCATTGTCCTGACGAATCTATGGCACTTACAGTTTTCAATTTTAGCACACAGGTAGTCTGAATTTTTTGCAATTTTTGTGCGAGCCCGAATTTAAAAATTTGATCTAGAACATTTTAAAATTACTTTATTGGAATTTAATTATTATTTTTTTTCCTTAGAATGACAACACTACAAAGAAATCTAAAATCATTTTTCCGTTTCATTCTGAGGAAGAACGATTTCAACCGAAGAACAAAACAAATAAAATTTTAACTGGATTTATATAGTTCTTTTTTCTATCTCCTAGATCGTTAAAGATAGAGCAAAATTTCAACGGATTTGAAAACTGCGGAAAATTTCACAGAAGATCGATACCTAAAAATATGATTTTCTTTGAACAAATAATTTTTAAATTGAAACTTTTATATTTTTTCCCATGCGAATTAGACAAGATCGTGTTCTTGAAATCACTGATTCCATTTCCTGCGCTCAAACAATTCCAGCGAAGGAAAGCAAAACAAATAAAAAAAAATTGACTGTCATTGTTTAGCTCTTTTTTTCAAAACCGGGATCGTTATAGATTGATTGAAAATTTTAACTGATTTGACATACTTATACGTTTGATTTTATTTTAATAAATAATTTTTCAATTAAGTATTCACATTTTTGCAATCGCCGGGGGTTAGCGAGCAGTGGTCACACCTGACCCTACGAAAAGAACTGTCATGGGCAACGCCATGCTGGCCACGCAGTGTCTAGTATGGTAGATAAGAATGATTATAATGAAAAAACTACAAAAATGTGTTTCTCTTGTATTAAGATTATTTGACATTCTTCTGATTTTGAATAGGCCGTATGTATGAGTTTTAAATTTTTTTTTGTTCAATCACTTTAATCTATATTATTTGATACCTAATTTCAAATGAGAAGTACATCATGTTTTCTAGTTTTGAAATTCCGATTAAAAATGTTGCTTATCCCATGCTTTTTTTCAAAATATAAGGTGTTTTGGCTTTACTATTGCTTTGAGAATTGAGTTTAGCTTTAATATATATATACACATTTTTTTTTAAACCAAACGTCACATATAAACTTTTCAGTGGGAAAACAGTCGCTGAAAAATTTTATTACGATGAGATCATAACTTCCAAACTTTGTTTTGAAAGTTCACTGTAAAGGATATAATTTGGTAGAAAAGGCAGTTTGGGAAAAACACTGATTTATGTAGAAGTTCAATGGAACCCGAATATCAAGGTTCTCTCAAAGAAAAGCTTAACAGTCTAGAGAAAGTGTAAACATTGCACATGTCATAAGTCTTTTTTCATTTAGCTCATATCTTTTTGTATCTTATTTATCCATTCATTTCCTCTTTCTCGTACCCGACACTCTCATTTGAATATTACGGTCTCAGCAATTTTTAATTGTTACTTCTCCGTTCCCAAATATAACCCGATCGTGATAGAGTAAAATCACGCCAAGTATACTTTCTCAGGCTCTCTTTCTCTTTCTCTCTTCAATGACTCCCTCAACGCCACATACAAATAGTAGGAAAAGATGGTTTTCTTGCTGTGACCATCAAGTAAGATGCTCAGAGATGAGCTGCTTATAACGGGTGTGGACCCACAATTCCATTGTTCGACCCACGACTGCACAATTCTTCAATTACGACATAAATATCGACTCTACCCACCCACATCAGGGCAGTCCAAATACATGTGAAACAGTAGATTTGGTACCATAAATTTTTGAAAATAGTCGAAATAATACAAAATGAATCGGCTAAAACACAAAATATGCTAATTAAGTATAAAACAAACTTCGAAGATCTTGTCAAAAAATTAAAATTTTAAAATAAATTTAGACCAATTGTTTTTTTAAAAGGTTTACATGACAATTTAGCAACCACAGATTCTGATGTTTTTCTTTCATTATTGCCACAGCTTGGCGCCAAAACTTTGAGATTGAAATGTCTTTTGGAAAATTTTGTATGTAAAGAACACCGAAAATCATTTTTCAGCTCGCTGTTAGTTAAAAAAAAAAGGGGGGCTTAAATTTCGTTAACCTTTGCTAAATTTTCAGAAAGTCGACAAAATTTTCGAAAAGCAGCTTTTGAGACGATTTTGCTTAAAAAGATGTCACCTTTTCAAAAACTATCCATAAAATTCTTTAACAATATTTATATACATTAACAATGTTATTTAAACACAAGAACATATTCTTTAACCAATCTCAAACAGAGAAACATAATTACCCCTTTCTCCACAACAACCCTAAGCGACCGTTTAAATACTAGAAACGCTGATCATACATTTGTCTAGGATAAATAACAATTACCCACACTCATGGAACTAAAAGCAAAATGCCACTTTTGGCGTCAACTGATTCCTTGAATAGTTCCTCTCATCACAAATACTCTGTAGTTGAGTTGGAAGCGTCACTGGTATCAACGCTAACGACCCCAATTCAAACCCCACTTTTCTTTTTTATCCCCTATAATTAAAAAATATTCCTAAAATGCTATTCAATTCAACTTAATTTCACCCAATAAATCATGTGAATATAATTTCAATTTATTTTCTTCCCTTCTGATTATCTCTTTCCTTTTCAAAGTCCTTAATTCCTTTCCTAACAATCAACTTGCTAAGTATTAAATTATTAACTCGTTAAACTATTTTTCTCAGTAATCTAATGCGTAGAAAAGCAATAAGTAACAAAAGCGCAAAAAGTAACAAGTAAAAGCGCAATAAGTAACATGTAAAAGCGCAAAAGGTAACAAGTAAAATAGTGAGAAGATAAGTAATAAGTAAATTCGTAATAAGTAAAAGCAATCTGCGAGATCATGGACTTCAAACGCATGTGATTTAAGACTCCAAACTCAATTTCTTTTAAAAAATGATGTATTATTTCTACTTTATTCATGTCGCACCCCGGTAAGAAAAGTGATACAAGTCAAAAAATAAAAATTTTGATATGTCATTGACAAATATGTATGAGGTGCCCCAGCGTGTTAGATTACTATTCTATAGAATATAATAGAAGTTACCACCATAAATACTTACCTAAAATTTAAAAGAAACTTATACTATTTCAATATATGTTTTATAGTATCCTTTAAGTTGATGTTTCTCAAATTCTGCAATTTTGAGTTGTGTCACTTTTCTTGCCGGGATGCGATGTGTTTACGAGTTCAAGCATGATGTATGTGATGAATTCTGGCAAAAGGCTTGAGTGTGCAATTTATTCGGAATAAATTTTGTGTGACGTGATACATCACCCCACTCTTGGATTCCGATTTCTTCACTTCCTGACAGTTTCTACTTTTTTACTAATATCCTTGAAAATGTAGTGCGCAAGTCATTCGAGGGCTAAGATTATTCGAGACAATATGGTATACAAAAGACCAATATAACTACCAGGGTTCCAACGTTTTTTCACATAATAACTCGAGTACTTTTAATGAGTTTCAAAAAAATTTCAAGAATCTTATTTTGTCAACAATGAGCGATCATTTTCAAGAGACTGTTAATACTAACACATGAAATCATAACAATAACACATGATTAGATCATTATAAATTTGATGTTGAAAGTATTGCTAAATAAAATAAGCAAATATTTCGAAGGTTACACCAGGTAAGGTTCGATGGTTTGGTTTCCAATCCTATTTCATGGGGTCGCATTTATACCACATGATAGGGCAAGTGCATGTCATGAACATTGTTTTTGAAATGCGATGTATCGTGAATGGAACAAAAGCATATCATTCATGACTTTCTTTGGTATGTGCAACTACCCTAATGAAATTTTAAGCGTTCTACCGATGACACTAATTTATAGGATTCCTTCAAGTATTTAAACTAGGTAACAACCCATACTTTAATAAAACACGTTTAATATTTAATGGATGCACTTATCCAGCGAACGCACCACTTCACACCTTATTAGATAATGTACAAGTTGAAGAAAACTAGGCTGCAAGTGAAATTTATTTAAATTTAGAACTGGGGTAAAATTGGGGAAAGAACTTTTCTCAAGGACTAAACTAAATTTTGCTTTTTTCAAGGCTCTCTTTCCAGAACCCCTAAAAATAATAATAAAATGTTTTTTTCAGGGCCATCGAGTATCATGGGAACCATGTTACTATTCTAACGCAAATGTAACAGATAAAGGTATAATCCTGAACTTAAAAGTTCCGTGAAAGTGCAAGTTGAAACATTATTCTTGGCATTAGAATAGCGACTTACTCATACAGAAGTGATTCTACATGACACATTCTGGGTTATATTTATGACCCTTTATTGAACTAAAACGCGAAAGAGAGCATGCATAGCATCACTTCTTTGAGTGTGCAATCACCACTTTCAGTTAATCGATCCTGAGTACAAATAAATTTTATATAATATAAGGTCTGATGGTAAAATTCACTCGAGGACTGAACTAAATTTTGGTATTTTGCAAGGCACCCTTTCAGGATCCATAAAAACAATAAATAAATACCTTTCAAGAACTTAACGGAAATTTTTGTATTTTTATAGGTTCCTTTTCCACAGGATTCCGAAAACTAATACTAATCAAGGACTAAACTAAAGTTCGATATTCTATCACGACCCTTTAAAAATGAATAAAATACTTAAAGGATTTTGAAGGATCATGGGAATCCCATGTTACAATTTCTACCTCAAAGGTAACAGAAAGAAAGGTATAACTCTGATATTAAAAGCTTTGCGAATCCAGAAAAAGTGCAGCTCTACATAACACATTTTGGGTCACGTTTATGACCCTTTATTGAACCAAAAAGCGAAAGAGAGCATGTAAGCATCACTTCTTTGAGTGTGCAATCACCACTTTCAGTAAATCGATCCTGAGTACAAATAAATTTTATATAATACAAAGTCTGATGTAAAATTCACTCGAGGACTGAACTAAATTTTGTTATTTAGCAAGGCACCCTTTCAGGATCCATAAAAACAATAAATAAATACCTTTCAAGAACTTAAGGGAAATTTTTGTATTTTTAAAGGTTCCTTTTCCATAGGATTCCTAAAACTAATACTAATCAAGGACTAAACTAAAGTTCGATATTTTTCCAGGACCCCTAAAAAATTAATAAAATACTTAAAGGATTTTCAAGGATCATGTGAATCCCCATGTTACAATTTCTACCTCAAAAGTAACAGAAAGAAAGGTATAACTCTGATAATAAAAGCTTTGCGAATCCAGGAAAAGTGCAGCTCTACATAACACATTTTGGGTCACATTTATGACCCTTTATTGAACCAAAAAGCGAAAGGCAGCATGCTTAACATCACTCCTTTGCGTGCTCTATTATCACTTTTCCATTAATCGATCCTGAATAAATGCTACAAACGTCAGGTTAAACTCCTGATTTTTGTGGACACTCCAGACGTCGATGACCTATTTCGGAAGCCTAATAGCTTCCTTCGCATTGAAACATATAGGGCAGTCCTTGGGAATGGCCCAGTTTTGGTCGCGTGGTTATCCCATTTTGGCCTTTTCACAGATTCTCTACAAGGCGCGGCTAGACGACGTTTGTCTCCGCCCACAACATAATGCAGAAAAGATTAAGATTAAAGCGTATGGGCCGCCTCATGTTACTTCTGCTAGGAAAAATAAGGTTACATCTCGAATAGATAGAAAACTATTCACAGGAGTATCGTGACTCCGCAGTGTGTTTCTAAACTGTAAGATGTATTACTTACAAATGCCATGTGTTTGATAATTAAGTCATTAGACTTCTTGCTTCCCAATTTCTCTAAACAACACAATTAAAACTATTAAGAGTAGTACACGCGTCTAAATGTTCGATATGCACGAACAAGAGATCACATAATTGTACAAACAATTTTTGTACGGCAATTTTTGTTTTCAAGGAACGGCGAATCAGAGTTTGCACAGAGCAATATGAATGAAATGCTTTAAAAACTTATGATTACACATAGGAACTATACAGGAGAATTTGAAACATGTAAATTAAAGGAAGGATGAATCAGCGTCCTTATATGAGCAATATAAAAGAAGTACTTTAAAAGCTTGAGATTACACATAGGAACTAAACAGGAGAGTTCGCCATGTGTAAGTTCAACTAAGGATGATGAATCAGCGTCCTTACATGAGCAATATGAATAAGTACTTTAATGAATAAAAATAACATACTTAAACAAAACATGAAAATTCGTCAAATGTTTGTTTTCAAGGAGCGGTATGATCAATACGAATGAAGTACAACATAAGATTATATGCAAGGAACTAAATAGGAGAATTCGTCGAATATATAAGTAATCAAGGAAATAATTTCATTCAAATATTTACTTCATCGCAAGCAGAGCAGCGTGGCTTGATCTGCTCTGCGTAGTGTCGCTCACAGTACAGCACGCTATCTCGAACGCAATACGTGAGGTCCACCAGCAATTCTTCGCATACGGAACAGAAGAAACAGGAGGGATGGAAAGAGACATCTTCGCCCAATTTCGGGGCCACAACACACAACTCGCCGGCAAACAAGTCGCCATCACAGTTTTTGCACGTCTGGAAATAAAGTAATACAAATTACACAAAGCAAACCAACATAGTGTATCCTAAGATTTTTATACTGTGAATCGATATTTTGTACAATAACAATACCAACTACCCTAACATTGAATACAGCTTTTATCTATTAAAGTAACGCCTTTGATATTTCACCTATTCCTATCGATTCGCTTTTTTAAATTCATTGTATTGATTTTAACGTCTCCAGGTATATCACCAGAAACTAAATGTTGAACTAAACTTTTAAAAAATAATTTTGCTACGCGAAAGGATTTTTTAAACTAATAATCCGTTCTCAGACGTTGATACATATTTTAATGATTTCAATTCAATAAGTAATCTGCCTCAACGAAGTGTTTTGGAGCAACTTGTCCGTTTTCGGATCATGCGTCATAAAACCCTAACATCCAATTCAACTAATGAAGTGTTTTGTTTACCTAAATGGATATGTAAAAGTCTTTTTGCAGTGCATTTTGTGAACCATTTTGTGATTCGATATTCTCTCTCTCTGCGATTCGATATTTTTCTGCAGAGTAAAAGCATAAAATACAAATAGAAATAATATATACAAAACATTTTATCGGAGATCTACACTGAACGTAATTAAACTTCGTTCAACGCGACAAAATTGCAAATTACAATCTGAAATAAAATATTTTTTGCATTCGAAAGAAAATTATAACCATGAACAAAGAGAAGGCTAGTATGGTTTAGCGTTACTTAACTCATATCGGGAGAAAAATCCAAGTCAATTTCAATCTCAAATACCATTCGATATGCAATTATTTGAAAAATTAAAGTAGATAATCAATCTTTGCATTTAAGGTAAGTGTACAGGTAATATACACTACTAGTAACAGACACTTTTCAATTCCTAAACAAAAAATAAGCTTTATACGCTTTCTAGAGATTGAAAGTGCAAATAGGTTTTCAGCTAGCACACTCTGGATGGGGATACCTGAACTACAGGTGACATAATGTCATAATGGCCGATTGTCAGTTGATTTTCTGATGACACAGGCTTGGTGTCAGTCTTTTCTTTAGGAGGCAAATTCTAAATTTTATTCATAATTTGGAATAACTTTAATTCATAAAAACAGAACCTTTATCATTTCTTAAATAAAAATTGTGCAGAATTTGTTTCTTGTGTTTAATCGAGTATCAAACAACCTGTTGTTCCCGAAAAATGGATGGCTATTACTGGAACCACATTTCAGCTATAAAACTATTAATAACCTAAAATGACCAGGTCTAATGTTGAATCATTTTATTATTTTTATTTCCCTTTAATCTATGTCTTTGATTGTTTAGTAATGTATCAAGAATATCTCTGTGGAAGTTTTATTTAATTCTTATCAAAGGAACTAGTAATAGACATGCATGTCTCTTTCTGATGCATCAGCCTGTCTAATACTGGTTCATGGAGGAAAATTAATCTTTTTTTTTCCGTTTTAGTTTCTCTCTCTCTTTCTAATATTCTGTTTATATAATTCATTTAGTGGTTCTTTTGCAGACCATAAAAAGCATTATTATAACTATTTAAAAAATTTATTTGTTTTTAGATAAGCAACATGGGTCCTAAGTCAATAAAAATCTGGAAATATCCTGAAGAAAATACGTTGAATGCTATTAGTGACGTCAATCATGATGTCCCAATAGCGACTGCCGCTAAAAAACACGGTGTGCCACGAATAACTTTAATGTATAAAGTTAAGGGGAAATCGCTATTACATTGAAAAATAGGGCCGCCTTCAACACTGAGTGCTGATGAAGAACAAATAATTTCTGATTGGATAGTATCAATAGCAAATACTGGATTGCCAGTTTCTAAAGACAACGTATTGCAGAGTGTCCAGCAGCTTATTAAAAAATTTAAAAAGGAAAATCGATTTCTAAATGATTGTCCTGGCCGAACGTGGTTTCAACTTGTGATAAACGTTGACTGACGTGACCAGGTCTAATGTTGAATCATTTTATTATTTTTATTTCCCTTTAATCTATGTCTTTGATTGTTTAGTAATTTATCAAGAATATCTCTGTGGAAGTTTTATTTAATTCTTATCAAAGGAACTAGTAATAGACATGCATGTCTCTTTCTGATGCATCAGCCTGTCTAATACTGGTTCATGGAGGAAAATTAATCTTTTTTTTTTCCGTTTTAGTTTCTCTCTCTCTTTCTAATATTCTGTTTATATAATTCATTTAGTGGTTCTTTTGCAGACCATAAAAAGTATTATTATAACTATTTAAAAAATTTATTTGTTTTTAGATAAGCAACATGGGTCCTAAGTCATTAAAAATCTGGAAATATCCTGAAGAAAATACATTGAATGCTATTAGTGACGTCAATCATGATGTCCCAATAGCGACTGCCGCTAAAAAACACGGCGTGCCACGAATAACTTTAATGTATAAAGTTAAGGGGAAATCGCTATTACATTGAAAAATAGGGCCGCCTTCAACACTGAGTGCTGATGAAGAACAAATAATTTCTGATTGGATAGTATCAATAGCAAATACTGGATTGCCAGTTTCTAAAGACAACGTATTGCAGAGTGTCCAGCAGCTTATTAAAAAATTTAAAAAGGAAAATCGATTTCTAAATGATTGTCCTGGCCGAACGTGGTTTCAACTTGTGATAAACGTGGAACGAAAAGAAATTTCGTCGTTGTAAGATGATCCTGAGTGGTTTCCTCAGGAAGCAGTATCGATGATATTAAATTAAGGTATTAAAACACTGATATAAAAGTGTGTTTGTTTTTTAAGTATTGTTTAATAAATCACCATAAGCATTGTAAAAGCACTTCAGCCAAATTTATTTAAGTCTGTGATTTTTTGTTTTTTCATGGTTTAAAATAATGATAGTACACAAAGATTAACGTTTGTTTAATGTTGATGGTTGCTCTTCAAGTAAAAATTGTTTAAGAATATCTTTGTAAGAATGAATTGTTAAGAATAATTTCGTAAATAATATAAAAGTGTACCTATGCTTTATTAATATCCTATTTATTTGCCCTTCTATCAAAATATATATCAAAAGTTATAGTTTTGTACTGTTAGTGCTAGTTTTTTCAATAAAAAAAATCACGTCTATTACTGATACATGAGAGTGTCTAATACAGGATTTTTGAAAAATCGAAGTGTCTATATTGATACAATATCAGATATCATAATTTTTGAATTTGTTTAGAAAAAATAAAACGAATTGTCTAGCAAACAAAATAAGTTACAAAAATAAATTTGTTGACGACTAAATCAATTTGTAAATATCCCCTATCAAAATTAATGATGTGGTTCACGCTAATGTTTAAAATTTCTTAATTGTCTATTACCGGTATTAACAATACCTACCTGTATATGTTAAATAAAAGGCATTAGAAATCGGATTACTCTATCAAAAATTTGGATATCCTACTAGATAATCAAACCAAAAAATTAATTTAAGAGAACCCACAATTTTGAACAGAACAGTGCCTGAATAATTCAAAATTCAGTAATTTACACATCGCAAGAGAAATCAGACTAAAAAACAAGTACGGATATCACTACTACACATCACGAGAATTCTTGATGCCTGTCTGGGTGGTGGCTGTCGCTATATGAATAGGGCTCGTTCATTATGAGTAGGGGTAACTCTCGGAGATGACGGACATTTTATTGTGTTTTTCGCAAATGTTAGTGGCGGATGGAGGCAATTTGCTAGTATAAGTTTTCTCGTTGACAAGTAAAATTCATTTCAAATACATTTCCAGTGTCATTAAGAGCGCCGATATGACAAACTTGAATACATTTCTGGAAATATCCCTTATGGAAAATAGAACAAGGCCTGTTTCTACGGCAACAGACTGACACATTTTATGTCTAAAGCGGTTCTCATGGTAGACAGACAGCACGTGTTACTTCAATGATATCGGTTACACGAGGATATTTTAGCTGGAGACAGTTTAATACAGTTTTCTTGATACCAGTATTTTTTCTATGAAGGAACCTGTTTGACAAACGCTAATGAAGGCTATCAAAGTATAATCTTATAGAATACTCATGGCTTACTCACTGGCTTAATTCCTTTTGTGAAGAAAAGGGTTACAAAGGAATAAGTACAAAGAGGTGAAAAAATGTTGAAGTGTTCTACAGATTCGAGATCCATGATTCTATATACTTATTTAGAACATTCCAAATACTCTACGTATATCATAAATTGAAATTACTTAGAACTTTGAATTTTTTGCATGAATTTATATTTCCTCTTCACACTACTGAATTATATATATATATATATATATATATATATATATATATATATATATATATATATATATATATATATATATATATATATATATATATATATATATATATATATATATATATATATGATATCTTTAAAAATATATGGTAGAAATTTTATGCTTGTCCACCAAGTATGCATTGTACGCAAAAGTCCTAAATCCATAAATTCCGGTTTGAGCTTGGATGTTTGTTATAGCAATTCAGAATCCAGTTTAAGCCATAGGTCCCAGTCTAATTAGGCAAAACAATTGTTATAGAGCGTTTAACCAGACCCACAAAAAATCTGATTCGACTTTCTTCCACGACACTTTCACAAACAGAGAATAATTTCTCAACTTTCAAACACTCCATTTTAATAAGGAAATTCGTGAGTAAAATTTAAAATTTCAAGCACTTGCGCTTTTGAAAAGCAGGAAGTGCATTTACAAAATAGTCAAATAACTCATTAGTATTTATGGCGAAAATATTTTCGATCTTCAAAATAAATAAAATAATCATATCTGAAATTAACACCATGATAAAGTATGAAAGGTTTTCTAGATCTTACAGTTGATCCAAGTTTCAGATTTAGTAAAAATGGACAAGGAGGTTGTAATTAAATTGTCTACAGAATTCTGTTAAAAAATACAAAGAAATTGCACCTAGGCAAAACGAAATCATACTCAGGAAGAACTAAGCGCTGAACTCAAGCAATCGGTTGTAGGTAGCACCACATTCGTAGCCTCCATTTTACTATAAAATAATAAACCTTCGTAATCTAATACATACGATATTCAAAAAGCGCGTAATGTGCAATATATGCATCAATTGATATTCAGGTGACATGTAAAACACAGAGAAGCACATCCAATTTGAGATCTAGTCTCCACCGTAAAATCACATTTGGTGTGGCGTATGGTAAAATCGAATCGGGTACATTTGAGAAGGCAGGTTAAAATGACGATTTCATGACGGGTAAGTAAAAGGCTGGATGAGACGTAACAGACATTAAAAGCCTCACAGAACTGGTAGCGAGAAATTAAATAATATAGAACTACTCAGATCCGTTATTCAAGAAGACCATGTTGCTGCGCCTCTTTAATGCACTCGATTATTATAAAAATACAAAGAAATTATACTATAAATATACCTGGGCAAAACCAAATCACACTCAGAAGGAAGTGCAGAACGCTGAGCTTCTCATGCAACCGATTGTAGGCTGCAACACATTCGTAGGTTTCATTCTTCCATGATTAATTAATTACATTAATCGCAATGAGATACATTCGACTTTCGAGTAGCGTACAATGTGCATTGTATGCATCAGTCCACATTCAGGCGAAATGTAAAACACCGACGAGATCCAAAAATCACATTTGGTATGGCATATTAAAAGTCCAACCATATACATTTCATGATGCTTTATATTATGATGACAACGGGTAATAACTGGCAAGTTAAAAGCAGGATACCCCAAAACAGACATTAAACGAAGCACAGAACTGAATCAAAAATGAAAGAAAATAGAATAAATCAGACACGTTATTCAAGCAGACCAAGTTGTGCTTCTTTAATGCACTAAGATAAGCTAATGCTCTGTCTGTTTAACACACACCACTAAAGTGAAGCTTGAAATATTTTTCCTCTGCCGGTATACACCTTTACACTTATTGCACAGCATGAGGTTCTTCGGCAATAGCAACAGGGAGCCACCATAGCCTAAGGGTTCAATACACCTGCCTTTACACGAAAGTTCTAAAGCAGTTTGGGTAGGAATGGTTCCTTATCCAACTCGACTCCATTCAAGCGTAGATTATTTCAATCGGAAAATTAGCGTCTCAAATGAGAGTGGTTACATCATGAAATAGTATCTTTTATAAATGTGTGTAGAAAAAACATGATCTAGATGAAATAGGCACACCGTAATATTTTTCGTACAAACCGGAACACTTATAGTGTGGTTTCATCAAGTTAGCTGACCAGATATATGCATCACCCTTTTTCCGAGTCTATCGTCTATCCTAACACTATCTCAGTCTATCTTAAAATTAATGAAAATCCTCTGCTTTTAAAATGAAGTTCACCACATAAACCAGATATGAATGCATTGCAAAAAACAAAAAAAGAGAAACATTCTAGTATTACTGTACAAAGAAATAAAGATGTATGATTTAAAATATTAATGATTCGGTTGAAGTCATTGTTATTGGTTCTCGGTTTAACATGGATGAACTGAATTTGAAATAATGGCTTTGGCAGACATCTCTTTATTGTTTACTGTAGATTTACCATGTATAAACCTCGATTTGTAGATACAACCGGCACATAACAACAAACCGGCTGGGACATCGGGACAGGCAGTTAAAACTAGGACAATCCCGATGAAATTTGGAAGCATGGTAACTTAGTTCACGGGTGAATTTCTTGCGGAATTAGGGCAACAGCTGAATTTTGTGTTAACCAAACATCCCTTAATTAAATAGGGGGTTTTTCAATCCGTTTTTTAAATTATCTATACAAAACCATTTTACTGACAATCTAATTTCTGAAAATTGTAATAAACGTTTTACCTTAAAATCAGAGATTTTGGAATTTTTTTTTCTAGTGATAGAGAGAGATTTAACCATCATGAGCGTCTCAAAGTTTTTGGAACACTTGTAATTTTTGATGAAGTTATCAAAAAGGGGTTAACACACCAGAAGTTAGAAATGGAGGAGAGGAAGAATTTGCATATTAGTACAGATTTTAAATTTGACCAATGTAATTATGATGTGTTTTAAATGAATGTCTAACAGCGATAAAAAATATAAATAGTAACTAATGGAAACTGTTAAAACATTTTTCGAGTATACCTTCAATTTTTAATTTCCGTAATGCACAAGCACACGTGGTATTTGTGTGCACACTTATGAACAGTTATTTTGTATTTCGGACTAAAATAGTTTCGATTTTTAAGACAAATAAAACTATTGTGATATCTCATAAAAATGCAATTCTGTGTCTCCATCTAATGAAGAGCAATACTCTCAGAAATTGGGACACTAGTACCAATCAGATTAACAAAAGGACACGAAGTTAAGTCTAGACGAATGACTAATCCTTTCGACTACCACGGCCTCACACTTATTGTTACCATATAAGTTATACGACTAGACTTTATTCATATTAATTTTAAACAGTTAAACAATTATATGAAGGGAATAAAATTATTTTCTTGAGTAAAATGGGATACTAAGGATGTGTCGAGAAGAAACAAAGTTAAGACCAGAGTCAACGACTTACATCCGGCCGTGTTAAAATTCACACTTTTGCCAAAAATAATTCAACATAAAAAACTAGTTGCTGATGGGGGAATTCAAGAAACAAGTTTTTATTTTCAGTACTGAGTCATAATCAGCAATAGTTAAATGCTATTTTGAAGCACAAAGTAACACGTTTCTCTTTTCAAATGCAAACAAGTTTGGAAATGTCCATATAAGAAACCAATTTTTTAACTTTACAAAAAGGAATTAATCTCGAAAGTTTTTCATGAATAATTCTTACCTGGAGGTTCGAATCCGCAGTCCATGATTTTCACGCATCGATTGATCAGTAAAACACAACACAGAGCGGGAATTTTAATTGTTATCTTATCACAATAACTTCATTGTTTATCCCTCACCAAGTTCGCAGCGAACAAGCACGTCCTTTATCCTACATAACCCAAACTTTTCTCTTCGATGAGTGAGTTAAGTTGAGGAGACGTTACGTTTATCAACAGCTTTGTATCTTCGATACCCCAAATCAGCTGTCCGTCCAAAAATTGAGGCGCGATGTGACCACCAATACCACTCACGAGCAGAATGAAACACACGCTGTTCAGCCGGCACGCAGTTCCCTTCTTTTGGTAATGCAAGAAGCCGAAAACAGCTGCACCATTAGATGACCTCGAAAGCCTTTTCCCAGTAAATATATGTGTTGTTTATGGCTTTTTTCGTTCTTTTCTTTCATCCAATTGACTGATATACTAGGGCTGAGCGCAGCAAATTGAGTGTAAGTGCCGAGGCTTATGGCGAACGCAAAGATGAAAACTTCCTTCTTCTGCTGTGTGAGATGGTTATAAACCAAACATACGCTTAGGCGCCACTGATAGGGAGAAGTTGAAGGCCGGAAGTGAGGCCCTTGCATAGCAACCGTGGAATTGATAACTTTCCTGAGATTTGAGCAGTGACAGACTGGTTTATGGGATTGGAATTTTGGAAAATTATACAAGACTCGGGAGAGAATAAACATTTTCACAATTTTAATAACTTGGTGTCTTGTGCACAAGGCACGAAAGCAGGCGACACTTATTTAAGGAAAACAATAGTAATTTTATTGCCATCTTGGGAAAAGATTTTTTTTAGCAGGGACGAATTCGATCATGGGATCGAATATTCGACGAGTCTCAGGAGGGGATAAACATTTCAGCAATTTTCAGTACGAAGAACCTTACGAAAAGGTGCTCTTGGAAAACATAGATTTCAGTAGTGACGAACTGGTTTATGGGATTGAAATTTTGGAACTTATACAAGACTCGGGAGAGAATAAACATTTTCATAATTTTAATAAGTGGTGTCTTGTGCACAAGGCACGAAAGCAGGCGACACTTATTTAAGAAAACAACAGTAATTTTATTGCCATCTTGGAAAATATTTTTTTAGCAGTGACGGATTGGATCATAGGATCGAATATTCGACGAGTCTCAGGAAGGGATAAACATTCAAGCAATTTTCACAACGCAGAACCTTAAGAAAAGGTACTCTTGGTAAACATAGATTTCAGTAGTGACGGACTGGATTATGGGAGTGGAAATTCTGCTAATCTCAAGAAGGGATAGGCATTTATGCAATTTTAACACTGTGACACCTTCTGTGCAAGGCACGAAAGTAGGCAACATTTTTATTTAAGAAAATAAGTGTTTTTTGCAATTTTGGAAAAAGATGTTTTGGGAAAGATGAATTTGATTAATAACTTGACTGACTCATAGGATTGGAAATTCTTCTAGTCTCAGGAGAGGGAATAAATATTTTTGTAATTTCAACAACGTAGCACCTTATCTGTTAGGTGCGAAAGAAGGCAGCATTCATTTTTGAAAAGGACAGTCATTTTATTGCCTCGTTTTATCCAACATTTTCTTTGCCTATGTCAAACATTTAACATTTCAATTCAGTTAACCTATGATGCTTCTCGCTTCTAGAAGGAAAATAAGTAAAAGAGGGGAAGTATATATATATAATATACCGGGGAAGTGATGTATGTTGACTGAGAAAAACTTATCTTTTAGACAAAAATAGTGTAAATTATACATTTTTTTTAAAGCATTGTTATTTGAAATTACGACACAATTTGTTTCCGTTCGACCATTTACGATTTTTCTACTTTGCTATCGGGGTCTGACCGATGTTGAACTTCGACCCTTCTTACTTGGCGATATCATTAGATATCTCTACGAAACTTCACATTTACAGAAGGTTGGTTAGGTAGTTGAATTTACGTCGCACTGAAGCAACACAACGGGCTATAGGCGATGATCCGGGGTCAACCGCTAAGGAAAATATCTGCTATCTGGTAGGTAGTTGTATTTACTTTGCAATGGAAGCAACAAATCTATCCTCAAGAGAGATCTGGTATCTCGTAGGTAGTTGAATTTTATTCGTACTGGTGCAACACAACGGGCTATAGGTGATTATCCGGGATCAACCGCTAAGGAAAATATCTGCTCTTTGGTAGGTAGTTGAATTTACTTTGCAATGGAAGCAACAAATCTATCCTCAAGAGAAAGATCTGCTATCCCGTAGGTAGTTGAATTTTTTTCGTACTGGAGCAACACAACGAGGTATTAAAAACAGTCCGGGATCAATCCTTAATGGAAAGGTCCATTCCTATCTGGGTAGGTAGTTGAATTTCTTTGCACTGGAGCAACAGAAAGGGCTTTGACGACGGTCAGGCATCGGTCTTTGGGAAAGATCTACTCCTATCTGGATAGTAGGTAATTGAATTTTCTTCGCACGGAAACAACACAACGTGTTATTTTCGTGACGGTCCGGGATCAATCCCAAAAGGGAAGCACCAAGAACAACACCTCGTAATTTTGAACCACTGTCAGATGATGAGGTCATCACCTGAGCTCCCACTCTCCAAACTACAACACCACGCCGAGATGACATTTGAGGCCACGAAATATTTAAAACAGCTCCAACCTCACCGCTGTTCTTAATTGGATCGAGTTTTGAACTCGCTAAACCGTGACACTAGCAACTGGGCTACAGGGGCCTCTATTTTTAAAGAAGTAATCAACGAATTAAATGCTGATATTTTGCATTTTTTGACGCCTTAAATAGATTTAAACTCCCAAATCCTCCTCTGTATGTGTTTCCCGTAGCATCTAACACACAGGGTCTGTCTAGTCACATGGAAACCTCAAAAGAACAAAATAATTCGAATTTGAATAAAAAATTAGACATTTGTAACTATTTTCGTACAAGCGGTGATAGGAAGAATATTTATCAATGAGAAAAAAATATTCATATTTAGAAGTAGTGAGTGTTTGAAAACATGCGTGTTTCATAAGCTATTGTTAATCGGGTTGCACTACCATAAAATTAGCACTAACTAAATTTAGTTGTCGAAGAAAAAGTTGCACTCATTAAACTATGATTTTTTGCTACTAATAAAAGTAGTAAAGTTTGGTTCGATTGCTCAGAATTGGTCACGGTTTTTGTGTTTCGATTTTTTGCTTTCGTAATGTATTGAAGAGTTTCTAAAAAATGAGACACTTCAGTTATCATTGAAATAGACCAAACATTAGTGATCGCAATTCAATCCAAGAAAGGTCAACCCTTCTAGACGCCCCTCTTGATTTTCGTCATTGGAAGAAAACTAACCAAATCTTGATTTCGTCATCATAAAAATATCGATATTTCAACAACGATATAGCTCGTCATAAGCAAACTTGGACACATCTTGTTGAACAAGGTCCATCGAAACCACTTGGAGCATTAAACCAAATTTAAACATTTTTTAATGCTGTTTCACATGCAGTCTGCAGAGTAATTGCCAACTGAATAATAGTTGTTTCTGTTAAGTATTCACTCAGTATGTCGTAAGAAAAATAATTACACTCGTATAGTTACGCTAGCAAGTTAGTAGACGCAATGACTTCATTGTGTGAACAAGGAAGTAAATATAACATATGATTGTTTTGATAGATTAAGATAGACGAAATTGGGACGAGATAAACGCTTTTCAAGGGGAAAATTATCATTCCCCTCAATATCTCATGTTATTTTATATTTTACCATCAAAATAAAAACCGACGAACACAGAAATGATGGTGTCACCGCAGCGTGACAAAGAGAAAAGCAACAAGAAATAAATTGAACGATTTACAGTATAGTGAATTGAGAGGGGTCAAGCAGCCAGTGGTTGAATCCAGCAGTGATGCGCAAACCGTGTGTCGCGATACCCTCTGGGGGTCGCATGAAAATTTTTGTGGGTCACCAAATTCAAAGAAATTGATTTGACAATAAAAAATATAAGGCTTTTCTTCGACAAGTATCATGTACAGGTAAAATGTAAATGAGATAACCTCTACTATTATAAAAGGAAGTGTTTGTCTGTCTGTTTCTTGCCGCAAAATCCTAACGATTCTATGGCACTTACAGCGATGAGATTTGGCACACAGGTAGTCCGATTTTTCTGCAATTTTTGGGTCGCGGCGAATTTTAAAATTCAATCTAGAATATTTTTAAATGAATTTAATGAAATTTAATCATTATTGAATGCATAGAAGAGATCACATATTCTTAATTTATTTTTTTCATTTCCGCTTTGATTTTGATCGGAGGAATAATTTTTCAGCCAGACGATAAAAACAAACAATCTTTTAACTGGATTCGATTAGTTCTTTTTCTATCTCCTAGACCGTTAAAGATGGAGTAAAAATTTCAGCGGATTTGAAATCTGCGGAAAATTTCACATTATATCCATACCCAAGGCCACGTTCACATGGAGTTTTTCTAACGCGCGTTACAACGCGCGTTTTCGAAAAGTCCATGTGAACACCCATTTGAGCGTTTTGCAAGGTCGGCTTTTCTTAAGCATTAAAATATGTTTTTTATTCCTCCAATTCAAATTTCTATCTTTGCAGTGATTGAAGATAGAGTGAAAATTTCAACGGATTTCAAATCTGCGTAAAATTCTATGCCAGATTGATACCAAAAACAAAATGTTCTTCATAAAAAATAAATTTTCTGTAGTAAAAACTAATCTTTTTGCGAAGCGCATTTGGCTTGGACTTCTTTTCGGGTCGAAAAAGTGGTGTGAAGCAGAAGGGAAAAATTGACGCTGGAAAATTTGAAATCACGTAAACGTAGAATTCGTGTTTATCCACTCGGATCGTAAATATGTCATTTCCATCATGGAAGCTGAACAAGCAGCTTGTCTTCGGTTTTTGTATCGTCTCTAAAAGCGACAATTGAAAAAACAAAGGAGATATTGGGTACATCCAATTTTTGTGACAAATTAACACACGGGATGTTTACGACTTTGTATCCTAAACTGAGGGAGTACGAACCAAAGTTTTTTAATTATTTTAGAATGTCATTAAAATTGTTTGATGATTTGCTGGATGGGGGGGGGGGAAGATAAGGGATATCTCCTCATGTGAGAACGTTGTCATTGATGCCATTTCACGGGAAGAAAAACTAGTGATAACGTTGATACATAATTTAGGTATATTCTTTTTGTCATAGAACTATATTTTCATCATTCAAAATTTTATATCCTTACTTGTTCAAGTTTTTGTGTTCCCCATGTCATTTAAAAAGCTACGATTTCCATGCCAGCGATGATATATTACAATAGGAGAAAATTCCTCTAACTATTTTTTCTCTAATTGGGAAATACAATTCGAAAAAATGAATAGCAAGGTTCCTGTGTTGTTGGATCTTCCCGATTTACGTATCTGTATTTTCGTTTGGAATAAATTTTTATTTTCTAAATTCTATTTTAGTTAATTTACATTATTTTTAAATTTACCTTCATAAACAAAGAATGTTTTTTTATACCTTAAACTAAAGTAATAAATTTTTAGACCAATACGTGTTTTTTCCTATTCTATTATTTGTAAACAATATTTGCACTTCTGACATCAAACTAAATATTTTTGCGTTTACTCTAAAACTTATCTTAATTTTCTTCAAATAAATCGGCGTATTTCTTTTATACTCCACAGTTTAAACAAAGTGAATTGTTTTGATGGTGTAGCATCGAAATACAGAAGTATGATATATAAGGATCACATCACACATATTATTTCAATTATTACAGTGTATGTAATTTGTAAACATATTTTCAACATTTAAAAACTTTCTATTTGTGTTTCTCTATATTAATTTTTTCTGAATGTCTATGCTCTTATTCTTCTGAGAGAACTGAAATTAATGTGTGATTATGCGTAGGAGATAAAGATTGCTTTTAAATCTAAAGAAAACTTTAGGATGAGGTCTCCCTTAACAGTTACTTTTAAAAATCTAAATCAAATTTTACTGATTATTTCATATTAAATGCACGTAACTTTTAAAAAAAAAGTTAAATGTAAGAAACAAATAAAAATTTAATTCACAATTTGGTGAAAATATGCTAATGAAGCTACAGAAAATTTTTTGGAATAATCAAATGCAAGTTTTGAAGATCAGAGCATGGTCATTTATGGCGCCAAATACTAACCTATGAGTCATGTAACGAGTGTGACTGAATGTTCCAGCAAAATAGAATCGAAATCAAGGACATACTGAATATAATTACTAAACTCAATAATGATAAAATTGTTCTAAAAATGTCGTGAAATGGCATACAATAGAACTAATAAAATATATGGAAATTAAAAATCGACTTTCCATCTTTATGAAAATATGATATAAAAATTGCTTTAAACGCGCGCGCGCGCGCGCGCGTAGTAACATTAAGGATAATAATAAGATTGAGTGGAGGATTACTTATCTGAAATCAACAAAGACCGTCGCGTACAAAGGGGGCTGGTGCACGTTAAATCTGTAATGGCCTAAAATGTCATCACGGTGGCGTGGTGTGGAAACTTAAACGAACCGTCCTCGGTATACGTTACCTCAAAACTAAAATTACATATTATTCCCCTTTGTTGGAAACTATCTTCCAAACACGGAATGATTAAATTTGCATCCTATTTTTAATGGTATTAAATACAAAGCAGTAAATTACGGCAACTAAGTACTCCATTCAAGATATATCTTTTCTATAAAACCAGATAAATAGTTCTTTTTGTGTTCGTAATGATTATCTTCGTCAAATGCTTCCAAATTCGCATTGTGAAATTATAAAAGTTACAATTGAAAAATTATTTATTTAAAGAAAATCACATTTAAGGTATCGACCTGGAATAGAATTTTCCGCAGATTTCAAATCCGTTGAAATTTTCACTGTACCTTTAACGATCGCGAATATAGAAACATCAACTAGGGAATTAAAAACGCACTAACACCAGTCAAAACGCGTGGCATGTGAACAGCGTACCATATTCCTATGTATCTCGAGCTTAAGCGGAAGCGCTCGAATTATCGGTTCCTCTCGGCCCGCGGAAGCAATAAAAACGCCCGATTCAGCAGTTTTCTGCATGTGAATGCTCCAGTAAAACTCTATGTATTTTGGCTTCCCGCGTTTTGTGTCAACATCAAACGCGCGTTAGATTTCGCCTCATGTGAACGGGGACTAAAAATATGATTTTTTTTTTATTTGAATAACTTTTAAATTGAAAAAATCTTTTATATTTTCGCACGATATTGTGACGTCACGGAAATTTTCCCTTTCCAAAAATAAACAGATTGCATTTCGTGCCGTTCGAGTTAAAAAAAAAATTAAAAAAAAAAAAAAACATTACATTTCCTGTCCTATTTCCGCGAATGAGAGCAAGAAATAAAAAAAAAACAATGAACTGGGATTGTTAAGCTTTCTTTCGTAAAATCGGAACGACTAAAGATATATTGAAAATTTCAACGGATTTGAAATCCGCGGAAAATTTCTCTTCAGATGGATACCTAAAAATATGATTTTCTTTAAATAAAATTTTTCAAATTGAATATATCTTCACCGGTTTTGAAATCTGCGGAAAATTTTACACCAGATTAATACCGTACAGCACGGGGACGGGGAACGCCGGGCTAGCCACGCGTTGTCTGGTATTATTTATAAAAAAAAAAAGAATTATATTTTTTTTACGAAAAGAATTGTCTGTATTAGTATGTAATATCTATACTTCGGCAACCGGCAGGGGAACAGACATAGCGATAAAAGAAAATTTTCAATTTGAGATGCCCTTTACCTGCTCTCTGGTGGGATTCATATGCAACGTGGACGGTCTGACGTTTAGCAGCGGTCATCTTTGCTACAGCTTTTTCATTTTAGGTGTGCCCCACCCCCCTGCTCAATCTAGTCGTTATACTGTGATCGCAGCGAGGACAGTGCAATTCTTTCTGTCTGTGACTCATTAGTTCGGTTTTGCTGCTTCTCACGTTCATTCAAGTGCATTATGTAATTCTGTTTTTTCCCACGTGGTAGCCGCACGTGATTGAACAAACGCAAAGAAATATTGTACATTTATAATTTTTAGTTTTAGCTTAAATACCCTCATAATGGAAAAATGGCTAAAAATAGTTACCCAACATCCAGGAAATGAAAAGAATGACAATACAAATGATAATGATAAACCAACATCCCCCAATGAACTTAAAAAAGCTGTGAATGAATCCAAAATGACACTGTTTCTACATAAAAAAAATATCAAACAAAATGTGCTATCGAATAAAAAATTGAGAAAATATCAAGAAGAGTTTATTAAATATGGATTTACATATTGCGTTGTTAATGGGAACATCCGTTGTGTGTTAATCGCAGGGATAAATTAGCAAATAAAAGTATGAAACCTGCTAAATTAAAAAGACATTTGGAAACCAAACATAAAGAATTAGCAAATAAATCTGAAACATTTTTTTAAAAAGAGCTGAAAGTATGAAAACTCAAAATGTATTTCTGACAAAATACACAATTCCTGGGAAGGCTTTATGGGCATCCTTAGAAATTTCATATTTAATAGTAGAAAATTTGAAACCACATAGAATTGGAGAATCACTCATTCTTCCTTCAGAATTATATGACATCAATTATGCATGGAGAAAATATGGTAACGATTTTAAAACGATACCACTGCAAAACGATACAGCTCAGCGTGACTTGCATCAGCGACACCCCAGCGCCTAATGCCAAAGACCAGTCTGTGAGTACTACTCTCTTGAACTTCCCATTTACACACATATATTTGACCCCTTACCACCTGCCTATAACTATATTTCTACACATCCACACCAATACTACATCTTACACGAAATATTCACGAACTTAGTGCTTGTATGATCAGAGTGGAACTCCAACCAGATTTGCAAACAGTATCTTCATTCAATGTAATGATAATCTTTTGTGCACATAATGTAAATACAAAAATACGAATGATTAAATAAAATTACATATAAATGTCTACAACTGATGGTATCAAAGTTAAGAAATCGTTCTTACCGTTTCATGTTCCAAATGATCCCGTACGTATCCAATGTCTAGAGCCATTTCATTTCTCATGTTGACGAAGTCCTCAAAACCTTTCATAAAATCTTTTTCCAAAAATTTACAGTAAGCAGCCGCTAGATCTTGCTTGGGAAGCTGTAAGATCAACTGACGATCTCTGTACTTTTCACCAGCTGTCCCAAGACGAGGGATATATGGATTTTCCAGTTGATTGAAGTACTCTTCGATCTGTTAGTAAGAATAGGTATTTTAAAACTCTCATAGCATATACAATAATTTAAAAATAATAACAGTATTATAAAAGATGTCATCAACGATTAACGCAATTGTATACAAGCCATGGTCCCTTCCCATCTTATTGTAATAGGTTTTAACTCTCCAAGTGGTTTCGAAGAGATATCTCCTCCATCAAGATCTGACCAATTTTGTTAATGACGAGAAATCTCGTCTTCACGATGCTGCCGATTTTTGAATGACGATGAGTTCAATATCTGATTAGTTTTCTTCTAGCGACGAGATATCCTGATTGATCGTGGATGTTTTTTCCAAGAAAACAACGATCCGAAACATTACTCTAAGAAATGTTGAATTAATGTTGAAAACAAAAAAGACTCGGAGAGCATACAATTATGCACTGGCCATCCAAGTATCCCGATCTCAATTCGATAGTTGCAGAGGGATAAGGAACCTATCTTTCGAGGGGTGGTGTGAAATGAGTTTTATGGAGCAATGACCATATTTGGCCATGCTGCGTGAGACGCAAGAAAGACAATATCAAACAATAGACATACCCACAGGTGGAAAGTTATACCGACCGATGAGAAATACCTCCAGGGAGGAACAAGCGCTACAGGAATCGAACCTGCAACCTGTCTTTCAAACATAAATCAAATAGAGGAAGCTCTACTTTAAGGATGGTACAAACCATACCGGTAAATATTGCGAGTATGCAAAGCTGTGATGTAAGTGCGAGGTGGAAATTTTGAACAATCAAAGATTTTGAATAAAAATCGTCCTTTTTTTTCTTATTTGACATCTAATTAACTGAAATTACATTTAATATGAATAATTAAATATTCAGTGTTACCTTATAATCATATTTTCCGATATTTTATTAGATTTTGAGGAAGAGTCGAGGTGTTCCCAAACTTAAGAACGATAGTGTATTTCTCACAATTTAAAGCCACTGTTTGTATCGTTAAATCTCAATACCATTAACGACAGGAAAGAGATGAGAACCGGAAACACAATTTGTTGAATGACTCTTGATTGCACTAACGTGTAAGGAATCACCTGGTGAAATTATTTAATGTAAATAACCTAAGGCGTGTTTACAAAATGTGCATGGAAACGCACACCTGCTTTTCAAACGTAGATGACTTAGATTATTTCCAACTAAAGGAGAGCAGATGGTTCTCAACAATTCCAGAAATATACAGCCTCTAAAATATTTAAAAATTTTTTTATTGATCGGTGATTTTTTACAGAAAAGCTAATTACTTCAATACATATTTAAATAGACATTTCTAAAACTATAAAAAATATATTTGTTTCTAAATTTTGAAAGATCTAATGAACAAGTTATAGATTTATAACCAATATGCAACTGACAAAATAATGCTTATTTGAAACCATAAATTAAAAACTATCAGACTACTACTAAAGTAAACCATAGATGGTGCAGATTATTCCCAACTAAAAAGAGCAGATGTTTCCCGACAATGACACAGTAATATTCAACCTCCAAGACTTTTAGAAACTGAATTGGTAAGTGAATTTTTACTGAAAAGAAATATAGATAGTTCTCTAATATACACTATAAAAAAGAAATATTTATTTCTAATATGTTTTTGAGGTGTAATGAACAAGTAATTTCCTGTTTGTAACCATTACAACTGATAAAATATTGCTTATTTAAACCTTAAATTAAAAACTATCAACAAAAATTTCCTTCCAATGAAATTTAAATTGATCATCATAAAGTATGTAGGCCAGTAAAATTTCAGATATGAACCTTTCCAACGGGAATGTTTAGAAATATGAATGTCGGTTGATCTCCAGAAAAAAATTACAAATAGTTTCAATTAAAAAGAGTAAAGCATTATACGTATTAAGAGCCCAATAAAATAATAAACAAAGAAACATCTAAATATTCTAATTATGAATATCAAATTGATTTTTAGAGCAAACCAACAAATCAGACAATCTGCGAAGAATTTATTACCGCTGTCCAAATGCTCTCGTATGATACCTGTCGGGATTAGTTTAAAATGTAGTTTATCATGGTTCTGGTGACGTTTTGTTTGTAATCTATAACTGGCGTTGACCAATCAACTATCCTTTGTCAATGCGGGTTTGATTCTTTGGAATTTCTACTTTTACGTATTGAAATAGTATTCGATCAATAAACCAAGTTACATCACTTTCAGATTACGTACAAGAAATTACTTCCAACAAAAAGCAGACCAAACGAAGGACAAAAAGATTAGTCTACTATAAAATTCATATAAATAGTTTGCATATTTTAAATCATTAAGTACAAAGGAGTTAAATTTATACAAAACACTGTACTTTTTTAAATGTATTTAATTGAAGTTTCTTGCATACGGCTTTATTTCATTACAGCTCAATCAATGCAGACCTCAAACATAAAAAGTTCCCACCTCTGGACTAACCGCTGAATTCAACCACGATAAGGATTGCTTTCAAATACAATAGGAAACTAATCCTATTACACAGAGTTGATTTCTTTATTTATCTCATACTTACTGCGTTTATTTCCCTTCTCTCTGCTATAGAACACAGAAAAATCCTACACCTTCTAATACAACAGAATTATGAACTGCTTTGCAGGCAGTATGGGTGTTTAAGCCTGCAGAATACTTGCAAAAGCTCGTGAAGTCCATGACCTATCATATTTCTGCAGTTCTACACTCCACAAGGGATGCCTACCAAGTATTAGACTGGTGTACCATTTTTCTAGAACACTGATAAAAGATTTACATTACTACATAAAATATTCTCCCTGTCCAATGCCCCATAATATTTCTACTAAAAAAGTCATACAGGTCTCTTTCAAGCCCCAACCTCTCTGGAATTTCCCAATTTCTAGCTGGATCTGTCTGTTTCTGCTAAAATTGGTATTTCGAAGCGTATGCTATCGATTTCTAAAAATTAGAGAATACAATAGGAGAATCAACCATGACTTTATTAGCTTTATTGTTTAATAGGAAATATTCTCTAAAGAACAAGGTTATGTGAGTGTGTAGCAGTATTCCCGACTATAAATGTCGAATGGTTGATAAGCTATTGAATTGAGGAATATCTTTCCTTCGAACAATCGGAAATAAACATGTTTCCTTCCAGTCGATTGATTCCGCTCTGAGGTCGATACATCATTCATGGCATGGACTCGTTCCACCTTAAAAATACCCATTGCGTTAAGTTTTCTTATTCAGCATTCTTTCAAATAAACTATACCATGGTTTTAATATAAAAGTTAAGTGGTCAAAGTACAGACTTGCTTAAATATACCACCTAATGCTAAGCTTCTGTCACCATTTCAATTTTGCTGGCAAAAACTAAATGGAAAATGGAAATTTGGTAACTTAAGTGAGTTTAGTTGACCCTCGTGTTTTCGTGGGGATCAGATCCTAACTATAAAAATTTTGAGGGGCGTGAATAGGGTGTCCCGATCTCCTGATGTAGTAACCATACAACCTAATAAATGAGGTAGTGTTACTAAGCGTATTTAGTTACACATATTTACGGCATATATCTAATATTTGTCCCTCATATTTAGGAGTCTTACCCCAACTACAAAAATATTGGTTGGAGGCGCAAATCGGGGACCTGAAAAGTTAGCGTCCCTATCTACCATTGCAGTGATCATTACCTCGACCTACATGAGATCAAGTGACCAAGCATATTTAGCTACTCATACTACAGGCGTATTTCTAATAATTCCCTTTCATATTTTAGGGTGGAAGGCCCCAACTATAAAAATATTGTGGCAGGCATGATCGGAGACACGGGAATTTAACGCCCTGTGTACCATTACAACGACCATACGACCTACTGCGTGTAGGGATTGAAAATCCGGCACGATTTTCAATCCGGCCGGATTCATTCATGCACGCCAAACGATAGAACCGAAGTATTCGGAAATGTTGACACGAAACGCGTTAAACGCACATTTCGTAATGGACTCGTTGAATGACAAAATAAGGATTAGTTTGCTCATAATCTCCAAAAGTGGGCCCTACCCCCCTCTATGGGCGTTGAAGGAATCTTGGGTGCAATACTGGCTCCAGGGATAATAGGGGCCATTAAGTAGAATGGTCACTATGAAGCAGATACCCTTTGCTTTATCGCGGGTTGTGGCAAGAAATTTAGTAAATCGGGGATTTTTTGTGTGGTAACAATTTTTTTTCTTATAAAAATAGGAAGCGGGAATGCAAATAGTTGACCGTCGAGTTTTAAAGATGCTGCTGTCGAACATAGAGCCGCATATTAACCTAATTGAACTCCCGCCAGGCTCATCCTTTTCCATTTCCATTCTGAATATTTTTAATTTTACTGATTTGATATTAAAGACTAGCAACAGTGAACAATCTGGTGTGTTTATGAGCAATTTATTTTTTATTTCATTTTGATTAGATTTTTAATTTTAGCTCCAAATTGTTTTATATGTTCCGATGTCACAAAATTACACGCACAGCTATATAAATATTTTGGTGAATTTTAAAATTTCAAAGTTACAGCAACACTTGCAATTTGTTATTAGTTGTTTTCGAGAGGGTGTCGCTAAAAAAATTATTATTGAACAAGAGACGTTTAACCAGAAAGGTTTGGTTAACTACGAATTAACTCCGGAAGACCGTTTTCTGCAATAATATAGTTAAACTAGCCACTGCGTGGCCAGCACGGCGATGTTAGGCCCGTGACAGTTCTTTTCGTGGGATCAGGTGTGACCACTGCTAGCTAACCCCCGGTGATTGCTACGAAATCCCATTTACTTTACTTCGCGAACCAAATGGGAATTACAGCGTTGGGCCATAACAGCGTTGTCCGTGGTGTACGAGCAACGCTCATTGTCAAATGCGGCCAAATTCGAATTGCGAAGAGATCCAATCGGAGTGACGTTGTAATCTCTTGCGAAAATATAAATATTTAATTGAAAAATTATTTATTAAAAGAAAATCAAATCTATAAGGTATCTATCTGATGTAAAATTTTCTGAAGATTCCAAATCCGTCGATTTTTTTAACCTATTTGTAACGTTTCCGATTCTGCAAAAAATAATTAAACAATGCCAGTCAAAATGTTTTCTTATTTCTTTTGCTTTCCTTTGCTGTGAAATCGTATGAGCGCAGGAAATGGAAACTATGTCCGTTGAAATTTTTACTCTATCTTTAGCGATCTAGGAGACAGAAAAAAGAACTACATAACTAAAATGAAACTTTATTTGTTTTTTATTGTCCACTGAAAAACCACTTCTCTGCAAAATGAAACGGAAACGGAAAAAATAAATTTAGAATACGTCATGTCTTTATAGTGTTACCATTAAAAAAACCAATAATAATTAAATTTCCATTAAATTCATTTTAAAATGTTCTAGATTGAATTTTAAAATTCGGTCGCGATATAAAAATCGCAAGGAATTTGGACTACCTGTGTGCCAAATCCCATTTCTGTAAGTGCCATACCTTCGTCAGGACTTAGCGTGCAAGAAACAAACAGACAAACACTTCCTTTTATAATATTATAGATATACCAGTCTGATATCTATAAGCCACACCTTTGATATGACATATTTTGGAAGAAAATACAAAATCTAAAGTTATTCTGGGAAAGGTATTTTTCTGATTAAAGATGTTTTCAATTTTCGGACTCCAATGTGCTTTACCTTTCGTGTCATTTAACCCGTCTTCAAACTGTTGAAGTATATTCCTGCTGAGATCCGCTCAACTACATCTTAATGCTCTAACCGATAAGTAATGTACCCAACTGAAAATGTTATAGGACCCCATTTTTTCCAAAAAATAAATTAAAAGTACATTAAATAGGTGGGTATATATGGTAGGTATTTTAATTAACGTCGCAATGGAGTAACACAAAGGGCTTTGGGCGATGGTCTTGGATCAAACACTAAGGAAAAGAATCGAGGACAACACCACGTAATTTTGATCCACGGTCAGATGACGAGGTCACACCTGAGCTGGCACTCCACTCTTCAATCTTCCGCAGCACGCCAACGTGAGGATATTTGAGGCCACGCCAGATTTAACGAGAACCAGCTCCCCTTTGTACACGATAGTATTTGGTTGGATTCGAACTCGCAACCCTCCGGCTGCAAATATGTTAGTCTTCCAACCGAGTTACCGTGGCTCATAGGATAAATAATTTTAAAAGAAAGGGGTTTTTCTCGGGACTGAGATGGTTAGTTCGAGGTTTTGATATAAGAAACGGCAGAACCAAATAAAAAAGACACTCCTCCCAAGGAATCTTGGAGGGGAAGTAATGCTGGATTCAGGTGAAATAGCGAGTCGTCGAGAAGCAAGAGTGGGCAATAAGAAGATAAAATAATTTGTCTCCTAAAAATGTTTTAAGCAAACACATCCACTTGACCAAGAAAAGTACACTCACTAAAGTGATGCATTTACATTGATTCGCTTGACAAAAAAGAGGAACAACTACGTACAGTTGATTAGAAAAACAAAGGATACTATTCGACGAAAATAGAACCAATTATAGACAAATCGGCAGCACACCTGGCTGATCCTTCTCATTAATGAATTTTTGAGATCCTAGAATATGGATGTTAACACCAATCCAATATATTTATGTACAGTTCATTTTGTTTCGTTTGAAAAAAAAAAGCTTCATAAATTCAATTCCTAGTTTCATTTCAAAACTAGCTATTTTGAAATTCCAAAATTCCTCATAAATTTTTCGACGAAATTCTAAAATTCCTCATAAATATTTCGATGAAATTCGAAAATAACAGACGCAACTACATTTGCAGTTTATTATTAGTTGAGATAGTGTTCGAGAGGGGAGACGAAAAAAATTGTCTTTCGGAAGAGAGCATTGAGCCACAAATTTTGGGAAACCGTTCACTTACAATTCGCGTGATGAAAGTTGCGTTGTCAGAACAATGTTTCAAGCAGTTTCGATATTTCCATTTCCAACGGCTGATGAAAATTCATCAACCCAGCCTCTCGTTCCACTTCCTGTCCAATCTATTTATGCCGGAAGAATCCTCCAACCCGAATTCGTCTGCATAAATATTTCATGTCTTCTACTTGTACCAATGAAACTCGATCCCAATGGCGCCACGTGCAATCGTGTTGAAATTAATGCGTTTCCGGTTTCCGTAACGTAAGGTCACCTCGCAAGTTTTAATTGTGTAGATAACTACGTACATCACGTTTGGTAGGGTGGTTCCAGAAGGAAGCCTCTACCGGATGGTCCTGTAGTATTCTGGAACGTCAGCGTCTTAAGGAGTTGGATGATCCCAATTAAGACAGCAGGGATTCAATTGCGTAAAACCGGATTCGAAAGATGTCATTCGGCACATAGTTTTCAAACTTTTTTGACTCTGCGCCCGCTTTTCTAAGAGGACTTTTTTCTGGGCCCCTTTGGAAAGCTATCTCAGCAAGCGCAGCTGTGAATGCAATATTCGAATTTCATAGTTTTCCAAACTTTTCTGACTGCGCCCCTTTTTAGTGAGGACTTTTTTCCGGGCACCTTTGGAAAACTATCTCAGTAAGCGCAGCTGCAGATGCAATATTTGAATTTCATAGTTTTCCAAACTTTTCTGACTCTGCGCACGCTTTTCAGAGAGGACTTTTTTCCGGGCCCCTTTGGAAATTGGTTTGGTTGGTATCCCTCTTTTGGTTGGGATCATCCAACTCCTAAGATGCTTTGTAGAACTATCTCAGCAAGCGCAGCTGTGGATGCAATATTCGAATTTCATAGTTTTCCAAACTTTTCTGACTCTGCGCACGCTTTTTAGAGAGGACTTTTTTCCGGGCCCCTTTGGAAAGCTATCTCAGCAAGCGCAGCTGTGAATGCAATATTCGAATTTCATAGTTTTCCAAACTTTTCTGACTGCGCCCCTTTTCAGTGAGGACTTTTTTCCGGGTCCCTTTGGAAAACTATCTCAGCAAGCGCAGCTGCGGATGCAATATTTGAATTTCATAGTTTTCCAAACTTTTCTGACTCGGCGCACGCTTTTCAGAGAGGACTTTTTTCCGGGCCCCTTTGGAAATTGGTTTGGTTGGTATCCCTCTTTTGGTTGGGATCATCCAACTCCTAAGATGCTTTGTAGAACTATCTCAGCAAGCGCAGCTGTGGATGCAATATTCGAATTTCATAGTTTTCCAAACTTTTCTGACTCTGCGCACGCTTTTTAGAGAGGACTTTTTTCCGGGCCCCTTTGGAAAGCTATCTCAGCAAGCGCAGCTGTGAATGCAATATTCGAATTTCATAGTTTTCCAAACTTTTCTGACTGCGCCCCTTTTCAGTGAGGACTTTTTTCCGGGCACCTTTGGAAAACTATCTCAGTAAGCGCAGCTGCAGATGCAATATTTGAATTTCATAGTTTTCCCAACTTTTTTGACTTTGCTCCCGCTTTTCAGGGAGGA
The DNA here is from genome assembly GCA_947359465.1 of Metellina segmentata. Taxonomy (NCBI): domain Eukaryota; kingdom Metazoa; phylum Arthropoda; class Arachnida; order Araneae; family Tetragnathidae; genus Metellina; species Metellina segmentata. Next base: position 25,811,314 of record OX375884.1, read on the forward strand.
CTTTTTTTCGGGTCCCTTTGGAAAACAATCGCAGCAGTGGATGCAATATTTGAATTTCATGGTTTTCCAAACTTTTTTGACTCTGCGCCCGCTTTTCAGACAGGACTTTTTTCCGGACCCCTTTGGAAAGTTATCTCAACCAAGCGCAGCTGTGGATGCAATATTTGAATTTCACCAAAACAATTTATGCAGCTATGTGCTTAATTTGAAGATTTCAAGAAGCTTGGAAACAAAACATCCTGGAACTAAGATTTTAAAGCTATTTACTAAACTGAAATAGCAAAAACATAATCACTAGATAACAACACTGTTCCTTTTTTTGGTAGTATTAGTAATTAATACCGATCAAATTCGTAAAATCTAAAATAATCACAAATAGGAATGATGGTCCCCCGTTGTTGTCTCCATTATCATCAGTAACAACCTTAAATCTCCACGGTTAACAATCTGCTGTCGGTTCCTCTTTTGGTAGGTAGGTGATTCAATCAACGTCGCACTGGAGCAACACAACGGGCGATTGGCGTCGGTCCGAGATCAAACCATAAAGATCCGAGGACAACCACATGCAATTTTCAACCACATGCAATTTTCAACCACGGTCAGAAGACGAGGTCACGCCTGATCTGGCACCCCACTCTCCAAACATCCACACCACGCCGACGTGAGAACATTTGAGGCCACGACAGATTTAACGTGCATCAGCTTCATTTGTAAACGACGGTCTTTGGTTGGATTCAAAGTCGGAACCCTCCGGTTGTTAATCCGTTTTCTCTTCCAACGATACCGCGGTCCGTTCCTCTTTCGAGTTAGAAGAATGGTAAAGCACTAGATCCACGTTTAACTAAATAGAATGAAGAAATGCAATCAAAAATTTTTTCGCCACACCCAACAGTTCAGGATAAAGCGTGGGTGTCTGATTTTGCAACCTCTCTTAGCATCTTTTTGCCCACTTTTGCTTCTCAATGACCCTTATTTTCCCTGGAGCCAGCAATGCCCCCAAGATACCATTAGGGCCCAAATGGGGTCGATTCTGCCCAATTTGAAAACTAAGAGTTTCCATTTTGCTTGCTCGAAATAACCAATTCCAAAATTAATGTTAATTTGTACGCACTTGAATCAACCTGGCAATTTTGGTGGTGACATGAGAGATAACACTAGGGATGCGACATCGATGACAATGTTTTCAAATGTATTTACCATCGATGTATTTACATGGATGTTTTTTTTAACATCGATATTTATACATGTCGATGTTGTTAAGCAGTCGATGTTTTATTTTTAAATGAAAAAAGTACCATTGTAAAAATTAAAAGAATAACCAAGTAGCATAATTTTCATAATCAGTAAATTGAACATACTTTGAGACCAAAGTGGCCAAGGGCGAAGGGTCTGAAAAGTAGGGATGCGACATCAATGTCGTTGTATTTACTATCGATTTATTGGAACCAATGTTTGTTTAACACCGATGTTTTAACATTGTCGATGTTTTATTTTTGAATGAAAACAGCACCATTGTAAAAATTAGGAAAAATGATTGTGCAACTAAGTATTTGTGTCAGTCAACATCTGTCCAATCAGAATTAGTTTTTTTCCTAACTGGTGAGATAGTTAGTGAAAAAAGAAGTCGGTTTAAGGGTGGAGAAAGTTAACAAACTTCTAATTTTACAAACTATAAACAACAAATATTGGGGACTACAATAATTATAGGTCCCAATTTTTTTTATTTATAGTAAATAAAAAATTATTTTATTGTGTTTTCCTCCCATAAGTTGATAAATAATTAATAACAACTAACAATAATTATTGTTATGTACCTACCTAATGTCAAATTGTAGTAAATATTATTTTCTTTAAAATTATTCAATTTGAAAATAAAAGATTTGTAATTGTTCGTATCAATTTCTTTTTACTTCGTTTTGACAGTTAAAAAAATAAGTCTTAGTTATAAATTAATAATGACAAATTAAATCCCCCCCCCTCCCCCGGCGAACATTAATATATGAGGTTGCTAAACCAGTTTTAAGAAATGGGGGAGAAAAAAGTTTAAATACACTGATGTTTAAAAACATCAATGGTTTTTGGGCGATGTATTACCGACATCGATGTTTTGCTTTCCATGTCGCATCCCTAATAAGCATCCGAAAAGACAAGTTCAAGTTAAATATCGTCGGCTTGGAGCAAAAACTTATTAACTGGTAATTATTTACTGTGTGTTCAGTATTTAAAAAAAATATTTAAGTATTTAAGTAAAACACAACAAATTTGTAAGGCATTTCGGGATGGATTAAAAAAAATTAAATTATTCAGTGCAGTTACAAAAAAAGGAAAACTAAATCAAATGAATGAGTGTCGAAACAAATAGAACTTAATTAAATTAATTAGTTAAATAACTAAAGTACTAACTACTGGAGGCAGTGAAAGTAGCGCCAAAAATAACAATTCATTTCTGCAATATTGAAGAGAAGAAAACTGTTTCAGACTAATTTATTCAGATTTGTCTATCTTAAATCTCGACTATTATAAACGGAAGTGTTTGTGTGTGTCTCTATCTCTGTGAGAAGTGTCCTGACGAATCTATGGCAATTACAATAATGAAATTTTTCACACAAGTAGTCCTAATGTTTTGCAAATTTTATGTCCATCTCGAATTTTAAAATTTGTGTATGTGTGTGTGATCTAGAACATTTTAAAATTAATTTATTAAACCCCCCCCCCCCCCGCTCCTTCTTTTCGTGGAACTCTGATGTCACAGCTCCTCGATTGAAGAAAGCAAACAATTTTGCGTTTCTCGTCCTTTGGAGCTGTGACGTCACACGTGGAGCTGACGTCATTAATAATAAAAGAAAAAAAGTTTCTCTTTAATCGAAAATTTCTTTTCCCCTCTAAACAATCCCCTCACGAAAATTCATTATTCAAGTAAACACGGGCATCACATCCCCGAGGTACCCTAGTGATCTATTCTTATTTCCGTTTTAACATCACCTTATCAAATGCTTTCTCTTTTTCCTTCCTCGATGCGTATCATCTGTTTCTATAGATTTTGTTTATTTCATGTCGTGTTTGGTTAAGTTTGTACATTATTGGATCTTGTACCATAAAACCCTAACCAACCAAACCCGTAAAATATGCAATAAATAAAGCACTCGTACATATAAAGCGGCTGGAACGAAAAAAAGTATTATCTGTTTTCCCCAGATTAAGCAATCTATTTCTATAGATTTTATTTATTTCGTATTGTGTATTTGGTAACTTTGTCCAGTATTGGGATCGCGCGCACCATAAAACCCTAACCAACCAAACCCGTAAAATATGCAATAAATAAAGTACTCATGCATATAAAGCGGCTGGAACGAAAAAAGTATTCTCTGTTTTCTCCACATTAAGTAATCTGTTTCTATAGATTTTGTTTATTTCGTATTGCATTTGGTAACTTTGTCAAGTATTGGGATCGCGTGCACCATAAAACCTTAACCAACCAAACCCGTAAAATATGTAATAAATAAAGCACTCATGCATATAAAGCGGCTGGAACGAAAAAAGTATTCTCTGTTTTACCCAGATTAAGCAATAATTACAACCATCTGGTAAAAAGGCGTAAAAAAGCTACTTTTTAAGTAAATTAAACATTGCCAGGTTGAGAATTTTAGTATGATAGAGATAATCTGCGCATACAAACAAACCAAACTGCGAATATTTTACTGCTGTTGTCAAAATGCTCTCGCCTGATATAATCGGGGTCACCTTAAAAAGTAATTTATCGACATTTTGGCAACATTTGACGCTTAATCTAATCGATCCGGACGAATCAACTGCCATACGTCAATTCGGTATACATTCTTTGGAATTTTTATAGGCAGTGTTGAAATTGTATTCGATAAACAAGCCAACTGACGTCACGCTGCAAATAATCACAGGAAACATGCATCGCCGCAGAAACGCTAGTCACCTATATTTAGATTAGCAGAAAATGTCTCTCATAAGCACGAAAGGAAGAATATTCATAATTCAGGAAGCACAGTTATTTTTTAAACATTGCTGGTTTTCACTCGTGGTGGCTGTCGGGACGATGTATCTTGTCATTAGCAAAATTGATCAGATCTTGATGGACGAGATATCTCGTCGAAACCACTTGGAGGGTTAAAAACAGCAGTGCACCCCATCATCCTGTCTAGTTTGGTCAGGGTGGGTAGGTAGTTATTTCAATTAAAGTCGCACTGGAGCACCACTGTGGGCTATTGGCGATAGTCCGGGATCGATCCCAAAGGGAATGATTCAAGGATAACGCCTCTTAGTTTTGAACCACTATCAGATTATGAGAACACCTGAGCTGGCACCCCACTCCAAGCTTCCTCACCCTGCAATTACATTTGAGATTTAGGTTGATTTAACATGCACCAGCCCTCTTTGTACATGATGTACAATTGGACTCGCAACCCTCTGGTTGCTAATCCGCTACATTATAACCAGGCTACCGCGGCCGAGTTTGGTCAGATAATTTCTAATAGCTGTATGTGGATAATGCCAGTTACAAGACACGCAGGTGCTTCAATCTCACCCATTAGGTCGTTTGGTCATTACATGAAGACAGAGCGTGTAGTCTTTGAGGCCCGTTAACTTCAGGCACAGTATTTAATGGAGGTCTAGCCATGAATAAATATTACACATTGCTATTTGTAATTCAATAAAGAGGAATAATAAACCAGCAATATTGTAATTAATGCACGCAACTAAATATTGGTATTGGACTTTACTAGTCCTAGTAAACTTCTAGGATGTGTCGTCTAGATTGAAGCACATGCGTGTCTGGTAACTTACCAATCTCACCCATTAGGTCGTTTGGTCATTACATCAAGACAGAGCGTGTAGTCTTTGAGGCACGGTCACTTCAGACCCAGTATTTAATGGAGGTCTAGCCATGAAAAAATATTACAAATTACTATTTGTAATTCAATAAAGAGGAATAATAAACCAGCAATATTGTAATTAATGCACGCAACTAAATATTGGTATTGGACTTTACTAGTCCTAGTAAACTTCTAGGATGTGTCGTCTAGATTGAAGCACATGCGTGTCTGGTAACTTACCAATCTCACCCATTAGGTCGTTTGGTCATTACATCAAGACAGATCGTGTAGTCTTTGAGGCACGGTCACTTCAGACCCAGTATTTAATAGAGGTCCAGCCATGAATAAATATTACAAATTGCTATTTGTAATACAATAAAGAGGAATAATAAACCAGTAATATTGTAATTAATGCACGCAACTAAATATTGGTATTGGACTTTACTAGGACGATAAACTTCCTCAATTCAAAAAATAACAATTTGATGTTGATACTTGTTATAAAAGTATAGACTGTTATCATCAAAGGCTTGTCGTCGGAAAAAGATTAAATTACTTTATTTTGAAAACATGAATACTTATTGGTCGCAAGTCTTATACGCATGTCTTGGGTACTATAGTAATTACTGATCAAGAGGGTCTTCTAGGATGTGTCGTCTAGATTGAAGCACCTGCGTGTCTGGTAACTTACCAATCTCACCCATTAGGTCGTTTGGTCATTACATCAAGACAGATCGTGTAGTCTTTGAGGCAAGGTCACTTCAGACCCAGTATTTAATGGAGGTCCAGCAATGAATATAAATATTACAAATTGCTATTTGTAATACAATAAAGAGGAATAATAAACCAGCAATATTGTTATTAATGCACGCAACTAAATATTGGTATTGGACTTTACTAGTCCTAGTAAACTTCCTCGATTCAAAAAATAACAATTTGATGCTGATACTTGTTATAAAAGTATAGACTGTTATCTTTAAACGCCTGTCGTCAGAAAAAGATTAAATTACTTTGTTTTGAAAACATGAATACTTATTGGTCGCAAGTCTTGTACGCATGTCTTGGGTGCCATAGTAATTACTGATCAGGAGGGTCTTCTAGGATGTGTCGTCTTTGAGGAACTTCTAGGTAAATTTCGGGGAACCACTTCCTAAGGCAATCCGACTGGAATCATCCCAAGGACATTTATAATGTGTCCCGTTAATTCCAGGGATGTGGGAAGACTGGAAATTCCTAAAGAAAATGGGAGCGACCAATAATATTGCTAAGTATGGGAGGAATAGGTTTAGGGATTACCACCATCTTGAAAGATCTATGCATACTCTTCAACAGTAGCACTTCTTGTCGACTTATTACATACGACATAGTACCAATAAATTATTGATTAATAAAAAGTTACTAAATAATAACGTAAGTAATTAATTAATAATTAAAATTAATAAATAAAATTAAAATTTTGAATATTTTATTGAAACAAATATTTTTGAACAATATTCAAAATTATTTCAGAAAATTATTGACTAAATATATAATATAAGTGAATGAATCCTTTTTAATAATCACACAACACAATTTTGTTGATTAAACTAATTACCTATTTATTAACACCTCATCCACAATTTTTTTTTGCATTGAATAGAAAGCACATTTTTTTTTTTTTAAGTATTCATTGCTTAGTCTGACATCGTAACAAACTTCCATATTCATTTTTGTTATGAGGAGTGACTCCAGTGTTTTAGTGTTCATTCTGTATCGAGATTCTGTTTGGTTTTTTCGAACCATGCTGAAAATTCTCTCACTGTTCGCATTGCTGTGAGGAACTGACATTATTTTAGGCAATGCCACATATTTTGAGTTATGATTGCTATGCTTGATTTGGGAAATCTTATACCAAGCTACATGGAAAGCGAAAGCGGAATTAGGGAAGAGTATTTTCCGTGTTTTTTGTACGAGATCCGTACTTTTTCACTATACATCCGTAGCTCCGTAGTTTTCACCTTATTTCCGTAGCAACTACGGAAATTCCGTAATAGTTGGAGAGTCTGTCTATGGGTGAACAAGTACGATCACGGTTGATTTATTATATGTACGAGTATATTGTCATGCTAATTACCAAAACACGTAACTCCACTGTTAACGTATAGGAGTTACGAGTTTTGTTAATTAGCATGACGATATGTGTATCTATGTTTTCGTTAACTTATTTTATTTATGTACTTCCAATACCATTATCTTACGTATTTATAATAGTTATCTTCCACTTTGGAGCTGGTACCGGAGCCATGGTTGCCCGGTTATACGAATAGCGCATTAGCAACAGGACGGTTGCGAGTTCGAACCCGACCAAAGACCGTCGTGTAAAAAGGGGTATGTAGGTATTTTTAATCAACGTCGCACTCAAGCAACACAACGGGCTATTCGTTTACAAAGAGGGCTGGCGCACGTTAAATCTGTTGTGGTCTCAAATGTCCGCCTGTTGGCGTGGTGTGGAAGTTTGTAGAGGAGGGTGCCAGTTCATGCGTTATCTCGTCATCTGACCGTCGTTCAAAATTACGTGGTGTTGTCATCGGATCTTTTGGGATTGATCGCTCGTGACCAATAGCCCGGTGTATTGCTCCAGTTAGATGTTAATGAACTACCTGCCTACATGGGGGCTGGTGTCTAAACAGAGAAATGCAGGGAGGGGAGGGCAGTGGCACGAGTCCAAAACGCAAGCATGTATAAAATTTTCAAAATAGTGCTCCAATCATAATTAGTGGTTTTTTATGCGCGTTTATGCAATCTACGAACAGTGTGTTTAAAAATATCATTTACAAATGAACGGAAAGATATTAATTTTTAATAAAATAAATGAAACCTAGAAAATGCAGTGTAGCAAACAGGGGCAAGTATACAATGGGTCCCTCATATTATAAGGGGCGATCAAAAAGTTTCCGTTCGAAGGCTGTGCAGTCCATATTTGGTATGCCAGTCATGCAAAAGCGCCATGAGCGCTTAGTCAATCATCCCACTGCTTCACCAGGTAGAATTTATCCTTTTGGTTAAATTCCTATTTCTGCTGCTTGAAGAAGTCCGAAACTGCCTGCTGCACTTCTACGTCCGACAGGAACCGTCAACCTTTCAAGGACTTTTTTAAGGGACCGAAGGCGTGAAAATCGCACGGGGAGAGATCAGGACTGTAAGGCGGTTGCTATAGTGTCTCCCACTTTAGTGAGTGTAACTTCTGCTTTACAACATTCGCGGTATGGGAACGTGCGTTATCATGAAGAAAAATCACCCCATTTCGCAGTTTTCCCGGACATTTCGCCTTAATTGCACGTTGTAATCTCTCCAGCGTTTCGCAGTACCGTACCCCATTGATGGAGACACCTGGATCATTGAAATCCATAAGCAATGGGCCCTGGTAATCAAAGAACAGGGCGAGCATTACTTTTCCTGCAGATATCGGGTTCTTGAACTTCTTGGGACGAGGGGACGACGGTTGGCACCACTGCATGGTCGCCTGCCTTACAGTCCTGATCTCTCCTCATGCGATTTTCACGCCTTGGGTCCCTTAAAATAGTCCTTGAAAGGTTGACAGTACGGTTCCTGTCGCTCGTAGAAGTGCAGCAGGCAGTTTCGGACTTCTTCAAGCAGCAGAAATAGGAATTTTACCAAAGGTATAAATTCAACCTGGTGAAGCAGTGGGATGATTGACTAAATGCTCATGGCGCTTTTGCATGACTGGCATACCAAATATGAACTGTACAGCCTTCGAACGGAAACTTTTTGATCGCCCCTTATAATATGAGGGACCCAATGTATACTTGCCCCTGTTTACTACACTGCATTTTCTAGGTTTCATTTATTTTAATAAAAATTTATATCTTTCCGTTCATTTGTAAATGGTATGTTCAATAATGCTTATATATGTTTAATAATGCTTATATAAGGAATCAGGTGTTCCAACTTGCGGTAGTTATTAGTGGAGCAAGTAATACGCCAACTACTTCCTATACGAGAGAGATTTTCAGTGTAATAACTAGGGCAACTTTTTTGTTGCAGTAAAAATGGGAAAAGTTGCATTTATCATTCCCTAAAGTTGCATTTATGGAAATAAAGTTGCATTTATTTTTGATACACTAAATTCTAAAATAAATTATTCGTAAAAAATGAAAATATTCTAAATATATTGACAATTTTAGTCGTGTACAACAGTGTTATAATACATACTGAAATACAGAAGAACGTTGAATGGCCGATCCTTGGCCAGTAATTTCTTTAAAATTGAAAAACTGCGCTAGCCGCAGTCATATGTGCTGTATCGGATAGCAGAAGAGCAAAATCCTTTCGCTCAACATTCAGATATTTTCAAACGTCATCTACCAGGCGAACAACATATTGATGATCGACACTCACCTCGCAAACTCTGCAATCGATTACGCAAGTTTCCTCTGGATTATCAAGAGTGCCAACCAATGTGTTAAAGTACTTCTTGACATCTATTTCACTTTCGTCTGTTAGGATGAACTTCTTTCCGTGAACTTCTTGTTTGATCCGCCATACTTCGGCATTCGCAAGATCAGACATAAGTGATCAAAGGTTTGGCAAAAATTTCAATAGTAATTTCATATAAATTTAATTTAAGCTAAATTTTAAAAAGTTGCAGGTAGGTTGCATTTATGCAAAAAGTTGCATTTATGCAGAAAGTTGCATTTATGTTGCGGTTATAACACGCTTACAATACACCCCATGAAGGAGGAATATTAGTTTAAGTACTTAACATGCAGCGTAGAACGCGTGAAAAAAAGTTGCATTTGTTGCAAAAAGTTGCCCTAATAATAACCAAGCGGTCCGTTAAGATCATTCTAACTTTGTTCAAACGCTTTAGCATGATATATATTCGGATAACCTTAAAATGCAGCTTATATAACTTTTGATCTTAGCGTTGAACCACCTTTCCAAATTTCCACACCACGCCAACCTGGGGACATTTGAGGCCACGACAGATTTAACGTGCACCAGCCCCCTTTGCACACAACGGTCTTTGGTTGGATTCGAACTCTCAATCCTCCGGTTGCTAATCCGTTGCTCTTCGAAACGGGCTACTGCGGCCCCATTTTCCAGTTCGGAATTCATTCTTTGGAATTTCGAATGGTGACGCACTGAAATCGAATTCGATCAACACGCCAAGTGAAGTATCGTTTGGATTTATGTGCAGGAAATTTCGCCGCATTCACACTGCTGTCATCTACATTTAGCTTGACGGAGAATCTCTCATACGTATATACATTTTCAGATCAATTTTGCGAAACCCGATCATTGACAACCTTGTCGGTATTAGGGATGCCACACCGACAACAAAACATCGATGTTCATTATTAAAACTTCGATATTGATAATACATCGCCACAAAATCATCGAAGGTTTTTTTTTTAAATCAGTGTATTTAAACTTTTCCCCCCCATTTCTTAAAACTGGTTTAGCAACGTCAAACATAAATGTTCGCCGGGGGGGGGGGTTTAATTTGTCCTTTACCGTGTTTATTAATTTATAGCTAAGACTTTTTTTAACTATCAAAACAAAGTCAAAATAATTAATAAACACAATTAACAAATATTTCATATTCAAATTGAATAACATAAAAGAAAATAACAATTTGACATTGGTACTACTAGCTATAAGTATTTTTGGAAGGTGCATAACAATAATTATTGTTAATTATTATTAATTATTTATCAACTTATGTGGGAGAGGAAACACAACAAACTAATTTTTTTTTACTGTAAATAAAAAATATTGGGGCCTATAATAATTATATGCCTTAATATTTGTTATTTCATTTTGTAAAAAAAGAAGTTTAACGTTCTCCACCTTGAAAAAAAAAGCCGACTTCTTTTTTCACTAATTTTAACTATGGTATTTTTTTTATGAAAAATAAAACATCGTCAACAATAAAACATCTATGTTAATCAAACATCGGCTCCAATAAATCGATGGTAAATACATCAATGTTTTCATAAAACATCGATGCTTTGATAACATCGACATCGATGTCGCATTCCTACTTTTCAGACCCTTCACCCTTGGCCACTTAGTCTAAAAGTATGTTCAATTTACTGATTATAAAAATTATGCTACCTAATTATTTTTTTAATTTTTATAATGGAACTTATTTCATTTAAAAATAAAACATCGACAAGTATAACATCGATGTTAAAAAAACATTGGCTCCAATACATCGATGGTAAATACATCGATGTTTTTAATAAAACCTCGATGTTTTGAAATCATCGACATCGATGTCGCATTCCTAGTCGGTATATAAAGTAGTAATATTTATTCTCATTAGGGGGTCAGTAATATTTACCCGCATACTTAGGGAAGAGGCTCCAACCAAGAAAATATTGGGGGCGAAGGGGTTCGGGTTTCTGGGAGTTGGCACCCCTATAAGCAACAGAGGCTTCTTGAGCCATTTCAATAATTTCCCTAATTAGGACCACTGGTAGCAAGAAAAGTGTATGTAAAACGAGTATCCTGAATATGTTTTGTCTACTCATGGCAGACATAAACATTTCAAAAGGATAATCCAGAATGTAATCTCGGAATAAATTTGTAACTGTTTGTGAAGTGTTTCTAAAAACCGTGTTTTGAGAACAGATGTTTTGTCTTTATCAAGGGCATAGACATAAACATTTTAAAGGGGAAAAAAAGGGCGCAGTATATGAATAAATTTGTTGATAATCATTTATGAAGAGTGTTTCTTCTTTAGAAAACAAATTTCCTGAGAAATGTTCACATTTTTGAAGAAAAGGGAAAAAGGTACCGAGGCATAGAAAATGGAATAGGTAGGTGACCTGACCCGAGGTCTATAGAACAAAGAAAAGAACAGGGAATATATAACCTTGGACCTGAATACCTCTTAACGGCGCCACTTTTGGGGTAGTTGGAGCTTTTGTATATGGTTGTAGAGTTTGAGTCTGGTCGAATTACTTTGGGAATCCTCACAAATATTTCAAAAAATGTATTTCTCCTATCAGGAGTATTGCACCCCAGACACAAAAAAAGGGGGGCAGTGGATTTGTGCCTCAAGGAGAGAAAAAAGAAAGCGCCCTGTATAGACATGAAAATTATTAAAATAAATTAAATAACCAAAGCGTGGGTTATAAATACTACTTTCATGTGCTGCCATCTATGAATTAAATTAAGCACTTCAAAGTGAAATAAATCATATATTTTTAGGAAAGTTGTTACATCAGTTACTTAACCTTTTTTTTTTTTACCTCGAGTCTCTTTCCATAGGAATTTTTTTCAGCCTTTCCTTCCTGCAAACTTTATCTCAACTAAAAATAAATTGCCAGTATTTGTACCTAATAATATTTTAATTAAAAAAATATGTAGCTGTGTGTATTTTCAGAATTTCAAAAACCTGGTGTGGAAGTAAAACAATTTGGGGAACAGAAATTATTAAAGCTTGCTATTAAAATTAATTAATAAAAATAAAACTGCACATTTTCACACTATATCGTTTACTGATATATATATATATATATATATATATATATATATATATATATATATATATATATATATATATATATATATATATATATATCAAATCACTAAAATTAAAAATAATCACTAAAGAGAAGAATGTTAAACAAAACAAATCCAAAGTTTTGACTGGTGTTAGAAACTTAAACTAGAGAATTAAAAAGCCCTATCTTTGCAATCGTTAAAGATAGAGTGAAAATTTTAAAGGATTTGAAATCTGAAGAAAATTTTACAACAGAAAGATATCTTAAACGTGATTTTCTTAAAAAAAATTTTTTTTTTCAACTGCAACTTTTATATTTTTGCAATAAGAATTTGGCTTCATTTCTTTGGATCCGTGCTAGGTTTATAATGACGTCTTGACTGCTAAAGCTACGGTTTCCGAAGAAAGCAGTGCTGTGTACTAGCGGCCGTGATACGCCATGATGTGGCAGGTATAACAAGTCGGCCGTCTTAACGGAGACCAGAGGTGTCTTCTTTGATGGACAGTATACTGTGGAAAATGGACGATCTAGAAGTAGCATTATTAGTATATCACGTAGTGTCAAAGCGCAAAACACTAGCTTCATTCAGAATGACGCTCAAATGGCGCACCTGCTGTGGAGGAAACTAGTCTTTACAAGTTCCAATGCAAGACGAAATTACACAATGATCTACTAGTTTAAAAAAATCAAGTACTTTCAAGGACTTTTCTCCAAGTTCCGTAATTTTCAAGGACTTTAGGACCCCTAGTAAGGAAAAAAAATTCAAGGACTTTTCAAGGACCGTGGGAACCCTGTAGTTTAGATAACGATCTCCAGTATCCCAGTTCCAGTTTAGATAATGGGCCCCAGTACCAGTCCAGATGACGAGACCTAGTACCAGTTTATCTAACGGTCCACAGTACCAGATTATATAAAGGGCTCAAGTACTAGTTTAGATAACGGTGCCAGTTTAGATGAGGGGCCTTAGCTTTGGCTTAGATGACGACCCCTTGTACCACAGTTTGAAGAGGGGCCTCAATTTCAGTTCAAAAAACGATCATGATCCCAGTTTAGATAAGGGTCCCCGATACCAGTTTAAATAACTGGTGCAAGCGCCAGTGCTCTCAAGGACACGTATCCTTCATGTGTATATGGCCTTCACGGTCTCGAGGTACTCTAGTGATCTTTTATTTTCCCATGAGGCATATACTGTCTTTAGAAAACATGTGTACCGAACTCCCGGGAAACCCAAGCTATCTTTTTTCTGTGGTTATCCCGTTATTCTAATTATTCCTTAATCCCTCTTTTCCCCCTTTTTACTAAATTTTTTTGCTTGAAGTTGTGTATGTGTTTTTTGCTTGTGTTTTCTATGTGTTTGGCGCAGCTTGGCCAAATATGGCCCTTCGCCATAAAATCCTAAAACAACCAACCAACACCAGTTTAGATAAATGACCCTATCTTTTGTTTAGACAACGGCACCAATACCAGTTTGATGAAGGGGCCCAGCTTAGATAACGGTCCCCAGTATCAGTTCAGATGATGGGCTCTAGTACCATTTTAGATATGGTCCCCAGAATTTGTTCAAGTGATGAGCTCAGTACCAGTTTAGATGAAGGGTCCTAGTTTTAATTTACATAACGGTCCCCAGTACCACACAGTTTGGTGAAAGGCCCCAATCTCAGTTTAGATAACGGTCTCTAGTACCAATTTAGATGATGAATCCCAGTCTCAGTTTAGATAATGGGTCCCAAAAACAGTTCATGCCATGGACCCCAGTTCTAGTTTAGATAACAGGCCCCAGAGCCAGTTGAGGTCATGGGCCCAGCACTAGTTTAGATAATGGGTCCAAATTAGGGATGCGACATCGACAACAAAACATCGATGTACAATATTAAAACATCGATGTTTATACTACATAGCCCAAAAGCCATCGATGTTTTTAAATATCGATTTATTTAAATCTTTATTCTTCCATTTTTTTAAAACTGGTTTAGTAACCTCTAACATTAACGTTAGCCCGGGGGATTTAATTTATTTATCATTTGCCGTGTTTATGAATTTATAGCTAAGATTTCATTGAACTGTCAAAACAAAGTAGTATAATAAGAACAAGCAATAATTAGTAGAATATTCAGAAGAAGAATTAATGAGAACAATTAATAAATATTTTGTTTGTAAATTGAATAATACAAAAGAAAATAATTTTTACAACAATTTGAAATAGGTACTACTAACTATATAAGTAGAGCCGCGGTAGATCAGTCAATAGAGCGTCGGACTCGCATCAGAAGGGTTGTGGATTCTGTCCTCAGCGGAGCCTGCAATTCTGATGGTTGCGAGATCGGCGCTTGGACCTGGCTAAAGACCGTCGTGTTCGCTAATGGTGGCTGGGGCACGTTAAATAGGTTGTGGTCACAAAGTCCCCTATGTTCCCATACCAAATCAATACCTCTAAGGGTACCTGATCAGGGGGTTATCGGCCTCTGATTGGGATCTAAATTACGATATGTGTGAGTGAATGGATGTGTGAAAGGGACCTTCCTGTAAAACGGATGTGTCATGCATGAAGACGTCCAACCCTCCGGGGCAATGGCACCCCCAATTGGGCCATATATGGCCCGCACGACAACAACAACAACTATATAAGTATAAGTAGGTAGGTGCATAACAATAATTATTGTTAGTTATTATTAATTATTTATCAACTTATTGTGGGGAAATATAAAGTTATTATTTATGTCCTGCAAATAAAAAATATTGGGGCCTGTACTTATTATATTCCCCAATATTTGTTAGTTAGTTTGCAAAATAAGAAGTTTGTTAACACTCTCCCCCTTAAGCCGACTTCTTTTTTCACTAACATTCCCACCAGTTAAGGAAAAAGCTTTTTCTGATGGTACGGATGTCGCCATCACTGGCAAATACTTAGTTGCACGGTTTTTTTTTTTAATTTTTACAGTGGTACTTTCTACATTAAAAATTAAACATCGACAACGTAAAAACATCGATGTTAAACAAGCATCGGCTTCAATAAATCGATGTTTTTTATACAACATCGATGTTTTTAAGACATCGACATCGATGTCGCATCCCTAGTCCAAATAACAGTTTAGAGGACGGTCCATTGTACTAGTTAATATGATGGACCACTCATTGGATATTCCACGTATCACTGGTCAATTACACAGACGCAAATACTGTCTTTCTTTTCCTTTATACACTCGTACAGCATTTTTATGCGTAAAAACATGATGATAATATTTTTTTAATTTAAACTTTAGCGTGGTTTGGAAGTGCGGATAGTGTTGTGCCAGCTCAGGTGATAATCGTCATCTGACCGTCAATCAAATTTACAAATTGTTGTTTTCGGATCTTTCCGTTAGGGATTCATCCCGAATGGTCGCCAATAGCCCTTTGTGTTCCTTCAGTGCGATGTTAATCGAAAATCGCCAAAATGCCGATCGGTGCTCTTGGCGTGGAGGTAACGGTATATTTTGATGTCATTAATATAAGTTTACAAGAGCCATTTTGATTTTTATACATTTCAATTAATAAATAAGAGTGCAGAATGTTTACTGTTTCTTTTATTTCAGAAAGAGAGAGAGAGAACTCTAGTTCCCCTGATTCAGAACTTTAAATTGCCGTTGATTGGAATATTTATATCATGCTTAAAACAGAAGACTAAATTTAAACGAAATCATTTCATCATATTAATTTGCAGCCGTGAATTGAATTGCTGGTTCAAGACCCGTTAAAGGAGGCAGCTCGAGTTTGAGCTCCTTCCATGATGATGGTCAAGGCCAGTAAAAGAGATAACTTCATATGTCTACGAGATTGATAATTCAAATGAAAAGTTATGCAGGTCCCATGGTTTTCCATTTAATTTCAAAAACTCAAAGGGACCGTGAACATTTATTTTCAACAGAGTCATTGAACTGAAGTGTTTAGGTAATGGTAATGGTAATTTTAGTTAACGTCGTACTAGAGCAACACAACGGGCTATTGACTGAAGTGTTTAGGATCCACTGATATCAACTATCTAAGATCCAAAGACGCACTGTTCACAAGAAATAGGAAAACATAGTTTAGCCAACTATAAATATTGCAAAACACGCCATTCATTCATGAACGAAATTGGTTCCTCTTTCATGGAATAAAGTACTAGACGAGCAAAGACAGAACAAATCCAAAGTAATGAAACACTAAGAGAATACTTAATTCCGTAGATGTGCTGTTATCGTCAAAGTGGAATGGAACTATTTATGGATTCAGCTTGTTCTCGTGATTGGAGTCCGGCATCAGAAGCAGACTGCATTTGGACAATGGCTAATTAATCTCCGCGGTCGTGGGAGAGCAGTTCCACTCTCGATACCATTGCGATACAAAAGACCGGGGATGTTATTTTCAAAATGCAACGGGAATTTCGTTATCGCATGGAGCAGTGTGATATGAAGAGGACAAATATAATGTCTTCCTTCAGCCAACGTCCGTCTGTATCAGAGCGTGGAGAGACTGACTTTCAGGCTACCAAACAATCGAGATGGGAATATTCGAAATCAAAAGCATCAATACTTGAAAGTATTCATAGCACTCGATTATTTTTCGAATTCAAATAGAGTAGTATTCATATAAGGTATTCAGTAAAAGTATTCGAATACCAAGGTATTCATACAAAGTATTCGAATATATACCAAGGTATTCGTACAAAGTATTCGAATATATACCAAGGTATTCATACAAAGTATTCGAATATACACCAAGGTATTCATACAAAGTATTCGAATATATACCAAGGTATTCATACAAAGTATTCGAATATATACCAAGGTATTCATACAAACTATTCGAATATATTTCAGGTATTCATACCACAAAGTATTCTAATACCAAGGCACTCATACAAAATAATCAGTAAACGCATTCGAATCCCAAGGAATTCAGTAAAAGTATTCAAATACCAAGATATTCAATCAAAAGTATTTGAATGAATACCCTGCAACTTAAACCAACCAACCTAAGTATTCATTTAAAACTTTTCGAATTCTAAAGTATTCAAACACCAAAGTACTCGTCAAAATTTCTCGAATACAAAAGTACTCGAATACAAAAGTACTCGGATACCAAAGTTCTCGAATTTCAAAGTACTTGAGTACACAAGTATTTGGATACCAAAGTAAATTTCGAACACCAAAGTATATTCATTTCAAGTATTTGAATACACAAAAAAGTAGTCATCCAATTTATTTTTTATAAAAAAAGCTTTGCACCACAGTTGATTTTTGTTGTCGATCAGTCGTTTATTTTTACACTTGAATGTACTCGAAAATACCAAGTACTTGATTCTAAAGAATACTCGATTCTGCACATCTCCACTCAAAAGTGCTCCAAGGATGAGGTTCGTTGCACTGCTATACATACTACTATGCTGACAATTAATTTTTGTAGATCGATTACGAACCACTCTCCACGGGTATGAGAGATTTGATACTTGCGCACCGATGCAAAACACTTGTTCCTTAGAAAAGCATTGAACATGGTGGCGAGCAACAGTTTTCCCAAACACTTTTGGAACTTCCCTTCCGATTAACAACTATTTTCGACGTCCCCTCTATGTTTGGAGAGTGGAGTGCCAGCTCAAGTGTGATCTAGTCATTTGACCGTGGTTCAAAATTAAGTGGTGTTGTCCTCGGATGTTTCCTTTCGGGTTTAAGCCCGGACCATTGCCAACAGCCCGTTGTGTTTCTCCAGTGCGACAATAATTAAAATACCTACCTAATATAGCTAGCTTCAACGTGTGTTTCTGCAAGCTTTTTCATTCCGAAATCAATTTCGGAAGGATTCGAGCCAAGTGAGACTTCCTCTCTAAACACCCCTGCTCTTGATGAGAGTTCTAGAATGTAGTAATATAGATTGAGAACAAAATAGGCAGATTAACTCTCCAATGTGTTTTGACGACATATTTCCTTCATCAAGATCTGTCCGATTTTGCAAGATATGGTTGATCAATCGATAAGATCGCGGTTGTACTTTCGTATGCGTGGTCGTGCAATGGATGATTGAGAACCAATTGAGCGTAAGTTAATATCTATCTGATACTTCTAATAGAAAAATAATAGAATTGGTACTGCTTCAAGCTGAGTGAAAACAAAAATATGGTAATAATACTTTGCAACCATCCATGTGCATTAAGAATACAGAAATTGCATTATGCTTTAAACTGTTGCAAGACTTACTCTGTCGCTGGTGAGACCAGGTGGAACCCAGGAATATCCCTCAGAGAGCGTTCTTTCTTTCGAAATGGGGTGTCGACTAGGTTCTGGAGAAGGTTGGAACCCAATACGATCACAGACATTGACGAATTCTTCATGACAGACATCATGAGCTTCTCGTGGACACTTGCAATTATTGCAAACAGTTCTGGAAAAAAACGAAACAATGAGTAAATATTTATTCTTTTAGACTGACAAAGCAATAATGCCGTGGTTCTCAAAAAAATTTTCTAGGTCCCCTTCAGCATACTTATATAGCCAGGCTCTCTAAAGTTTTTAATGGGAATAGTTTTCAAAGTCTAATTTAACTATTTGGTAACAAATTCTAATATAAGGATCTAAATAATGAGGACAAATCACGCTATAGCCATTTCGGCTGATATACTTAAGTGCAATGTTGTAATACACAATGTAATGTAATAATGTTGTTGTTTCTTATGCCTACACTGGCAGACAGGAGGAGTGCCTGGCCCGTCAAAGACGGCAAGAGGCGAGGGGGGTACGCCTTCCATGTTATTGAGCCTCATTGGGAGGAAGTCCGACTTAACTCGACATACATGACACATTCGTTTTACAGGAAGGTCCCTTTCATACATCCATTCACTCACACATACCGTAATTTAGATCCCAATCAGAGGCCGATAACCCCCTGATCAGGTACCCCCAGAGGTATTGATTTGGTATGGGAACATGGGGGACTTTGTGACCACTACCTATTTAACGTGCCCCAGTCACCATTAGTGAACACGACGGTTTTTAGCCAGGTCGAAGCGCCGATCTCGCAATCATCAGAATTGCAGGCTCCGCTGAGGACAGAACCCACAACCCTTCTGATGCGGGCCCGACGCTCTACTGACTGAGCTACCGCGGCTCTTAATGTAATAATGTAATGGCAATGAATAGTGTTTGGAAAATATTCGAACTGTTTCTCGAAATTCATTTTTTACATTTATGTCACTTTTTAAGAGTTCATGCAAACATGTCAGATGATTTTATCGAAAGAGATTTATGACTTCCTTTTCCGAAAGGAATGACTAATTGGAGAGTTCCGGGTAACGTGATGATAAACCACTTTTAAAATTTTTGAGGCAAGAAATTGCCAAGTCTTAAAAAAAAATTTAACGGTTTGTCAACTATTCAAGAGGTAGTGTTAGCTTAAACTTTCAACTATTACTCACTCATTCAAAAAATCATAAATTCTTTTTATTCTCTCAAATATTTTGTTTTTCATTACGGAATTTATCTGTGGTTTATCACTGTAGCTTTGACGCAATGATGTAACGAATAACAAGAAAGTAGAAACCTGCCATTCTTATTTGAATTGAAGGACTCTGTTCAACATATGTATGCCACTTTTCAAATCAATTCTAAAATTTTAATGGTTTGTCAACTATTCAAGAGGTAGAGTTATCTATAGCTTTCAAGCATCACTCACTCATTCGAACAATCAGAAATTCTTTTTATCATCTTAAATATTTTTTGTTTTTAATTACGAAATTCTGTGGTTTATCACTGTTGCTCGGAGCCCTTTCCATTGAAATTATTGGTAAATGACTTTCCTCCAACGGTCAAATAGTCGCATCATTTTAAGACGCTAAATTAGATACTTTTTGTAATCATTTTGTGAAAGACAGCGCACTCGGTAGCGGATACGATGGTGTAAGTAATTACAAGAACTTAGAAACTATCCATTGTTATTTGAATTGAAAGGCTTCGTGCAACGTATGATGTGTGAGTCACTTTTCAAGTCTTTCAGACTACCAATTTTCAAGTTTTGAAAATTCCAAAATTATAATGGTTTGTCAACTACTCGTCGAGGTCGTGTTTCCTTAAACTGTCAAGCATTACTCACTCATTCGTATAATGAGAAATTCTTTCATCCTATTTTGTTTTAATTCTTATAATTACTGAATTTGCATTTCCTTCATAAAAATAAACGCAAAAATATATTTAATAACTGTTGTTTTATCACACCTGGAGGTAGTCTCGACGAGGTATCTCGGCATTAGATAAATAACCAGATCTTGATAGGCGAGATATCTCGTCATAAGAAGGAAACTGACCAGGTCTAGATCTCGTCATCGTCAAAAAATTGGCAGTATCTTTATGACGAAATATCTCGTCAATATGGACGAAAATAGTATATACAGGGTGATTTTTTTAAACTGACACGATTCAGAGCCACCTGTAGCTCGATCTAACAATCGAAATGGCATCAAACTCGGTATGAAGACTAATAATGCCATAAGAAGTAGGATTCCGTGAAAAAAAATAGTTATAAATATCGCCGATAGGGGTATTTCTGGCGTTGTACAAACTAATTTTCTAAACTCACGAAGAGCTGTGGATGCATTGCACTGATTAAGATAATACAGCTTCACCAGTAATGCGCGTTCTGGTAATGTGAGTCGCATATTCACTTGAGCTGAGAATATTTTTCGGAGCTGTCCACATGTTTTTATAGCCCAAATTACTGGTACTGTTGTCGCATACGAAAGCATAATTTTGCATTTTGCTTTGATACCTGTGTTTAATGCTGTATATCGGTTTAGTAAGCTACAACAGCGCCATAAATAGCACTATCGGCGATTTTTGGAACTAATTTTTTTTCTAACGGAATCCTACTTACCATGTCATCATTAGTCTCTATACCGAGTTTGGTGCCATTTCGGTTGTTAGATCGAGCATCAGGTGGCTCTGAATAGTGTCAGTTTTTTTTTTAATTCACTTTGTATGTCGTCGAAACCACTTACAGGGATATTTAACGAATATTACCAAAGTAATTTTATGCAGTTACAATGTTTGCTTTTTTGAGGGGGAGCTCAGTCCACAAGAACCACTCCGGATACTGGCTTAACGTGCCCTAGACTACCAGAGTGCAAGAGTTCTAGTATCCTATCACCTACTCACCAAATAAGTCTCTTATGAAATAACGGTTTATACTCGACAGATAAATTTTGTTTCGACGTAAAGTGTTCATGGCAGTAATTTTCAACCATTGTGAGACCACGGCCCAGTAAATTCTTGTTTTATAAGACAATTGCCCGGTCCCAAGAAATTTATCGCAAACTCCTTTTATATTTTTTAAAAGTTCATACAAACTAACAAAGTATTAACTACTAATTATGACATAATCATAAAGAGTATAAGTTCACTTATGCAAATCCGTTCTGATCAACAAAAAATTATGTTATTCAATGTAAATTGATTATTGTGCTATTAAATTGATTGATGTTATGATGGTTTAAGAAAACTTTTGTGAGAAAATTACTTATGTATTGTTTCGCATCATAAAAGTCAGCTGAGCAGCAAAAGCAGCAGAAAGATATCTGAACTTGTCAACAAAAACACTTATGACACTTATTTATATATGCTAAGTAGGTAATTTAATAAATTTAAATTATGAATCCCAATATTAAACACTAATTCCAATACAACATTTTGAATTTAACCCTCCTGGTGGTTTATCTTCGTGTTCAAAGCAGCCCTGTAGTAACCATCCTCTGGTGCAAAAACCTGTTCCAAACTGTCACTACCTCTGGGCATGGGACAATTTGATTTTCTATTTGGTTATTCATTTCCTTTTGAAGTAATATGGCAGTTTTGTGTTTCGTCGAGATATCTCCTCCTTATCAAAATTGACCCGATCTTGGAATGAGGTGTCTCATCCAAACACTTTGAGGGTTAGCTGAACGGGGCAAAGCGCTTGTGTCCTTTTGAAGATAAATGAGTTACGTAGCCTTGTCTTTAGGGGGTGAGTGAACAACTTAGATCTGAGGTTTTAGATCTTGGGTATTCATTCACCTTGAGGTTATAGCGCAGTTTTGTCACGACGAGATATCTCGTCCTTATCAAAATTGACCCGATCTTGGAACGAGGTGTTCCATCCAAACACTTTGAGGGTTAACTAGTCGGGGCAAAGCGCTTGTGTCCTTTTGAAGAAATGTGAGTTACGTAGCCTTGTCTTTAAGGGGTGAGTGAACAACTTAGATCTGAGGTTTTAGATCTTGGGTATTCATTCTCTTTGAGGTTATAGCGCAGTTTTGTCACGATGAGTTATCTCGTCCTTATCAAAATTGACCCGATCTTGGACGAGATATCTCGTAGAAAAACTTGGAAGGTTTAAACGTAGCACTTTAACAAAGCAATTATACGTTACTGAAAAAGTTCAACTTAGTTTCTTTTATTAAAAAAAGTTTTTGAAGGTTTTAGCTAGGCTAGTTACACATAGTTGCCGTTTCTGTCCATTAGGTAATAATTCTGAAATGAATTTAAGTGACAGCCAGAGACAGTCTGAAAGTTGCTTCTGGTTAATCTGTTTCGTGCTAGGCAGTCGTAAAAAAATATGCAGTAACAGAGATGTAGTGAAAAGGCAAAGAAAACATCTCATTGCTATATCATGTAAATTTGGATGTTAATTTGTCATGCTTATATAAAGCTAAAATGAACAGATTCCGGGAGAACCTCTCGCGGCCTGGTGATTGAGAAAGACTAGTTTGAGAAAAGTGCTGTTTATGAACTGTACTACAACATGTAATCAAAATGTCGAGAACTTGATGAAACTTGAAGAAATTTTAACACCAATAAAACTGAAAATACTGATAGTTGGGGTAACGTAACAATGGAAGAGATAGTAATAGATCACAAGATACACACATATAATCGTTGAACGTATGAAAGAAATCGTTGCTTGGAGCTTCGTGATATTCATATGGTGCATTAGCACTGGATTAAGGTCAACTGAGACAAAGATATGCAAATCCCAACTCAGCTGAATAAAGTATATGTACCAGGAAAGTTATTCCTTCTAATTCGATTTTAATAAGACGTTGTTGAACAGAACATTGCAAAAGGAAGTTAGAACAAAGAACGAGGAAGGTGGAGGGGGCATTCGGGTAGCCTACAGACGTATTCCAACTGTCAATCATGTTGATTTGCAAGTGCAGAGCAGAGAGCTCAGTATGGCCGTTTCTGAGTAGTGTGTTGGGCGTAAA
Source organism: Metellina segmentata (assembly GCA_947359465.1). NCBI lineage: Eukaryota > Metazoa > Arthropoda > Arachnida > Araneae > Tetragnathidae > Metellina > Metellina segmentata. The sequence goes on from OX375884.1 coordinate 25,834,917, forward strand.
AGGGCAAAGTTATGAGTCATCAAATTAAATCAAAACGTTCAGTAGTAAAAAATAAAGGCGATTGAAAATTAGGGAAAATATTTAAGGCATTAAGTGATGGTGTCTTATAATACTGTATCTCTACTATTATAAAATGAAGTTTCTGTATGTGTGTATGTTCGTGTACGGAGTGCCCTGACGAATTTATGGCATTCACACTAATGAAATTTGTCACACATGAAGTACGAATTTTTAGCAATTTTATAGACCAGCCCGATTTTTAAAATTTAATCTTGAAAATTTTAAAATTAATTTAATGCGATGTTTAATTATTATTCCCTTTCCTCCGAATGGCAACAGTCATGATCGGTATTGAATTAATCCGTATTTTCTGCGCATGTGTAGCCGCCGTATTACTGGATAAAAAGCGTGGCAACTCAGCCACAGATCTTGTGATAATCCCTACGAAAGGGAATTTCAAACGTGCATCTTCCCTACCTTGTGGGAAATTCGTTACCAATAAAGGAACAAAAGGGATTGTATTGGATGGATGTGATTTTGTGGCATTGAGTCCTCTTGGGACATATTATGCCCTACTCAAATTAAAATATCAGGTAAAGGAACAAAAGGAAAGGAAGCCCTAAAGATAATATGAAGATCATTTTTCTGGCATAGATTTTAGCTATTTGAAAAATAGCTGTTATGGTTTGGATCAGGTACCGTGTACAAGAAACTATGCTCATACGATAAATGAGCTGTAGCGAATGAGTTTACCTTTGGCCCGGCCAGATACGCCCTACCGACAGTTCACCCGGCCTGCAGACCAGATACAGCCTTCCGAGCAATTTAACCAGCCCGCATATTAGGTATGGCCATCCAGACAGTTCAGCCGTCCCACATATAAGATAGAGCCTTCCGGACAGTTCATTCGGCCCGTAGACAAGGAACGACCGGACAGTTCACTCGGCCTGCAGACCAAATACAGACCAGCAGCTTAACCGGCCCGCAGACTAGATCCGGCCTTCCTGACAGTTCATTCGGCCCGTAGATAAGGAAAGACCGGACAGTTCACCCGGCCTGCAGACCAAATACAGACCAGAAGCTTAACCGGCCCGCAGACTAGGTCCGGCTTCCCTGACAGTTCACCCGTACCGCACATAAGATACGGCCTTCCGGACAGTTCATTCGGCCCGCAGACAAGTTACGACCCTCCAGTTAGTTCACCCGGCCTGCAGATCAGATGAGGCCCTCCGGACAGATCAACCCAGACCGCAGTCCAGATACGGCCTCTAACTAATTTTTATTAGAACCATAAGTCAGATACAGCGTTATTTTGAACACAGCTACCTTTAAATTTGGGCAAACAGAATTTTACATCTTCATGTACCTTTTCTTTATGATTATGTATTCCTGAGTATTTTGCTCTTAGTTTTTATTCAAAAAACGTCAATGGGCGATTTATTTTGGAACACCATAATTATGTTTATTAGAGAAGGGGGGAAGATTGATGGGGTTCGAACGTAGGCAGCTTATAGCTTGTGAAAATTATTACGAAATTGAATTTGAATTCATTTTTCGAATAAGTATATAGCCACTACACACACACGCACCGTCTACTTGAAAAAAACGAATAGCATTTCATACGAAGCTAAGTGTTCAGAGCATTAGGGACAGTATTTAGGGTCAAATAATCGTGTCCATAGCGCAGAATGTCAGTTGAACATTACGCCATAAAATCTAACTACCTACCAATCCAATTTCAACCAACAAGCAGCTCACTTGAACAAGGCTATGGAACATGAGTTCTTTCTTTAATGTCAAAGGTTTTTAAACAAAAATGTGACAAGATAGTTAATAAGTGCTGCGTTTCATCAAATTTCAGTACCAAGAAATATTTGTAAAATGGCACTATATGCAAAAAGAGAAAGAGACTAAGGGGGATGTCTGATAGTAAAATATCATGAAAACCGGATATAATGTAAAAGTGATAGCAATTCTTAACAATCTCCTAAACCTATTCAAACCGGTAATTCATTACCGGTTTCAAACCCTATTCACGATACTTGTTTAAGGTAAGAGACATTTGCCACTATAGACGTCATACAGATTGATTTGTGAAGTACGATCTTAAAAGAAAATCTAAAAAATAATAAATATCATAACAAATAAAACCTGTAATTATATTTCGGTGACAGTAATTCTCATCAATCTTCCAAACCGGTGCCATCATGTTTCGGTGATTGTAATTCTAAACAATCTTCAAAACCGGTGAAGATTGATAATTCGTTCTACTAAAGGTTTGCCACTACTGCCGTGGTACAAATGGATTTCTTAAGTTTGGTGTCAAAAATGGAGCAGAAACAATGATAAAATATCATAACAAAGAAAAGCGGTAATGATGTTTCGGTGACAGTGTTTGTCATCAATCTCCAAAATCGGTAATCATGTTTCAGTGACGCTAATTCTAAACATTCTCCAAAATCGGTGAAGACTGCTAGTTCGTCTCTAGTTTTCAAACCCTACTCGCGACACTTAATTTCTAAGCTGAGATACGTTATTTATCATTCTAAAGGGTTTATCCACTACTGCCGTGGTACAAAAGGATTCCTTAAGTTTGATCTCAGAAGCAGAAACAATAATAAAATATCATAACAAAGAAAACCAGTGTAATAATATGTCGGTGAAATAATTCCCACCTGTATCCAAAATCAGCAATTCATTCCTGATTTTCAAACCCTTCGCGACACTTATTTAAGGTAAGAGACATTTGCCATACTGAAGGCATTATCACTACATCCGCCTTACTTTAGCCGCCTTATGATTCATGAAGTATGATCTTAAAAATAACCATGGTGTCAAGATTTAAATCAACGATTAAAATCATGATTTTAATCAATTTTTTTTTTAAATCATTGATTTAAACACCCCATTCTTACATTTTTTATAACTAAGTAAATACACCCTACAAAAATCACAAAACTCGTCAAATGCTTTAAACTTTCTGCAATCATGTGATTTCAGCACTAATCGTTACACACAGTACTGATCAGCTTTTGAAAAAAATGTTTGGCACTCGACACTTGCAAATAATCTGAGGTGTCTATGGACTAAGAAATCTGTTGAGTGTTGGGTCAGGGATTCTGCCAAACAGTAAAGTAAAAAACAAATTGACATCTATTTAAAGTTTTGACAATGTTCATGCATATTTTATAATATGTTACGAACAATAAAACATTCATGCCAGTTTGGGAAGCATGGGAAAATATTGTACATTGTTATTATCTCTCTATATCTCTATAAAAAGTTAGAGGTTTTAGACGATTAGAAAAAATTAGACGATTCTTAGAGGGTTTCCAAAGAAAGTACGGATTAAAAAATTACAAAATTGACAAGGTTTGTTCAAAATTGTACAGGGAACAAGCGAATAAAATTTTTTTCCGATGCGGCAATTAGTTTAGGGTTTATTAAGTGTCCAAGTTGAAAGAGCGAAATTTCTAATGCGAGTGAGCAAAAGACGTGCAAATTTTCAGTGTTCAGCCGTGATTGTTTTTGAGTACCTCTAAATGTGAATTTTTGCAGGACGCCGAGTTTTTTTGGAAATTTCAATTTGGTTCCTGATAATATATTTTTTTAATTCGAGAAAAATCGAGACATTCTCATGCATTTCGTCTTTTTTTTTTTAAACTGTCATATCTATATATTATTACTATTAGTTTTTAAATTTGAAAACATCGCAGGGAACCTCAGAATGTCCTTTTTCTTACAGGAAGAATTATTTTTGAAATTGGTTTATAAATAAATTCGAAGCGATCAAAAGTTGACCATACAAATTTCGGAATATTGGGAAATTTTGGTTACTTTTTGTTAAAACTGTATTATCTATAGCTTAATACAATTATTTTTTTAATTCGAAAACATCAACAAAACCTTAGAATGTGCTTTTCTAACGGTGCAATAATTTTTTTTTAATGGGTTAATGAATAAAGTCGAAGCAATTAAAAGTTGGTCATACAAATTTCGGAACTTTTAAATCGTAATTTCTGATAAAAAACACTAAAAATGTAATATCTCTAGCTTAATACTATTTGTTTTTAAATTTGAAAAAAAAACACGTGAAAGCTTAGAATGCAGTTTTTCTTATGGTATAATTATTTTCAAAATTGGTTCATAAACAAACTCGATGTGAAGAAAATTATAATTTCGCGAATGTGCAAATTGTTGGTGAAAACGGTGAAACGAAAGGTTGCATTTTTAATCAACGGGTTTGCCAGATATCAGATTTATCGTAGCTTCAATCACCATAGCAACGATTTTTTTCCGTTGAAACTAGCTGTGACGTCTGGCCCGGAGTCCAAAAGGCTAAACTTGCTTTTAGGGAACAAGATCGCGAAGGTTTTTTTTTTCTGATGTGACTATTAGTTTAGGGTGCATTATGAGTTAAAGTTTAAAAAAAGCGAAATCACTTGTGAAAGGAGTGTTGGTTTGCGAGCAGAGGGCGAAGCCCTCGCTGTGACGTCATGGACTGGAAAGTAAAGTCAGGATTATACGAATTATTGAGATAGTTTCGCCGTCGCAGGAGATTGACTCTGCAAAAGTAGTTTTGGTTTGTATTGTAATTTGTTTGTTTTATGGCTTGTATTGTAATTTGTTTGTCGTTTGTTTTGTAAATAAAAAGTTGTTTGGATTGCATTGTAAAGGATATTGTATCAGCAAAAAAGTGTTGGTTTCGGAAGCAAACTAAATGGGATTGCGTGCGTAGGCGAGCAGGGGGCGGAGGTTTCGCCGTCGCATGAGATTGACTCTACAAAAAGAGTGTTGGTTTGCGAAGCAAACCAAATGGGATCTGCGAAAGGAGTGTTGGTTTACGAATCAAACCAAATGGGATTTCCGGGGGTTAACGAACAGATGCTAACAGTGGGCGGAGCCCCCTAGTACTTAAAAAAGTCTTTAGCTATTTATATTGTCCATGACCAGTAGGCCTTCTTATAAATGTCAAGACAGCCTAAGAATAAACCCACTAGTAGGCCTAAACTACTTGTTACACCTTTAATTGAATGTGGCCAATGGCTTAGCTATAGTGTGTGATTTTGCACGCACAACTACTTTTTTTTAATTAAGACATAAATACAAAATAACACAATGTGATTAATAATTTATTAAATAAAAAATTCAACTGAGCTTTCTGTTTGAAAGGATGAAAGTTTAAATGCTATAAACATCATTCATTTTGCAAAATGAACCCTGAAACAATCACCTGTCACTTTAAGAGAGAGAATAGGGACCCATAACAATTTATTTAATCAGACTATAATTTAGGTCTGTCACTTACACTTACTGATAAATTTGTTAACATGATGATGTAATTTACTCAAGAAAAACTATGTAAGATGTCAACTTGTGTTTTAAAGTTAAACAAATGTTGTACCTTCAGCTTTTATTTTGAAAATTACTCAATTTAATTGCTTTTATTTCGTATTCCATGTAAAAAACTGTGATTTTTTGTAAAATAAATACTAATTTACCATGTCACAAATTCTGATTGTTTACTAGAAATAAATATTGGTTTACATGTCATGTCAAAAACTAAATTTTTTTTATTTAACAAATTTATATATAATTATTATAAAAACAATGTTTTGGGCCCACAGAAATTTAAATTAAAAAAAATCAGATTTAAATTTTTTTTTAAAATCTAATTACTAGATTATTATAAGACATTCATGATTTTTTAATCCCAGAAAATAACGCTAAATAATAATAAAGCATCACAAAGCAAAGAAAACGGGTAAATGTGTGTCTCTGACGGTAATTCTCACCAATCTCCAAACATGGCAATTCATAACCATTATCAAACGCTACTCACAACACTTAATTTCTGAGGTAAGCAACATTTATCATACTGTCGTCGTACGCATTGAACCTTAAAGTATGATCTTGAAAATAAAGCTAAAATTGTACTAAACTATCAAAACTAAGAAAACCGGTAATGTTGTTCAGATAACGGTAATTCGCACAATCTCCTAAACAGGTGAAAACCGGTTATTCAATACCGATTTTCAAACCCTATTCGCGGCACTTAATTTAAAGTAACAGACATGATTTACCATTTTAAGGCATTTGCCACTACTACTGCCATACAAATTGATCCATGAAGTAGGATCATAAAAGTAAAGCTTAAAATTAAAATATAATAAATGATGCTATGGTGACGGTAATTCTTACCAATCTCCAAAACAGGAGAAAATCGGTAATTCATAACCGATATTCAATCCCTATTAGCGACACTTCATTAAACTAAGAGGCATTATTTACCATACTTCAGGCATTCGCCACTTCGGCTCTCATACAAATTCATCTCTAAAATAGGATATTTAAAATAAAGCTATTAAAATGTAACAAATAACGTTTTGGTGATGGTAATTATCTCCAAAACCGGTGAATTCATTACCGATTTTCAATCCCAACTCTAGACACTTAATTTCTAAGGTAAGAGACAAGAGAAAGCATGCAGATAGAGCAACTTACAGCATTTTCTTTTCGCGTCTGCTAAGAATTCATTTCATAACGCAAAACAAAAGCATTTTTGACTTTCAATAGAATTTTAATAACAGTACGTCGACGTCAAAACAAAGGAGAAAATGCCGGTGAATTATGTAAGTGATAAAAACTTTAGAGTAAATACCACGTCCCATCGGTGGTATTATTGCACGTGCTCAGTTTTGGCCTCTCCATGAACGAACGACAAAGGCAATAGCTGCCAAAAAGCACGCTTCGCCAAAAGTTAAGTAAAAGAAAAACAATGAAGGAAATATCTTTTCACACATCCTTTTCATCTGTCGAGTATCTTTTGTTTCAGGAAAGCTGAATTGTGTTCAGTTTGTGAGATGGTCTTATTCGACATATGTCAGCTTTTGAAACTTTTCGGAGGTGGGGAAATTGTTTAGTGCAGTTACTTTACGCCTCAGAATTTGTATAAATAACATTTCAATGGAAATTTAAGGAAATGGTAAAGCGAAATAAGAAACGATAAAACAAGATATATAACCGTCATAGGTATTTATTTATTGAGCATATTCATTATATATTTGAAAAAATAGTGTCTTTTTTTCCACAAGAGAAAAATAGCAAAATTAAAAAGCCACCACTTTTAGAGATAGATAAATATAAATATAATTTTCAACATAAATTTGATAAAAATGGCACACTACAATAAAGTTGGTTGATTGTTTTTGGGTTTTAAGGCGCAAGGGTCATATTTGACAAATCTGCTCCAAACACAACACTAGTTTTTTGTGTTTGGTGCAGATTTGCCAAAGGGAGGGAGGAAGAAAAATCAAAACGCAGAAGGGAAGGTGAAGATAAAAATTGAAAGGAGTAAAGATCACTCGCGTACCTTGGGGTTGTGATGCCCGTATAATATGACCATAAGAAAACTAACGAAAATAGATGTTAAATACGCATTTAGAATTACGAGAGTTATTTTTTTGTCGTGCTAAATATTTGTAGTAGTAGGGTGTTTCTGTGGAGAGAGATACGTGTTTCTTGTGCTTATTCTGAACGCAATATCAGTTGGCTTGTTTTAGAATGCGATTTCAGAACGGCACCAATAAAAATTCCTAAGAATAAATTCCAAGTTGATAAATGACGGTTGATTGGTCAACACCAATTAGATAAAACTCATAACGTCACCGAAATGGAAATAAACTATATTTGAAGGTAACCCCGATCCGTATCCGAGACATTGGGACAGTATAAGTAGAATATTGACACACAGTCTGGTTTATTTGTTCACACTGAAAATCCCACTCAGATAAGAAGTCATGGAACAGTAAAAAATATAGAAACAAGGAATAACATTTGTATGTTACATATACATATCTCTCCATATTAAAAAAAAGTTACTGCCGCCGCAGGATTGAAAAAGGTGTTGTTTAGCTCGATTCTTAGGCGGTTTCCCGAGAAAGTACGGTTTAGAAAAATACGAAATTAACACAGTTTGTTCTTCATAGTGTTCCAAGGAAAATTGTCAAGATTTTTTTCCGATGCGGCTACTAGTTTATTGTTCATTGAGTGTCAAAATTGAAAAAGCGAAATTTCTAACGCGAGTGAGCAAAAGATGTACAAATTTTCAGTCTTCAGTCGTGATTTTTTTAGAGCACCCCTCAACGTGAATTTTTGCTGTTCATCGAGTTTTTTTAGAAATTTTAATTTGGTTCCTGATAATATTTTTTTGAAATTCGGGAAAAATCGGGACATTTTTGTTACTTTCTTTTAAAACTGCCTCTCAATCAATATCTTATTACTATTAGTTTTTAAATTTGAAAACATCGTAGTATACCTTAGAATGTACTCTTTCTTACGATACAATTATTTTTGAAATTGATTAATAAATAAATTCGATGCTATCAAAAGTTGGTCATACAAATTTCGGAATTTTGGGATTTTTTCGCTACTTTTTGTTAAAATTGTCATATCTATAGATTAATACTATTATTTTTTAAATTTGAGAACATCACTGAATACCTTAGATTGTACTCTTTCTTATGGTACAATTTTTTTTTTAATTGGTTCAAAATAAAGTCGATGCAGTCAAAAGTTGGTAATACAAATTTCGTATTCTTTAGATCGCGGAGCTTTCCTTTTTCTTCCCCGAAATTGAGGTTACATTTTTTGACTAACGGGTTTGCCAGTTATCAAATTTATCGCAGCAACAATTACCATAAAAACGATTTTTTTTTATTTGGCGAGGTAAATTGCTCGCTTTTTTCACTGTTCTCTGACGGTTTACCTACAAAATACAGATCAGAAAATTACAAGATTAACACGGTTTATTTAAAATTGCACAGGGAACAAGATGGAGAAGGTTTTTTACTGATGCCGTTATTAGTTTAGGGTACATTAAGTGTTAAAGTAAAATCTCTTGCGATAGGAATCTTGGTATGCGATGCAAACCAAACGGGATTGCGTAGCAATCACCGGGGCCAGCGTCAGCGATCAGGAGGCGAAGCCCTCTCTGTGACGTCATGTACCGAATTATTAAGATAGTTTCACCATTGCAGGAGATTGACTCTGCAATGGGATCTGTGAAAGGAGTGTTGGTTTGCGAAGCAATCCAAATGGGATTGCGTAGCATTTCCCGGGAATTGTGTAGGGATTTAGTATATTATATTTAGTATATTCTTTTTTAGTATACTAGGGGGCTCCGCCCCCTAGTATATTAAAAAAATTACCTTCTCATACAGAAATTTGCTGATCGCCCCTCATTCAATTTTGACACACATTAAATTACTTACGTATAATTACAAAATTGAATGAGGGGCGATCAGCAAATTTCCGTATGAGAAGGGTTTTCAGCGTAACAAATGAGCCAGATAGACATCGGAAGTTACCTTAAAATATAGTTATAACCGTTTTAGCGACGCTTGACGTTAATCTAATTGGCGTAGTCCAATCACAATCATATATAAATTGTAAATTTCTCTGGAATTTTTTTTTTTTTTGCGAAGTACTGAAATTGTATTACAAAAATGAGTTAACTGCATGACGTTCAAAATGCTTATAAGAATCACGTATCCCCGTAGAAACACTACCATGTCTACATTTAGTTGGACAGAAAATTCCTTTTATTGCACATTTGTAAGAAATAACAGTCACAAAGTACAAAATAGAAGTGATGATTTTACTTATTTGTGAACTCAAAACCATCCTTTAAATGTATAGTCATTTTCCGTATAGGTTATTTCATCAAGAGAAAAATTTGAAGTGATTTAACAGTGAAGTAAATATTATTACGAATATTATATGTATGAAATATTATATGAAGTAAATAGAAGGGGAAGACGGGGTACAATGAAACAAGGGGTACAATGAAACATTACTTCTAAAATCAGTACAATTTGTCAAAGAAAGTTGCAATTTATATATATGTTATACAACTATAAGTTCCAATTACTGATGTGATTTGGATACATTCGCACTTCTACAACATTAGCTATAGAAGATTATTGGTTTTTCACCATTGAAAGTAAGTTTCTTTACTAAAAGTAATTTTGTTTCTTTTTCCTCGTTGTTATATGTAATAATTATTTTTTCTGCACATTGTTATCTTTGTGTTGTTGTCTTCATACCTCCAAAACCAAAATTAAAAAAAATAAATATTAGAAGCTTGAAAATTTTTTTTATTTAGTAACCTCAGTACGGGGTACAATGAAACACTTGCAGATGGGGTACAATGAAACATGTTTCATTGTGTCCCAGGTGAATGCATTTAGTTGAAGTAATATATCAATGGTAAATATAATATCACTGATATAAAATAACATATTACTGGTTGTCATTAATCTAAATAAAACACTTTTACTAAGGAAATGGCAACACCTAACATTAATAGGAGAAGGCAACACCAAATCAAAACAGTAATCATTTTGAAAGCATGCAAAATTAAACTGTTTTTTTTTTCCTTCTAAAAAAAGTACAGATTTTAATAGTAAGTTAGATTTTTTATATTCAAAAACATTTAAGAATAGTTTATTTATTTCATAGGCGTAAACTGCACTTACTACAGTTCACAATCCTCCTAAAGTTCTTGGTCAAAGGGGCCAAAAACAAATAGGTCAATTAATTTCTGGTGAAAGGGGTGTTCTTGTTACTATGTGTGGATTTATTAATGCTTCTGAAAATTCTATACCCCATTAATTAGTATTCCTAGAGTAAATTTCAAGTTTTGCATGTTGAATGGAGCTGTTTGTGGGACTGTGGGTGATGCAACAAAATCGGGTTGGATGAATGGAGATATTTTTGTTAATGTTCTAACAGATTTCCAGGCACATACACGCTGAACGAAAGAAAATCCAGTTCTACTAATAATAGACTATCATGAACCACATATTACATTTTCCAGTCTAAATTTTACTAAAGATAACGGAATTGTTGTTGTAACCCTGACCCCCATACCAGTAACAAATTGCAGTCGCCTTTAGACAAAACTGTGTTCAAGTCACTTAAAAATTTCTTCAATCTAGCTGCAAATGATTGAATGCTGTGTAATCCAGGTCGTACAATCTCTATCTATGAGGTATCTTCTTTGCTTGGCACTGCTTATTTTCTTATCACTCCACAAAATATTACAAAAGGTTTTTCAGCAACTGGAATATGGCCTTTCAATAGAGAAATGTTTTGTGAAGAAGATTATTTGTGTTTGTATGTGTCAGATAGGCCTTGTCCTACTGAAAATTATTCCCATGGTCAGATTAATGAAACTGATGAGCTGAGTAATGAAACTGAAGACCAGACAGACAAAACCCAAGAATCAGAAGTGGTGGATCTTGCCATAAGTAAATCAAAATCACCGACTGCAGGTTGATCAGCAAATGTTCATACACCATGCACTAGCTCTAAACCTGTGAAGAAATACATTTATCCACAAGAGATAAAACCTTACCCCAAGGCTGGTCCAAGAAAAGTAAGAGTAGGAAACAGAAAAAAAAAAGAGTTTAGTTATAACCACACAAGTAAAAAATGCTCTGGTTAAGCAATTAGAAAGTAAAAAGGGGAAAAAAAACTAAGAAGGGATTGTTTTCAAAACAAACTCTGCCTCCTACAGACTCTGAAGATGACGATGATCCGGATTATTTTCCAGCTCCAGATGATCACTGAAGTACTAAGAATGAGATATCCACACATAACAGTGTGACACAAGCAGTATTTGTATAAATCATTGTTTTAATCAATGAGGGTGAACTGAAACAAGGAAATATATTCCGTTGGAGAAATCATAAATTTAAATGAAGTTGAATGTGACTAAAATAAACTATATAGGGTGAAAATTACTTGCATCATTTGGAGTGTTTCATTGTACCCCAGTATGTGTTTCATTGTACCCCGCCATACGGGGTACAATGAAACACTTTGAGACATTTACTTTTTGTTATTTTACAAGCATAAAGATATTGTTTAGAACCTAATAAAAATTTATTTAAATGGGGAAAATACAAGATTAAAAGTATGCATTAATTATATTTTTGTGCATGCAAAATTGTGGATAGGAAAAAATAATTAGTAAATTTTGTTTCATTGTACCCCGTCTTCCCCTACTGTATTTGATAGGACTAAGAAGTTTTCGTATCGTAATTCTCTCTTAAACCTATAAAAACCCCTTACTTGAATTGACAACGAAACAAAGCATTTTAAATTTCGACAAGCGTTTGAAAATGCACACAGTATACATATACTAGTGTAAATACAACTATAATTTGCATGCATTAGTGTCCGGTATTGCTCAGTACAATTTGTGTTGATCACCGAACTTCACTATTGTTTGAAAAAGTTTCAGTATGTTCAAATAATTTTAATGAGGAAAGTTCAAGATATTTGTTAGGTAGTTGAATTAACGTCTCGCTGGAGCAACACAACGGGCTATTGTCGACTGTTTGGGATGAATCCCGAAGAAAAATATTCGAGGGCAATACCTGGAACCATATTTTGAACCACAGTCTAATATGGAGGTCAACACCTGAGCTGCACCTCATTCTCCAAACTTCCGCACCACGCCAACGAGAGGACATTTGAAGCCACGACAGATTTAACGTGCACCAACTCCAAGCACACGATGCTCTTTGGTTGGATCGAGTTTTGAACTCGCAACACTCCGGTTGATAATCCGGATTATCGAACCTTGCAACCGGCTTACTGAGGCTCCGTGGAAACTCAATCACCTCACTCAAAAATGTACCCGTAAACGCAACGTTTTGGAGAGGTAATAAATTTATTTTCTCTATTAATATCATTAATTTTTGTGTACCAAGTTTATTTTCGTATAATGCAATATCGCTTAGTGAATTTCAAAATTTATGCAGGTAAATATGGGTTATAAAATATGCTCATATAATCAAAGAAAATGTGAGGAGGAAATGTAAGAAACGTGCGCGATTTTCATAACAAAGACTGAAAACGATACATAGAAGTACTTATTGAATGGATTACGGGAACGATCCACTTATCTGAATTCAAGACGAATCATACTTCGACAAGCGTTTTCACGTGCAGTCAGTTTCACATACAATAAGTATAAATAAAAACACTATCGCTTAGTATACATTAGTGTTTTGTAGTGCTCAGAACTGCTAGCGGGGAACATCGAAACTAGGATTGAAACGTTTTAATACATTCAATTAATGTCAGTGGGAAAGTTTGCACATCACACAAAATGAGCCGAAAAATCCGCCGTTTTTGAGAGGTATGTATTTCCTCAAACAGTAACATTAAATTTTTGAATGCCAAATTTGTTTCCTTGTGTTGCAATATCGCTTTATGAATTACAAAAATTGTGCAGGTAAATGTGGAAGTGATTTTTAAAATATGCTCATATAATCAAAGGATATGCGAGGAGGAAATATGAGAAACGTGCAAACGATTTTCAGAACAAAACTAAAAATTATATATCGAAGTACTTACTCAATGGATAACAAAAAAACTCCGAATCTGAATTCACGACTAAACGAATGTCATAATATGTCGGCAAGCGTTTGAAAATGCAGTCAGTTGTACTTACATTAGAGGAAAAACATTAGTCACAAGTACGAATTAGTGTCAGGTATTAGCTCAGAACTGTTTTTTTTTAATATGCTCACATGATGTGAGGAGGAAATGCAAGAAATGTGTACACGATTTTAAGAACGAAAATTGAAAACAATCTATGAAGTACTTACTGATAGGATGCCGGAAAAAATTCATGATCAGAGAAACCATGTCCGAAACAAGACACTCAATGTTTCGACAAAGAGTTAGTACGTGCAGTCAGTTTAACATACCTACACTAATGACTAGAATACCACTGTGTCTAGTATTGCTTTGAACTACACAAGATAATACGGAAACTAATAATATGAGTAATGATTGAAAAATTTCAGTATGTTCAAATAATTTCAGTGGGGAAAATTAACTCCTTTAACATAAATGCGCAGAAAACGGAATGTTTTGAGTAGATTATAGATTTATTTCCTCAATTCACTTAAAAAAAATTTTGTTAATTAAGTTTGCTTTATTGTATTACAATAAAGCTTTATGAATCAAAATTGTTAAAGGTCGAATTTCTTTTTTTTAATATGTTCATACAATGAAATTAAATGTAATCTGCACTGGCGACTAGAATGCAGTAATGTCTAGTATTGATCCGAACTGCACAAAAGAACACCGAAACTAAGAATATGAGTAATGCCAGTGCCCGTGGTGTTGGTTTGCTTCGCAAACGCAAATCAACACCACGGGCAACGCCGTGATATACAGTATTTTTCTGGAGTAAAATTTTCCGCAGATTTCAAATCCGTTGAAATTTTTAATCTATCTTTAACGAATCCGCTTTTACGAAAAAGAACTAAACAATGCCTCACGATATGTTTTTTATTTTTTGCTCTCCAATGAAATCGAAGAGGGCAGGAAATGTAATCTGCCTTTTGTAACGCGAAGGGCGCGATGCAATCTGTTTATTTTTGGAAACGGAAAGGTATCGTGACGTCACATACTCGTGCGAAAATATAAAATATATTTTCAATTTAAAAGTTATTAATATAAAGAAAATCATATTTTTAGGTATGGATCTGAAGTGAAATTTTCAGCAGATTTAAAATCCACGGAAATTTTTACTCTATCTTTAACGGTCTAGGAGATAGAAAAAGAGCTAATTGACTCCAGTTAAAAGATTCTTTATTTTTATCGTCTGGCTGGAAAATCATTCCTCCACGCAAAATCAAAACGGAAACGAAAGCAATAAATTTAGAATCTTTGATCTCTTCTATGCTGTAGCATTCAATAATTATTAAATTTCATTAAATTCATTTTAAAATGTTCTAGATTGAATTTATTACTAGATTGAATCGACTCAAAAATTGCAAAAAATTTGGACTACCTGTGTGCCAAATCTCATTGTTGTAAGTGCCATAGAACTGTCAGGATTTTGCGGCTGCGAAAAAAACAGACAGACAGACAAACACTTCCTTTAAAATATTAGAGATGACCCTTACACAAAAATGCACCGAAAATACAGTGCTTTGTGAGAGGTAGTTCATTTATTTTCTCAACCAAATATCATTAATTTTTGTTTACCAAGTAAGTTTTCTTGTGTTGTAATATCCTTTTGTAAATGACAAAAATTATATTGGTGAATATGGATTTGCTTTTTTTTTTTTTTTTTTAATATGGTTTTATAATCAAACTAAATGTAATAGATAAATAAATGCGAACACGATTTTAAGGACGAAAATTGGAAACAATTCGTTGTTGAATAGATGCCATTAAAGAACTTATCTGAATCAACAACCGAAGCAAAGCATGCCATGTTTAGACACGTGCAGTCAGTTTCACATACACTAGTGACTACAATACAGTAGTGTCCGGCATTGCACTGAATTGCACAAAAGAACATCGACTATCATAAATCATATTTGAATACACTATCGAAGAATATGAGTATTGATAGAAAAGTTACAGTAGTTCAAATAAGAATTTCAGAGGGGAAAATAATAACACATCACACGAAAAGGAGCCGGAAACATTGCGTTTTAGAAACGCAATATATCAATCTCTCTAACAATAAAATTCCTTTTTGTCTACCAAGTTTATTTCCTTGTATTGCAATATCGCTTTAAGAATAACAAAATTTATACTGGTAAATATGGAACGCATATGGTTTTTAAAATATGTTCATATAATCGAAGTAAATGTGAGGAAGAATATTACAAATGTGTGGACGATTTTAAGAACAAAATTTTAAAATGATCTGAAGTACCTACATACTGAATGGATGCCGGAAAAGAACTCCCTAACTAAACTCACGGCTGTAATAAAGCATTCCATGTTTCCACAAGCGTTAGTACATGTAAACAATTGCACATACACTAGTGACAGAATGCAATAGTGTCAAGTATTCTGAACACTGCATAAGAGAACACCAAAACTAAGAATTTGAGTAATAATAGAAACTTTACAGTACGTTCGAATAGGAATTTCAGAGTGAAAAATAATAACTCTCGACAAAAATGAAATGAAAACGCAGCATTTTTGAAACATAATCCAGTATTTTCTTCATCGTTACCATTAATTTTTGTTTACCAAATTTATTTTCTTGTATTGTAACACCGCTTCATGAATAACAAAATTTATACTGGTAAATATGGCTCTCATATATGTTTCTAAAATATGCTCAGATAATCAAAGGAAATGTGAGGGGGAAAGTGTGCACGATTTTAAGAAAGAAAATGGAAAACGATCTGTTAAATTACTTACTGAATGGATGCCGGAAAAGAACTGCTTAGCTGAACTCAGGACTGAAACAAAGCATTCCATGTTTTCACAAGCGTTATTAGATGCAAACAATTTCACATGTACTATTGACTGAATGCAATAGTGTCAACACTGCATAAGAAACAACGAAACTAAAAATTTGAGATTTGATAGAGTCACAGTGCGTTCAAATAAGAATTTTGGAGCGGAAAATAATAACACATCACACAAAAATGAGCCGAAAACGCAGCCTTCCGAGATGTAATCCATTCTCTCCACCGATTTTTCAAAGAGATTTACACTAAATCCCAAACGAATGACGACGAGCAGGTGTCTTCACAAGAAGCAGCTGCGTAAGTAGCAATCCGTGTTAGAAGTTTCATAACGGACGTTTTAACCCGATATGTTTGCTTTTTATCTTTGAGGTGAAAGAAAATTAACATCAAAATTTCTTTCAAGAAACGTTAAAAGATGAAAGTGATGCTCCAATTTAAATTCAAATTTACAAGATGCAGCTGCATAAGTAGTAATACGTGTCAAAAGTTTCATAATGGACGTTTTAACACGATATGTTTGCTTTTAAGGTGAAAGAAAATTAACTTCCAAATTCGACACAACGGATGATGAACGGTTTCGACAACGGATGAAAATGGTGTTTAATTCTAAATTCAAATTCTGATGGGAAAAATCGCATTTAGTACGGTTAAAAAGCTGCATTCACAGCAATGTATAGTTTTCAGAGCTTAACTTTTTTGGGCATAGACAAACACATTTGCGGTGTGCTCCTTTTGGTATTTCGCGTTCCGATAAAATGTAAATGTAGGATTATTTGTTTAACTATGGTTATTGCATTACATATATATAGAAAATAGCCCGTTTAGTTCCTCCAGTGCGATGTAAATTCAACAACCAACCATAAAATGAAATCAAATTATGTTAATTACATAAAACTAAAAGAAAAATCAATCAACAATTAAATTAAATAAGTTCCAGACATCACACTCACGTACAATTGATATTTCCGTATTGCGCATATTTGCATCCCTATAATAGTTGATGCAAAGAATTGACTCTAGTTCATCAACATAAATATATATAATACATATATATGATACTGTTTTGTGTCGTGTTAATAATTGTTTGATTTTGAAAGGAAAATATCATCAGAAAGCCGCTGCTGAGCTGAACAAAATAAGATAAGTTTTCCTTTTCTGAACTATTATAAACTGGAACTTGTGTTTTCGGCGTAAAGCCGAAGCATCGGAACTTTGAGAGAGCCATAGCGGACCCTCCTCTGTGGCGACATATAATTTTTATATTTCGATTACCAAAGCATAACTATATTTAGTTGCGGCCTAGGGACCGCCTAAGGATTGAATATTATTGAGGGGACAGCCCAAACTGAGTTTCCGTCAGGATTTATTGGGAATCGTCCTTTAAGTGATCTCTTCGAGAGACTATAACTAGGGTAAGGCTTGGTGATGGAGGAACAAGATCCGGATCTGGATAAGCCGGAGGAGACACGTTGGGTTGAGTAGACGGAGAAACATGAGTTTGACCATCAATGGTTGTCACAGACTAAACTTGACCAGGCGAGGAAAAAATGGTTAAAGAGAATACCCTCATTGGAGAGGCCATGAAAGTGTACAGATTGTTGGTGGATCTTACCTCAGAAAAAGGAATTAAGAAGGAAACCCAGGTTCTGATGAGGGCTGGTCTCATAGAGATGCTAGAAATGATTATCCGACAACAGTCCCTAATATGTATGTTATATAGGTCCAACGACATACTCGAGAAGGCATTTGTCAAAGACAAGGAAAGAAAACGTAGAGAAGAGAGACCTACATATACCGATAAATTGAAATCTAGAAAGGATAGAAGGTAGGAGCAGAAGTGCCCAAAGAAAAAGTTTCGTGGCAATAGTGAGACCGAATAAGGAGACCGAATAAGGAGACCGCAACCTCAGTTGATACCAGGAGATCGCTCCAGACTAAAATTGATGTGGACAAACTTGAAATAGGAATTAAAAAGGTAACAAATATTAGGAATGGAAGGATTTGCATTTGAGACAGGATCAGGTGAAGAGCTTGAAAAAATCATACAAGAAATTAGTAGAAATGAAGACTTAAATAAAGAATCTAAAATTGCCACCCATAAAAAGAGGAACATTTGCGGATGACCTGGTCATCATGCTAAAAGACACAGCCCATATAGATTTACAAATTTCGCCAATCTTGCTCTAGAAAAAATCAATGCATGGCTAAATGAAAACAAACTAGAAATTAACAAAGATAAATGAATTTTTACTGTTATAGCCAACACGAATTACACACACATACCCAGACTAAAATAGAATATTACAATTTAAAATATATAAAAGAAATAAAGTACCCTGGCATTATTATTGATAAAAAACTGAACTTTATTCCCCATCTAAATGATCTCCTAGAAAAAGTGACAAAATTACAGGGCAGATTAAATCGAGTTTCCAGAGCGACCTGGGGAATAGACCCATTAGTCAAAAAAGAAATATATGTGAGAGCAATAGAGAAAGTAATTTGTTATGTCGCAGAAATCTGGTACGATGAAAATAGTAGACAAAGACAAAAGATCGTACAGATACAGCGGAACGGATTAAAACGAATAACAAAATGCTACAATACAGTCTCGACAGAGGCCTTGCAGATCTTGGCGGAATGCATACCATTAGATTTAAAATTAAAAGGAATAGTAAACATGTATAGAATATTCAAATTACGTGAAATATAGCAAATTAATGGGGAGGAAATAAAAAGGGAAGAAATTGAAGACCATCAAAATAACTTGGAACCACCATAGAAAGCCTCCAGTGTGGACTGATAGGAATATGCGGAGCAAAGCACAAATAGAATATGCATATGTACGGACGGATCAAAGAAAGAGTATAGAGGTGTGGACTGGTCGTGTACAAAGGTGAAGAAGAATTATACCAAGAAGCAATTAGACTAAGTAACCACTCAACGGTCTATACTGCGGAATTGAAAGCCATAGAAATAGCGGTAGATCTGATTAGAACAACTAAACTAAAAAGGGTGCGGGTTATATCAGACTCACAATGTGTCTTGATGGCTCTGAATAACTGCTCAGAGACAGTAAAATTGCTAATTTAAAACATGGCATAGCATAGCGGGAAAATAATATTCCAGTGGATCAAAGCACACGTGGGATACAGGGGAAATGAAATAACGTATGCAATAGACAAAGAAGCCCCTACTAAAGAGCAAATTGATAAAGAGCAAAATAAAAGTACAGAATACATTAAGAAATTAATCAGGAAAGAACAACTAACAGACTGGCAAGACAGATGGTCGAAGACAAGCAAAAGAAGAGAAGTCTTTAAGGCTTATAAAAAAAGTCTCACCAAAGCAACTGATGAGATCCTTCGAGCTTAATCAGATCATTACGGGACATAGGGTTTTGGCACATACCAAAAACATTTCTTCAACGAAAGCGCCGTATGTGACTGCCAGTAAGACATCCAAAGTGTAGACCACGTGGTTTACCATTATAAAAACTTTCAGACAATCAGGGACGGAAAGTTTCCTAAGAGCTACCTTATAGGGACAAAAAACTACTCTGGACAAATAAAAAATCCAGTGAAGGACTGAAAGAAATTATAAGGAAAGTACTGGCGCTCAGAATTGAGCAAACGTATACGAATGAATAGCGAGTTCTATTTCAAGAATCAGGGTTGCGATAGCAACCTGACGATCCTAATATTGTGCAGCCTAGTACACAGCAGCAATGCCCGTCTGGCATGTCTAAGCCACAGTTCAATCCCTGAGCACGTATTGCTGATTTGATTCCTGTCGGAACATCAGAGGAACGTCTTTCCTCTGTTTCGGCTAACTTCCTTCTCTGTACTTTTGCTGCTCGCGCAGCCCATAGGAGGTAAAGGGCGCTGGTGATGAAAAGTGGGGGAGGTTTGAGTGTGTATATATATACACACATACATACACTGCTGTTTGTAAAAAATGCAACACCATGAAGGAATCATCCGAATGAAATGAAATTTGCAGCAAATGTCAATTATAGGATGTTATGCAAGGTAGTAAAGTTTCAGAGTCACCAGGCATGCATGGTGTGGGCAGCGCCCTCTGAACTGATGCTAAAAGCGTATAAATAGAGGGCTGTAGCGGGACGTTGAAAATAGTGCACGGTTATTTTTTAGTGGCGAACGTTTAGTGAGACCTAAGTATGCCTCCACGACGAAATAGGGTGAAATTTCGACAACTTACGGAGTTTGAACGGGGGAGAATCATCGGTCTTCGTGAAGGAGAATTTTCCTATCGCACAATAGCAGCTCGTGTGCAGCGGAACAGTTTCACAGTGATGCGAGTTTGGAAGCAGTGGACCGACGAGCACCGGATAACTCGAAAAACTGGGAGTGGACGACGGAATGTGACGTCAGCGCGCGATGGTAGACACCTGGTCCACATGGCGGTGAATGACCGTACAGCTTCCTCCAGGAAGTTGGCAGCCCTTTGGTCTACTGCTACATGTGTATTAATATCGGCTTCGTCAATTCGCCGACGTCTGCTGCACCGTGGACTGCGTCCAAGGATTCCTTAAACAGGGTCTCCCTCACGCCAAACCATCGACGTCATAGTGGCCGAACACCCGGAGTTATGGTCTGAGGTGCGATTTCGTATCATGGACGATCCAGCTGCTACTAATTGAGGGTAATCTGAATAGCAACAGGTACGTCCGTGAAGTGCTAGAGCCCGAAGTCGTTCCCTTCCTTCAAGGCATCCCTGGAGCTATCTTTCAACAGGATAATGCACGCCCACATGCTGTAAGGGATGTTCGAGACTTCTTTTCAGTCCAACACATGCAACTTCTTCTTTAGCCAGCTTATTCGCCGGATATGTCGGGTATTGAGCAAGTGTGGGATTTGGTTGGTCGGCTTTTCGCTCGTGATCCGCGTCCTACAGCTTCAAAAGACGACCTTTCTGTGCGTATACAAACAATATGAAATTCTCTTCCACAAGCAGACATTCAACATCTGTTTCACTCCATGCCACGTCGTATAGCAACATTTATTGCAGCGCGTGGTGGCTACACCAAATACTGATTTCGGACACTTAATATTGTTTTTTTTTGCTTTGAAAATTCATTCATTTATTTGTACTAGTACAAGCCGTTTGTGTATTAAATTTCATTTAATTCTGAAGACTCCTTCATGGTGTTGCATTTTTTACTAACAACAGTATATATAATATCGCTTCAAAATCGAGTTCGATTTTCCACAGCCCACACTCGAAATTCAAACCAAAATTACTAAAATTGAGTTCTATTGACTTGACAACAACAATTTCTGTCATGTCAGAAATATACTTAAGAACTTATTTTGAAAAAACAGAATTTAAAACTAGCATTGAGAATTTTCGTCGGTAATTTATACCAGTAATGAGAATGTTGGCAATTTGCAAACCCCATAAAGCAAAACTATTGGTAATTATTCCATTCAAAATCTGATACAGCTCGATAATGTTAGCTATATTTAACTCGAACCAAAATAATTCTCGAAAGGAAGCGTTGGAAATAAGTAATTTTCAAATCCCAGTAAGCAAACCTATTGGGATTGCTCCATTCAAAATCAGAGAAGGCTCAATACCTGTTGGCTGTGTTTAACTCGAATCAAAATAATTCTCGTAAGGGATCATTGAAAACAAGTAATTTACGAATCTAGTAAAAAAAAAAATTTTAGCGATAATTCCATTTAAAATCTGATATAGCTCGATACATGTTGGCCACTTGTGTTTTATTCGAACCAAAATTATTCTTAAAAGGGAGCGTTGAAAATACGTAATTTGCATACCCTAGTAAGTAAAACTATTGACGATTACTCCATTCAAAATCTGATATAGCTCGATACATGTTGGCTGTCCTTAACTCGAACCAAAATAAATCTCGAAAGGGAGCGTTGAAAGTAAGCGAAGTGATTTATGTGACGAGGTGAGAGCTTAAGTAAGCCCCAGTGCATCCAAAGGAAAAGGAAATAATATGAATCATTCCACATTATTTGGAAGCAGCAAAGGAATGCGAAAATATTTTACGTCAACTCCTGATTAGAACTACCCCTTTGGACAACGATCCTGCCAAAAAGAAAGTGCTTACAGTAACGAGGGTAGGGATGGAAATAAATCACTCACATTACTATTTTCCTCATTAAGATATATATGTGACACTAAGGTGAAAAAATAACAAATGAAACTGAAAAAGAAATATGTCAGCAAAATCTGTTTCTACTTTTGAAAGAGTGCAGCTGGTGGAAAAAATCGAATCATAATAGAGTTTCATGGTTGTCATTTAATCGGGGGGGAATAACGATCAACTATAAATTCATATGCATATAATTTGCATAAGGGGCGGTCTTCTAATCAAATAGCGCACTAACTTAATTTCCAATGACAATACTCAATTTTAACACCCAATTACGAATCTTAATTTATCTTGCACTTTATATGGTACAGCCATTTCTGGAATATGAGTATGGAAAATTTAGAGCGCGTAATGTTAAAGTAGTTTTCCAGAGGCACAAATAATAGAGCAGTTTTGTCACGTCAAGATATATAGGTCCTAGCAAAATTGACCATATCTTAGGACGAGAAGTCTCATCCAAATATTTCGAGAGTTAACTGGTGGTGTCATGGCGTTTGTGCCCTTTTGAAGATGGGTGAGTTACGTGGCCTTGTCTTCAGGGGTGAGTGAACAACTTAGATCTGGAGTTTTAGATCTTGGAATATTCCTTCTAATTGAAGTTATAGCGCAGTTTTGTCACGACGTCTTGTATTAAGGGGTGAGTTAACTTAGATCAGAGGTTTATCTAGAGGAAGGGCCCTCATGGGCACATCTTATTTTGGTGTGTACGGGCTTCACGTACCCGAGTTACCCTAGTGATATTTTCTTCTTTCATCTATCTCACTAATCTGTTTCCCAGTTCCTCTTTTTTTTCAGTTCACAATTTTTTGCTTGACGTTGTCTTGAGTTTGGCCAAATATGGCCTTAGCGCCATAAAACTCCAAAACAACCCATCTAAAGTAATGTGTCAATAGGAAAAGGTTTCGGGAGCTAACAACGTGGTTTAAACGGGTATATGCAGTGTTATTGTACCCATATGAAGCAAATGGGGTCTGACTTCCGCAAATAATTTTCCCAAGTAGAAGTCACTGTGTTTATCCAATATCTATTTTCATTTAAAAATCAAAGACATTTACCGCTGAAGGTTCCTTCAAAGTCAACTTTGTGAGAGAACCGGTGAACTGCTGATAAATGAGAAAAGGAACGTCACCCTTGACAGCCACCAACGAAGGTATTGTTTATGAACAGCACTAAAAGTGCAATTCCTTTCCCTGACAGAGTCCCGTTCGTTAAATTTGGAAGCTATTGCTCATACTAAGGGGCCTTCGTGTGAAGTTGTCAAAAGAAAAGTATATTTAACCTCTTCAGTCCCAAGAAAAACCCTCTCTTTACAAAATATTTTATAGACTATTCATTGTATTTTGACTCCAGAAAGGGTAAAAAAAACTTTTAAAAAAATGGGGTACCTTACCCAGTAACACTTAATACTAAATAGCATTTAGTGTACTCGGAAAAATACTGGGTCTCAGCCATTTCACACATCCTATCAATTTACCGCTATCACACCAGTTAAGCGAATGAGAAATGACCATTGCTGATATTGATGGCATATCAGAATATGTAATGATGATAATGTTATACATCTGTAAGGTAGCCACATTGTCACGAGTCTCTAAGTTAACGATAATAAGCCACAAAATAGAATTTAAATCTATTCAATAAGTTTTTATCCTATAAGGAGAACCATTAGTATCCTTTGTGATACATCAGGTATTCCTCATGAGGATCTTTATTGGTGACCTGAAAATGGCTGCAGTGCTCATTTAGATCTGGTTAAAAACTCCGGCTCACGACAGTCGTGGTAAATATTTAAATATAAAAGCTGCTTCAAAAATGCTTCAGAGTACAAGTCAGACGACAGAGTTTTTCTCTATAATCAATTTTTTTGGTGGCCTGAAAGTGGCTGTAATGCTCATTTATCTCGGGTTGAAAACTTCGGCTCACGCTTGTCTTAGTAGATATTTAAATACGAACACTGCTTCAAAGGACTCGTCAAGAAACATTGTTCTTCTTAAGGATAAACTCTACTGTTGACCTGAAAGTTACTGCAGTGCTCCTCTAGCTGTGGTTGAGAACTTCACTTCGGCTTCATCAGCCTGGCAGGTATTAAAATATAAAAGAGTACTATTTCGCAGTAAAGTCTTCGTTGTGGAAGATACTAGGATTATGTTCTTTTATTTATACCAAAACAAAAAATTTCTTATTTTAAACCTGTTTTGTGAAATTTGTGTGTTTGTATCTTGTTTATTTATATCACCTGACATGTATGTGATAGAGTTCCTCTTCAGGATCACCTCAGGATAGTATAGATTTATTTATATCCTGACAAGTGGGAGAATGGAGGCATATCCTCTTGATCAGTTCTTCATGGGAGATCTGAAAGTGGCTGAGCTCTCATTGAATCCTGAATGAAAACTCCGGCTGTTATATGAGATAATCATTCAAATCCGAAAGAGTAATCTGTTTTGTAATAGGATCTTAGTTGTTCAAGATGCTCGCATTATATTATTTCATTCGTCCAATTATTTTAAATTTGTTTAGTTAAAGTTGTATCATTTGTCACATCTTGATGTATTTATACCTCCTGACACGTCTATCGCTCTTTAGGAATAATTGGGGACATAGTATAGAAGTTTGAATTCCCCATCGGAATGGAATCTTTATTTCTTGACTTGATGTGTTCGCCAAGATCGGGCTAAGTACCGTGCCATGGGAGATATCTTTTTAAAAATAGTGTTCTCCGTTTTTTCCCGAGCCAGACGGTCGCTGAACGTTGACCTGAACCTAATCCACCGGCTGCTTCTCCCCTTATCAAGGAGGATTCATCAGGATCTTTTTACACAACAGTTTTTCTCGTGCTTTTTATTTTTAGACTACCTTTCAGTAGCAATAAAGATGAGTTTTTAACGCATTTTCGGGTGAGGAATAGAGCGTCGACTACAAATTTGCCATTCCCGTCTGAATGACGGGTTAATGCTCGCTTTCGCTCCCACAGGTGCAGTTGTCACATTCACGGTTGTCGATATAAACACGACTGAGCATACAGAAACGAAAGGAAACCGAAACTAATTTATATTCTAGAAGGAGAATTTTTCCTCTTGATGTTTATGCTTCTGAGCTAGGTCAAAAAGACAGTATCCAAGTTTGGTCTTAGTAAGTCGACAATTGTTACGCATTTAAACTTCTGAGAGGAATAGAGTGTCAACTAGGGATGCGACATCAATGTCAATGTTTTTAACATCGATGTATTGGAGTCGATGTTTTTACGTTGTCTATGTTTTATTTTTAAATGAAAAAATTACCGTTTTAAGAATTTTAAAAATAACCGAGTAGCATAATTTTCATAATCAGCAAATTGAACATACTTTTAGACCAAAGTGGCCAAGGGTGAAGAGTCTGAAAAATAGGAATGCGACATCGATGTCGATGTTTCCAAACATTGATGTTTTATAAAAAACATCGATGTATTGGAGCCGATGTCGCATCACTAGTTGCTAAACCAGTTTTAAGAAATGGGGAAAAAAGTTTAAATACACTGAATTTTAAAAACATCGATGATTTGGGGGCGATGTATTATCAACATCGAATTTTTAATTTTGAACATCGATGTTTCAAAACATCGATGCTTTGCTGTTGATGTAGCATCACTAGTTGCTAAACCAGTTTTAAGAAATGGGGGGAAAAGTTTAAATATACTGAATTTTAAAAACATCGATGGTTAAAAACATCGATGCAGCCCATCACTAGTTTCGAAACCAGTTTTAAGAAATGGGGGACAAAAGTTTAAATACACTGAATTTTAAAAACATCGATGGTTTTGGGGCAATGTATTATCAACATCGATGTTTTAATTTTGTACATCGATATTTTTCTGTCGATGACGCATCAGTAGTGTCAACTACAAATTCACCAATCTCGTTTGAATGGTTAACTCTCGCTTTCGCTCCCACAGGTGAAACTGTCACCCTCACGTTTGTTGATGTAAATACGACTGTTTATACAAAAACGGAAACAGAAACAACTTTTCTTCTAGAACAAGCAATACGTTTCCTCTTGATATTTATACTGTCACGCTAAACAAAAAGGCGGTATAGCCAATTTTAGTCTTTGTGAGTTGATTGTTTTCTGCAACGTATTTATACTTATCTAATACTTAACACCCTGGTTAACAGAATGATCAGGCAACTAACTTCTGACCAAGTGTGTACGAACTGTTTTCGAACGTTTTGAAACTGTCTAATTACTAGTGTACGGAAATTTTTGTGCTAACGACCTCCCGTTAAAGTTCACACAGAGCGTTTTAAAATACCATCCGTGTTGATGGTATGACGCTAAAATATTTGACTACTAAGTGTTGAAATTTTACGTTTCCTACCTTCCGTTAAGGTTTAAGCAGGAAGTTTAGAAACCTTATACATTGATACCACATTAAAATATTTTATTCCTAGGGTGTGGAGAGAAATTTTGTTTCCTCCCTCCATTAAAGTTTGTTTAGGAAGTTTAGAAACTGTAAATAATTCCCTGAAGATTTAAGAATGCTTCTGACGAAAATAGAGCCTTAATATACGCAGATTGATAGCACAACACTAGGCTAAACTTTTTTGTGATAGTATTTAATTTTACTGATTTTATTTGTATTGATTACTTTTGATAGTGAGTATGGTCTGTAAGTATCTCTAATATTATAAAAGGAAGTGTTTTTCTGTTTGTTTGTTTATTGCACACAAAGTTCTGACGAATCTATGACACTTACAGTAATGGGATTTGGAACATAGGTAGTCCAAATTTTTTGCTATTTTAGGGTCGCGGCGAATTTTAAAATTTAATCTAGAACATTTTATCTAGAATTTAATGAAATTTAATCATTATTGAATGCAACAGCATAGAAGAGAACACAGATTCTAAATTTATTGTTTTCGTTTCCGTTTTGATTTTGCGCGGAGGAATGATTTTCCAGCCAGACGATAAAAACAAATAATTTTTTAACTGGAGTCATTTAGTTCTTTTTCTATCTCTTAGACGATCAAAATAATCTCCGTTAAAAATAGAGTACAAATTTCAATGGATTTGAAATCTGCGGAAAATTTCACTTTAGATCGATACCTAAAAATATAATTTTCTTTGAATAAATAATTTTTAAATTGAATATATCTTTCATATTTTCGCAAGAGATTGTGACGTCACGTAAACTTCTGCCCATCGCGTTAAAAAAAAAAAAAAAAACCAGATTGCACTTCCTGTCTTTTTCCATTACAGCGAATGAGAGCAAAAAAATTAAAAAAATTTTGACTGGGATTGTTAAGTTCTTTTTAGTAAAATCGGAATCGTTAAAGATATATTGAAAACTTCAGAAGATTTGAAATCTGCGGAAAATTTTACACCAGATAATACTTAACATCACGTGCACAGGCAACGCAGGGCTAGCCACGCAGTGACTAGTTTAGATATATTTGCAAATGAAAAGCTTAAAACTAAGAATACTCTGATCGTTAGGTTTGCCTGAATCATATTTAAATTGCAAGCGGCTGAATAAATATACACAAAAACTCTACAAGCGTAAATTAGTGAGAAAATTTTTTTTCCGTGTTTATTTGTTTGAAAGCTGAGTATCCTTACTAAAGAACGCGTGATACCAATAACCACCTGTTTGGAAATAATGTAGCTTAAAGGAATGGATATATTACGTCGTGGAACGCAATCTTTTCCAGTTCAATCGTGCGATGAAAAACAATGTACTTTTTCCTTATCCCAGATCAAAATTAGATCAGTTCCATGATGTCCTTGATGTGAAAAATGTCCAAAAAATGTATCGGATCATCATTGAACGTCCATCCGAACACATCATGAATATCCTGAAACACTGTAGTAAGTGGTGAGGACAAAACATGCAGTTGTGACAGAATAAATGTTTTTTCATGCTCATATTTCATTCCTTTGGTGTGACCAGTAATAAATCTTGAAAATGCTGTCTGCTTTCTATAAATTTTGTAGTTGACTATTTCCTCAGGTCTTTGTCTTCTATGCCAATGGTGTTGTGGTGTCCTATCCCAAAGTTTATTTCTTTTTTATACAAGGAATCTGACAAGGAATTTTTTCCGAGGGAAACTTACTTGAAGTAAGTTTCCCTCGGAAAAAATTTAGGTTGGAAGGCCCCTGCTAAGTCTGTCCGCCACTGCATAACCTTAGCCTTAAATACCCTTGATTAGGAATAATTCTGTTTCTAGATAAAGAATGAAGTCCTGGCATGACTGTCGATAGGGAGGTGCAGGTTTCTTGCTCCTCTTCTGAACTCTTATAATCACGCCATTTTGAGGTTAATTTTAATGCTAATAGTTTAATGATTTATTATTCGTTTATTTTGAATTCCTAACGCTTTTATTCCTCTTGGACTTTGTCCATCCTGATGTCTGCTTGGTGACCCTCGCCGATGGTTTCCTTACAGTGTAGTGGTTTGCTTTTTATGTTGCTATTTTATTTACAATATTTTGCTTCTGTTTCTTTTGTTTATCTTCTGTTTTAAGTGATTTCATTGTTTCACGCCTGGATTTTTGTGGTTCCTTGTAATGCTTGGAACACCACAAGAAAAATTTTAAGCCATGCGTAATGTGCTGGTTTTTTAGAGATTTTTACTTGTTCTCAGTGAGTATTTTTGCTTAAAAAAATGTGAATCACCCCGTTTATTTTGCATATAAGCCATTCATTTGTACAAATTCATTTGGTGTTTTAGTTTGTTGTTTGTATTTCGTAAACACATTTTATCTTCCCCCTGGGATCTTCTTGACCTCTGGTTAGTGGCAGGTTATTCGACTGTGATATCGATGCAAGAAATGGTCGCCGGTGTTGTGTACACACTTTGCTTCCTACCCTAGGAATCAAGTCAACTGTTATTTCCTACTGCACAGGCGTACGGGAGTGGACGCCTGCCCTGGATAGACCCTACGACCCTCGCTTCTTTCTTAGCTGATGGTTGTTTTATCTTTAACAAACGTTTTAGCCTTTACAGTTCCATCGTCGATTTGAAAAATTAAGAGCCCGTCAATGAACTACCGCATACCGGCGGTGCAACATTTGTATTTACGAAGAGTTTTGCTTTTTCCAGGGGGCAACCCTACTTTGTTAAACTTTTTAGAATTTTCTGTTTTAACTGCCCGTGTTGGCCATGTACCATGTCGTCCTTAGTGGAGGATTCATTCGCGCCTGGAGTGTCGTGTGCGCTCTCTCCACGGCAAGGTGGTTTGAACCTTGCCCCGCCCCTCCACTCACAGCTCTACCCTTTGGGCGAGATGTATGGGTGTGGGTCTTCCAAAAAGTGTTAACTGTTTGGTGCCGAAAGCGATTGGCAATCATAGAGTAGAAGGCAGGGTGAGAAAAATCCATGGCGATCACCACATTTACGATAACCTTCTTCTAACACACTTATTTTATATTACCCAATCCCTCTTTCACCCTTCTTGACATTTTTTACTAACAATTGTATGTCTTATGTTTGGCACAGCTTGGGGAAATATCACTCTATAGCCATAAAAACCCAACACGATCAACCAACATCTAACTCGCTTTCAGACCTATTTGAAAATTGTCTGACCCAAGGTCGACTACCTACTCGTCGGAGCCACCCCATATGATTACACATCATCACCAAAGTCCTAGTTAGGCCACAAAACAAAGTTATCAAATTGGGGATTCCTTTAGCGACCAATTCGTTTAACGACATAGTCATGGGAACTGAACTCGGTCGTTAAGTGAGGAGTGTCTGTATTTATTATTAATTTATAAAGCTTCACCATCGATTTTGAATTTAATAAGTAGTTTATAAAAATTGTGCAGTTCTAAGAATAATTCATGTCTTGATATTTCTAATAAGTAAAATTTTTCCCGGCCCTAGATATGTCGCACTTTTTTCTTTTCGCGATGTAGAGGGTATATTTGTTTTACTTTATCACAAAGAAAGTTGATGCATTAAATATAGAGGTAAAGGGAATGCTACAAAAACGTTGCAAGGATTCGGTTTTTGCTCTTTTGAAACAAGTAAAAGATTTATGACATCGCCTTGAATATTGAAGAGAGAAAATGGAATTTCCAGGTATCCAAGATAAGCTTTTCAGAAACCTTTTATCAACTTTTAAAGGCCTTTTAGATAGGTGCGTATCCGTGTTACCTGACTGATCTATTTTTATATCCACTGGATCGTTCACTAAATAACCTAATCTCTATGGAGATAAAAAGTGAAGTTTACAAGTGTAAGATCGGTAGGTGCTCCAAGAAAGTAAGTTTAATTCGTGCTTTTAAACATCTACGAAGCAAGATGTATTCACCGTAGAGGTATAACATATGAATATATTTTTTAAATGTTGTAAGCAGTGCTTTGTTCTAAAATAAAATATTGTTTAAGATATACAGAAAAATCTAGTGAATTACATAAAAGCTAGAATATTTTGGGACAAATTATAGTTATTTTAAGCTACACAAGTTACATTTTTAAAAAATCAAACATTATTGCTTAACCCTGGAACTAACACATTCAGAATGCATGTATCGTAAAGATGAATATTCAAATTTATAATAATTATTATATTTTTTTATTTTCAACCTTTAAATTTGGCACTGAAACTGTATTGTCTGTTTTCTATTGTTTAATTCTCCAAGTGGTTTTGACGAGATATCTCGTCCATAAAGATCTGATCAGTTTTGGAACAACGAGTTGCTGATTAAAAGAAACCTCGTCGAGACAACCATCACGTGGGTTAAATTCATTGACAACATAAAATCATCAGTGTACTTACGTCCCACAGAAAAACATTTATGTACTTACATCAAGTGGATGTCATGTTTATGCGCTTACCACAAATATTTTTAATAAAATATTCTGATAACCGAAAATAACATAAAAACTTCTTTTCTTGACCTTTTCGGCTTCTCGATAATTCCGAATAGTGTATGTAGTATTGATTTTACCTCAGACCAGCTTATTCACTATCCTGAGCTAGTTCTTGAGGGCCTAACGTGTCTCGGGCTAATAGACTTGGTGTAATTTATTATGGCAAGTGAGACACACACAACTAAGAAGCTAAATGAATATTACGTTTCCGCACTATTCCAATATACACTCTAAGACAAAAAAGTTCCACCTAGAAGGAATTGTTAGAATGCAATGAAATTTACAAGGTTGGTAAAGTGCTTATGAATGAGGAAATGATTAAAATTTGAGACTGAGATATGCAAACCTTATTAAGAAAAATTCAAAATAGTGGTATCATTCAGCGTGGCGTACGACCGCCATTATTCCTAATGCAGCATACCAAGCGCCTTGGTAGTGAGTCTTGGCTCTTCATGAAGACCAGCTACAGTCCATCCCATGCTGCTTGAACCCTGTTTCGTGGTTCCAGCAGATTATGCGGTATGGGTGAAGTGGTGACATCTCGTCCAATGGCATCCCGTATATTCTTCAACGGGGACAGGTCCGGTGAGTATGCCGACCATGGAAAGATATCGTTGTATCGTTGACAACCTGTATAGACGGCAGAAATATGGGGTCGAGCATTATCTTGTTGAAAAAGCGGGTGAACCTGGGAGTTCAGGAATGGGAGCGTAACTGGCTGTAAAATTTCTTATACGTAACGTTGGCCTGTCAAAGAGCCCGTAACAAATACCAAAGGTGATTTGCCATCATACGCAATTACACCCCACACCATGACACCAGGTCTACTGGACGTGTGACGCTGCACAACAAACCGCGAATCTTGGCGCTGACCACGTTGCCTATTCCACACGGATTCGATTGTCGTCTCCACCAATACAGAAGCCGGATTCGTCAGTGAAGACCACTCGATGCCATTCGACGCCCCGAGTCCGTCTGGCATGCCACCATTCCACTCTTTGACGGCGATGCAATGCTGTTAAAGGCAGTCGTCGTAACGGTCTACGTGAGTTTAATCACATGTCGTGAAGCCATTGATAAATGGTGCGATCACTTATTGGATGATAGAGAGAGGTTCCCACTGCCCGTTGGATGTCTGTACCAGTGGATGTTGGATCAGTACGCGCATGTCTTATAACACGTCGATCCTCTCACGGTCCGGTTTTTCTAGGCCTTTCTGAGCTAGGCTGACGCAGGCATGTGCCTTGCTGTAACCATCGCTGCCAAAAGCGTGCAACAGTAACATCACTATAACCGATATGTTGCGCAATCCGACGATTAGACCATCTACCTACTCGGAGGCCTCTGTCAAACTCTCCCAGTTGCTTAAATTGCTTGCGAACTTTTTTCCGAGGCATAACGAGGAGAAACGATGTAACAAACACATCAACATGAGTCCAAATGAATTTGCTGCTGTGGTGTTTTGGGGCACCACAGCAATTCAAATGGAGTTGGACTAAGTCGAATACCTGTATAAGTTTTTTTATTGCACTTTTAAGGTTTGAATTTACAACTGGACCTATCTACACGCCTATTTACACAACACCATTAATGAACTAAAGTTCCTGAAACGACAGCAAGTTTTTCTTCTCACAGTTTGTCTTTTTGTTAACCCGGGGTTTGACTTCCACGTATAACTGTCTTGAGAGCTATCTTGTCCACCTCCTTCCTCTGTGGCTTCTCTCTCGAGTCCTTTCCGTTTTCTTCCGGGGCGTTCGCCTCTCCCTTGGAATCTGGAATGGGTGTCTTTCAATCCAAGCAACACCCGTAAAGATGTCCCTTCTTTCGAATCTTGGGACCGTTAGAAAGTCAAGTGTCAGGTGCAAGAAATCTGGGTGCAAAACAACGGACGCCGAACCTAACGAGATTTCCAGCCTTCCGCGACTTGAGTTATTACCACACGTGGCTGTCGGCTCCCTTCTCGTGGAAACCTTTCTTTTTCCAGATGCCACGACTCCACACTGCGCTACTGGATGTCCTTTTATTCCCCGCTATGCAGCGTGTTTGATAGCTGCCATGCCCGTGGCGCATGCTCAAACGATTCTGAAAATTTGATCATTTGCATCTCTAACACATATGTACCACTCCTCCAAATTTCATTTATACCGGTCCACTCCTTCCAGGTGCAACTTTTTTTTTGTCTTAGAGTGTATATGTGATAACCGAACTTACGATTTACACTGGTAAAATTGGCTTCAGTGTGTATTTATTGATTATTTAGGGCCATGTGGTACCCCTCTAAATACGCTAATGGCCATTCATGCTTAGGGGAATGGACAAAATGTTTTTATTATTTCGTCCAATCCCTTAACATTTGAACACTCACCTAGGACACAGATGGATGCTTCACTAACCATTAAATTGCTATACCACTATATGAGCATTTTGTTTTAAAATATATATTAATATTTTCAGACCTTTTCATGATTTTTCTATTTGTGGGTTCAACAAAACTTCTATTTGCACTGTTTAACCATACTAGAAGTTTCGACGAAACATCTCGTCCCACAATATCCGAAGAAATTTTGCTAATGACAAGATATCTCGTCATCACGAATGACGAATCTTCATTGAATTCCGAATGATGAAGATATCGTCGTTTTTGATTAGGACGAGATCAAGATCAGGTCAGTTTTTCTAATAACGTCCGTCAGCATCTGTTCAATTTTGCTAATGATGAGATATCTCGTCGAGACAACCACAAGGAGGGTTAAGTGGTGGTGGAAATTCAAAATGAACGTTAAAGGAATCTTGGGTCAGTGCTGGTCCCAAAAGAAATAGGAGGGGACGTTGATGAGCAAGGGTAGGCAATAAGACGATGTGGAAAAAATGTGTTGCCTAAAAATGTTTCAATCAAACGCTTTTCGACTTACGTGAAGATGACGTACTGATTTGTTGTCGACATTTGAGGGCGCTTCATATCAATTTCAACAATCTGTTTGAAGATACATATATTTACAATGAAGAGAGAGAGAGATTCCTGATTGGCTTTTAGACCTATTCTCAAGTGCTGAAGAACCAGAATTACAAGAGGACCAATTAAAATTAGAAACCAATTACAAGATAAATTATTTAAATATTAGTGAAAATTTAAAATTGATATTTTCAAAAACACATGGGGACCAAGAGTTTGGGTTCCAAAAGCAGATACCCACATCTTTTTCCACACTGCGGGCAGTGGGGAGAAAATTATTTATTGCATTTCCGTCTTCTTATTTAGTTGAACGTAAATTTAATTCAGCAACAATTCTTTCAACTATTAAAAGGAACCGACAGTAAATAATTACCAGGAGATTTAAGGATGTTCTAACGAAAATAGAACCTCATATACACGGATTGATAGCACAACACTAGGCTCATCCTTATTGGCGAGTGTTTTTAATTTTACTGATTTGATTGGCATTTATTGCTTTTGATAGTGGGTATAGTCTGAAAGTATTTAAATATATTTGCAAACGAAATGCTCATTTAGTATTATAGCGATTTTATTGGTAGATGAAGCAAGCAAAGACTAATGTAGTGTGCTTATTCGCAAGATTTTGTCATTTCAGTTTATAATAAATAGCTTTATAGTTTCAGCTCCAATTTGCTTTGTTTCTAAACTAGCTTTTTGAAATTATAAAATTATACACTGCTACATAAATATTTCGGCGAAATTAAAAAGTTAAGGCACAGTTACAGTTGCAAATTATAATTTGTTGAAGTAGTTTTCCAGAGAGGGCGCCGTAGAGAAAAATTGTCTCTGGAAAGGAGACGTAGAGCCCAAAAGTTTTGGGAGCTATAATATAGACCACAGTTACCTTAGCAACCGATTATATCCGGATATCTTGTCGAAACCATTTGGATTGTTAATACGAAATGAGCTATAATGAAATATATGAATAATTTAAGACATGTTCGCGATCTTTCAAAAGTAGATGACGCTAAACGAAACTTTGATTTGCATCATTTAAGACATCTTCGTCATTTGTTATTGAAGCATCAATAGCATTTTGGAGGCTGACCTCCGTACTCTCCTGTTAGTGATAATAGTAAAATAAGTTAATCTCTCACCTCCACATATGGGGACTGAATCCGGAGCACTTGTCTCGGCAGCTGAGACATGGTTGTCCTTCGTCCACTTCCTGAACCAACACACCCTGCGGAAACAAAAGCATTATTGTTATCCGTACACAACGCTGGTGGTAAATGCTTTATCAGAAAAGAGCCTTTCCGTTGTGGAGGCACGCAATATTTCCCAACCCGCTACCCTTGGCGGCTCAGGACGAAAGCAATTCTTTAACTTTTCTGCAGCATGAAAATTATAATGAACTCCGATTTGTCAAATAGCTAAAAGCGTCTTAACAAGCGCGTCTGAATGGTGAATCGCTACTGAGTTGTGCAAAGAAGACACTTTTTTGTTTATTTCTCAAAGCAATGTGGGCGTAGTGGGGCAAAAGCAGCAGATCTTGAGGATATTATCAAGAGATTGACTTGCGCTTAACAGGCGAGTGTTCATTTTTTTTTCTTTTGAGTCTTAAGGCGATGATTGCGGCAAAAGGCGCACGCAAAGGCAGTGTAAATCTATCCTAAAGTTGACAGATAGTACAAGTAACGACGCGCACGACAGATAAATGCAATAAATTATTTTCTGACCAACACCCTCTCTGAGGTCGATGCATCAGTTTCGGGTCAGGGCTGAGCACGTGCAAAATACCACCGAATACAGGCGATTCTTGTGTGAAAGCAATAAAGACGTTGTTTATGG
The DNA here is from genome assembly GCA_947359465.1 of Metellina segmentata. Taxonomy (NCBI): domain Eukaryota; kingdom Metazoa; phylum Arthropoda; class Arachnida; order Araneae; family Tetragnathidae; genus Metellina; species Metellina segmentata. Next base: position 25,871,018 of record OX375884.1, read on the forward strand.
AAAGATAAACGTAATTTTCTTCACAGCTGCCAGAAATGTTAGACCTTTTATCTACGTCATTCCGAACGAAATTTTTATTTACAAACCAAAGTTTCACCTCGTGAATCAGAGTACATATTACCCACAGATAGAATAAAATGCAAAATCAGAATTTCAGTATACCAAAAACCATGATAATGTATAGCAAATTTAGAGACTACATAAATAACTTATTTTAAGTATATATATGCAAATATCCGCTCAATTTCCCTACACATTGATGAATTCCATCATTTGAAAATCCAGTGCAAAATGACGTTTTCAACTCATTTGGAAAATAAGGCCAAACAGAGATTACCTTAGTTGGTCGATTAGTTAATCCGTTTGCATTGCGCCATATGTACCTTCATGGGCCTCTTTTTCCCTAACCCACGCTTCCTACTGAGGCCAACATCTTGTCCAGATACAATGCGCAGTTGGTCCTTGCGCATGATCCATCATTTTCTCCCTGTTCTCTCCATATTTTCCAGCCGTTGTACAAAAGAGTCTCAAGCTCTAAGATAGAGCTGGGATAATCCACACTAAGTTGCCCAGTTTGAACGTAAATACGCCTTTTGGGCTCTTTTCTAACTTGGGGCTAAAAATAATTTATTGTGGATTGTCTTTGATAAATAAAATTAACAAGGACGAATCCAGTTGACTGAAAAGTTGTCTACAACTAAGTATAAGATTTATTTATTCGCTTTCGAATTAATCTCGGCATTCCCAGTTATCAATTTTACTACAATTAACCATTAATAATGTACTGCAAAATAATACTAACGTATTATTAATTACTAATACATAGCATTAACCATTCTTTGATTTCGATCACTATTGCTGCGGCTCATAGCTCTGAGACCTTAAGTATCCGAAATTTCTACGATAAGCATCAACAGACCATCGTCCCTATAAGATAATCATTGTTCTCTTCGGGTAACCAGAAACTGGAGAAGAGATTACATGAGTTCCTGACTCCTCATTCATCAAGGAGTGGTGCTTAATTGTGATAGGGCAGAATCGATTACTTTTAAGAATCGAATACTTGTGTTTCGAGTACTTTCAAGAATCGAATCAATATTCGAATGCACATACAAAAATAAACTATTAATTAATAACAAGAATCAAACCAACTGCAATATAAGGCTTCGAATACTTTTGTATCTGACTACTTCGGATGAATACTTTTGAATCTGAATACTTACATATTTAAATGCTTTTGTATTCAAATACCTCGAATGAATCCTTTGGTATTCGAATAGTTTGAATAGATACTTTTGCAACTGAATAGTTTGAATGGATACTTTTGCATCTGAATATTTTGGTTTTGAAATACTTGGGTCTGAATACTTTAGATTAATACTATTACGCTTGAATACGAGTAAGAATCGAGTCCAACGAATACATTTTAGAATTGAGTACACGAATACTTTAGTATTCGAATACTCCCATCTCCAGTGCAGATGGGCAGAGTCTTGTACTATTAGAATCGAACACTTTTTAATCGAATACTTTCAAGTATCAAATAAATATTCGACTACAAATTCAGAAAACGACTAATCGATAGTTCGGATCAGCCACCTGCAACAAAGACTTTTCCGAATAAAGAAAATAAGTTGGATGAATGCTCTGGTATTCGAATACATACGATGGATACTTTGTAATTCAAATACTTAGGATGAATATTTCGGAATTCTAGTACTTTGGTATTCAAATACTTAGGATGAGTGCTTTGGAATTTGAATATTAGGAGGATTGCTTTGGAATTTGAATAATTAGGAGGAGTGCTTTGGAATTCAAGTACTTTTGCTTTCTAGTACTTAGGTATTCGAGTACTTTTGCTTTCTAGTACTTTGGTATTCGAATACTTTGAAAGAATACTATTGTATTCAAATGCTAGAAAGAATCGAATGCAATATTTTTCTATATCTTCAATTATATATTCTTCTATATCTTCAATTATATATTCTTCTATATCTTCAATTATATATTCTTCTATATCTTCAATTATATATTCTTCTATATCTTCCATATATCTATTTTTCTATATTTTCTATATCTTCTATTCTATTTTTGCTCTTGAAAGAATATTATTGCATTTAAGTGCTAGAAAGAATCGAATGCAACGAATACTTTTAAGTATAGTGTATACGAGTGCTTCTATATTCGAATACTCCCAACTTTACTTTCGAGTCCCTTTGCATATTTTGGTGTTTTTAATAAAAGGGCATTTTTTCTGCATTCCACTGAAACCCAAATTTCCAACACCGTTGAAGTAAACTTTCACTGGGTTAAATTTCAAGTAGGTAAGTAGTGAATTAACGTCCCACAGGAACAACACAACGGGTTATCCGGGATCAAACCCAATGGAAAGATCAAGGACAGCGCATCATGATTTTGAACCACGGTCAGATGACGAGAACTACACCTGAGCTGGCACTCCACTCTCCAAACTTCCACACCATACCAACGTGAGGACATTTGAAGCTAAAGCAGATTTAATGTGCACCAGTCCCCAGTTACTAATTCGTTGATCTTCCAACTGGGCTACTGCGGCCCTTAAAATTTCAGGTGACTCACTTATTGAAAGTGTCTTCTTAAATTTTAGTAAAAGTGAAATGGCGTTGTTTGCCTCTGGTCATTTTCTGTTACACAATTCATTAGAGGTAGAAGCGAAAAAGAGCTTTTCAATGTGTTTCCTCTGTAAGACCTAGAAATAACAATTCACCTTTGAAAAAATGCCGGGTTTTGTAATGCTGTACAGTTCCAGATTGCTGAAATAGAAACTTTCAGCTCGTTATGGACAAACTTTAAATATTCAATTACATGTTTTTGTTAGGTGAGGTTAGGCTTTATATTTTTGTTAGGAAAAAATCAGACTTGTGTTATTTGTGATTCAGGAATATAAACTGCATCAGCACTTTTTCTTGTTTTGTTTTACAGCTATAGTTTATCGATACATCAACGATTTGTAACATATTGTATTTGTAAGTGTCTTTTTTTGCCGTACATAAGAGTGTTTATATTTCGTTGCGTTGTTTTTCTTTCCTACACATCTTAAAAAAAAGTTTTATAAAGAGTGTAATTTTATGTCTTTGTTTTTAGAGTATTTTTCAGATTATTTATGCACGTGTATTTTGTGTCATATAAGGGTTTTTAATTATTTTTTACTCTTGTTTCCATACACTCTTTTACAAATAAGTTTCATAAAAAATGGAATCTTAGATTTTTTTTTCAGATTTTTTTTTAATTGTTTGAGGTCATAAAGGCATTTATATATTGCATGTTCAATAAATTTTAGAAAAACAAAATCACAACGATGAAGAGTAAGAAATAGAAAACTCTTTAACAATATCATTAAGTTGGGTACTTAAAGATCTATTTATTTTCATTATATCCGGTTACATTTTCCAACACGAAACAGATTTTGTTTGAACACATAGACGTTTTTATCCGTCCCTAAGTTCGTTAAGAGCTAAAAATGGTATTATCTAACAGGATATGGCTGTTTCTTTTAGATAAAGTAATCACTAATGCCACGACCCAGTTAACGAAGCAACGAACAATTAGGCCTTGATATTCCGTCTATCAACAAACATAACTAATTTTGCTTTCCGCAACACTTGTTCAAAAATTAATTTTTTATTTATCCTACTTCTAATTGAAGTTCGATAAAATTTATTCATTCAACGCTTGTGAAAAAAAGTCCGATAGTTCTTTTTTACAGGATGGTTCTTAATTTCCTATGCAAACTTAAAGAGGGGATAGAGAAAAATTAAAATTGAATTGTTTATATTCATAAAAAAATGTATGGCCTTTGGGGGGGGGGTCTTGGGGCGGATTTTTCGAGGTGAATCTGTCGCTGTGCACCCCGATTACACGATTTATCACGTTATCACGCCCATACCAGCTTATACCGAATTGTCGTATCCATTTGTTTTACAGAAGTCACTTAGAATTTTGATCCATATCATTTTCTAAGTTGATAATAATCAAGATGTCATTAACATAAACAGCATAAAACATGTACTTAAAACCAATGATGATTAAGCAAATTACAGCACTTAATGATATGCTCTGTATAAATTACCATTGCTTTATTTACAATCCTTGTATAATTGCGTTAGCGTTTCAATTATCAGCTATTCGGATATTTCCATCGGGATCGATGCCGGATCTTCGCCAACAGTCCGTTGTGTTGCTCCAGTGCTAAATTCAACTACTCGTACTAGCTCGTACATGCTGTTATACATGCATTTGTTATCCAAAAGTCACCCAGAATTTAGGTCCATATTATTTATCATACTGATTACAAAATAACTTGCCAAGTCGTCGTAAGTCTCATCAGAAAAAATATGCATTTAAAACTACAGGTAGTTAAGACAAATGTATTGTACTTCATTATGCAAATATATTGTATTGTAAAGTGCTTTACTTACAACCTTCATATATATTTAAGCTAGCGTTTACCGCACCATATATTAGTGACAACATGAATATATCAGTTGTCGCTTTCATTTATTTTTTAAATGCCACCCAGAATCGTCAAATCTTCGTAAGTCCCATTACTAAAATTAGTCCCAAAATATAATTTTTAAAACTACCAGTTGATAAGCCTAATGTTCTATACTTAATTATATATACTCTGTATATGTTTTGTCACAACTAAATATACAACTTTCATTTATTTGAGCTAGAGCTTCTCGTACTCAACATAAGAGAAAGAAAGGGGTTAAACCAATTGCAGCTGCGTGCTTTCATTTGTTTTCCCAAAGTCACCCAGAATTTAGATTAATATAATTTATCATGTGGATAAAAAAAAAGCCTGTCAAGTCGCCGTAAGTCTCACTAGTAAAACAATAACCCAAAATATGAATTCAAAACTACTAGTAGTCAAGCCAAATTTTCCATACTTAATTGTATACTCTGTATGTTGCCATTGGCTTTATTACAACCTTCATATATTTGAGTTAGCACTTGTCGTACCATATACAAGAGAGAACATGGGGTTGAATCAATTGCAGCACGTGATTTCATTTGTTTTCAAAAGTCATCCAGAATTTAGATTCATATCATTTATCACGTTGATTAGAAAATACCTGTCAAGTCGTCGAAAGTCTCATTAGTAAAAATAGCCCCAGATATATGCATTTAAAGCCACCGATGGTTAAGCAATGGGAACAATAAATCCTCCCAAGAAATGTGTGAAGTGAAAGAAGCCTAGCAGTAAAATATTTTGAAAAAGCGTGATAACTAACACGGAGAAGTCGAGAACTTAGGTAACTGCTAATCATGACAGCTTTACAGACGAACTTTCGAAGAGAACTCTTTAGTTTTTAAAAGGAGAATCCTGGCATGAACTCAAATCAAATCAAGTCAGCCAAAAATTGGGAGCAGTAGATTGTCTAGGCACAAGTCCCAGTGACAACAAAAAATATTGGAAGTTGAATCACAGTCCCGTACATCCAACTCGGAACTCGTCATATTTTCCAGACCTCTTCTTACGTTGCTTGAGAGTTTAGACAATTGCTCTGAAGTGCGGAGATAACTTTGTCAGACTTTTGATTTTGAGTTACTTATGATGCTTCCAGTTTTATATTGCAAAATAATTCAAAACCTGGCACTGAAGAGTTACTGTCGACGAGTTCAATGCACTCAAATGCAAGTCCTGACATTAATTATTTTACAAATTTAATACTGCATGTGTTAATTTCAGAATATAAGCTGCCGAGTGTCGTCAGTTGAACTTCTCACCAAAAAATAATTTTTCGGCTGTTTGAGGTATTTTTTTGAGTTACTTACTATGCCTTCAGCTTTAGATTGCAAAATAATTTAAAAACCGTCTTCGAAGAGTTACTATCAACGAGATTAATGCAGTATAATTCAGGTCCTGAAGTGAATTCTCGCCGCTCTAATGAAATTCTCCAGCAGTCTGATTACAAAGGGCGTTAATAGATATAGAAGATAGAAATAAGCGTAGAAAAGAAATGTGTACGAACGTGAAAATACATTTAGGTGTTAAAAATACCGAATCGCCTTGCCGAATGGGATGCAAGTGAAGTGAACGTTCAGGAGCTAATTCATCTTACATGACTGAGATGTGCACATTTAGCATACACTTCATTGGAAGTAATAATAAGACCAGTAAGAAGTACAATAAATGCTGCTTTATATTTTAGGATTAATTTTATTTCATTTGAGGTAGGAAATGCATATATTCATTACACATGGATTAAATAAGGTACGAAATGTGAGTAATGACACTACCATTGACTGAAATGGAACAATTAAGAAACAAAATGCTAAGATTAACTTGAGATGTGTAGAATCGAGCACTTTTAAGAATCAAATACTTGGAATTGCAGTACCTTCAACTATCGAATAAGTATTCAAATACATACAAAAAAATGATTAATCAATAGAAAGAATCGGCCAACTGTGATATACGGTTATTATACAAAGAAAAACATTTTTTTCGAGCCCACTGCAGGGGGAACAGTGGATCGTTGAACTGCTAACTTTATTCTACAGACAAATGATAATTTTTGAATCGTCGAACATTAATGTGTACCTAAATTGAATATAATTTGGTATTCGAGTACATTGAAATTCGGATACAATGGATGTACCTTACTATTGCACTCGAATAAAACGAGAAAGAATCGCGAGTACAACGAATACTTTAAGAATCTAGTGCAACGAATACTTTTAAGAATCTAGTGCAACGAATACTTTTAAGAATCTAGTGCAACGAATACTTTTAAGAATCTAGCGCAACGAATACTTTTAAGAATCTAGTGCAACGAATACTTTTAAGAATCTAGTGCAACGAATACTTTTAAGAATCTAGTACAACGAATACTTTTAAGAATCTAGTGCAACGAATACTTTTAAGAATCTAGTACAACGAATACTTTTAAGAATCTAGCTCAACGAATACTTTTAAGAATCTAGTGCAACGAATACTTTTAAGAATCTATTGCAACGAATACTTTTAAGAATCTAGTACAACGAATACTTTTAAGAATCTAGTGCAACGAATACTTTTAAGAATCTAGCTCAACGAATACTTTTAAGAATCTAGTGCAACGAATACTTTTAAGAATCTAGTGCAACGAATACTTTTAAGAATCTAGCACAACGAATACTTTTAAGAATCTAGTGCAACGAATACTTTTAAGAATCTAGTGCAACGAATACTTTTAAGAATCTAGCTCAACGAATACTTTTAAGAATCTAGTGCAACGAATACTTTTAAGAATCTAGTGCAACGAATACTTTTAAGAATCTAGTGCAACGAATACTTTTAAGAATCTAGCACAACGAATACTTTTAAGAATCTAGTGCAACGAATACTTTTAAGAATCTAGTGCAACGAATACTTTTAAGAATCTAGCTCAACGAATACTTTTAAGAATCTAGTGCAACGAATACTTTTAAGAATCTAGTGCAACGAATACTTTTAAGAATCTAGCTCAACGAATACTTTTAAGAATCTAGCGCAACGAATACTTTTAAGAATCTAGTGCAGCTAATGCTTTTAAGAATCTAGTACAATGGATACTTTTAATAATTTAGTGCAACGAATACTTTTAAGAATCCAGTACACGAGTACTTTTGCATTCGTATAATCCCATCTGTACAAGTTACTAAGAAATCCGGTCAAGGTGTCTCGATAACTGTAATCCTCAATCTTTAAAACTGTTGAGTACCAGTATTTGATTAGGTACTGGTTTTAAATCCTAATTGAAAGCAGCTCAAAACTGCAACTTACCGTTTGGGAAAGTGGCCAAGACAGCGATTGCCCCCATGAATGGTAAGTAAACTCAGACACTGGAAACTTCACACAAATGCCCTGTTTTAGAAGATCGAAAGTGGACATGGAGAATGACCAGAGGTAGATGTCCCACTGACTGTGAGCCACTTCAAGAGCAACATCTGTCACAGCGACAGTCGTTATCAGCTGCATTTTACGATACAAAAAATCTTTGAAACATTCAAGTAAACATTATTTTATTTCAGAATGTTTCAAATGAGGTGTACTTCTATAGTTATAAGAATGTTTTACCAGAGTGTACAACTTTCTCATTATTTCTCAGAAACTTCCGTCTATATATCTTTGGCTCTCGTATTGCCCTTCTATTTCTCCCGAACATTTCAATAACAATCAAGTATGGAAATTTAAATTACTATGCATCATTCCTGCCAAATATATACACGCCAGCATTAACAATCATTATTATCGACAGTTTGGACATTGAGATAGTCATCCATAAGTATCCAAAAATTACCTTTAAAATAATCGATAGATTGTTTTAGCATATACAGGGCTCCTAACAGGTTTCAAGGTCTAAAAAGGTGACAAAAGTGACTAATTTAACCAAAAAGGTGACAAAAAGTGACTAATCGAGTTGAAAAAGGTGACAAAAAGTGACTAATCGAGCAAAAAAAAGTGACAAATAACAATAATGTTAAATATATTCAAGTATTAAGATAGAAAATAAAAAGATCCTCCCCAGCCACCCCTATCTTTTCTTTCCTTGGAAGGATATTTTTATTTTCTTCATTTAAAAAATATATCATTTTAAAATATTAAAAAAAAAAAAATTTTATTGTAACTATTTTTTTTTTATTTGTTTATTTTTGACACAGCTTGAAGAATTTCTTCCTTTTCTTCGAAAGATTATGTTTCATTTTTTACGTTGAGAAAGTCTGAAATTAATTTTGTATTTTTCTTCTTAATAGAATAATGTGCATTTTTTAAAGTCTGTCTTTGCTGACCAGCATCATCCGAGACTATTGCCGCTCCTTCAATCATTGCTTGTACAAGTGCAGCTTCTTTAAAATCTTTATTTTTTTATTGCCTTCTTGTGCCTATCATTGGCTTTCTTTAATAATTTTGAAGCACTGTCCAACGCCTCATGTTCTTCCTTAAGCATAATTTTAAGTTTTCGTTCTTCTTCTATCACCTTTCTTTTCTTTGCCAGCTGCTTTAATTTTTTTTTCTGCTTCCAGACTATATTTTTCTTTCTTGTCTTCTAATTTTTCTTGTGCCTTATGTTTTATATCTTCCAAATAGGCATTGTAGGCTTTATGTGCAACCCTTCCCATATGCATTAGCTTTGATGTGATCGGCACCAAATAAAATTGATTGTCAAAATTTGCCAAGCTACTTTTAATCGTCATCAATGCATTGAGTGTGCGTTCTGACATTGATGCTCCGTCTCCTGAAAGCTCTTACTGAGGCTGAGAAGCCATGTTCAATATCAGCACTACCATGAGAAAGTGACAGAGCAGCCTTCACTAGCTTTGACACAACTGGGTACTTAGGATCAACACCACTAATGTCTCGCAGACTGAAGAACTGGTTCATCAATAGGCTTCATTCTAGATCCTTCTTCCTCAAATTATCTTTGAAGTAATTTCCACTCATACAGTAGTGTGTCTGTCGGGACATCCCATGGCATTGCTTTTGCAACTTCTAATGCTTGTCGAACACTCTCAACAGGACCAAGACAGGATAAACTTTTAAGGCGAGATGAACTGAATGACTTCAAAAGATTTTTAACACTGGCAATGTAATGCTTCTGAGACCTTAGAAAAAATAAATCCCTTTCCTTCTCTTTGATATTCTGTAGTACTCTAGAAGTTTGATCTCCAATCACAATATCAGCCAGAGGCAACAGTTTGTGAGAACATATATCTTCCAATTTATCCATTTTCAAATCTCAAATAAATTCCTCTTTGTAGAAGATCCTAAACAAAATTGTTCTTGTCAACAATTCAAGTTGAGAATGAAGGTTTGTATTAGAGGTTCCTTTTTCTGAAGAAATTCGGTCACACAATTAAATATACTTGCACTTGATACGACAAATATCACATCAGCATTCATAGTTTCTCTTCTAAGTAAATGAACAATTTTTTGTAGCCTGGTTTTTGTAACATTTTTGGCTTCTTTATTGGAATGTAGTCAAGGAAATACTTTCTAACTGCAATTCACTGTTCAAGCAACCTTTCAGCAGCTGACTTTAGGCTTAGCCACTTGCTTGAACAAAGCTTGATGAAATGGTAAGTGGGAAGTTTCAAGTCTTCTTGAATTTGTTTGTATGTTGACCAATGCTTAGGCTACTGATTAAAAAAATCTGTGAATAGTAAAAAATAGTTCAGACACATCTTTCACAAACTCTTTTAGATGTTTAAGAAAAGCATTATGTATTGTGTGAATATTACATGTCCCAATGTTAATTAGTTCTTTTTTTCGGGAAGAAAGTAATAAGTCATTAATCTTTTTAAAAACTGACTTTCACTAAAAAAACTCTAGAATTTATAACAATCAACTTTGATGATAACAGATTGCGATTTTCAATACGTTCGCAACGCTCTTTCAATATTTAACCCTCTGGATACGGAGACGGCCGAAATTTTTGCATTGTCTGGTTACGGAGGGGGTTGGAATCTTTCAGATTTCAAACTCTTGAAAAAACGGCTTAAGTCCATTAAGATTTCCATACCCTCATTTCTGTGCCACAAGGAGAGCATTGCGTGAATAACCTCCGTTCCGTAGACAGGAATGTCAGGGTTCTCTCGATGGGGAGCTTCGAGCGCTTAGAATGTGTGAGAGGTTGATGATCTATCCCCTTAAAAACTTTGCCGAAGAAATCTTCGAATGTAAATTATCATACATATTGAAGATTCCGCCGTCCTTTCAGAGTTTACCTGCGACGTATCTATACCTTCTAGACATAATCAGACCCACAATAGAAACGGCAACATGTGATGACAAAGGTACTAAACGCATTACGTCTCCTCCTGGGGGAAAGCCGCCCCCAGGAGGAGAGGCCGGTTCAGCCGTGTTTCAGTTTGCTGCTTCTTTTGGCTGTTTCCGTAACACGAAGGTAGTAGCCGCTCCGCATGCTGAGGGTTAATGTTGAGTTAATATCAACTTGATCTATCCGGTCTCTTGACCACTCCATTCTTGTCTTATTCCAGAATCCGAAAATAAAACGGGTCTGTTGAGACCACCCTCAGATCTGTGTATGGAGGATGTTATCCCACTTTAAAGTGACCGCTGGCATCGATCACCTTTTACGAGCTGTCAGCGTCTGACCTTCTAGAGGGTTCCTCCTTTTGTTCGACCCTGTCGACCTGTGATATCTCTCTCGCGCCAAATGATATGCCACACAATACTATGAAAGAAAAGCATCAGTCGTAAATGCCACTCAAGGTTCTATTGCTCAAGTTAGGTAATTACGTAAGACGGGTCGAATATGCAGATGTCCCTGCTTCCCTTAAACTTCGACGCTTCGCCTTACTTATAGCCTTTTCTCGTGGGAAAATTTCCAGAACTTGCTGCTAATACACAGCGGGCAACATGAAGTATACTTTTACAGCTCAAACGGTACGTTTTTGAATCCATTCTTGCTGTGGAACGTAGCGTGCATTTCGAAATTTAATTCGTGCAAACCCTGTTTTTTTTAGAGGAAAAATGAATTTTTTTAATTGCACACCAAAAATTTTTCTTCTCTAAATAGAATTTAAGAACTTAAAACCCCTGAAACGGTGACAAAATGTCAAAAAGGTGACAAAAAATAAAAAAGTGACAAAAGGTGACGTGTTAGGAGCCCTGCATATATTGATCAATATCCGCTACTTCTGGATTGTAACCAGAAGTGTAGGACAAAGTTGGTTCAATATTTTCAGTGATTTAACCCTCGTGCATGTGATCAATATCCGCTACTTCTGAATTGTAACCAGAAGTGTAAGACAAAGTTCGTTCAATATTTTCAGTGATTTAACCCTCCTGGATGTGATCAATATACGCTACTTCTGGATTGTAACCAGAAGTGTAGGACAAAGTTGGTTCAATATTTTCAGTGATTTAACCCTCCTGGATGCGATCAATATCCGCTACTTCTGGATTGTAACCAGAAGTGAAGGGCAAAGTTGGTTCAATATTTTCAGTGATTTAACCCTCCTGGATGTGATCAACATCCGCTACTTCTGGATTGTAACCAGAAGTGTAGGACAAAGTTGGTTCAGTATTTTCAGTGATTTAACCCTCCTGGATGTTATCTCGATGAAGTATCTCGTCATTAACAAAACTGACCAGTTCTGCATGGACGAGATAACACGTTATTAGAAAAACCCTACTAAATTTTGATCTCGCCATCATAAAAAACCGGCAATATCTCGATTTGCTCGGCGAGATATCTCGTCATTGGTGAACTTGGTTAGATCTTGATGGAAGAGATACCTCGTCGAAACCACTGGAATGGTTAAGAAGCAATCAAATTGATGTGCCAAACTTTAATAAGAGCTTAGGTTTTATTTTAAGCATACCAGCCTCAATATCCATACTGAAGGAGTTTTTTCAATTGGGAATTGAATAAGACAATAAATATATTAAACATGTTATGTTTGCTTTAAAGCTGTTTTCTTGTTTCGCGTCTACTCACCACAATCAGCTCATTACAGTGGAGTAGGATTGCATGGTTTAAATTAAAGTACTTCAAAATAGTTATAAAAACAAACCCAATCCAAAGCTATAAACTGCATTTTCAAGCTCAGAAACTGGGAAATGAATGTGACAATCAATACATTAAATATGTTAGGTTTGTTTTGAAGCTGTTTACTTGTTTCGTCTACTTGCCACGATTTGATTTAATCTCAGAGCGTTACAGCTCATTCGTACTGTATGATTTAAATGCAAGTACTCCCCAGGAGTTCAAAACAAATCAAACACAAACCTATACACTTAACGCTATAAACTACATAATCCAAGTGCAGGAACTGGGAAATGAATGGGACACCATATGCTCCCGTGATCTCTAAAATCAACATACGACAAAAGAGAAGAGGATGAGGAAATGAAGGTCAGGAAAAAGAATAAGACAGGACTGGAACTCACACGTAGGAAGTTCTAACATGTGGTGTGAAGTTCAAGAGTAAACAACTTACTCAACTGCTCTCTCTCTCTTCACTTGCGTTAGAATTTATATTCTTCGAAACAGTTGCCTATCCAAAAAAAGAATGGCAGCCGCTTTTCCTCCGTTCTCTTGAACCAAGAGGAAGAAGCACCGATTTTAATCTACAAATCCGTCCGCAACACAATTATTTTGAGTCGCCAACTCCTATTTAAATGACATGCACCACCTGATAACAACGCGTTGTCAGGCTTATAGCAGCTTACAGCACGGTGGAGAGGAATCTAAAATGTTACTGAACTGATAGAGAACAGTTGTAACTGGCTTACAGGGCGAGAGTTTTTGAAACGGCAACATTTTCTTACTGGAAGTGTTTCATAGAAATCAAATGAAGTACGAACTGTTTTTGACTGGTCGTGCTAGACGAGCGCTCAGATCTTTTGTTTTCAAGTATAAGCTTTTCGGGCATCTAATATAGTACCTACACTATATGCCTCAGCTGTGCCATAACTAGGCAGGTGCAACAGGTGCACCTGCACAGGGCCCACTTGGAAGGGGGTCCATAACAGAGAGATAGAACACATAGTGAAGAGTTAAGATAATGGAAATAAATGAAACACCAGATGAAGGAAGTAACTTGACACCCGAAGAATTATTTAAAATACAAATTTAAGGTGTTCTTGACACACTATTGTCTCAAATAGACTGGTGTTATCAAAAAATGAAAACTATCTGTGACGATTTTTGATTTCTCAATGGCTTGTCTTAACAATACATAAGTGTTGCCGATTGAAAATAAAAATAGCTGCATATTTCGCTATTAAATATATCAAAGATTTAAAAAAGTACGAATTCACATGTGAAATTGAAAATTTTAAGTTTCAATTCACGACTCTCATACAAATTATAGAAACTGCATCTCCCCTTAATATTCTACAGGCTTTTCATGATTTTGGTTTAACTGAGTCTTATACAAATATCAATGTCGCTCTTCGAATATTTCTAACTCTTCTCGTTTCTATTGTTTCGTGCGAAAAAAGTTTTAGCAAGTTGAAATTAATAAAAAATTATTTAAGATCAATTATCGGACAAGAACGATTATCCAATCGTTCTTGTCGAATATTATCCAATCGTTCTATTATTTCAATAGAATACAATATCGTTACAAATATTAACTATGATGATGTAATTAATGAATTTCCTGAAAACCTAAATAATTAAAGGGCCTAAATGCAAATTCTTGCACAGGACACATGAATGGCTAGTTACGGCACTAGACCTCAGTACCAGGTTAAACAACGAGCCCCAAAGGATGAACAAATGTGTTCCAAGTATAATACTAAGTGTTTTAATCTCAAATCTGTTCCCACCCCAATTATTTTTTGTCGCCAACTCCTACTTAATGACATACAACATCTGACGACAACGCGATGTCAGACTTGTAGTTTACAGCACGATGGAGAAGAGTCTAAAATGTCACCAAACTGATAAAGTACAGTTGTAACTAGCTTCCAGGGAGAGAGTTTTTAAGCCAGTAACATTTTATTTCTGGAAGTGTGTGTCATGGAAATCAAATGAATTAAGAACTGAAAAACTGAACATGCAAGGATGAAGAGGTAAGACTTTGTATCCAAGCCTTCTCTATACACACTATTGTCACAAGTATATACCAGGTTAAATGGAATACAAATATGTAATCTGAGTATTTATTATTGTAAGCTCAAATCTGTTCATACCACAATTATTTTGAGTCCTGTTTAAACTACATACACCTCCTGATGACAGCGCAATGTCATAATTGCAACAATTTAAGGCGCTATGGATTAGAAGCTAAAATGTTATAATTCTGATAAAAATAGCTGTAACTAGTTTCCAGGGGCAGATTTTTTAAAATCGAAAACGTTTTATTACTGGAAGTGTGTTTCCCATAACAATCAAATAAAGTACGAACAGTTATTGGCTGGACAACCAAGATGAAGCACTCAGACTTTTTGTTCAAATATAAATTAACCAGGCCTCCTATCTACCTACATTATAGGCCCCAGTACCAGGTTAAACGACAAACCCACTGATGACAGCACATTGTCATAACTGTAACAGTTTAAGGCGCATTGGGGGAAAAGCCCTAAATGTTACCGAACTAAAAGAAAAAACATTGTAATTAGCATCCAAAGGAGATAGTTTATGAATTCAGTAATATTTTCTTTGAGGGTGAATGACTAGTAGCATGCCTCATGGAAATCAAATGAAATACAAATTGTTGTTGATTGAACATGCAAAAGGTGAGATTTTTCGTACAAGCATAAACTATTAATTCCTCCTATATGCACAATATTTCCGTGTACTAGGTTAAATGAAGAACACCAAATGAAATGGGAATATGCATTCGGAGTACTTGATATTTAAATCTTGTCTAGTTGTTAACATGCAACTTCTAGAGTCAAGATAATAACGAATACAAGTTTTCCCAGGTTCTAACACTGTGGTATTAGAATTGCGCCTGTTTCGGCAATGTAATTTCAGCATGTTGCTTAGCTTGACAATTCAACGGCAAACATCGACAAAACGCATATCAATCAAATTTGTGCTAAACCGGAAGTATTTTTTCATCTTCGAGTAGTTTGTTTATGTTTACCTCAATCATACTCTCCGCTAATTACTGCGCGTATTACCATATTTTTCACAAGAGTTATAAATACACTTTTGTCTACAATTAGTTTGTTTAATTTTGTGAAACAGTAAGCTAAATCAGTTCCACAAACGGTTATGTTTGAACAAAATCTTCTTCCACTTTCAACAGTTCTTCAGTAAACAAATCTGAATAGTTCTCAACAAACTCGAAATAGAACTCTTGAAAAGGGGACTTCTAGACTAAATTAAAATGTAAGAACTAAGCCTTGAACTGAATTATAACTTTCAGAAATAGGTTTGAATTTGAAATAAGAATGCACAACAGAAGAAAGTTAATTTTTAGGATACGGGTAAAAGTTCGGGATACTTATACGAAAGTGTTGTTGATGTTTAAAGTAAGCAAAGTAAAGTTAATTGAAAAATAAGAATTCATTAAAGAGGAATGATATTTTGTGGATACGTATAAAATTAAAATTGTTAACTTTAAAGGATACGTGTAAAAGTTAGAGACAAGAGCCGAGAGTGCGATTAATATTTACAGTAAACACCATGTACGCAAATATTATCTTAGCTTTGTGGAGTTAACAAATATTTCTTTAAATCTGGTGACTGAAAAGTAGACAAAACAAACGCGTGAACTAAAATAAGAGTTTTAAAGAACTATATTAAAACTTAGAAGAGGTTTTGAATTGAAAAAAATAAGAATTCCTTAAAGAGGGATGTTAATTTTATGGAATACGTGTAAAAATTAGGAATATTTAAGGACGAGATTGAGGCTGATATTTGGAGGTTACCACTAGAGCAAATAATAGTTTCTTTAAATCTGTAACTCTCTCTCTCTCTCTCTTTAAAGTAGATAAGATATTTTATAACGATTAATGAAAGTACTTGAGAAAGTATGTTTCAGATTTTTCTATAAGAGAGCATCTAGATGTAAAAAAATTGGTTTTTTATTTTATTCAAGTGACCATTAGGAGTAGATTCTTAAAATATTGTTTATTTCAAAAACATCCAAAGTTTAATAAAGAATGTAAACATATTTACAAAACATCTATACGATATTTTGCTCGATAATAACTGTAAAGTAAATCAAATTCGTACCGACATTCTTAAGATGAAAATAATGCATTTTTATTTATTATGATAATACATTTTACTTATGAATAAAAGAAAACAAATCTTAGTAAGTAATGATAATAAGATAAGACAGTCAGCAAAGTTTTTTTTTTCTGCTGTCCAAATCTGCTCTATTAGGGATATTTTATAATGTAGTTAAATGTTTAAGAAAGCTATAACTTTATATTTTTTTGTTTCTATGCAGTGAACAGCTTAAAATTTCATTCATACTTTGAGAACAATAAAAGTTGATGAAAATTTGTTTATAATTATCACAGTCTAACATTCCTTTCCCTATACATCAAACAGAAAACATGGTTAAAGTTTATGAAAATTACTTACAAATATTAAGAGGAGTTGGATCCCCAAATTTTTTATACGTCGAATTTTAAACCTTAAGTATTTGGATACGGTATTTTGAACTCTTTTAAATGAGTCATTTTTGTTCATCTTTAATTTCAGAGGCTTTAAAATTTAAATAAAAGAAACAAAGTATTCAGCAAAATAAACTCACAAACTAAGAACCTTAAATCTCAAAATTTCCCAAGATGATATTATCTACCTGAGAGATACTTTTTCTAAAAAACTGAATCTAATAATTTTAATCTGAAAAGTAACATTTTCCCAAAATGTTCTACAAACATCATAAATACTTTTGTTTTGTTGGATAGAGCAATTATTTCTCTATAAAGTTTAAGTAAAATAACCAGAATTTTGTTATTTTCCAGTTAATATGATTTAATTCTATGTTGTTAACTATTTTTAAAGAAAGCCAAATAGTCTTAGCTAGTTGACTCTCCTAATCCGGGGTAAATTGGGTACGCCAATTGGAAGAAAAAAAAATTTATCTCTAGCCCTCCAACTCGAAGTACTTTCGAGATACTTCTTCGTTAATATAAAAAGTAAAACATTCTTAAACTGTCCTACAATCATCAGATTATGCTGAAGTGCTTTCCTTTCTTTTTGTGTACAGTAATTATCTCTCTCTCATTTTCACAACTTTTTTATAAACATAATACTATCAATATTATAAAAAAATATGTTTCATGTCACTTATTTTGATGCTATGCACTTATGTCACTATTTGATGCTATGCAATATAGTATACTTGTTCCTCGCTAAATGTCTATCGAGTGTACAAAAAATCGCACAGAAATTAGTTTAAAGAAAACGTTCTTGCACGAAATTGCACCTCCCAATTCTCCAAAACGAAAGTCAAATTCTCTCACTAATTACTCTCCTAATCCAAGAGAAAAATTATATAAGTTAATTAGAGAAAAACATTTTAATATCTCCAACTCTCCGACTCAACACCAAGACACTTTCGAGAACCTTTTCTATGAAACTACGATAACTTGAAAAGCGAAGTTCTCCTAATCTGTTCAACAATCATCAGATTATTTTGAAATGACCGTTTTGTTTTGTGTTGAGCAACTCTTTCCTTTACAAATTTTTTAATAAAAAAATAAAGACTATTTTTACTTTAAAAGTTAACTTTATAAAATTTTTGTTCAATGTCAAAATCTATAAATTAAAGAAATAAAAATATTTTTGAAGGCCCAGAAATATAGATTCAAAAAGACTCAAGGGACTAAATTAATATTTAATAGCGTGAAGCTTTCCTTAGAGAAAGAAAGCCAAACTGTCTCAGCTGACTCGCCTGATCCAAAAGGGGAAGATACTTTCGAGGCATATTTCCTAAAAAAACTACTCTAACCTGAAAAGTAACTTTCCAAGCATGTTGTACAATCATCAGATTATGCTGAAGTGACCACTTTGTTTTGCGAGTGTATAATTCTTCTCTTTTCTAATTTATTATTTTAAAAAAAATTACAGTTAATCTTATAAAAATACTTTTTAAACGTCACTTCACAATCCATATAAATTAAAGAAATAAGAAACATTTTAAAGGCCCAAAATATAGATTTAAAAACGAAAGAAAGAAACTAAAAAATATAGAATAGCATGCATCTCTTCTGAAAGAAAGCCAAATAGTCTTAGTTTATTGACTCTCCTATTCCGGGGTAAATTGAGTAAGCCAATTAGAGAAAAAAATTTTATCTCTACCCCTCCAACTCGAATTCTAAAGTACTTTCGAGATACTTCTTCGTTAACATGAAAGGTAAAACTTTCTTAAACTGTCCTACAATCATCAGATTATGCTGAAGTGATTTCCTTTCTTTATGTGTACAGTAATTGTCATTTTCACATTTTTATAATGAATAGAAGAATATTATCATTATTATAAAACATGTTTTTAATGTCACTTCAGAATTCATATAAATTAAAGGAATATAAAAATACAGATTTAAAGACTCGAAGAAGAAACTAAAGTAATATTTAACAGCGTGCAACTCTTCTTGAAGAAATCCAAATTGATCTTAGCTAATTGTCTCTCGTAATCCGAAGCTAAGCGAAATTGATCGACTCAAATAGAGTTAAAAATTTTATCTCAAGCCGAGATAGAGAGCTGAAGTACTTTTCGAGATACCCAAGAAACTACTTTTACCTGAAAAGTAAAAATGTCCTTCCTAACCTAGTCTGCAAGCATCAGATTATGTTGAAGTGACTGTTTTTTTCTGTGCAGAGTAAGCTTTTTAGAAATTTTCAATAATCAAAACAAGGAACGTTTTTTAATGCTATGCAATATAGTATACTTGTTCTTCACTAAATGTCTATTGAGTATACAGAAATATTGCACCGGAAATTAGTTAAATAAACGTTTTCGGAATTACACTTTACAAATCTCCTTAGAGAAAGCCAAATTGCCTCAACTAATCAGATTATTTTCAAGTTAATCTGATACAAATGGGTTTTTTTAATGCTATGCAATACAGTATACTTGTTCTCCACTAAATAACATTGAGTATACAAAAATAATTGCTCAGAAATTAGTTAAATAGCGAATACAAAAATTTTAATCTCACTTTAGAATTCATATAAATTAAAAGAATATGAAACACAAATTTAAAGACTCGACCTTTTGTTTTGTGTATAGTAATTATCATATTTACAATTTTTTAATAAATAGAAGGATATCATCAATATTATTAAAAAAAACTCTTTAGTGTCACTTTAGAATTTATATAAAGTAAAGGGAGGTATATTTTAATTAACGTCGTACTGTAGCAACACAACGGGCTATTGACGACGGTCCGGCATCTATACCAACGGGAAAGATCCGTGAACAACACCACGTAAATTTGAACTACGGTCAGATTACGAATAAATTAAAGGAATAGAAAATAAAATTTAAAAACCCGAGGAAGAAACTAAAATAATATTTAATAGCGCGCAACTCTCCTTGAAGAAAGACAAATTGTCTCAGCTAATTGACTCTCCTAATCGGTAAGGTAAGGTAAGGTAATTTTAATTACCGTCGTACTAGAGAGACACAACAGGCTATTGACGACGGTCCGGGATCAATCCCAACGGGAAAGATCGAGGACAACACCACGTAATTTTGAAACACGGTCAGATGACGAATAAATTAAAGGATTAAAAATAAAATTTAAAGACCCGAGAAAGAAACTAAAATAATATTTAATAGCGCGTAACTCTCCTTGAAGAAAGCCAGATTGTCTCAGCTAATTGACTCTCCTAATCGGTAAGGTAAGGAAATTTTAATTAACGTCGTACTAGAGAAACACAACGGGCTATTGACGACGGTCCGGGATCAATCCCAACGGGAAAGATTCGAGTTCAACACCACGTAATTTTGAAACACGGTCAGATGACGATAATTTAAACGAATAGATTATAAAATTTAAAGACACAAGGAAGAAACTAAAATAATATTTAATAGCGCGCAACTCTCCTTGAAGAAATCCATACTGTCTCAGCTATTTGACACTCCTAATCGGTAATTAGTAATTTTTTAATTAACGTCGTACTAGAGCACTACAGCGGGCTAGGATCAATCCCTTAAGGGAAAGATCCGAGTACAACACCACGTAATTTTGAACCACGGTCAGATGACGAATAAATTAAAGGAATAGAAAATAAAATATAAAGACCCGAGGAAGAAACAAACATAATATTTAATAGCCCGCAACTCTCCTTGAAGAAAACCAAATTGTCTCAGCTAATTGACTCTCCTAATCGGAAGGGGGAAATTGAGCGAGTCAATTAGAGAAAGATTTTTTATCTCAAACCCTCCGACTCGGCAGCGAGATCGCTAACCGAGGCATCCACCTGCAGAAAGTACCTCGATTTAACTCCTTCTACCTGGCGGCTGTCTGTTGGAAAGGTATCATAAATAAATACAGGAAAGGGTCCTCGATCGCTGCATTGTTGGCGACAATTGTTTGGCGTGAAGAGGAAGTAAAGGACTCACCAAGCGAGCCAATATGAGGTGGGCTGGATACAAACAACACATTATGGAGGAGGAGGCAATCCATTCTAGTCAGACTCGGCGGCAGCATCCGAACGCGAGATATTGCTGAAAATGTGCTGCTCCACGCTCTTTGCTGACATGCCTGCTCCTCCGGAGGTGGGAGGATGAGGAGCAAAAAGATCTTCCGCTTATTTTTGCTCGGCAAGCACGTGGGAGAAAATTGGTCTTGCACGAGATTTGAACAAGGCGAACTTCAGAGATCGACCCTCTTTTATTTTGTGGGTGTCGATATCGGTTAGTAACATGTGTCGCCCATCTGTGCTTTAGTCTCAGACGGTACTTGGGATCGGGGGAGTTCTTGGCTACCAAAATTTAGGGTGGAAAATGTTAGAAAGGACCATACTTTGACACGCATTTTCGATTAATTATGCTAAGCAATTTAATTATCATTGAATTTTTTTTTAACATTTACTTTACAAATGGCAGGTAGGTATTTTAAATAAAGTTCCACTGGGGAACAACACAACAGGCTATTGGGTTTAGTCTCCGACTGTCTGTGGCCCTCATTTGGCCATCTGTGCTTTAGTCTCAGACGGTACTTAGGATCGGGGGAGTTCTTGGCTACCAAAATTTACAGTGGAAATTGTTAGAAAGGTTCGTATTTTTAAAGTGGTAGGTAGGTATTTTAACTAAAGTTGCACTGGAGGAACACAACTGGTTATTGGGTTTAGTCTCCGACTGTCTGTGGCCATCTTTTGGCCATCTGTGCTTTAGTCTCAGACGGTACTTGGGATCGGGGGAGTTCTTGGCTACCAAAATTAAAGGTGAAAAATGTTAGAAAGGTCCATACTTTGACACGCATTTTCGATTAATAATGCTAAGCAATTTAATTATCATTGAATTTTTTTAACATTTATTATTCAATTGGCAGGTAGGTATTTTAACTAAAGTTGCACTGGAGGAACACAACTGGTTATTGGGTTTAGTCTCCGACTGTCTGTAGCCATCTTTTGGCCATCTGTGCTTTAGTCTCAGACGGTACTTGGGATCGGGGGAGTTCTTGGCTACCAAAATTTACGGTGGAAAATGTTAGAAAGGACCATACTTTGACACGCATTTTCGATTAATAATGCTAAGCAATTTATTTATCATTGAACTTTTTTAACAGTTACTTTTATAAATGGATTTAAAAGTAATGAGTATTTTTATTTTTGAGATGAAATCTGCAGCTATGTATACCAAGTTGCAGTACAATTTAATTAAGGGTTGGTGGGTCCACTAATTGTTTAAAAAATGGTAGTTAGGTTTTTAATTAACGTCGCACTGTAAACTACATGATGGTTATTGTTTTAAAAAGGAGTATCCTTTCGTTGACCTCTGGTGAAATTTATAAGAAGGTCGCTGCAATTTTGAAATTGGTTTCTTTTGAGACTATTTTGCTTAAAAGGATATCCCTAGTCGCCAAGATAGAAAAATGGAGCTACAAGTCACCCGTAGTAGCCCTGTATAAGGTATCAAAAACATGAAATAAAACCACTTTAATGAATCCTTTAGATAGTCAAAGCAAAGAAGGTTTAATTTGAGAAGCAATGTAGACATTGTAGTAACTGTGTAATTATAGTATATGTAATAAATTAACAAAGACATTCACTTTTTTACCAAAAAAAAAGTAAAGTTTGGAAGAAACAACATATATTTGTTGTACAAATTTTCCATTTACCTCATGGTTCGAAACTTCAGAAACTTGCTGATAACGCTTCATCCCTTCATATTTCCTTATGATAAAGGATATCGGAAAAGTCATCAGAGCGGACGATAACACGATCAAGACATATAACTGATAAACTTTAGAAGCAGCGGAACACAAAAGTACGGAGATGGCAATTAAAATCAAAATTCTAACAGACGGCATCCCCATAGCGGCTTTTAGAATATGCACAAAACCAAAAACAACTATGAATCAAATATCAAGCGAAGAAAAGGGTGAGAGAATGGTTGAAACTGATTTTCTCCCATTATCAGAAGTGAGCGATTAAAATCAAACACCGGAATGCCTTCGTATCAATATTTTTCAATAGATAATAATCACTGTTCAAAAAGGAATTCAATATTTTTTTTTTTTTTTTTTTTCTAATGGCGGGCACATTTTGACCGAAGTCATTGGCCACTACAAGGCCGGAAGTGATGGCCACTTGTGAAGGAGCACCCAGTGGGAGGGCCATCATTGCCCCTAACAATTACATCGTAATTTTGAACCATGTTCAGATGACGAAGCAACACCTAAGCTGGTATACGCTTACAAACATCCATGCCCGAACCCGGATTCGAACCGGGGACCTTCCGATCTAGAGGCCAACACCTTAAACACTATACCGGTTGGTCGGCGGAATTCAATATAAAGAATACCTTATAAATACAGCAAAACCCCGATTATCCGAGTTATCAAGTATTTCTAGAATTTCGTTTAGTTCTACATTTTCCATTTTTAGAGCTTCCGAAAAAAATTCTAAACTGTATCTCCCAAATACTCAGGAAAACGAAATCTGTGACTGGATAAACGCTGACGAACAACAAGAGATTACAGATAAAATGATCGTCAAGATCGTCAACAAGGAATATGAATCTTGCGGTGATAATGAAAAAAGACAGTGACGATGAAAATCGACGTATGAAAATCTCTCATACAGATGGACTAAAAGCTATCGAAAGTGCTATTGAATATAAAGAACAAGAAGCGACACCAACAATCTCGTTATCCTTAAAAAAAATGGCGAAACACTGCTCCAGAAAAACGCCAAAGTAACGTAAAACAAAAAACAATTAAGGACATTTTTAAGTAAGAACTGTTTAATTATCGTAACAATATGAATTGCATGTGGTGTATCTGTATAACCTTTGTATTTGTTAAAATATACATTTAAACCTATATGATTTATTTTATTTACAATATTCGCTTTAATCGAGTTTTTCGGGTATCCGAGTTAGTCTTGGTCCACATTAACTCGGATAATCGGGACTCTACTGTACTCGAGGCAGTCGAAGACCATATGCGAGAGATTTTAAGACCACAAACCAGATGGCTTAGAAGATTTTACTTTTTTCCATATGCTTTCACCTGGTGCATACCGCGGTTGCAGTATAATGAAGTTTATCGCTGTTTTGATGACGTCCGACGTTTAATCTAATTGAAGCCAACCAAGTATGGCATATCAATTTGGAATTTTTATTGGCGACGTTGTGAAATCGTATTCGAAAAACAAGCCAACCGATGCCACGTTCAGAATACGCATCGCCGCAGATGCGCTGCCGCCACCTGTTTTTAAATTGTCAGAAAATGTTTTATTTGAGAGGGTAATGGTAAGTTTAGTTAACGTCGTACTAGAGCAACACAACGGGCTATTGACGACGGTCCGGGATCAGTCCCTTTAAGGGAAAGATCCGAGGACAACACCTCGTAATTTTGAACCACGGTCAGATGACGAAGCAACACCTGAGCTGGCACCCCACTCTCCAAACTTCCACGCCAACCCAACGTGAGGACTTTCGGCCACGACAGATTTAAGGTGCACCAGCCGCCTCTACACCATACGCTTACAAACATCCATGCCCGGACCCGGATTCGAACCAGGAACCTTCCGATCTATTATTTGAGAGGGTAATTGGTAATTTTTTAGTTAACGTCGTACTAGAGCAACACAACGGGCTATTGACGACGGTCCGGGATCAGTCCCTGAAGGGAAAGATCCGAGGACAACACCTCGTAATTTTGAACCACGGTCAGATGACGAAGCAACACCTGAGCTGGCACCCCACTCTCCAAACTTCCACGCCAACCCAACGTGAGGACTTTCGGCCACGACAGATTTAAGGTGCACCAGCCGCCTCTACACCATACGTTTACAAACATCCATGCCCGGGCCCGGATTCGAACCAGGAACCTTCCGATCTAGAGGCTAGCACCTTAACCACTATACCGGTTGGTCGGCTATTTGAGAGGGATATTGGTGTGTGTTGACCAATTAACTATCATATATAGCAATTCAGATTTCCTTTTTGAATTCTTGGCAACGTGGTGAAATCGTTTTCTAAGAACAAAACAACAGACGTTACGTTCAGAATAAGTACAGGAAATGCTTATCGGTGCACAAACATTACCGCCTCCTACATTTAGTTGATAAAAAAAATGCTTCTCATACACCGATTTAGGAACTATGCCCATGATTGTCGGACTGGCTAGCTTTACATGAGGATTTTCAGTGTAAGAAAACTAATCAGACCGTCCGAGAATATTTTATTTCTGCTGCCCAAATGCTTTCGCATGATACATATCAGGATTAACTTAAAATGTAGTTTGCCACTGTTTTGATGACGTTTAATCTAATTGGTGTTAACCAATTAACTATCGTATATCAATTCGAAATTTATCTTCTAGATTTTTTTTTTGAAAAGCTGAAATCCAAAGCCAAGGCCAAGTTGAGATTACCTTCAGTTACTTGTTTATAATTTTAGTTTTAATCTTTACAACCTATTTAGTTTTTACCATTCTAAGAAACTGAACGAGATGAAAAAAACGCTTAGTTTTGATGTAATATAACTATTGATATATTTTCAATGAAGATTTTAATACTCTTATAATGAATACCTTTTAGTTAATACATCAATCTGAATATTATTCATTGGAATTTTTGTAGACGAAGTGCTGAAATCGTATTAGAAAAACAAGCCGCCCTACGTCGTGTTCAGAATATGTACATCAAACACGTATGCAGCAGAAACACTACTGCCACCTTTATTTAGCTTCACAGAAAATGTCTCCCCGTAATTGAAGAAACTATACTACAGGGTGGTCCCGAATTCATGGTACAAACTTTAATGGTAGGTACACGACATTGTAACAATGATTTATTATATAGGAATGTATAGTCGCAAGTGACGCGGTGAGGCGTAAACAGGGGAAATAAAAGGAAAGAGAAATGGAGTGATCGGTTGGTATCATTGCCGGTAGAGGGCAGTAGATGTCTAGCCGCTGTTGAACATGATGCATCGCAGTAGGGAAAAGCGCCATTCACAATTGTGCTGCCGTAGACGATGGGTGACTTTACGTATGCAGAAAAAGCAGACATGCATTACATGTACGGCCGTGCAAATGGTAACGGCAGAGCTGCGTTACGAATGTATCGCGCGGAGTATCCTGATCGACGAATGCCGGATCATAGAATTTTTCAACGGTTACATCGTCAACTTTGTGAAACAGGTGCGTTCGACGTCAACAGACATGGCGCTGGTCGAGTAAGAGCTGTACGCACTCCAAGGCTGGAAGAAAGCATCTTGAACATTGTGGCTGATAGACCCGAGTCAAGCACAAGAACTGTTGCGCGTGACGTAGGTGTGAGTCATCAGACTGTATGCAGAGTGTTAAACGAAAATCGCTTACACCCCTTCCATTTTCAGAAAGTACAAGCATTGAATCCGGCAGATTATCCTCGCCGCGTGAACTTCTGCCTGTGGGTGATGCAGCAATGTGCGTTGCAGCCGGATTTCGTAGATTATGTGCTATTTACAGATGAAGCGACATTTTCACGCGAGGGTGTCTTTAATGCGCACAATTACCATGTGTGGGCAACCGATAATCCACATGCAACGCGTCGACATGCGTTTCAACAACGTTTCAGTATTAATGTGTGGGCTGGTATTGTGAACGACTTTTTGATTGGCCCATACTTACTACCCACGCGGCTCACTGGCGGAAGCTATCTTATTTTTCTGAAAGAAGTGTTACCACAACTGCTGCATGATGTTCCGATCGCCATTCGTAACCGCATGTGGTTTCAGCACGATGGGGCGCCAGCACACTTCAGCATTGATGTACGGAATTACCTGAATGCCACGTTTGGTACTCGATGGATTGGGCGTGGTGGACCAGTCCCTTGGCCACCCCGATCTCCCGATTTATCGAGCCTCGATTACTTTTTATGGGGACATCTAAAGCATCTTGTTTATGAGACTCCAGTTGACTCAGATGAGGATCTCGTCACTCGCTTACCTGTAGCTGCTGCAGGTGTGCGTGAAATACCAGGCATCTTTGAACGTGTACGCCAATCGCTCCACAGACGCTGTCAAGCATGTATCGATACTGGTGGACGCAATTTTGAACAATTACTGTAAACATGACACTTGTCAACAACGCTTTCAATAAAATCTTTGTTTTTCCTTTCGGCCGTTATTTCCCCTGTTTTCGCCTCACCGCGTCACTTGCGACTATACATTCCTATACAATAAATCATTGTTACAATGTCCTGTACCTACCATTAAAGTTTGTACCATGAATTCGGGACCACCCTGTATACCCAATAATTTCCCTAAAGAACGCCACTGAATGTAGCGAACAACCTCGTTTAAACGTTCTTTTATCAAGCAGAACATATTCAAGTGACATTTACCATCACTCCCAGATACGAGACTGAGCATTTTTGTCTGAACCTGTCTTCACGTGTGTAAGTGAAGATGGTGTTAAGAGCTCCGCAACAGCAAGTTACAACTGTTTTGAGTAACAGGATGTGACACATCGAGAGACGAGCCAGGAGATAACGCTTGTCGGCCGACTTCAAAATGTCAAGCGAACAAAGAGAAATGAAATGGTTGGCAGTCACTTCAAACAAACATTGTCTTCGAACTTGTTTCTGATCATTCCAGTGTTTCGTTCGTAGAAACCTGATTTTATCGGCTCGGTACTTGTGCAACTCTCGGCTGTGCCATAGAGGGTTGTCTTTGCTTAACCCTTTGAAGGGTTCAAACTCGTATAACCGTTCTCTAATCTGAAGACTTCTCACTTCAAGACTTATTTTCACTTTCTTGACCAGGGCCGCGGCAGCCATGTTGGAAAAATAGCGGCTGAGCAGCCGAGGGTTGTGATTTCGAAACTTCCACGTTAAGTCTGTCGTGGCTGTTGTTAAATAGCGGAATTTCAATAATCAATTGGTTCAATGGTATTTTTATACCTTAGTTCGACAAATACCAAAATGACGACTGTAGAGATTCTTCAGCTAGATTAAGGGGGTCTAGAACTCAAAATATGAAAAAATTTCCAATATTTTTTTTATTATCTTAAAAATAATATAGATATTTCTGAATAAAATCACACTTAAATTTTGTTTCTATCTAGAACCGGAAATATTCAACTTTTTACAAACATGACCGCTGCAAATCCAACGAGCAGTCATAATTTTAAACGCTCTTTTTCTCCTTTTGTTTTAAATGGGATTTCAATAGTAAAAATGGATATAGCTAAAGAACTACTTGTCACAAACGAACGAAATTTTCAATATTTACTTTTCAAATATATTTTTTTAATTTGTCTTCAGCAATTGTGTATATATTTTTTCTATAATTTTTCGTACTTTGTATACTATGTGTTTTATGTAGTTTTTGAACAAAATATTTAAAAAAAAAATTTTCTAATAGTTTTCACCAAAAATTACGAAGACAATTTATAGTACGAATTCTTAGAAGTGAATTAATGCAAAAATGAAGTGATTTGCTACAAAATATTTCGAGATATATCAATTTTGCCCAACGTCAAAATTTTGACATTTTTAAAAATTTAATTAAAAAAATTTTGAAAACATAAAATAGTTATAATTGCAAAATACAATGTATACCTACAGAAAAACATCAGAACGAACACTTTTTAAAATTGAAGATTTTAGAATTTTGAGTCCCGGAGCACTTTAAAGTTTAATTACTATTTTACACTATTTACAGAAATAGAAAAAGATTATATATTAACGTGATTTGAAACATTAATCGAATGAATCAAATTAAGAAAGCTTAGGTTGTTATCGAATTTAAATCAATATGATAACATAAAAGCTGCAAGTGTGGGAGAGCAGGGAACGCGTATGACGTCAGCGATGCCAACGCCATCAAAGATTCGAATAATTTCCATAACCTCAAGCGTCCTCACGTTGGCGTGGTGTGGAAGTTTGAACTCAGGGGGTGTTCTCGTCATCTGACCGTGGTTCAAATTACGAGGCATTGTCCTTGATCTCTCCCTTCTGAATTGATCCCGGACCGTCACCATCAGCCATGCGTGCTGCGTTGATTGACTACCCACATACCTAGTAATTGGTAATTTTAGTTAACGTCGTACTAGAGCAACACAACGGGCTATTGACGACGGTCCCGGATCAGTCCCTTAAGGGAAAGATACGAGGACAACACTTCGTAATTTTGAACCACGGTCAGATAACGAAGCAACACCTGAGCTGGCACCCCACTCTCCAAACTTCCACGCCAACCCAACGTGAGGACTTTCGGCCACGACAGATTTAAGGTGCACCAGCCGCCTCTACACCATACGCTTACAAACATCAATGCCCGAACCCGGATTCGAACCAGGAACCTTCCGATCTAGAGGCTAACACCTTAACCACTATACCGGTTGGTCGGCCCCACATACCTAGACTTGTTTCAATCAATCAATGATGATATTCAGTCCTTACATGAGTGCCGACCAAAGGTATAGTGGTTAAGGTGTTAGCCTCTAGATCGGAAGGTTCCTGGTTCGAATCAGAGTCCGGGCATGTATGTTTGTAAGCTTATGGTGTAGAGGCGGCTGGTACACCTTAAATCTGTCGTGGCCGAAAGTCCTCACGTTGGGTTGGTGTGGAAGTTTGGAGAGTGGGGTGGCAGCTCGAGTGTTGCTTCGTCATTTGACCGTGGTTCAAAATTACGAGGTGTTGTTCTCGGATCTTTCCATTAATTGATTGCCGACCAACCGGTATAGTGGTTAAGGTGTTAGCCTCTAGTTCGGAATGTTCCTGGTTCGAATCCGGGTCCGGGCTTGGATGTTTGTAAACGTATGGTGTAGAGGCGGCTGGTGCACCTTAAATCTGTCGTGGCCGAAAGTCCTCACGTTGGGTTGGCGTGGAAGTTTGGAGACTGGGGTGCCAGCTCAGGTGTTGCTTCGTCATCTGACCGTGGTTCAAAATTACGAGGTGTTGTCCTCGGATCTTTGCCTTAAGGGATTGATCCCGGACCGTCGTCAATAGCCCGTTGTGTTGCTCTAGTACGACGTTAACTAAAATTACCATTACCATCAACATAGATCTAGATATTTTATTCTACATATGGTGGGTAATGGTAATGGTAATTTTAGTTAACGTCGTACTAGAGCAACACAACGGACTATTGACGACGGTCCGGGATCAGTCCCTTAAGGGAAAGATCCGAGGACAACACTTCGTAATTTTTGAACCACGGTCAGATGACGAAACAACACCTGAGCTGGCACCCCACTCTCCAAACTTCCACGCCAACCCAACGTGAGGACTTTCGGCCACGACAGATTTAAGGTGCACCAGCCGCCTCTACACCATACGCTTACAAACATCCATGCCCGAACCCGGATTCGAACCAGGAACCTTCCGATCTAGAGGCTAACACCTTAACCACTATACCGGTTGGTCGGCCCCACATACCTAGACTTGTTTTAATCAATCAATGATGATATTCAGTCCTTACATGAGTGCCGACCAAAGGTATAGTGGTTAAGGTGTTAGCCTCTAGATCGGAAGGTTCCTGGTTCGAATCAGAGTCCGGGCATGTATGTTTGTAAGCTTATGGTGTAGAGGCGGCTGGTACACCTTAAATCTGTCGTGGCCGAAAGTCCTCACGTTGAGTTGGTGTGGAAGTTTGGAGAGTGGGGTGGCAGCTCGAGTGTTGCTTCGTCATTTGACCGTGGTTCAAAATTACGAGGTGTTGTTCTCGGATCTTTCCATTAATTGATTGCCGACCAACCGGTATAGTGGTTAAGGTGTTAGCCTCTAGTTCGGAATGTTCCTGGTTCGAATCCGGGTCCGGGCTTGGATGTTTGTAAACGTATGGTGTAGAGGCGGCTGGTGCACCTTAAATCTGTCGTGGCCGAAAGTCCTCACGTTGGGTTGGCGTGGAAGTTTGGAGACTGGGGTGCCAGCTCAGGTGTTGCTTCGTCATCTGACCGTGGTTCAAAATTACGAGGTGTTGTCCTCGGATCTTTGCCTTAAGGGATTGATCCCGGACCGTCGTCAATAGCCCGTTGTGTTGCTCTAGTACGACGTTAACTAAAATTACCATTACCATCAACATAGATCTAGATATTTTATTCTACGTATGTTGGGTAATGGTAATGGTAATTTTAGTTAACGTCGTACTAGAGCAACACAACGGGCTATTGACGACGGTCCGGGTAGATTGGTAATTTTAGTTAACGTCGTACTAGAGCAACACAACGGACTATTGACGACGGTCCGGGATCAGTCCCTTAAGGGAAAGATCCGAGGACAACACTTCGTAATTTTTGAACCAAGGTCAGATGACGAAACAACACCTGAGCTGGCACCCCACTCTCCAAACTTCCACGCCAACCCAACGTGAGGACTTTCGGCCACGACAGATTTAAGGTGCACCAGCCGCCTCTACACCATACGCTTACAAACATCCATGCCCGAACCCGGATTCGAACCAGGAACCTTCCGATCTAGAGGCTAACACCTTAACCAGTAAGGTGG
Organism: Metellina segmentata; assembly: GCA_947359465.1. Taxonomy (NCBI): domain Eukaryota; kingdom Metazoa; phylum Arthropoda; class Arachnida; order Araneae; family Tetragnathidae; genus Metellina; species Metellina segmentata. The sequence continues at coordinate 25,902,589 of OX375884.1, forward strand.
GTAATGGTAATTTTACTTAACGTCGTACTAGAGCAACACAACGAGCTATTGACGACGGTCCGGGATCAATCCCTTAAGGCAAAGATCCGACTACATAAGGTGGGAAATAAGGTAGATAGATAGGTAGTTGAATTTTACGTCGTACTGAAACAACACAACGGGCTGTTAGCGACGGTTTTGGATCAATCCCTAAGGAAAAAATCCGAGGACAACATCGTAATTTTGAACAACGGTCAGATGACGAGGTCAACACCTGATCGGCCACCCCAATTCTACAAGCTTCTACATCACGCAAAGGCGAGTACATTTGAGGTCACGACAGATTGAAAGTACAACTACCCCCACCCCTCTCGTATACTGCGGTCTTAGGTTTAATCGAGTTTAAAACTCATATTCCTGTTGCGAATCCATAATCGGATCTTTCCCTTGAGGACTGATCCCGGACCGTGGTTAATAGCCCGTTGTGTTGCTTTAGTACCCCCCGATGTTAACTAAAATTACCAATTACCATAACTCTATAAACTGGGCTACCCCCCGCGACAGTGAAATATGAAGATCACTTTGGTATTATACAAGTCTACATGTGCCATTCAAATTCGTAATCTCAAAGGGTCTGAAAATTTTTAACTTTCACATTTCCAAGGGTTTCTAGAACTAAGAAATTTTAATGAACCACACAGACCTACTACATTAAAGAAAATTGTAAAGAAGGCTGTTTTCTTTTATGCGTCAGTTCAAATTCATCGGCTTCTAGTATCTTCACAAAAAGTTATATGAGCTGCAGCTTGAAGATTAATTTCAACTTTTACAGCAAGCTGTCAGGAAAACTGCTTGAAAGAAAAATGATACAACGGTTTCATCAATCAAGAAAAACACGAAGTCCAAACACTGTTGGAAACTCTTTACAGCATTTCTACAGTGACAAAACACAAGCCACCAAGGTTGAAAAGTACTTTTAAAATAGTATATGTAACGCTAAAGCCGCTATTCATAAAATTCTCGAACATTGACAAAGAAAAGACATCTGCGCTAGTCATTTCAAAGTCAGAACTGATGTATGAATCAGTGAAACAAGAAAAAAACACCCGGACATATAGAAATAAATCATCAAATCTTCAATTACTTTCCTCCAGATTTGTGAATTACCGTTACAAAAAATCTACATAAAAAACGAATTTACCTTTCAGAAGACATTTTTAGGATATTTTATTAGGATTTAACTGCTATCATTGGTCAAAAATATATCATTGATCAAAAAGAGTCGTATAAAGCTTTTACTCCGTATCAAATAAGGCCGACCAACAGGTTTTGGTTAAGGTGTTTAGCCTCTAGATCGGAAGGTTCCTGGTTCGGTCAGTGCATATATTTCATTGTGTATGGTATTTGTAAGTGCATGTGTATGTAAGTGCATGTGTATGTAAGTGCATATTACAAAAGTGCATGTGTATGATATTTGTAAGCGTATGGTGTAGAGGTGGCTGGTGCACCTTAAATCGAATGTCTTCACATTAGCTTGGTGTGGAACTTTGGAGAGTGGAGTGCCAGCTCAGGTGTTGCCTCGTCATTTTGACCGTGTTTCAAAATTACGTTGTCCTCGCATCTTCCTAAGTCATCTGACCGTGGTTCAAAATTCCGAGGTGTTGTCCTCGGATCTTTCCCTTAAGTGACTGATCCCGGACCGTCGTCAATAGCCCGTTGTGTTGCTCTAGTAAGACGTTAACTAAAAATTACCATTACCTCGTATCTTCCCTTAGGGGATTGATAAAGGACAGCCGTCAATAGCCCACTGTGTTGCTGATGTACAACGTTAATTAAAAATTACCAAAAATTACCAATTACCTTATCAAATAAGTGGGGCACTTTTTGTCATGTAGATGGCTGTATTGTTTCTGAGACAGAACGAATTTCCTGTATGTATTCCGAACGCATATATCATAGTTCATTGGTTAAGGCTAATTAGATTAAGCCCCAAACGTCATTAAAATAAGAGTTAAACTAGTTTTCAGGGGGTAACCCCGATATGTTTAAGATAAGGTAATTTCAATTAACGTCATACTAGAGTAACACAACGGGCTATTGACGACGGTAAGGGATCAATCCCAACGGGAAAGATCCGAGGACAACACCAGCCGACCAAGCGGTATAGTGGTTAAGGTGTTAGCCTCTAGATCCGAAGGTTCATGGTTTGAATCCGGGTCCGGGCATGGATGTTTGAGGACATTCGGCCATGACAGATTTAAGGTGCACAAGCCGCCTCTACGCCATTCGCTTACAAATATCCTTTGGAGAGTAGGGTGCCAGTTCATGTGTTGCTCGTCGTCTGAACGTGGTTCAAAATTACGAGGAGTTTTCCTCGGATCTCTTCCAGTAAGGGATTGATTCCGGACCGTCGTTAATAGCCCGTTGTGTTGCTCTAGTACGACGTTAATTAAAAATTACCAATTACCTTACAAATATCCATGCACTGACCCGGATTCGAACCAGGAACCTTCCGATCCAGAGGCTAACACCTTAACCACCAGGCATTGTGATCGACCCCAATATGTTTGATGTTGTAATGGTAATTTTAGTTAACGTCGTACTAGAGGAACACGTACTAGAGTCGTTTTGAACCACGGTCAGATGACGTCCCAATATGTTTGAAGCGAGAGCATTTGTGTAATTGGTAATTTTTTAATCAACGTCGTAGTAGAGCAACACAACGGGCTATTGACGACGGTCCGGGATCAATCCCTTAAGGGAAAGATCCGACGACAACACCTCGTAATTTTGAACCACGGTCAGATGACGAAGCAACATCTGAGCTAGCACTCCACTCTCCAAACTTCCACACCAACCCAACGTGAGGACTTTCGGTCACGACAGATTTAAGGTGCACCTCTACACCATACGCTTACAAACATCCATGCCCGGATTCGAAACAGGAACTTTCCTATATAGAGGCTAACACCTTAACCACTATACCGGTTTGTCGGTTTGCCCAGTTAGAAGAGTACCGGACTAGCAACCTGAGGTTGCGAGTTCGATACTCGATCCAATCAAAGTCCAACGTGGACATGGGGAATGATGCAAGTTAAATCTGTCGGAGTCTCAGATGTTTTCAGTGGACGATAGAGGCTAACACCTTAACCACTATACCGGTTGGTCGGTTTGCCCAGTTAGAAGAGTACCGGACTAGCAACCTGAGGTTGCGAGTTCGATACTCGATCCAATCAAAGTCCAACGTGGACATGGGGAATGATGCAAGTTAAATCTGTCGGAGTCTCAGATGTTTTCAGTGGACGTTTAAAGAGTGGGGTACCAGATTGATACCGGACCGTCACCATTAGCCCATTGCGTAGCTCTAGTCGCACGTAAATTTAAGTACTCACCTAGCAAATCATTTTTCTAGTGAACGAGTCAACAACCGGCACTTCAGTACTGTTTGGCTCGAATCCATGCGTTTTTTGGCTGCGGTATCCCGAGGTATATTTCTCTTTGGGTACCTCAAATACCTAATCTGTCGTGACAACGAAGCAACCTCGGCAGATCTTCGCCGCTGTACTGGATTGTAAAGATCAGCATAAAATTGTACAAAGCTCCTTGTTAGTGATTTCTCGAGTTACAAAAAATTTTCAGGTGAATTTCTTTCCCTTGGCCTCATTAAGACGAATTAATAATTTGATAGCAAACATTCCTATTTGTATATATAGTTCTTGATGAGAAAGCTAACTTAACCTTTAGACTACGATCAGTACATTATTTGTATCTTGAAAGTTTTAAGAATCGCGCCAAGAAAGAATTGCGGTAGTTACATTCATAGCCGTAGTTAAAAGGTTAAAAAAAACCAGTTATCTGGTATATTTTCTATTACCAGTTCTAATGCCCCCTTGTGGCGATTTCTTAAGCTGAAAATATTTTTTACGTTAATTTCTTTCCCGTCGTCTCATTACCCTCTAGTGTTTCGACACGATGTCTCGCCCACGAACTGGTCAGTTTTATTAAGGACGAGATATCTCGTCAGGACAAACCTGCCCTTTTACTCCAAGGGGAATGAAGATCTAAGAATTAGGAACAAATTGTCCTTGCCCAGAAGTGGTAACAGTTTGGAACAGGTTTTTGCACAAGAGGCTGCCCATAACAAGGCAGTTTTCGATGCGAAGATAAACCACTAGCATGGTTAAGACATTGAAAATTCGGCGACATTCCGATCTGTAGACTGCTTGGAATTGGCGAACTTCAGTAACAGACATCCTGTATATTTTACTCTTCCCAGACCTGCCCACGACTTTTATACTGATGGGGATGTTAACAAATTTCAATTTTGTATTAATTGAACTACCTTCAGTATTTCTTTTGGCAACATCAAGAACAATTTGGGGGTGTCTTCTTCCCTTCGAGTACGTCCTTGCCCAGCTTCTCCATATTCGAAAAGCGAAACCCAGAAAGCCGCATAGTAATAAGCTTAGGATTATCAAGTCAAGGAAGTCATCAAGTTGGGAGAAGGAAACTGCCAGAATGTAACTGGAGGATGAAAGCTAAAGAAGTTATTATAAAGAAAAAACGCCAACAGAGAGAAATGTTCGGGCCAACTATCTTGAATGCACCTGGTTCATTTCTTCAACTCGAAAGACAGTGGTGCAGAAATGTGACGAAGTAGATGCATATTCTAAGAGAAGTATAGAAGGAAGAAACATTTCCTATTCACTTTTTCTAGCTATTCGCTCTAGAATGAGATTTGTAGCGAAAACAAGATGTGACAGCAGTCATCAGGTACAAGAGAACTTCAATGTAAAGCGCAAATAAGCTGTCGTTAATTTATTCTCTAAGTAATGATGTGTGATAAACTTACTTCTTGATGTTTATAAACGACGAATTTAGACTCATCTCACGAGAGAGAGACAGATGTATTTAATTTGTATTAGAACAATGGCTTTCAACTGGTAGTATAAGGATATTTTTAGCGAAAGCAAGATTAAGCAGTAGTCATCAGGTGAAAGAACTTATGAACAATGCTTGCTTGCTTCTGGTGTTTATAAACGACAAATTTAAACTGACCACGCTAGAAAGACAAGTGTATTTAGTTTGTATTAAATCAAGGGTTTAAAAGGCAGTCATTAATTTATTCACCAAGTAGTAGTATATGATAAGCTTGCTTTTGATGGAAAACGACGAATTTAGAATTTTTTTGTATAAAAAGATAATTGAACAAAGTTTTTCAATTGGCGGAATGATATTTGTTGTGAAAACAAGATGAAAAAGCAATCATCAGATCAAGAGAACTACAATTTAAAGCGCAGATATACTGTCATTAATTTATTCACCAAATAATAAAGTGTGATAAATTTTGTTGTTAAAGTTGTTAAATATTGTTTATAAACGACGAATTTAACTTAAACTCGACAAATTTCATACAATTATACTGTATTATAGCACGGTTTTTAATAGATGGTGTATATGTATATATATATATATATATATATATATATATATATATATAATTACACCACCACCAAGATAAAATTTACTGTGTAATAAATTTATTACCAACTGGTGTTGAATGTCGTAATTTCCTCTCAATCTTTTTAACAATTCAGCTAGCTGCACTATACAACATTACCTAATTGAACAAGTTCTGTGTCTTAGGCAAAATATCAAAATTACAGCCCATTCAAGAGAGAACATCTGGAACCACGGCTAATGACATTTAATAACTCGCTAATTAAAGAGAACTTTTCCCCGGTGACATTTATGCCATGACGAATGCTTCTTTTATTTCAGCAGTGCTGCTAACAAAGCAGTCAAATGAACAGAGACTGTTCCGAAACAACACGTCAGATGCGAATCACTTCTAAATTCAACAAGTTTTGTATATAAGGCAAAGCATCGAAATAACATTTCATTCAAGAGAGAACGTCTAGAAATATTGCATATGAGGAATAATAATTCGGTAACGAAAGTGAAAAACTTTACTACCATGACATTTTGTGCCATGATAAGCGCAACCAAATTATGTGTTTCTTTTATTTTAAAAATACTGCTCAGAGCTTACAAATGTATGGGGTTAATTCCAAAACACAGAACTTCTACCAAATTCAACAAGTTCTGGATCTAAATCAAAGTACCAAAATAACAGTCCATTCAAGAGCACGTCTGGAAATGAAGCAAATAGCATTTAATAACTCGGTAAATTACTGAAAGAAACTTTTCTATTGTAACATTTGTGCCAAGACGAACGGACTCCAATGATGGTGTTTTGTTTACTTCACCGATATTGCTACAATAGCTATCAATTACCCCAGATGCAGAATTATATTCAGTGATCTGCAACACAACTCCAAGCAATTGCAATTGTTCTGCAAGAATTTTGTCCGATTTCTGAAACCTGCAGTAAAATCAAAAACAGACGTAAAACACAATTCTCGGCTAAATATGTATTACAAATTTATAATAAAATATCAAAATTAATTAACTTACTAGGAAGCTCAGCCCCCTGCTAGCTTACGCTCGCCAACCCCCGAGAATTGCTACACAATCCTATTTGGTTTGCTTCTCAAACCAACACTATCTGTATTTGCAGAGTTAATCTCCTGCGATGGCGAAACTATTTTAAAAATTCGTATAATCCTGATTTGACTTTCTGGTCCATGACGTCACAGCGAGGGCTTCGCCCCCTGCTCGCTAACGCTCGCCAACCCCGGGTGATTCGCAAACCAAGACTCCTTTCGCAAGTGATTTCCCTATTTTTTAATTTGACACTTAATGCACCCTAAACTAATAGCCGCATGAGTAAAAAATTTCTCCATCTTGTTCCCTGTACAATTTTAAATAAACCGTGTTAATCTCGTAATTTTCTTATCTGTACTTTTTCTGTAAACCGTCTGATAATAGAGTGAAAAAAAGCGTTCCTATGGTAATTGTTGCGACGATAAATATGATATCTGGCAAACCCGTTAGTCAGAAAATGAAAAGGACAAGACATCTCATCATCAATTAATTTCCGTTATTTTTATGATGACTAGATTTTGATCTGGTCATCATAAAAATAACGGAACAGTTTTCTTCTAATGACGAGAGATGATGAGATCTTGATCTCGTCGTCCCTCGTCATTATCCCCGAAATATCATGTCAATCAAGGATCTCGTCAGATTTGCTAATGACGAGATACCTCGTCGAGACAACCTCCAGGAGTGTTAAATCGGAGCAGATTTAGCTTCACGGGAAAAACCCGTCATTCACAGTGTTTGAGTGAATAAGAAACTTCCAATTCCTTATACCGTAAGTGAATAAAAGACACTCTTAACAGTGTCATCTTCGATTACATTTGAATCTCACGGCATTATCCCCGAAATATCTTGTCATTCAAGGATCTGGTCAGTTTTGATAATGACGAGATACCTCGTCGAGACAACCTCCAGGAGTGTTAAATCGGAGCAGATTTAGCTTCACGGAAAAAATCCGTCATTCACAGTGTTTGAGTGAATAAGAAACTTCCAATTCCTTATACCGTAAGTGAATAAAAGACACTCTTAACAGTGTCATCTTCGATTACATTTGAATCTCACGGCATTACCCCCGAAATATCATGTCAATCAAGGATCTCGTCAGATTTGCTAATGACGAGATACCTCGTCGAGACAACATCCAGGAGTGTTAAATCGGAGCAGCTTTAGCTTCGCGGAAAAACCCCGTCATTCAGTATTTGAGTGAACATGAAACATCCAATTCATTATACCATAAGTGAATAAAAGACACCCTTAACAGTGTTATCTTTGAATATTATTCCTGTCCTAACATAGTTTCCGAATACATCATTTTAATCTTAGGTTGATGTGTACGAGAAGTCTTACAGATAAGTGATGAAACATCCGAGTCTCTTTGCTTGAAAGGAGCAGCTATCTCTGGTTCCGGCATCAGTCCATCCATTGAGCAACAAATTGGTGGAACTCCTTTTTTTTACAAAAGAGCACTTGCACGGAGCGGACAGACAAGGCGGATGCCAATCTATTTCAGAGCAGAGATAAAATTTTCCAAACTCTAATCAGTTTTTCTTGGTTTATTTACATTTCTGGGAAAAGCAGGAGAAATCCTTAAGAGAAAGTTCTTATCATAAAGACGAAACCACAGACATCATTTACTTTTCATTTCTGTGCACTTAAACGCGCCTTTATGTGCGAACGATCCTTCGTGTGATAAGAGAAAATGATACCTACGCGTCAAGACATACTCTTTGAGAACTGTGTATCATAATATAACCGAATTGTGTAACACATTCAGGACAAGAAATCTGTCGTGGTATCAAATTTCCTCACGTTGGCGTGGTGTGAAAGTTTGGAGAGTGGGGTCCCATCTCAGGTGTGACCTCGTCATCTGACCGCGGTTCAAAACTTCGTGGAGTCGTTCTCGGATCTTTCATTTCGGGTTTGATCCCGGACCATCACTACTAACCCTCTGTTCTCTAGTGCAACGTTCTCAAAATATTTACCCACCGGGCAACGCGCTGGTTAGGGGTGTGACGTGAAATAAAAGGTGAGCTGTGGTTTTTGGATTTGGGTTTTATGGCGCAATAGCAATATAAGCTGGGCCAATCACAAGATAGACCAACGTCAAGTAAACAATGTCGTGAAAGTTAAAAAAAGAGGGACTGGGGAATATAGAAGTGGGCTGAAAGCAGAAAAAAGATTGCTTGACCTCCCAGGGGAGTAACCACCATGCTTACTAAAGAAAGTGACCCCCATGAGAATAGAAAAGGTCACTAGAGTACCTCGTGAAGCCAAATACACCTAAAGGCGATGTGGCCATTCGGAAAAAGTGTCTGTGGACTTTCAAAAGAAATTAATAAATGTAAATAAAGAGCAGAAACTATCACTAACATTTGATGCCATCACAAACGCCTCCAATGATGAATCTTCTTTAATTTTACCAATAATTCTAACGCAGATGTCAAATGTATGGGCATAGTTTTAAACATGTCAGATAGTTTTTAAATTCACATTCATGTTACTTTTTTATACTGCTAATCAAACTATCAAATGTATGAAGTTAAATCTGAAACAGAGAGTTGCTACCAAATTCAACATGTTCTGTATCTAAATGAAAGTGCCAAAATAGCACATTTAAGAAAGAACGTCTTGAAATGTTGCATCGGATTTAATAACTCAGTTAAAAAAAATACTTTACACTGTGACATTTGATGCTATGATGAACATTAACATGATGAAGCTTCTTTTATTTAGCAATACTCTAACGCAGCTATCAAATGCATGGGAATACTTCCGAAACATGCGAGATAGGGGGGGAATCGCATCCAAATTCAACAAGTTCGGTATCTGAGGCAAAGAACCAAAAAAGCAGAGCATTCAAGAGAGAACGTCTGGAAATGCTGCATGAGAATTAATAACTCGGTAAGTAAAGAGAAAAAGCTTTTTCATTGCGACATCTGATGCCATGACAAACGCACCCAATGATTGTACGTCAATGTGTTCATGTTGAGGCGGCTTCCAGGAACAAAGTGCTTGCTTTACACGAGTCTGAAATCGAGGACAAGTGCTCCTTTATGCATTGCTCAGTGCCATTTAACACGAATGGAATCCCCCGACAGATGTAACGAGGCGCTCCTTCTCAGTGTCGACGGGTAAAGTCTTGGCTGGAAGATGGATTTTACGAAAGTTGAGACCTCCCTGACACTGATTTCATTTCAAAGCGGGGATTAAAATTACAGCTGATTTCCATGTTACGCAACAAACGTGGGGCCCTGACATTCGTCATTAACCACGCACAGCACATTCAGCGGCAGTCGTCAATGTTTTGACGAGTGGGTAGAAATGAGGCAAGCAAAAAAAATTGGAACTTGTTTTGGGACTATTTTCGAGATTGGATCTTTCGTGATCCTGAGATGTGGATAGGTATCAAAGAACCGAGGTTGGTCAGAAATTTGAAAATTTGATTAAAACTGGTGAAGAAAATGGCCAGTCGCTATTTCGGTGGAGCAAAACCTCCTGCTTCATCGGGACAGAAGAAAACAAGAATATACTTATGAATCTGCCTTGCGAAAACTTCAAAATAGCAATTTCTAACTACTCCACCCTGCAATAATGGACCGGACAGCAAGATGTGATGGTATAAGGGAAGGAATACATGCTTTAATAGGGGGTTGGTCCCCCACGTGCATGCAATAACACTAGCAATCCTTCTGGGCATACTTTCAACAAGCTTTTGATACACAGGTATGGGTATTTGTGTCCATTCCTGCTGCAAGAATGTCTCCAGCTCAGCTGTAGATTACGGACGTGGTTCCATGGTCCGTAAGCGTCGCTCTAACTCGTTCCACAAATGTTCTATGGGGTTTAGGTCAGTACTTTGAGTAGGCCAGATAAGACGTTTTACATCCATATCATGATACCACGGTTTGACAAAGCTGCAACATGACATGGAGCGTTGTTGTCCTGGAAGTAACATTCGTCCATTCCATAAAATTGCCAGAGCTTAGGAAGAACCTGATTGTCCAAAATGTTCATGTAGGCGTCGACGTTCAATTTACCAGGAACAACATGCAAAGGTACCAGACCATACCACGAAAAACACCCCTAAACAAGCAGTCGGATTTTTTGCAAATCCGCGGGCGTCCGGTCCATTATTGTAGGGTAGTGTATGTTGCCGATTTTAAAAGGGGAATTAGTAGCAACAACAAAACTGTCAAGCTAAACTCTTCTGAGGAAGACGTATTGCTGTTTACAGAAATGTTTCTCTTTGTTTCTATTGTCTGTACAAACTAAGTTTCAGTTCTTACAGTGTTAGAAGCCCAGTTAGAAGGCAACGAATTAGCAACCGGAGGATTGCGAGTTCATAAGACCGTCCTGCACAGGGGAGCTGGTGCGCGTTTAAATCTGTTGAGGTCTCAAATGTCCTTACGTTGGCGTGATGTGGAAGTTTGGAGAGTGGAGTGCCAACTCAGGTATCACCTCGTCATCTGACCGTGGTTCTAAATTACTTGGTGCTCGTGGTACCCTCGGTTCTTTCCCTTGGGGACTGATCCCGGACCGTCGCCAATAACCCGTTGCGCTGCTCCAGTGCGACGTTAATACAACTACCAACCTTACAATTTTAGGTAATTGAATTGAAAACATTAATTCAAATGCAATTAGTGAAAGTATTTAATTCAATCTAGATGGCAATTCGTTTAAATATTCAATTTTATTCAAATGCAATTTTTATGGAAAGCAACCTTTGATATTTACGTTTAGGTAAGGCGATCCGTGAACCTAAAAAGCTAGAAACAGGTTGTTCCTAAGTTTATAGAAACAAAACTTTCGCCGACGTGGATTGAATGCAATTAGTTTAAATATTTATTTGAATTTAAATTCAATTTATTCAAATACAATTTTTATGTATAAATGAATTAAGTTTAGATATGATTTTGTGGGTGAAAAATGTTTGAAAAAGGCCGCTCTATAATTTTGTGGTAACAACTTTCACCAAAATGAAGGTTAAATTAAAAAAAGCTTAAAGATTTTATATATTTTACTTTTTTAAATCCAATTTTTTATACACAAAGAAGCCGTTGATATTAACATTTAGGTAAGGCGAGTCGTGACAAAACAGTTTGAAAAAGGCTGCTCTATAAATTAGTGGAAACAAAAATTTCGAAGTTTCAGATTAAATACTCTTGTGTAAATATTTATTTTAATCTTCATACAATTTATTAAATTTTATATTTTTTAACAGAGGAGCCACTGATATTTACGCGCAGATAATGCGAATCGTGAACCAAAACTTTGAAAAAGGTTTCTCTATAAATTTGTAGAAACAAAACTTTCGAAGTTTCAGATTAAATACTCTTAGTGTAAATATATATTTTAATCTTCATAACAATTTATGTGGGTTCGTAAAAGGTAAAAGATAAATAACTCTTAAAGTTTAAATTTAAGTTTAATTACAAAATTAATGTATTTACAGTATATTTACAAACATCTTTGACAATTAAGAATATCCGACAACTAAGAGGCCATCTGCCTAAAAAGTCATGGGCCGTCTGCCCAACTGCTAGCTTCGGTGTCTGGGGGAACATCTGTCTCATTGCTGCGGTCGCTTCTGAGCGGACGCTTCCTCTAGGTGGCGTTACTGCTGCGGACGTATCAGGCTTTGGCGCGCTCGTCGCACAATCCCACAATCGGCTATCCTGACTGTAATTTCGTCCTCGAAATTCGCCGTCTTCAACATCAGTAAACAGGCCATAACATTATCACATATCTGAAAATACAAACAAAAAAGAAGAAAGAAAGAGGGAAAAAAGGCTCATATATACATTTTTTTTTACTGTTGACCAGTGGGCCAGGGTTTCATGTAATCAGCTGCTGAAGTAGTTAGGCTTGGACCTTCATGATCGCCCACTTTTTCAATGGCATATCTGTCATTAGGAGACACTTTTACAACTCTATAGGGTCCCAAAAATTTAGGTTTCAGCTTAAGCCCAACTCCAAACTGCGTGCGCTGAATGGCCACTAGATCTCCTACTTTGTACACTCTAGATTTTTTTCTCCCTTTGTTATACTGACGTTTATTTTCCTGTTGCAATTTGAAAATATTGTCTTTTGCTTGTTCGCGTAATTCTACTCTCTCCTTCATCATGAACTTTTCATACTCTTCTTCCAGTACATCTTTTATCTTCAGATCTTCTTTATTTTTCATTGTGATGCCAATCATCAGTTCGAATGGCGTATGCTTCGTACTTCTGGATGGTGTACTGTTTATGATACTTTGTAGACTTGGAACATATTTGAACCATTTGCTAGGCTCCTCTATTGAAAGTTTGGCAAGAACAGGAATCAACAGACCAATCATCCTTTCTGCCTGCCCATTGCCTCTAGGAATTCCGGTTGTTATTTTACAATGTTCAATTCCCTGATCAGTACAATAATCAGTGAATTCCTTCGATGTAAACGCTGATCCCCTATCTGAAATTATTCGTGATGGGTTTCCAAAAGTAGCTTGTTGTAATTTCAGCTTTTCGATAGCATCGCTAGCCGAGGTAGATTTCACTGGGTACAACCAGACAAACTTCGTAAAGGCATCGACTACCGAGAAAATATGTTGGTATCTTTTATTCGTTGTTGGAAGGGGTCCCAAAAAGTCGATATTGTAAGTCCCAAGTGGAACGTTGTCTTTCGGCACTGGATTAAGAAACCCTTCGCCTTTTCCACGTTTTCTATTGCAGAGGATGCACTGTACGCAATTAGAAATAACGATTTCAACATGTTTTCTTGCATTAGGAATAAAAAACTGCTGCTTAAGAATTTCCTCTGTCTTGGCAGCGCCAAAGTGACCTTTGTTGTGAACTTCTTTAATGATGTTATTTTGCATCGCCTGAGGAACCATTAGTAGTTCTTTCCCATTCTCATACTTGTACACAATTCCTGCTTTAATGAAATGTTCATTGTCATGTCCTTCTTCAACTAGAGTTTTAATTGCTTTAATGTGATCATCTTGATGTTGTGCAGCTTCTATTTGGGTTGTTAATTCTCCTTGTGCACGAGTTGTTATCAACAATATGTTCCTGCTTAGGGCATCCACATGCTTCATTTGGGTGCCTGATCTATGGACAACCTCATAATCATATTCTTCGAGTGACAATGCCCATCGAGCAATTTTTGGTGTAAGCTCTTTTTTCTGCATAGTCCTCTGAAATGCAGCGCAATCAGTCACTATTTTGAACTTAGTACCCAACAAGTAGTAGCGAAACTTCCGCAAAGCCTCGATTACAGCCAGTACTTCCAATTCGTAAGAACAATACTTCTCTTGTTGAGGAGTAGTCTTCTTGCTCATGAAGTGAATGGGATGAAATTTCCCATCATGAGCTTGCTGAAGCAAAACAGCTCCAAAGCCGTGGCTACTAGCATCCGTATGTAATTCTAAGGTTGCTCCTTGCCTAAAGAGATGCAATACCGGACTACTTGAGAGAATTTCCTTTAGCCTTTCAAATGCTTTGACTTGCTCAGAGCCAAATGTCCATTCGACATTATTTCGAAGCAGGTCACTTAATGGTTTTGCAATTCTTGAAAATCCACCGACAAATTGTCGAAAGTAAGAGCAAAGACCCAAAAAACTCATGACTTGTTTTACATTTTTCGGCTGGGGAAAATTTTTCACAGCACGCGTCTTGGATGGGGAAGGTTGAATTTTGCCGCCCTCGATAACGTATCCGAGAAATTCTATCTTATGTTGAAGAAATTGACACTTTTTAAAATTTATTATTACGCCGTATTCTGACGCAACCTTCAAAACCCTTTTAATTTTTTCCAACCCTTCTTGTTCATCAAGGGAAGGTATAACAATATCATCCATGTAAATTATTATAGTCTTGTCTCGAATTAAGTCTCTAAACACCGTGTTTATGTACCTCACAAAAACACTTGGTGAGTTACTACATCCGAAAGGTACAACATTGAATTCGTACTGTCCTTCATGGGTAACAAATGCTGTGTAACGTGTCGAATTAGGGTCCATTGGTATGTTGAAAAATGCGTTTTTTAAGTCCAAAGTGGAAAATACCTGTGCGTTTCCCAAGCAATCTAAAACATCTTGAATTAATGGGAGTGGATGCTTATCTTTGATTAACTTTCGATTAACCGATCGATAATCAACGCACAATCTGTATGAATTATTACCCTTCTTTTTACACAAAACAATGGGTGAAGCGTAGTTAGAACAGGAGGGTTTAATTATTCCGTCTTTTAACCATACTTGTATTTGTTCCTCAACTATTTTCTGTTCTTTTAAAGACATTCGGTGCGGTCTCTGACAAATCGGTATATCATCAGTTAAAATTAAAGTCATTTTTACTTCTGTGTCTTTAATTTTATGCGGCTTATATTTACTAATCAAAATATCTAACTCGTTTCTTATTTTAGGATCTTTTATATGTTGCAATTCAATTTCATCTGTCAAGGAAATCGGCAATTCGGATAAAGGATTAAAAGACAAATCATTTTCTTGAACATCCTGTGCACAAGATGACGCAACGCCTATCATTGGAATATTAATGGCAGTCGCCAATAGTTCACACCTGTTTTCTTCTTTGAAAGGGTGAGTCAGGGGGGAGGGGATACCAAACATCTGCCTTTCATTACTTTCGGATTCCAAAACAGTGGCTCCATTTCGGCAACTCGTTTTTGTTTTTATACTTTCACTTCCTGAATAAGGTCCCTCAAAACGCTTAGCTTTTATTTTTTCAGACTCTTTCACTTCCGAAGTGTGTGTGAAAGAAAGATTAATAGAATTTTCTCGAAAGCTCAAAATCCTTAAATCATTTCCTGATATTGAAATATTAAGCTTGTTAATTACGTCCATACCAATCACAATATTACAACACAAGTTTTCAATAACAAAAAACTCAGTGAGAATATTAAAATTGTCAATAGTAATTTCAGCACAAAAATAACCAAGTGATTTTACACTTTGATTTCCAATACCATTTAACATTATGTCACAGGGGGTTAATTCTGGTGCACCAATTTGCATATAAAAATCATATTTCAAAATAGATAAATCTGATCCTGTATCAATTAAAGCATCAACATATTTACTCATAATTTTAAGACATTTGTACAACTTCTTTTCATGATTACTGGACATATTAATTAAAACTTTCTTTTCTTCATTTATATCAGTTTTTACACCTTTATTACATTCGAATTTACGGTGTCCATATTCATTACACTTTAAACATTTAATTCCTTTATTCTTATTTGGACACTCAGAAATTCTATGACCAATTTCATTACATGAAAAACATTTAACATATTGGTTAGTAACACTCTGGTGAGCACGGACGATCGACGGTTTATCATTGAATTTCTTGGAGCGCTGATGACTTTGTGTTTCAGCTGATTTCATATCTCTAGCTCCCGGTCTTTTAAGATGGAATCTTGCCGCCTCGTACTCATCCAATTTATTCACTAATTCGGCTACTTTATTCAATTTCGGTAATTCATCAATAAAATGCTCGCGCATTTCAAACGGTATTTTCCTTTTAATTTGATCCGCCACTATGAGATCTTTCAATTCTTCATATTTAGAGATACTAAGACCCACAACCCATTCTTCGAAAAAATTATCTAACTCGTAGGCGAAATCACGCCAAGATGCAGTTGTTTCTTTTTTATGAGTAAAAAAGTGCTGTCGAAACTGCTCCGGTGTTAGTTTAAATCGATTCAGTAAAAGTTTTTTCACGTGGTCGTAATCATTTGCGAGCGGATCAGGCTCTCTTGCAATTAAATTTGCGATGTCCAACGGTAAAAGACTCACAAGGAAAATAACCCAATTTTCTTTAGGTATTTCTATGCGATTAATTTGTTTTTCAAACAAAGATAAATACATGCTTAAGTCACAGTTTCCGTCGAAACGTGTCATTAGTTTTGAAAAGTCAGTTTTAAGTGGGGAAATAAAATCGAAACTTCCAGTACTTTTGTTTTCTAGCTGTAACTTCTTCAACTGAAATTCGCGTTCTGCTTTCTTTTCGTTTTCTTTAGCTTCCCTTTCGCGTTCCTTTTCCCTTGTTTCTCGTTCAGAAACAATCCTTTTTAAAAGCGTTTTTGTTAATTCCTCATTGTATTCATCGGCTTTCGTTATTAACTTAATAAGCTGCGGAATTTTGGTTCCTTCCGTTGCTATTAGATCTAATTCCTCTATTAGCGCTAGAAGATCGATCTTGCGTGCTCCGGCTAAATACGTAGCCATGTTAGTGTCAAAATGAAAAATCTGTACTCACAGTTCAGATGAAGTATTCCTCAAGATCCAATATGCTGAGTCACGGTCCTTCACTCAAATGAAGTTCTCACCTTGAATCCGATGAGCATCAGGCGAATATTGGAATTGTCCGCGTCTAAGCGTAAAATGCGTTTCTCGAACGGTTCAGATAAAAACGGCAATCTTCGGCCTTTAATTAAATCCAGGCCAAACCCTCAAGTATATGTGGGTTCGTAAAAGGTAAAAGATAAATAACTCTTAAAGTTTAAATTTAAGTTTAATTACAAAATTAATGTATTTACAGTATATTTACAAACATCTTTGACAATTAAGAATATCCGACAACTAAGAGGCCATCTGCCTAAAAAGTCATGGGCCGTCTGCCCAACTGCTAGCTTCGGTGTCTGGGGGAACATCTGTCTCATTGCTGCGGTCGCTTCTGAGCGGACGCTTCCTCTAGGTGGCGTTACTGCTGCGGACGTATCAGGCTTTGGCGCGCTCGTCGCACAATCCCACATTTATTCAACTGTAAATTTCTTAACAGAGCTACTGATATTTACGCGTAGGTAATGCGAATCGTGAACCAAAACTTTGAAAAAGGCTTCTCTATAAATTTGTAGAAACAAAACTTTCGAAGTTTCAGATTAAATACTCTTAGTGTAAATATATATTTTAATCTTCATAACAATTTATTCAACTGTAAATTTCTTAACAGAGGAGCTACTGATATTTACGCGTAGGTAATGCGAATCGTGAACCAAAACTTTGAAAAAGGCTTCTATAAATTTGTAGAAACAAAACTTTCGAAGTTTCAGATTAAATACTCTTAGTGTAAATATATATTTTAATCTTCATAACAATTTATTCAACTGTAAATTTCTTAACAGACGAGCTACTGATATTTACTCGTAGGTAATGCGAATCGTGAACCAAAACTTTGAAAAAGGCTTCTCTATAAATTTGTAGAAACAAAACTTTCGAAGTTTCAGATTAAATACTCTTAGTGTAAATATATATTTTAATCTTCATAACAATTTATTCAACTGTAAATTTCTTAACAGAGGAGCTACTGATATTTACGCGTAGTTAATGCGAATCGTGAACCAAAACTTTGAAAAAGGCTTCTCTATAAATTTGTAGAAACAAAACTTTCGAAGTTTCAGATTAAATACTCTTAGTGTAAATATATATTTTAATCTTCATAACAATTTATTCAACTGTAAATTTCTTAACAGAGGAGCTACTGATATTTACGCGTAGGTAATGCGAATCGTGAACCAAAACTTTGAAAAAGGCTTCTCTATAAATTTGTAGAAACAAAACTTTCGAAGTTTCAGATTAAATACTCTTAGTGTAAATATATATTTTAATCTTCATAACAATTTATTCAACTGTAAATTTCTTAACAGAGGAGCTACTGATATTTACGCGTAGGTAATGCGAATCGTGAACCAAAACTTTAAAAAAGGCTGCTCTATAAATTTTTGGAAACAAAACTTTTGTCGACGCAGATTAAATACACTTTGCTCAAAAATTTATGTTATTCAAATACAAATTTCTTTACAATGGAATCGTTGATATTTACGTTCATTAAGGCGAGTCGTGGAAATCGCTGATATTTACGTTCATTAAGGCAAACCGTGGAGGTCACTGATTTTTACGTTTAAGTAAGGTGAACCATGGACTAAACAATTTAAAAATTATTGACCTGTGAATTTGGAGAAACAAGAATCTCGAAGACACAGATTAAATAAATGCACTTAGTTTAAATAATTATTTTGCTAAAAATGCAGTACAACTGCTATCTTCTTTACGAAGGAGCCACCGATATTTGCGTTAAGGTTTGGCGAGCCGTGAACCAAAAGCAGTCTGCAAAAGGCCCTGCTCCATAAAGTTATGGAAACAGAAGTTTCCACGAAACGCAGGTCGAGACAAATATGGCCATCCGGAGAATTGCCTCGATCGAGGCTTTCTCTTCCCCCCTGCCGGAAAGCGAAATCAAAACTTGACCCAAAGTGTGTCAGACTTCCCTGAATACGCATAAGAGGAATCGGCGTAACCTTGAACATCAGACCTTAGGTGACTGGGCTTATTGCAAACGGGTTCTTGATATTAAAGGAGAAGGGTCACTAACATACGTAACAATTACCTAAAACACTCACAGACGAAAGCTTGTCCTGAGTGAAGCAACAGCTTTCACTTGCACTTGTTGCAACTCCGACAGCTTTAGAGTAAAATGGCTGATGCACTACTGAAAACAACTGGCGCCATGCAGAAGGTAGATGAAATCACATTACTCGCAACACAAGTGACAAATTCTACCCGATAATGGAACGGTTCTCAAACTGTGGGCGTTATAAAAGTTTAAATATTCAAGAGAATAGGTCGTTACAAATGTTTAAGTATTCGCGGGTAGGAGATGTTACAGTATTTTAAATATTACTTTAACTAAAACTGTCTTTGAAACAATGAGATTTTCAATGTAATAAATCGGGCAACTTTTTCGTTGCAGTAAAAATGGGAAAAGTTGCATTTATTATTCTCTAAAGTTGTATTTATGAAAATATAAAGTTGCATTTATTTTTGATACACTAAAATCTAAAATAAATTATTAGTAAAAAATGAAAAAATTCAAAATTTATTTGTACATCATTAAATACAGAAGAACGTTGATGTCGGTGAATGGCCGATCCCTGGTCAGTAATTTCTTTAACAAAGAAAAACTGCGCTCGACAGAGACTGATGTTGCCTGACATTGTTGCATTGGACTTTTTCTGCAGTTGTGAAACAAGTGTACCACTCAAGTAACTTGGAGCAATTGCGGATAAAGCACCTTGAGTGTGATTCCAGCCGCAGTCATATTATATACTGTATCGGATAGCAGAAGCGCAAAATCCTTTCGCTCAACATTGAGATTTTAAAACGTCATCTACAAGAAACAACATATTGGTGATCGAAACTCACCTCGCAAACTCTGCAGTCGATTACGCAAGTTTGCTTTGGATTATCATGAGTGCAATCAATGTGTTAAAGTACTTTTTGCTATTTATTTCACTTTCGTCTGTTAGGACGAATACCTTCTTTCCATAAACTTCTTGTTTGATCCGTATACTTCGGCGTTCGCAAGATCAGACACACGTGATTGAAGGGTTGATTCAGAGGGCAACAAATGAAATAGTAATTTCATATTAATTAATTTTAAGCTAAATTGTAAAAAGTTGCAATTATGCAAAAAGTTGCATTTATGTTGCGGTTATGACTCACTTACAACACACCCCATGTCGGAGGAATTTTGTTTTTAGTACTTTACATGAAGCATAGAACGTGTGAAAAAAAGTTGCATTGGTTGCAAAAAGTTGCCCTAGTAATAAACAAACCGGGTGGTCTGTAGAGATATTACATTTCGCACTTCGGCAATAAAAGTGACACAACTCAAAATTGCAGAATTTCAGAAACATCAACTAAAAGGATACTATAAAACGTATATTACAATAGTAAAAAAAGCTTCTCTCTTAAATTTTAGGCAAGCATTTATGGTGGCAACTTTTATTATATTCTATAGAATAGTAATATAACACGCTGGGGCACCTCATACATATTTTTCAGTGACATAACATCAAAATTTTTATTTTTTGACTTGTGTCACTTTTCTTTGTGGGGTGCGAAAGGATGTCCAAATAATCTCCCATGACAAATATCGGGATTACCTAAAATCTATTTTACCGCAGTTTTGTCGACGTTTGGCGCTTTTTCTGATTGCTGTTGACCAATCAACTATCACACACATATTGCAATTCCGAATTTAATCTTTGGTATTTTTATTGGCAAAATGCTGAAATCGTGTTCGAAAAACAAATCCCATTTATCATACGCACAGGAAACGCCATATCGTCGCAGAAACACAACTATGTGTTTATTTAGCTTGACAGGAAATGCCTCCCGTGTGTATAAACCTACATAATTATAATATATTCTAAGAATTTTCATTTGTGTGTGTGTGGGAAATTGAATCTCACCAACATTCTCCAATTTCACGGTAGCAACCATGCAAATATATTTTTCCGATGTATTTTTTATATGAATAAAATTAGATGGTATGGGCATATATATGGTTGACAAACTGAGGATTTTTTGACATATTTCCTACTTTGGTATTAGTCCTTTATGACTAAAAGCAAAACGCTTTTTCCACTATTAAAAAGTTGCTCTTAGTTCATCATTTATCTGTGAAGCAGAAATATCATATCAAATGTATTTTATAAATAAAAATGGATCGGTTTGAGAATCTTTTTGAAAATTATCTTCCACTAAAAACTTTAATAGGGTCATGGCTATATTTGTAGGTTTGAAAGGGGTCATGTAAGCAAAATCTGTTAGAACCGCTGTGATAGTGTTTCTAGCTTTTTTTATTGGTTTTTTATTTTTAAACTTCTTTTTCTTAAGCTTTTATTTCATCTGACTGGATTTTTGTTTGAAGGTTTCTTCTTGACAAAATAGTAGGACAGTCAGTAAGAGCTAACATGGAAAAATTATTGGAAAAGGGAGGACAAAAGATCACACAATTCCTTAATATACTATATATCGTAATGCCTCATTATTAATATTATAATTGCAATAAATTTTCAATTAGAGCACACCCCAAACTCCAGTTGCTTCCTATACTATAAATCTATGTCTTCGGAACAATATTTATTTTGGTTTATATAACTATTACTCTTATCAATACTTATATAATCAGTAACTGCAATAAATGTTTGTAATTGCGTGGATACGCCCAGTTCTTTCATATACTGTATATCTGTTTACGGAATAATTTATTTTAGTTTATGTAGCTCAAAACTAGTATTATAATTAATTGCAATGAATGTTCAAATTGTAGGCACGAAGGATCGCAATTGCTTCATTTCCTATACATCTATGTTTTCAGAACAATTAATTTTTGTTTATGCAACTTGTTACCAATATTATCAGTACTTGTAAAAAATGCTTGTAACTGGGAGAGATCCCAGTTCCTTCATATACACCATATGGATAAAAGTATTTGGACACTCAGAGGCGGATTAAGCGGTACGCGGACTAAAGCTTTGGTTTCCTAAGAAAGTGGAGCCGTTATCTAACAGCCGTGATACGTCATGATGCCGCGGGCATAACTAAACGGCCGTCTAAACAAAAATCCCGACGTGTCAACTTAGACGGACAGAATACGTTGGAGAATGGGCAACACAGACGGCTGTCGTGGTTTGTTTTATTCGAGAAACAAAACAAAGTGGTTTTTTTATTCTCTAGTTTAAAGATTCTAACTTCGGGATCGTTGAAGGTAGAGTGAAAATTTCAACAGATTTCAAATCAGCGTAAATTTCTACGCCAGATCGATATCAAAAACAGTTTTATTATTCAATTATTTACCATTTGATTATTTAATTATTTTTTAAATAATTATTTATTTATTTAAAGAAAATCACATTTAAGGTATCGATTTGGTGTCAAATTTTCCGCAGCTTTCAAATCCGTTGAAATTTTCATTCTGTGTTTAACGCGATCCCGATTTTACAAAACCGAATTGATCAATGGCAGTCAAAAATGTTTATTTATTTCGCTCCTCTCCGTTCGAATCGTTTGGAGCAGGAAATGAAATCTGGCCGCTACAAGATAAAAAACGTTCCCCATCTGTTTGAGACCGCTATGACGCTAGTCATGGAAATGGCGGCTCCGATCATTTTTGTTACGCTCACAAACAACGCTCTCTAGGAAACCAACACCATGTGTTAGTATAAGCAACGTTTTAGTGACGTCACCCACCGATACATCACGGCCGCTAGATCACGGCTACCGTTTCTTAGGAAACCGAAGCTTAAGCGGTACGCGGACTAAAGCTTTGGTTTCCTAAGAAAGTGGAGCCGTTATCTAACAGCCGTGATACGTCATGATGCCGCGGGCATAACTAAACGGCCGTCTAAACAAAAATCCAAGGTGTCAACTTAGGCGGACAGAATACGTTGGAGAATGGGCAACACATACGGCTGTCGTGGTTTATTTTATTCGAGAAACAAAACAAAGTGGTTTTTTATTCTCTAGTTCAAAGTTCCTAACTTCGGGATCGTTGAAGGTAGAGTGAAAATTTCAACAGATTTCAAATCAGCGTAAATTTCTACGCCAGATCGATATCAAAAACAGTTTTATTATTCAATTATTTACCATTTGATTATTTAATTATGTATTAAATAATTAATTATTTATTCAAAGAAAATCACATTTAAGGTATCGATCTGGTGTCAAATTTTCCGCAGATTTAGAATCCGTTGAAATTTTTATTCTGTGTATAACGATCCCGATTTTACAAAAACGAATTATTCAATGGCAGTCAAAAATGTTTATTTATATTGCTCCTCTTGGCTGGAATCGCTTGGAGCAGGAAATGAAATCAGGCCGCTACAAGAGAAAAAACGTTCTCCAACTGTTTGAGACCGCTATGACGACAGTCATGGAAATGGCGGCTCCGATCATTTTCGTTACGCTCACAAACAACGCTCTCTAGGAAACCAACACCATGTGTTAGTATAAACAACGTTTTAGTGACGTCACCCACCGATACATCACGGCCGCTAGATCACGGCTACGCTTTCTTAGGAAACCGAAGCTTAAGCGGTCGCGTAGGGCCCCGGAATACGAAGGGGCCCCGAGGTCTTAAAATGTCTTTTCATTAGTGTTCGAGGAAAGATGTGACAGCGTCTTTACAATGTGCTTCTTTAAGTGCATTGAAAAGATTTTCTAATATACAAGATGATCAGCAAGAGCAGATGCTGTACTAGCTATAAAACTTCGTTTCGCCCATAGAAAAGAGGCTTTAACTGGAAGTTGGATAAAAAAACATATAAAATTATATAATTTACAAAAATAACATTGATGTGTTTGTACTTTTGAAGATGAATTTGACAATTTTTTAATGTTTCTAAAAGAAAACGAGGACACCATAAAACACACACCAGACATCTATCGAGTCTTCAAAGAAATGTTTTGCACATTTGCGAATGTGCAAAACATTATTTAAATTTTTTTTAACAGTTCCCTTATCTGATGGGCGTCAGGAGAAAGATCGTTTTTTGTTTTAAAGCGTGTAAAAAATTAATAAAGGAGTACTATGGGAAAAGAAGGATTAATTAATATGGCCATTCTGTATATAGAGCAAAAAATTTAAAACCGAATTTATAATGCCAAAATAATTGACAAATTCGCAAAAAATAAACCAAAACAGAAATTTTTTTTTAATATGTTTTTTTTTTAAATAGATTTATTTAATGTGTTATGGTATGGAACTTTTTCTTTTCTTTTTGTTAATGACTTTTTAACTTTTTTAATCCCTAACGAGTTTTCTTGAATCTTTTTTCTTTCTTGAGTTTGAGGACCCCGAAAACTTTACCGCTTGGGGCCCCCACTTGACTTGTTCCACTACTGTGGACACTGCATATTTTCAGAAAAATTTCTTTATTATTTTATATAGCAACGGGAAGGCACTTCTTTTTTGCATGTATTACAGCTGAAACACGTCGAGGCATACTTTTCACAAGTTCTCTGTAAGTCTGGGAAGGAATAGCTCGCCATGCCTTTTCCAACGTTGTGAAAAGAGATTGTTCTTAAGATAGGCGTGCGTGGCGTTGTCGTACTCGTGATCAAGCCAGTTAAGCAAATTCACCTCATAAAACCAGCCCAGCACATGGTTTGCAGTATGACATGGAGCTCAGTCCTGTTTAAAGAAACAACTATCATTGCCGTAGCATTGTCATATTGTAGGCAAAGCTGAATTATCCAGAACGTCGAGGTACA
The DNA here is from genome assembly GCA_947359465.1 of Metellina segmentata. Classification (NCBI taxonomy): domain Eukaryota; kingdom Metazoa; phylum Arthropoda; class Arachnida; order Araneae; family Tetragnathidae; genus Metellina; species Metellina segmentata. The sequence goes on from OX375884.1 coordinate 25,927,133, forward strand.
CGTCAGCGTTCATGGTACCAGGTACATAAGGTAATAGGCCGAGTACTAACCAGGAATAACTACCCCCACTCAGATGGATCCTCCTCCGAATTTCTGCAGTGTCCATATACTTTAGTCCATATACTGTAACTTTGACCACATAGTCACTACATCGTATTGATTTCGGCAATCTCTGCCACACCATACCGTTGAATGATTCATTAGCCGTTTTGGGTTTTACCATGAAAACACTTAGAAAGAAGTTTCTTCTTACACAAATCCATGTAAACAGGTTTTGCATTATTTAAAACACTAGGAGGTAGTCCTGGGCCATGCTTAAATGCCGCATATGGGTCTACTAATGATTTTTGGTACCTGCCCCCACCAGCTCTTTTTACCCGTAGGACATCGCTTTTTAATACTAATATACTTGAGAAAAATACCTATAACTTCGCTAATACTTAATGAATTTTAAAACGGTTTCCAGATATTGAAAAAAAAATTTTAAATGCACATTTTTAATAAATAAACTCAAATATTATTTTTTTTTGTAAAATTTGAGTGTTTACCTACCTTAATTATTTGTGAATATACAGTCGGTAAGGTTTGATTTACGTACTTATATTTTTTACTGTATGCTATTCAATGGGAGGACTTGTCTGGAGTAATTCAGAATCGGCCTTAGCTAAGCCTTCCTTAGAACTGAACTTATCAATGGCAACTGAGATTCTAGCAAGTAGTTCCAGTCTTTCTCTTATGTTCTATATTTGTAAATATTAAGTCGGAATTGTTTGTTTTTCATATTTATAATACTTTTTACTGTATGGTATTCAGTGGGAGGACATGACTGGATTTATTCAGAATCGGCCTTAGTTGAGCCATCCCCAGAAATGAACTCATCAGTTGACCTGTGTACCTGTACTAATGAGTCACAGTAACAAGGAGTCATCTAAAAAGCAAGACGGAAATAGCAAGTTGTTTACAACTGCTCATTTTTAGGGGAAATTGGCTAGTTCTCATCAGAATGTAGCATGTAATTTTAACCAGAGCGCTACAGAGTGATTGTATTCCAACCGCCTTTGAAAGGAAAGAAGGTTGACGGATATTTTGCACGTGGAATAACATGGGGAACAAACAAAACCTGGTAAATCAAGTTTTACGGAAAAAGATAGACTATTTGTATTTTCTTCCCTCCGGCAACCTTCTTGAAGTATTTCAAACACTATCTTCAGTTGACAACAGTCATTTCTTCCTTGAAGGTCAAATTGAGATGTTTTATTTTGCAACTCCCATTTTTAAGCGGAATGGGCTTTTCCTTTTATTCGCCTCGGTATTTTCAAATGGGTTCATAAACACCGTACTACCTGAACTACTTGTACGTTTAAGTGATTCAACTGATCTTGTAATAACAGTAGTTGGTATTATTGGACTTATGATGTATTATTTGGCTTTTTAAGAAATGGATTTTTTTTACTCCTTCATTTCACTTGTGATTCACTCTTCATGTTATTATGCTGAACATTATAATCAACTGTATATCTTATTTTGCAAAGCTAGTAATGAAGGTTTGTTTTGTCACTCTATCGTATATTTTGCAACACGAGGGCTAGTTAGACCCAATCATGAAATGGTTTAGTAAAATCTGTCTTATTTAAATGAATTTAAATATCTGTTTTTTACTTGTGAGAGGGATTTTCAGTTTGTACAAAAAAAAAACAGACGGTCTACGAATATTTTATTTTTGATGACCAAGTACTCTCCATGATACATACGGCGTTACATTAAAATACAGCACCGTTAACTTAACACCGTTTTGGCAACATTTGGTGTATAATCTAACTATGGTGCTGGACCAATGAACTATCATACATAAATTCGGAATTTCTTCTTTGGAATCTTACATGATTTACAAAATATCAGCCCTAGTGTTGCCTTGAATGAACACCACAGAAATCCTTTGATCATGTGTGATTTCTTTGTAGGTTGAAAATGTAACGCGTTGGACAGTAATACCGTCTCTAATGGCCTAATGCAGGGTTTCCCAAACTATGTTTCGCGGAACACCAGTGTTCCGCTGAACCTCAATAGGTGTTCCGCGACAATTTGGAAAGGTTTTATACACTGCAACACATTTAAAGATCTTTTACTTCATATTGAAAGGCTAGTGATGATCATCTCCACTGACACACGTTTATGGCCATGTTTTCTTCTAGTTCTATCACAGTCACACGAGTTACATATGACTCATCTCTTAGTTTTTGGCGCCATAAATGACCTTGCTCTACCCTTTAATTTAAACAAATTCTTTATCAACGTTGTACTGACACAGGAAAGAGTGATTAGGGTCATTTACGATGGCGGCAGAACGTTGTGACACCGATCTTCTAATAAATCTGATACAAAAAACAGCTTGAAAATACGTGTTAAATATTCAGCATATCAGTGTAAATTCTGGAGGGAAAAGTCTGCGGGAAGTCCATGTTGTTTTCTTAACCTTAAAATTTGATCGACTTTAAACTGAAATTTTCGGTTAATCAATCACACGTTATCTGTCAAATTAACAATAAGTTGTAGTAATTTTTTACGCCTTTTTTATTCTGCGTGTCATTTTCTGGAAACAATGTATTGATTGCGTTTAAACAGGATTGGGTGTATACTTTTCAAAAATATAAATTAATTAAATTTGCATAAAAATGTAACGATTTTCTTGTATATTAATATAGTCTGATTGCTTACAATGTCGAATTTTGTCCATTTTGACAAAAAAAAATTGTTTTTATTACAGAATTTAATTATTATTCAAAAACTACCCATGGATTTTTGGTTGAAAGCAGGAACTTCAGCAAACGGAAGGCCAAGTACTTCATCTGATACGCCTATCATTAAAGAAGAAAAAGATCCCCAAACTGGTTTTTTTTTTTCAAAATCTAATATTAAAGAACAAATGTCACCAATGAACAGACCAAAATGGAAGTACGATTAAAGTTATTTAAATTTGGGATTTACTTATATTGACAATTCAGATGCTAATGATGCAATGTGTGTTTTATGTCATAAAATACTCGCAAACAGTTCTTCGGCTCCAGTAAAACTTCGCAAGCACTTCAAAACGATACACACTAATTATAAAGGAAAAGGCATGCAATTTTTTAAGAGACAACATGACTCACTAGAAAAGTCCAAACTTCAAATAATTACAATGGCTAAAATTGAAAATGAAAATGCAACAGAGGCATCTTATCGCGTGAGTTATCGCATTGCACTTAATGGTGAAGATCATACAATTGGAGAGACACTCATGAAGCCATGTGCGAAAGACATGGTGTCATGTGTTCTTAACGTGCAGGCTACTAAAAAAATAGATGCAATGCAGTTATCAAATTATACTGTTTCACGACATCTGTATCATCTACTAGCATAGAGAAACAGATAATTCATTGTGTTGGACTTTGCAGAGAATATGCATTGCAAATGGATAAATCTACAGATGTCTCAGGACTAGCTGTACTACTAGTATTTGTTCGTTACACCAGGCCTCGAAATAGATTTTTTAATACAGGTGTACAAGGTGCACTTAAGTTTTAAATTAGGTGTAGATTATATTTTAGGTGCACATTTACAAAAGCGTAATGTAAGAGCGTTATTGTAATGTAAACTACTTGATTAGTTGGGTATGTTTAGATAGGTTAGTAGTAGATAGTAAATAAAAATATTTAAACTATTTTATTTTTCTGCGAAATTATTGCTTACAAATATTCAGTCGTCAGACATTGTGGGCAAAAACTTATTACAAATAAACGGGTGCACTATATTTTAAGTAGATAAAATCTGAATTTAAAGATAATCAAAATATTTGTTTACGATACGCAGTGGTCAGACAATTCTCAGAAATTCCTACGGCTTTACACTTTATTGAAACACGAGGTCTTTACAGAAATGTGGGATGCCTATCGTTCAAGGGTGGTCAAATGATATAAATTCTCCCTTCTCCGGCTGTCGCTAAGGTCGCTTCAACAGAGTTAGTTGGCTGGTTAGTTGAGAGTTAGTAGGCAGTTAGTTGAGAGTTAGTTGGCAACAGAGTTAGCCAGCTGGAAAAAGTTTCGATCATAGGAAAGTTCTGGTGGCAGTGGCACAAGTAAACCTTCCTCCTGTATAAACCCTTTACGGCCCAGGGATTTTTTTTTTTGCATAGTGTGTATTTAGGAATTTTAATTACGTTCCTTTAGAACGAGAGGTCGATACTAATATTTTGTTCAAACATCAAATTAACATAAAACACGTTCCCCTCCCTTTTTTTAACGTTAGGTGCACTGCGTGTACCTGGCGGGAAAAAATTAGGTGCACAATTTTATTTTCATGTGCACAATGCACCTGTGCACCCGGGTATTTCGAGCCCTGATGTAAGTGCTGATAAAAAGTGTTTAGAACTTTCGTACAATTAGTTTTCAAAACAGACGTGTTTCTATGGCTTCCAGAAGACGAATGGCAGATAGTGAGCGATGGTATTCTGTTGGACGCCTTAAAGCAGGGCAATCAATCACTGATGTTGCTATTTTCTTCGACGTTCATCATTATGTCATTTCACGATTATGGAAACAATTCCAAACAAGGCAAACAGTTGTCCGAAGACCTGTGACCGGCCGCCCAAGGGTTACGATCCCCGCGGATATTGCTGTTGTAGCGAAGCGAAACTGTAGAGCAACCTCCACACATGTAACATCTATGGTTGCAGCGTACATTGGTAAGACAATATCTACACTACTGTGCACCGAAGGCTACACATGAATGGACTGTACGCCCTGGTACCACTAGTTTGTGTTACTTTATCCGTCCAATCCAGAGGGGCACGATTAAAGTGGTGTCGGCAACATGTGAATTTCCTTGGAGCCAGATGACAAACGTGTAAGGGTCTGGAGAGAACAACGCACACGCAATCGGCCCCAGAACATCATCGAGCATCACGCAATCCGAGGTGGAAGCACCATGATGTGGACCGGGATTTCGTTGGGATATCGCACCGACCTGCATATCTATCGACGACTCCGTCGACAGATATATAGATAGATCTGTGACGGCTGTCCGGTATCGAGATGAAGTCCTAGAACCCAGTGTGAGATTGGTCGTTCTTTCGTTTTAATGGATGATAATGCGCGTCCCCTTACAGCTGGCATTGTCGACGACTTCCTGGAGAGTGACGGGATTGCGCGGATGGTTTGGCCGGCGTACTCGCCCGACCTCATTCCCATTGAAAATCTTTGGGATGCCCTGTGCTATGTCTGCACGTTTCCCACCTCCAGCTACTCTCACAGAGTTGCAAACTGTTCTACAGGAGGAATGGCGATTACTTAACTTTGGGGTGGTTGATCACCTCATGGAAAGCATGGTCACGCGCTGTAAACTTTGTATGAGGATGAGGGGTGGTCACATACCCTATTAATGTCGGTTTTGTTTATTTGTTTTATATTTAAACATCAATTTGTTAATGACTCCAATATGACTTCATCTATTATTTATGAAAATTCAATATTGTTTTCATCTTTGTATTTAATGCTTTGTTTTGTTTCATGCATAAACATATTTGCTACTTTTCTGCCGCATTTCGTGTTAATCAAAGCTGTACTTGTCGTTTTTTTTTTGTTTTCGTGTTTTACCTTTTGAGCTTAACTTTTGGCAATGAGTTTATAACGCTATCTCATACTATTTTTTCAACATGAAAAATCGATCCCTTAATCAAGAAAATGCCCTAATATGTTCAGTTGCGAAGAAAAAACTGACCCCCCCCTCTTCATTCCAGCAATTTTAACAGAGAGAAAATTCTAAGATGGCGTTTGACAAGAACTAACGTCCTTTCCTAAATTGATATTCATAAAATTTGCATAAAAGGCCGTCTTCATATTAAATTGAGCACCAACTTCATAATTTCCAATAGGACCTCCTATTTCAACACACAATTTCGAATCTATATACAAATTTAACTTCAGGTACCAAATTGTATGGCATTAGGTTTCACCGCTTGGAAGTTATAAATACAGAAAGATTGCTGCTCCTAATGTTAAATCAGTTTCTTTCATTTTTATGCATATCTTCCAAAATAATATTGTTATAGCACTGATATTTTGCATCATGTTACTGTTAAACAACCCAAAAAATATCCATCTAATATTGTGTTTTAAAAATAGTTTTTAATATGCAATAATAATTATTAAATTGATGTTTGAAAAATTTATTATGAATTATAACCTTACTATATTTTGATGGGAATCGATTAAGAAGGACTTCTAATATGACCATGCAAAATTTAAGCTCGTTCCAATGATTAGTTTTTGCTTTACTTAGAATTTTCCTCATTATGGCGATTTTAGGGGCAACCAAAAGTTTAAAAAACGTCTGATAAAAGCGAGGAATGTATAAATTTGTGAAAAATGGTTGGAAATTTCACTTATGTAATCTAAAATACATTGCATTTTACCAGTAATACATATATAGGTGACACGAGCTTGAAAATACATTTGAAATAGTATTATAATTTGAAATTTGGTAGCTGTAAGTACACTTAATCTCGATCTACGAATAACGATTTTCAATGTAGATATGATCCCTTAAATAGTGTTCTAATTTAAAATTCGGTTAGCTATAACTACAATTAATCTCGATCTACGAATAGCGATTTTCAAAGTGGATATGATCCCTGAAATTGACAACAACTTTAACATTGAATATATCCGGATATAAAGTTAATAAAGTCTTGAAATATCTAATTTAGATTAATTTAAAGGTGCAGAATCTCTTAAAGGCATCAAAACATGATGTTTCCATTGGAAATTTTATTGTTTAAGCAAGGTTTGAAATGAAGACGTCCCATTATGCATTTTTTTTTTGTATTGGAATTTGTAGAGGACGTTATTCCCAATTGAATGATATCTTTAAATTTGCTCTACAATGAATAGTGCTCGAAATAAAGGGTGTTGTTCGGGGATTTTTCACCACTGTACTTAATGAAATCAACACTACGAGTCTGCTTTGATGAAATACTCCAGACGGCAATGTGAAACCTGGAAGACAGAAATCAGCGTAGAGAAAAAAATGTGAGCGAACGCGGAAACAGGTTTGATTTTTTTTAAATACCAAATCGCCTTGGTCAGTTTGATGCAATTGAAGTGGACGTTCAGAAGCTAATTGGTAGAAGGTCCTGTTATCAAATTGCTGCTTTCTAAGCGTCCTAATGTCACAGAAAGTCCACAGTTCACATGTTAATTATTTACCTGAACCACGATTGATATCCTACACACTGATTAAATTATAGCAAGAGATACATTTATTTTGTATTCGGAGCATATTTACTGATAGTTTTACTACAGTTCCGTTTTTTTTTATATACCGTAAATAATTCAAAATATTGCAGTTACTACATACGAGTAAAAATCAGTGAGGTAACTTAAAATTACTGAAAATTAAACTGAAAATGATCAGTATTTATTTTAATGAGAGGGATTTTCAGTACAAACAAACACCAAACAGAGTGCAGAAATTTCACATCCGCTGTCCAAATGATTTCACGTGATAAATATCGGTGTTACCTTGAAATGTAATTATCGCAGTTTTGGCAAAATTTGGTGTTTGATCCTACATAAATTCGATAATTATTCTTTGGAATTTTTATTTACGACGAGGTGGGGGGATATTCGAAGATAAGCCAACTGAATCCACGTTCTGAATACGGATATAGGATACGCGTATGTGATAGGGATGCGACATCGACAAAACATCGATGTTCAAAATTAGAACATCGATGTTGATAATACATCGACCCAAAAACATCGATGTTTTTAAACATCGATGCTTTTAAAATTCAGTGTATTTAAATCTTTTCCCCCATTTCTTAAAACTGGTTTAGCAACTTGTGATGCTACATCGACAGCAAAACATCGATGTTTTGAAACTTTGATGTTAAAAATTAAAACATTGATATTGATAATACATCGCCCCAAAACCATCGATGTTTTTAAAATTCAGTGTATTTAAACTTTTTTCCCCATTTCTTAACACTAGTTTAGCAACTATTGATGCGACATCGACAGCAAAACATCGCCCCCAAACAATCGATGTTTTTAAAATTCAGTGTATTTAAACTTGTTTCCCCATTTCTTAAAACTGGTTTAGCAACTAGTGATGCGACAGCGACTCCAATACATCGAAGTTTTTTTTCTAAAACATCAATGTTCAGAAAACATCGACATCGATGTCGCATCTCTACTTTTCAGACCCTTCATTCTTGGTCACTTTGGTCTAAAAGTATGTTTAATTTGCTGATTATGAAGATTATGCTACTTGGTTATTTTTAAAATTTTTATAACGGTACTTTTTTCATTTAAAAATAAAACATCGACAAGTATAAACATCGATGTTACAAGAACATCGATGTTAAATATATCGATGTTTTTTAAAAAACATCGATATTTTGAAAACATCGACATGGATGTCGCATCCCTAGTGTGTGAGCGTGCGTGTGTCACAGTAGAAACACAAAAATTTAGCTTGACAGAAATGCCTCTCATACTACAAAGCAATGTTTTATACAAAATGCAAATGCTATCGAAATATCCCATGTGATTTTACAGTTTAAGACGAATATGCAAATTGCCCTGGTGGAAAAACCATGTGATCAATATTATACCTATTTTTTTGTCAGATCGGTAAAAAATAAATATATTTTGGTAAGCCGCAGAATTTTAGTAAGTTGTCTATTTGTGCCATGAGATGAAAAAGGTTGAAAATCCCTTATGGCACAGCCATAATCTAGTTCCTTTAGTTCTAGAGGTAAGTTGTGGAAATGAAACTTTTCTATCTTTCTCTCTCTAGTTGAAGGCGTTATTTGTCTAAACAGGAGAAATGACCGGTGTTTAAACTTCAATACAACTATCAGAAGTCGCAAGATTATCCTGAAACATTAAGAGATTCATTAAGACCTAATCCAATGGCTAAAATGTCTAGCGACAAAATGAACAGTAGCCCCCCCCCCCACATACACACACACCACTTATGTAAGTTAAAGAAAGATTATAGCAATTACTACTGCTTACTTATCTTGTCTCTAGGGGTTGCCATATTTAACTGTTCAGAGTTGTTTGACTACAAACGCAAAAAAACTGAAATGAACATAGAATCCTGATGAAGTTCTATGACACTTAAAAGTCAGTTATCTAGAATCTTAAGAAAATGGCAAGACAGCAGATAAAAAATAATACTGGAATAAAGATGTATATCAATGCAGGATGGGCCGATGTTGAAGCTATTTACGTATAATTTTGCATTGGATTGTAAAGGTCTCACGATTCAATTTTTATTTTTAAATTTATTATGCGTATTATTATCGTGGAACCATCACGAACGGATGAATATTTATTGGTTAGGAATAAACTCTTTTATCCTACGCTATAATATCAATTCTCAAGGGAGCTACATTTCTTTATTTAAGGGGTGATTTTTTTTTTATTTAAAAATTTCATTGAAGTAGTTTTATAGTCTAAAGTAGAGTTTCAGAATAAGTTACCTAGAAACTAGTTTTAGAGTGTGTTACCTACAGACCGGTTTTAGAGTGATTACTCCAAGACGAACAGGAGCTGTATTGAAGCGGAAAGGTGCCAACTTTCAAAGGACAATATTGAAATTTTCAATTATTTTATCCTTAACTAGTAAATACAAAATGGAGCACTTTTGTAAATGGGCTAAACAGAGTGGGTAAATATTTATTGATTGCAAGGAGAAATTATCAAAACACCTTTATACACGAATTTTGACGAAGCAAGCAATGAATTCAGCAATGGTATTTTTTGCTGTTTATTGGTCAGCGAAGATCTTAAGGCCCATAGCCTCCTCCTAAGGTGCGTCCATGAAGATCAGGTCAACTATTGAAGTTTAATCGTCTCGTGTCTGAAATGTCAGACAGAAGTCAAGTTGGAGAGTTTGACAAGCCAATTCGGTATAGATGATTTTAAGGTTGTCGTGTTTAGAGAGAACGTGAAAACAAGTGATTCCTATAACTCTCGGTAGATCCTGTTGCAACTTAGACCTTAGCAAGGAGTTCCAATCTTTCTCTATAGCTATACCTTTGTTAAGATTAAGTCGCGAATGCTAGGTTTTTGTATTTATAATCCCTTTTAGTGAATGGTATTCAATGGAAGGACATGGTTGGGGTAATTCAGAATCAGCCTTAGCTAAGCCAACAGCCAGTTCATTGCCATGAACACTGGGATCCATTCCAGTGTGTTACATCGGTCACTGACCAGAATTGAATAGTGGTTTCCGCTTGTCTGTCGCTCTACGGTTATTTTTTGCTTCGGGTTGGTTGGATTTTATGACACGAAGACAGAATTTGGCACAGGTGCGCTAAACGCAAGACAACGTAGACAACGTCAAGTTATGGACACTCACACGGAAAATTTCACTAATACAGAAGAGAGAAACACGACCAGGGTAAGTTACAGGAATCGAACCTGCGCGGCATACAACTGGTCCAAAAAGAATCTCGCAACAAGTTTTAAATGTGTCATTGCATCAATCAAGCCGGGTTTGCATTTTTAACGCCAACTTTGTTGTTATTTTTGAGTCGGTGTTTTGCATACTTTAGAAACTTTATTTTTCTACTGGGCCAACGAATTTCATTTCAGTTCAGGACGCTCATGTGACAAATCTGATTTAAAATGTTCTAAACCTATGTTTCTTTGTAAAATTTTAGATGTTTTAGTAGTACAACACAAATTTGTAGCTTTACAATTGAGTAATACACTTCCCGAATGGAGTTAATTTAATTCATATAAACAGAAACTATTACTTGAATTAAAATAATAACAATAAATGAAAAATAATGCACTTCGACCCTATTAATTAATGCTAATTTATGAAATATTTTACCACATTATGTAAATACTTCTGCGTAACTTTTAATATTTTTGAATCAATCAACATTTATAAGCATTTTTGTGTAAAACATTCTGCTCAAATCTTGTAACAATCACTTTAACCGGTTTGTTTTGAAATACCCTGAAAGACCCTCGAAGAAACGAATCGAAGCAATTGATTGAACAACTTCTTTATAATTGCTTTAAACCCTTTGGGGAAAAACCGAAAAAAAATTTTCATCAACGAAAATTGAATTGTATTTTAGCAAACAAAACACTTAACTAATGCATTTCTAAAACTTTTAGTGAATAACAATCTGGAATCATTTGTAACTGACAGTGTGTGTATAAAAACAAGCATTGAACCTAATCAGACCTTCCTGGGTTCTTTAAGGAAGCCCATCAAAGGAAAATCCTTTTTGAGATATAGTAATTTTGACAACAATGTTTTGACGGTGAAGCAGTCAACGATTATTGATTATTTGGGTCATGCATATGCTTATCCCAGATTTCAAATGAAATGGTGAAAGATACATTTGGAAAAGTATAAAAAATTAACCTTATGTAACCATCTAATTACCACATTTAATCGATTACCACCAAGCTTCAAACTCGCTGTCCGAATTGTGTTTTCACAGCGATGGAAGTCGAGAACTTTTGAACCATGGGGCACAAGTCTCAACTTTGACATCGTCTTGGAAAGTTGAGGAAAACACGTAATTTAACTATCCTTTCATCTTATCAACATTACGCAAACGCTAAAAATGAATGATTTATGATACGTCGTAGAAGGCACCTGCTGCAAGAAATCTGGAAGATTTTACGGCTCACATTTGCCCTGACCAACCCGAAATTTACATTGATTTCAGTGTTGAAACGCAACACCCACAGTTCAGTTTCTGGAATTCGTTTAATATTTATGGATTCATAAACCTGCGAATCCGGAAATGCGCAAGCGCAAGATCTTCTAAAAGAAACGTATATATAAGTAATTGATAAGTTGGTGCAAAATTCGTTTTTCATTTTATGCATGGATGACTCGATACGTCATATCTATTTGATAGACAGTTGCACCTGCTTGGTTGCACAAACTGCATATTAAAACAAACTTTAGCGACGTTTGCGGAAAATAAAAGAATACAAAAAAAAATAATGTTTAAACAAGTTATATTTTTCTTATTGGGAAAAAAATGTTCGAAGTGTCAGAACTTAGTGTTTAACCTTCCAGGTGGTTTCGTTGAGACACCTCGTCCATGAAGACCAATGTTTCAAATAACAAGATATCTCGTCATGAAGATATTGTCAATTTTTTTAATAAGATCAGAATCTGGTCACTTTTTTCTTCGAACGACGAAACATCTCGTCTTAAGACTGGTAAGTTTTGCTAATGACGATATACCTCGTCATGACAACCACCAGGAGGGTTACGCCCCCACTCCACTCAGGAAACAGTTACAATTTTTAGAAGACAAGAATTACGTCGCACCACTTCTAAAATTAATATCATGTACAACATAATTTTACAAGCTTTTTGACTCAATGCCCCCTTTTCAAAGACAAAATCTAATCCTAACTAATGATATAAATGTCAAATGTAGCTGTTCCAATTTTTGAATTTTCACAAAATATTCATGTGGCTCGGCACTAAAATGATAACTGTTCGAAACACAATTCGGGAACAGTCTAACAGTGATTTAAGACTTATCTATTTATAGTATTGTAAAGTAAGTATATGACATACATGGCAGATTCCTGCTGCTGTAGAAATCCGCCATGTATGTCGGAAGCGAGCACAAATACATACACACTAACACTCACTTTTTGTTACAACCTGTCGTCTCGTTTTTAGATATCAATTGTAACTTGCATTTCACAACGTATAATTCTAACGACAATTCATTACTATAGCGAATGTGTCTGCATAGTTAAGAAGATAAATGTTTGCTTAAAATATATTTAGAGTCGATAAATTTGTTTTGCATCTTATTGCCCAGTCTTGCTTCTCAAAGCTTCCCCATTTTCCTGGGGTCAGCATTGTTCTTCAAGTTTCTGAAAACCCACGGGGGTAGCGGAAGTTTCCGCTTTTGGAGAAACAATGGTTTAATTCATTCGTTTGGTATAGAGTAGAACCTCGTTATAACGAACTAATAGGGGTTGAAGGTTGTCCATTGTAATGAAAGTTCGGTTTATAACAAATAATTCTTATACGGGTGTAATAGATCAGGGTGTACAGCCGTCAAAAAAACGACTCACCCGATCGTAATTGCACAATTTACATCACAGAACAAAACGGAAGGTAGCAATCGATAGGGATGAATGGTTTCTACAAATAATCTATATTTAAAAATTTTCTAAGGGGCGATATTCATATTAAATTGGGTGCTTGCTCCGATAATTTCAATACGAATCCCCATCTTTTGTCACAAATTTGGATTCCACACACAATTTCAGCGTATTTGATGAAAAAATAATGAAAAACGGCCTAAAATTGACCGAGAAAATCCATAAAAGCCATTAAGGGAGCGTATAAGAATAAATCCGTGGATTATAATCAGGTAGTCCGATAACGGGAGTATGTGGCGCTTTCAACGACTGCTTGAGGAAGGTTTGTTAAAGTGTGACACTTAGATAGTGTAGTTGTGTCCAATAAGTGGATTGTTACCATCCTAACCTACAGTGGTAGTAACGTAGTACAGTAGTAGTAACGTAGTACAGTAGTAGTAACGTAGTACAGTTGTAGTAACCTATGTACAGTTGGTTGTCAATTATATTTTAGAAATATCTGAATTATGAAGTTAAATTTTGTCTAGCAAAGAGTTATAAAATACCCTTCACATAAAAGGTGTACAGTAAATCATTTAATAATATTATACAATCACACTATAAATATTAATGTAATATGTAGAGGCCGTCGTAGTTTGTTTTAAAAAAGTTTGTTTTCGTGCGATGTTTTTAAAAAAACATCGATGTTTTGAAAACATCGACATCGCATCCCTAATCCCTACCACAAACCCCCACAGTCAACTTGTATTTGCAGTTGGTTCCCTTTATTAATCAAAAGAATCAACGACAGTGCATCACATAGTGAGTGTCGGTATTGTCAAGTCGATAAGTGTTTACTCAAAGCATTTTTAGACGACATTTTTTTAGCATCTTATTGATCACTCTTGCTCCTCAACGCGCCTTAATTCTCGTGGGATTCCCCAGATTCCTTCAACGACCATAGGGGGCAGTAGCGACGACTTTGAGAAACTAAAGTGCTAAAATGTGCTTTTATTTTACCGGAAAATGTATTACACAGTTTTATAGAAGTTAAAAAGCATTCACGTTAGAGCTTAACTTCTTCATTTCACGTAGAATTCCTTCTGGGTATATATTATAATAGCTTTTAAAAATCTTCAAAACTGTTAAGCATTGGGTTACCGCATAAATAATGAAAATTGTTTCTTACTGGTCAGAATGAATGAGATGCATGTTTTAGTTATTCGTAATCGTACAATGTGTACGCTTTTTAGAATTTGCAGTGTTGTAAGGTTATTTGGTTTAGGTGCAAGGTTTAAAAAGCAACAAGCCACGCACATATATATATATGTGTGTGTGTGTGTGTGTGTGTGTGTGTGTGTGTGTGTGTGTGTGTGTGTGTGTGTGTGTGTGTGTGTGTGTGTGTGTGTGTGTGTGTGTGTGTGTGTGTGTGTGTGTGTGTGTGTGTGTGTGTGTGTGTGTGTGTGTGTGTGTGTGTGTGTGTGTGTGTGTGTGTGTGTGTGTGTGTGTGTGTGTGTGTGTGTGTGTGTGTGTGTGTGTTTTAATCGTCTAATATATGTTTTGAGGAGAGGGTTTTTCTCGGGACTGCGAAGAGGTTAAAAAATAATATTTGGTAATTAGCTCAATACAGGTAACGGCGCTAATTCTTTTGAAAACGAAAATATTTTTTCAAAACCTCGATTTTCATACCCTGCTGTAGAACTTTGAAATTGTATAAAAACCAGTAAGATCATTTCTTTTGAAATGTGGATTCCTCAAAGCAATGGGCATTGAGCCCGTATCTCATCAAAAGGTGAGCTATATAAATCCATCAAGACAGTATGGCAATTATTACTTAATCTCTTCATTCCTGGAATACCCTTTAGGGTACATTGAGATAATAACTTTTTACCCAAGAAAGTATGATATATTCATCAATTCCAGCTGTCCCCATTCAACTGCATCCTAATGTTCTGACTAATGGAGGTAATTTTCCCAAATGGTACACTACCCATAGAGATTAATTTTTCCAAAAAAACTTTGAATTTCAAAGTACCTTAAATGGGTACGTTGCCCATTTGAAAAAATGCGACACAGCTTTTTTTTAATTATTATTTTTGAAAAAATTAATCTCTCTATCGAGGTAATGTCCTCATGTGGGTACATTACCTGATGAAGATCCATTAAAAAAATATTGTTTGTTTCTTGAGTCTAAAAGTACCTTAAATAGTCTAAAATAATTTTTGAGAAGATTTTATTTTGAGGAAAATGGATCTCTATCGAGGTAATGTCTTTATATATTACCCCATAACTTATATGTTATATATGTTTCCCTATGAAGATCCATTAAAAAATATTATTTATTTCCAGTCTCAAAGTACCTTAAATAGCCTAAAATAATTTTTGAGGAGATGATTTTATTTTGAGGAAAATGGATCTCTATCGAGGTAATGTCCTTATATGTTACCCCATAACTTATATGTTACATATGTTTCCCTATGAAAGATCCATTAAAAAAATATTATTTATTTCCAGTCTCAAAGTACCTTAAATAGCCTAAAATAATTTTTGAGGTGAGGATTTTATTTTGAGGAAAATAGATCTCTATTGAGGTAATGTCCTTATATGCTACCCTATAACTTATATGCTATATATATTACTCGATGAGGATCCATTTACAAAATATTATTTATTTCCTGAGTCTCAAAGTACCTCTTAATAACCCAAAATAATTTTCAAGGAGACGGTTTAATATCGAAACTGAAGCGGTCAGTTTTGATTTGAGGTTGAAGCGTGTCGTTGCTTTTCACATTTCATAATGATAAGTTAGGACGCTTTACATTTCATTCAAGCACGTTTTTCATTAGCTCCACTTAATTCATTCGAATCATAAGGCGTGAGAATATCCGGGTCATGCCACTCTTTCTTACATTGCTCTCCGCCAATTCTTCAAAACTATAAAAAGAGCGACGCAATGGGGCCAATTTGGGTACATACTCAGAAAAACTTCCGGGGCACCAAGTACTTATTCCCTTTTTCGCACTCCAATGGCAATGAATTGCAATAATGCTCAATAAACATTTCAATTAGTGATTTCTTTGCAAATGGATTTTTCTCCGACAGTATGATGGTTCTGTCCTTTCTTTTTTTCTTAAAGATGCTCCCACGGTGTGCATAGCATTTATTTCAATTCGAGTAACATTAGGAAGAATACTATAACTGCCACTAGGGATGTGACATTGATGTCAATGTTTTCAAAACATCGATGTTTTATAAAAAAAACATCGATGTATTTACCATCGTTGTATTGGAGCCGATGTTTTTTAACATCAATGTTTATACTTGTCGATGTTTTTAGGTTGTCGATGTTTTATTTTTAAACGAAAAAAGTACCATTATAAAAATTAAAAAAGTAGACAAGTAGCTTAATTTTCATAATCAGTAAATTGAACATACTTTTAGACCAAAGTGGCCAAGGGAGAAGGGTCTGAAATAGGAATGCATCATCGATGTCGATGTTTTCAAAACATCGATGTTTTATTAAAAAAACATCGATTTATTGGAGCCGATGTTTGTTTAGCATCGATGTCTTTACGATTTCGAGGTCTTATTTTTAAATAAAAAAGCACCATTGTAAAAATTAAAAAAAAAAACGTGCAACTAAGTATTTGTCATCGATGGCGACATCCGTTCCATCAGAAAAAGCTTTTTCCCTAACAGTGGGACAGTTCGTGAAAAAGGGAGTCAGCTTTAGGGAAAGAAAGTTAACAAACTTTTTTTTTTTTACAAACTGTGTAAATAACAAATATTGGGGTACATAATAACTATAGGCCCAAATATTTTTTATTTGCAGGACATAAAAAAATAAGTTTATGTTTTAAACATAAGTTGATAAATAATTAATAATAAGTAACAATTATTATTTCGAATTATTGTAAAAATCATTTTATTTTGTATTATTCAATTTGAAAGCAAAAGATTTGTTAATTGTTCGTATTAATTTTTTTTAATTTGTTTTGACAGTTAAAAAAATCTTAGTTATATATTAATAAAAACGGCAACTGACAAAAAAAAATCTTCCCCCCCCTCCCACGCGCAAACATTAATGTTTAAGGTTACTAAACCAGTTTTAAGAAATGGGGGGAAAGTTTAAATACACTGATGTTTAAAAACATCGATGGTTTTTGTGCGCGATGTATTATCAGCATCGATGTTTTAATTTTGAACATAGATGCTTCAAAACATCGATGTTTTGTTGATGTCGTATCCCTAACTGCTACATGAGCGTTCAGAAGAAGAGTGGATCAAGTTCATTTTTTACATCTTGAGATACATCGAGTTAAAGTTTCTTCTCGTTGTGTACTTTTCCTATTTTGCTTCTGCTATTTCTCGGGAACCAAAGCAACAAGGGACTTGATTCAAAGATGCACTAAAAAGAATCAATTTAAGTTATCCGAACACGTTCGAGACCCTTTTTTAAAATGTGGTATAGAAACATTTTAATGATATTTTTATGTTTAGCGTTATTCAACAATAGCATTCGGTTATAAATATTTAAAATATATATTAATAATTTTGTAAAAATAATAATTATGTACGAAATGTTAAAGAAATTTGTCAAAAACTTCAAATGTGCTGCATGAAAATCTATTCAACCAATTTGAAAATGATGCCACCAAAATAAATAAATGCATTTTTCTAGGGAATGAACTAGAATCAAAAGGATATTTAAATAAACAAAAATTTTACAAGTGATCGAAAAATGAATATAAGATTTTTGATAGCTTTACAGTCCTATTTCGTAAATAAATGTCCATAATTTAAAAGCTTTTCAACTCGGCGTAATTATTGTAGTTCATTCCCTAGACAACATTATAAAGAACAAGTTCTCAAAGTTTTACGAGAATCCATCAATTCTTTTTTGTGTGACAACATTTAAAGTGAGGAAATAATGCATAAATATTAATTTTTAAAGTAAAAAATAGTTTCAAGTGTATCACGTGCTCTCTCTTGTTTCTACTCTTTGTGTAAAGAATTATGTTCTTCACTTCTCTTTTAAAATGTTTAAATATTTCCAAAAGAGAACCATTTAAACATTTTAGAAAAATGTCTAAAATTATATTTGCAAAAAAAAAAAAAAAAAAAAATTTTTATTTAAATTTTGACAGCTTTTTGGTCTTTTAACGGCTATTTCTGGTGTTTTCCATACCTACTTCGGTTCTCCCTCACCGAGTCCCCTTCTCGAAATTCACTTCACTTCTTCAAACGTCCCGTCTGACCTCCTCAAGGTCACCCCCGTTTGCGTCCATCAGGGATCAAAAGATCAAATGGTTCCTTCCAGCTGACATTCTTTCTTGTCTGGCCGGAGAACCAACAGGCAGTATAAATGAACCATGACCGTATGTCTACCGTAGGTTGGGTTAACAGGCACCAATTGCCCACCGCGTTGCCCGGATTCCACCGAGAATTATAACGTGTCCGGATTTTTCAGTGAAATCATCAATTCAATCTAAATGTTGTGCTGCTTGAATCTCTTTGTGTATAGAAAAATGTTTTCGCCAGTCGTTACAAGCAGTTCGCGGAATTGTATGCCTCGAGTCGGATTCTTTTTGATTATAACGGTTTCCCAAACTTTCCTGGCCCAACGACCGCTTTTAAAGACAATTTTTTCGGCACACCCATCTGGAAAACTCTATCCAACTAATAGTAAATTGCACGTGTATATGTACCAGTAATCTTTGAATATCACCAAAATACTTAAACATAGATGTATGAGCAATTTTAAAATTTGAAAGCTAATTGGGAAACAAAACAACTTGGAACTAAAATTCTAAAGCTATTGAAATTAAATCAAAACAAAAATAAACTGCACATATATTCAATATATTCCTCATTTTTGTTGGGGATAAGAAATCAGATGACATAAAATTTAAATAATCACGAATGATAAGTATGATGTTGTGCAACCAATTTATCTATATCAGGCTCAATTTCGTCCACAGCATCCTTTAATCTTCACGGTCAGTTATTTAGCCGTTGTTCCCATTAACTTGCTACCTAACTAAATCCATGTTCAATTAAACAGGGTGCAGAAATGCAAACAAACATTTGAGTCAGAAATGCGCGGAAATAAATACACACGCTAGCACTAGCTTGTTTTGTTTTTAGTTTTTTTTTTTTTTTTGCTTGTTTTTAGACCGGTCAGTCGTAAAAATCTCCTTCTTGCGACAATGCAAGTTAACGTATACTTATGGTCAAGAGGATAAGTATTTCCTCAATCCTCCAAGTGGTTTTGACGAGATATCTCGTCCATTAAGATCTGATCAATTTTGTTACTGACGAGATCTATCGTCGTCAAGATATTGCCCATTTTTCCCACTTTCTTTTCATGAGGATTTCTTTACTTCCCGTCAATCAAGATCAGTTAAGTTTTCTTTTAATAAGGAGATATCCAGTCCATCAAGATCTGGTAAGTTTTCTTTTAATAAAGAGGTATCCCGTCCATCACGATCTGGTAAGTTTTCTTTTAATAAGGATATCCCGTCCATTAAGATCTGTTAAATTTTCTTTTAATAAGGAGATATCCCGTCCATCAAGATCTGGTAAGTTTTCTTTTAATAAGGATATCCCGTCCATCAAGATCTGTTAAATTTTCTTTTAATAAAGAGATATCCCGTCCATCAAGATCTGGTAAGTTTTCTTTTAATAAAGAGGTATCCCGTCCATCACGATCTGGTAAGTTTTCTTTTAATAAGGATATCCCGTCCATCAAGATCTGTTAAATTTTCTTTTAATAAGGAGATATCCCGTCCATCAAGATCTGGTAAGTTTTCTTTTAATAAAGAGGTATCCCATCCATCACGATCTGGTAAGTTTTCTTTTAATAAGGATATCCCGTCCATCAAGATCTGTTAAATTTTCTTTTAATAAGGAGATATCCCGTCCATCAAGATCTGGTAAGTTTTCTTTTAATAAAGAGGTATCCCGTCCATCACGATCTGGTAAGTTTTCTTTTAATAAGGATATCCCGTCCATCAAGATCTGTTAAATTTTCTTTTAATAAGGAGATATCCCGTCCATCAAGATCTGGTAAGTTTTCTTTTAATAAAGAGGTATCCCGTCCATCACGATCTGGTAAGTTTTCTTTTAATAAGGATATCCCGTCCATCAAGATCTGTTACATTTTCTTTTAATAAGGAGATATCTCGTCCATCAAGATCTGGTAAGTTTTCTTTTAATGAAGAGATATCCCGTCTATCAAGATCTGCTAATATTTTTGATTGTGATGAGATACCCCTCAAGACAACCACCAGGAGGGTTAAAGCATTTTTCGGCGACAAATTTTGGAAGAACTTTATTGTCCACTCTTGTTCCTCAACGGCCCCTATTTTTCCTGGTAACCATTATTGTCCTCAAGTTCCTTCAGCGCCCAAAGGGGGAGGTAGCACTCACTATGACATCATTGTTTATAACTCTTATAAACAATGATTAAGAGTTATTCTTTATATGTAATACTGTTTAATTTTTTGTCTGTAGCAATGTTTATCTGACCGTTTCAATGTACAAGTTTTTTTATAAATACGCCTTTAATTGAGTTTTATTTATCCAGACTTTACCAGGAGAATGTCAGGAATTATAACTGAGTTTGTGAGGAACTTCATTTTTTCGGTCTGGTAACTTTATCAGTGGGAGGTTTTATGAACATAGAATTATTTTTTTTAATTTGATTTCAATTGAATTTAGATCGAATTCGAGAAAAAATTATGAAAACATCAATTGTTTAAAAGCGTTATTCGTCAATTAATTCTAATTGAGAGAAAAATTGCTTTTCTCAGTTAGTTTAGAAAACGAGATATTTTGACATGTGTAACAGTTATGGTTTGATGTCACAGATATGGACAGATACTTCAAGTTACTTTAGAGTAAGTATATTTGAGTATGTAATCATTCCTTGAGATCCCTAGATTTGTTGACAGAAATCTTATCTTCCACTTTAGTGAATCTGTGGAAATGTCATATCAAAACAGATATTACTTGTCTTTTTTTTGTACTCGTTTTATGTTCGTTCCTCATAATTCGCAATTCTAAAATTGTCCATTCTTCAATATTCTTAATTTGTTTCTCATTCATTCGTCAATATTCGTAATTCCTCCCTAGTTCTCATCTCTCATATTTTTCAGTTATATATTTTATCAATTCTTCAATATTCGCAATTTATTTCTCGTTCATTTTTCAATGTTCGTAATTACTCCCTTGTTCATTTCTTACTATTCATAACTCCCCCTTGTTCATTTTTCAATTTTTTGCACAATTATTTTTTGTCCATTCTTCAATATTCATAATTTGTTTCTCATTCATTCCTCACTATTCGTAACTCGTCCCTTGTTCAGTTCTCAATATTCGAAACTCGTCCCTTGCTCATAACTCATTATTCACAGTTCGTTTCTTGTCTATTCTTCAATATTCGTAATTTGTTTCTCGTTCATTTCTCACTATTCGTAACTCCCCCTAGTTCATTTTTCAATTTTTCACAATTATTTTCTTCAATATTCGTAATTTGTTTCCCTTTTATTCCTCACAATTCGCAACTCGTCCCTAGTTCAGTTCTCAATATTCGTAACTCGTCACTTGTTCATTTCTTACGATTCGCCATTCTTTTAGTCTGTCCTAAACACCCGTAACTCTTTCCTTGTCATGTTTTTTTCATGGAATATAAACCCAAACTATAAAACACTTTAGTTCCTCGTCTGTTTTCGTTTTTATATTACTATTCAAGGTGAGTTTTACTATATTATATCAAGATATTGTATTGCTATGGTGCAAGGGCTATATTTAGCAAAGATGGGCCAAACATCAAGTAAATGGACACACACAGGCGCAAGGAAAGTTTTCTTGGCACATAGGAATGAAATACACACGGGACAAGTCACAGGAATTGAATATGCGTCTCTTTCAACTCGTAGGTTGCCAGCACAGTGAGCATACCACTAAGCTACGGATCGCTTGGGATAAGGACGGCCTTATTAAAATCATGTTTGGTGATAAGTTACATAAATATTCCTCATTTGAAATTCTGAAGTCTAGGAATGCTCTAAATGGGCGATCATGCCAGTGACGTACGACGAATTGACAAACAAATTGACTCAAGTCCGAAAATACAGTTCCGCGTTACCCAATTCTCAATTGCTATGAAAATCGCAGTTTAAAAATATTTTCCCATTGGCTCAATTATGAATGAAAGCGTGACGACACGGACAAGCGAAAAGAAGATGAACGGGACTTTCGTGATGTCATCGCAGAAGCGCAACAAGTTGTAGTTCCTGATGTACCTAAGACGCCTACTCAATTCGCCCACTCGTCGCCTACGAAGAACTGCACTTTCATTAACCCTCGATACTTGGATTTCGAAAGTAATGGCAATCTGAATCTTTAATGGACTCCTGATATCGCGAAATGGGGGAGGGCGTATGTGAATCAAGAAGGAATCATGAGGTATCATGTTGTACACAAGAAGCATCTAAATAGAGTCGAAAACATTGGGTTAATTGAATTACAGCAGCATTAAATGGGATTTTTATGCAAGACTATTTTCAGATACATCCGAGCCAATGAGTTATATTTAATATTTCCGTACCTTGGTAGAAAAGGGGTCAATGCCAATCATCCAATTTTTTGGTTGCAGATCATTTTGTAATTTTTATTACTTTTATTTTTAATACACCAGACAAAAATGCTTTCCAATGTTTTGATAACTTCATAATCTATTAACAGGACACGGGCACATTTTCGATTGCAACTTTCATTACTTTATAGTGAATCGTGGACATAACTCAATGTCCGCGAATTTGGACAATGACCTTTTTTACCAGATACATATTTCATCTTTGTTGAACGGACATGTTTTCTTAACAATTGCCTTTGTCGCTAGGGGTTCAGATTTTCGAGATTGGTAGGTAGTTAATTTGCGTCGCCTGGAGCTACGGGCTATCGGCAACGGTCTGGGATCAATCCTGAAGGGATAGAACCGACAACCACACCTCGTCATTTCGAACCAAGTCAGATTATGTGGAATGTTAAGCAGACAGTGTACTTGCAAAACACATTTCTTGAGTTATCCTATTATTATATAACGCGGACAGATTTTTTTTGTTACAAAAACGCCTATACGCAAAGTTTAGTTTGCCAATATTTTGTTGCGCGGAAGTTATTACATAATACGTGGTCAAAAAATTCGATAAATTATCAAAAACCGATATGAACTATGCGCATGCATTTTCATGCATTGTAAATATTTTAATTCACATAATAGTTTCTAATCTAATTAATTTAATTAGGCTAATGTATCTTTCAATTGTGAAACCAAAAAGTTGTGCACCTGAAATTTTGCAAAACAATTTAGGTTAAGCAACATTTAAAGTCAAAATTTTAAAATTCGGAAGCATGAGGAATTTTTCATTGGGACTTATATGGACACAACAGATTGCAAGGATAATCTAAAAAACTTCAAAGATATCAAGAAAAACCTGATGTGCAGGGATAAACAAGTACGAAAAATCAGAAAATTAAAAAAAAAAAAAAAAACACAGTTGGAAAAACATGAGTTTTTGAAACAGACTTGCTACACTTATTTATTATGTTTTATGTTGTATGTGTAGCTGCATAAAAAATTATGGTCAGTGAAAAATTATTCTTATTTTCTACAAAGTATAATACCAATTATTTTTCAACTCAAAAATTAAAAAAAAAATGATTTTGGCGATTTTGAAAGTTATTGTCTTTTTAATTCAAGATTGAATGTGCGAAAATTTAAGTTTTTAGCATTAAATATAGCTAGATGTTTTAAAGACATTCAAATGTGCACCCCATTCAATTACAAGGGAAAACTTTTTTCGGATGAATAAATTTAACAGAGCTATTGTAGTATGCAGACAGAGCTATCTACCCATAATAGTTAACCACAATTAGTTATACATAACAAATATTTAGTATGTATGTATGTAGAGACTGCACAAACATGATGTTTCAAAACTTTCTGTACCAACTTTAAAGGGAGGTATAAGCATAAAGTTTGAACCGTATTTACAAGGGAATGTATGTCCAGCGCCACATGTATATGCTAGAGGAAACAAGAAGGTGCAGAAATTGAACCATCGACAAGCAACGTCAAATAAATGGTCGGTCCAGTTTTATGCCGCAAGGGTCATATTTGGACAAACTGCAACAAGCAACGTCAAGTAAATGGTTAGTTGAGTTTTATGCCGCAAGGGTCAACTTTGGTTAAACTGCAACAACCAACGTCAAGTAAATGGTTGGTTGAGTTTTATGCCGCAAAAGTTATATTTAGTCAAACTGCAACAAGCAACTTCAAGTAAATGGTTGGTTGAGTTTTATGACGTAAGGGTCATATTTGGCCGTGTTGTGCCAAATACGAGACAGACGATATCAAGCAAATGGATTTACATACACGAGGGAAGTTTTTACTGTCACAAAAGAGAGAAATACAACTAAGGAGGAATAGGACCTGTACACCCTACAATTCGCAGGTTGCTAGCGCAGGGGGCAAATCCACTGAACTCCGGCGATCCCCTGGGAAATTAGGAAATTTTCGAATTGTAAATGTGCGGTCCATTTCTTCTGAATTTAAAAAATAAAATTGCATTCGCGTAGCAACGCAGATGTGCGACAAGTGTGCAATAAAAAGGAAGAAAAGATAATGCGTTTCTGAAAAATAGAGTGAATACTTGGGTAGGTATTTCAATCAACGTCACACTGGAGCTACACAACGGACTATTGGCGACGGTCCAGTATCAATTCCAAAGGGAAATGAGTACCTGGGACAATACAAATTAATAATTCATGAAAGGCAGGTCATCTGGTACGAGTGTTAGAAAAGTAAATGAATTAATATAGAGGAACAAGACTTAAACAGTCATTTAACTGATGAATATTGTGTGATTTTTTACATTAAAATTTTATAGACTACTAAAGGAATACTAAAAACGATTTTTAGCCTCTTAAATTATAAAAACCCTCTCATCAAAAAAATATTTTATCAACTATTTAAGGTAACTTTAAGACTCGGAAATGAAAACTTTTAAACTAATTTTCAAAAATGGGAATAATTTTTAAAAAAGGGGGTTATGAACAAGTGCCCCGGTATCAAATAGATCAAATACAAATTTGTATTCCAAGTATTAATTTCTTCAGTTCTGAGAGAAACCCTCTCAAAAAATATATTTTATCGATTATTTAAGGTACTGTAAGACTCATAAATGAAAACATTAATTTCGTTTATTTATTTTTGAAAAAATGGGTCCCTGTGGGGATAATGTTCCCCAGGAAATGTGCTACTTGCTCTTGGGGCCACTTGGCAAGGTATCCTGATGATGAAATATTAATTTGTATTCCAAGTCACAATTTCTTCAGTCCTGAGTAAATCATCCCTCCAAAAAATTATTTTATCGGCTTTCAACGGTACTTGGAGACTCAGAAATGATGAAGACATTTACCAATTTTAAACTTTCTTTTGAAAAAATAATTTCTTTTGGATGTTTTATGCTCCTAAATGGGCACATTATCTTCATGGATTATAGCATTTGGGTGCAGCTAAAAGGACACAAAGAATTACTATAAAGTTTCGAGGGTAAAAAAAGCTATTCTTTTAACCCTCCAAGTGGTTTCAACGATATATCTCGTTCACCAAAATCTGGTCAGTTTTGTTATACCATCAAGTAGTGTCAACGAGATATATCGACCATCAAGATCTGACCAATTTTATTAATGGCTAGATATTTCATCCATCAAGATCAGATCAATATTGTTAATGGCAAGATATCTCATCAAGATATTGCCGATTTTTTACTGGATCAAGATCTGGTCAGTTTTCTTCTAATGACGAGATATCACATCCATCAAGATCTGGTCAATTTTTGCTAAGGACAAGATACATCGTCGAGACAACCACCAGGAGGGTTAAGTACCCAATCGGGCCTCCATGAATGAAGATGTTAGTAAAATAAGGTCATGTCTTCATTTGGTATAAAAATTGTGTTTCCAACTATGGGCCCCTCCGAAATGAAATTCTGGCCACGCCGCTACGTCAAAGCGCAGATTTAATTAATTGGCCACCCAGATGGACACAAGAGATTCGCGTCACAATAAACCCCAACATAATTGACCCGTTTTAAATGATAACCTCTCAAAAGGGGACGCAAATGGTGAGTTGTGATACGCCCGACGGATGTCCAAATAAGGCTACATCGGTGAGCACTTTGCCCTTCTTTTTCCTCCTGCAACCTTCCGCACTGGGTACATAGATATATGGCGCGCATGTCGAAATGGCTTCACGCGTCGTTACAGATTACGGGTATGAGGCATGAAATCACTTTATCAGCTGCCGCGAATTTACGAATCGCGAACCATCTCGGCAGTTTTGTTTTTCTCCGTTTTCTCAAACGGGATCGTCTCTGCGGTTCATGTGGTGCGTTGGAGGAATTGGAATTACCATTTCCCATCTTTATTCACAGGATTTCCCTTCAGCGTAATGGATTGTTAGGTACATTGTTCCGAGTCTGCTTTGATCTGGAATAGTTTCTTTACCCTCATTTTATCAGGTGCCGCAGATTTACGAATCGCGAACCATCTCGGCAGTTTTGTTTTTCTCCGTTTTCTCAAACGGGATCGTCTCTGCGGTTCATGTGGTGCGTTGGAGGAATTGGAATTACCATTTCCCATCTTTATTCACAGGATTTCCCTTCAGCGTAATGGATTGTTAGGTACATTGTTCCGAGTCTGCTTTGATCTGGAATAGTTTCTTTACCCTCATTTTATCAGGTGCCGCAGATTTACGAATCGCGAACCATCTCGGCAGTTTTGTTTTTCTCCGTTTTCTCAAACGGGATCGTCTCTGCGTTCATTGTCGCGTTGGAGAAATTAGAATTTCCATTTCTCCTCTTTATTTATAGGATTTCCCTTTAGCGTAATGGATTGTTAGGTATATTGTTCCAAAAATCTGCTTTGATCTGAAATAGTACCAAATACTTTTCTTTACCCTCAGTTTATCAGCTGCCGCGAATTTACGAATCGCGAACTATCTCGGCAGTTTTGTTTTTCTCCGTTTTCTTAAACGGGATCGTCTTTGCGTTTAATTGTTGTGTTTGAGAATTTAGAATTTCCATTTCCCCTCTTTATTTATAAGATTTTCCTTTAGCATAACGAATTATAAGATACAATTGTTTCGAAAGTCTGCTATGTTCCAGAATAGTTCTCTAACAATATTTCGAGTGTCCCTCACTTTATAAGCTGCCGCGAATTTACGAATCGCGAACCATCTCGGCAGTTTTGTGTTTCTCCGTTTTCTCAAACGGGATCGTCTCTGCGTTTCATTGTTGTGTTTGAGAATTTAGAATTTCCATTTCCCCTCTTTATTTAAAAGATTTTCCTTTAGCATAACGAATTATTCGATGCAATTGTTTCGAAAGTCTGCTATGTTCCAGAATAGTTCTCTAACAATGTTTCGAGTGTCCCTCACTTTATAAGCTGCCGCGAATTTACGAATCGCGAACCATCTCGGCAGTTTTGTGTTTCTCCGTTTTCTCAAACGGGATCGTCTCTGCGTTTCATTGTTGTGTTTGAGAATTTAGAATTTCCATTTCCCCTCTTTATTTAAAAGATTTTCCTTTAGCATAACGAATTATTCGATGCAATTGTTTCGAAAGTCTGCTATGTTCCAGAATAGTTCTCTAACAATGTTTCGAGTGTCCCTCACTTTATAAGCTGCCGCGAATTTACGAATCGCGAACCATCTCGGCAGTTTTGTGTTTCTCCGTTTTCTCAAACGGGATCGTCTCTGCGTTTCATTGTTGTGTTTGAGAATTTAGAATTTCCATTTCCCCTCTTTATTTAAAAGATTTTCCTTTAGCATAACGAATTATTCGATGCAATTGTTTCGAAAGTCTGCTATGTTCCAGAATAGTTCTCTAACAATGTTTCGAGTGTCCCTCACTTTATCAGCTGCCGCGGATTTACGAATTGTACATCATCTCGGCAATTGTGTTCTCCAATTTGAAAACGGAGTTGCCATTGTGGTTCATAAAGAGCATTGGATGGATTATGATTAAAATTTTCCATTTCTCCGTATTCACCAGACTTCATGATGTACCGGATTGTTTAGATAAATCATTTCAAATTTGCTATGTTCTAGTATTCCTGGAGTACCCGTTTGTATAAGTTACAAGAATATATTTTTTTTACCCTCAAAACGTTCTAATATATTCGTTGATTCCAGATGATCCCATGATACATTTAAATGTTTTAACCCATAAAAGAAATATCCCCCAAAAGATAATGTACATATAGCGGACCCCATGGGGACACATGTGATCATAAAAATAAAATATTTTTATCATTTCATAGTTTCAAAGTACCTTAAATAGCCGAAAATTTAATTTTTTGGAACGAAGGGTTTTTCTTGGGACTGACAAGTTAAAGATGGTCTTCCAAGACCAAGAAAATTAAGTTTTACATATTACTCAAATTCTCTCTCTCTCTCTCACTCACTCTATATGAGTGGATATAATGAATACACGGACCATCTGATATATTTTATATGCTAATTTTAGTTGAAACTAAAGCAGTCGTATACAATAAATATGTGAACTTACATGCAACAAATGCCAACAGTATACAGGGCTGTCGTCATACAAGTTATACCCAAATACCAACAGGATTTAGAGACAATTGTTTCAACATATTAGAGAATCAAACGCTCTTAAACGGACTCAAATTTGTTTTGTGAACGACCGACACTCCTGCATAATCTAAGTCATCAAAGGAAATATCACCAAAAACGCGTTGATGGTGAAGTACTTGAAAAGAATTAGGATGGCATCATTATTTGGATGAAAGTAAACTGTTCAGAGTTTGTGATCATCATCAAAATATCACAATATCCACAGGATTTCGAGACAACTATTTCAAAACACTAGAGGATCCAGTGCTCTTAAACGTCCTCAAATTCATTTTGTGAACGACCGACACGTTTCATAATCCAAGTCATCGAAAGGACGAGAAGGAATAGCAAATATCACTAAAAACGAGTCGGAGGTGGAGTACTTGAAAGCATTTCGGATGAAGCGTTTGTGATTCTTGAAGTACTCGAATACCCACAGAATTTCGAGACAACTATTTCAAAACACTAGAGGATCAAATGCTCTTAAACGTCTTCAAAATTATTTGTGAACGACCGACACTTCATAATCATCATCCAAAGGATCGAAGGAATAGCAAATATCACTAAAAACGAGTCGGAGGTGGAGTACTTGAAAGCATTTCGGATGAAGCGTTTGTGATTCTTGAAGTACTCGAATACCCACAGAATTTCGAGACAACTATTTCAAAACACTAGAGGATCAAAAACTCTTAAACGTCTTCAAATTATTTGTGAACGACCGACACTTCATAATCATCATCCAAAGGATCGAAGGAATAGCAAATATCCCTAAAAACGAGTCGGAGGTGGAGTACTTGAAAGCATTTCGGATGAAGCGTTTGTGATTCTTGAAGTACTCGAATACCCACAGAATTTCGAGACAACTATTTCAAAACACTAAAGGATCAAACGCTCTTAAACGTCTTCAAAATTATTTGTGAACGACCGACACTTCATAATCATCATCCAAAGAATCGAAGGAATAGCAAATATCACTAAAAACGAGTCGGAGGTGGAGTACTTGATAACATTTCGGATGAAGCGTTTGTGATTCTTGAAGTACTCGAATACCAACAGAAATTCGTGACAACTATTTCAAAACACTAGAAGATCAAACGCTCTTAAACGTCTTCAAAATTATTTGTGAACGACCGACACACACTTCATAATCATCATCCAAAGGATCGAAGGAATAGCAAATATCACCAAAAACGAGTCGGAGGTGGAGTACTTGAAAGCATTTCGGATGAAGCGTTTGTGATTCTTGAAGTACTCGAATACCCACAGAATTTCGAGACAACTATTTCAAAACACTAGAGGATCAAACGCTCTTAAACGTCTTCAAAATTATTTGTGAACGACCGACACTTCATAATCATCATCCAAAGAATCGAAGGAATAGCAAATATCACTAAAAACGCGTTGGAGGTGGCGCACTTAAAGACAACTCAGTGCCATCATTATCTAGAAGACTTCAAACTGTGTCCAGCGGGGCATCTACGCTTAGGAGTTGATTCAAATATTCAGAGTTAATATACAGCCAAAAGACAACGGGGTGTCCGATTTGGCTACCGAACGCGAACAAGTGACCTTTCATTTCTGCCATAGATGTGAGGGATTTAAGCTCGTGAGGAAAATCTCGCAGCTCTGACTGCAACTAATTAAAATGAATATTTCGTCTGGTTTGTTTACCTATAAGACGTCTTAAGGATTCTGTAAATAAGAAAACTATTTCCTTTTGGCACTTTTATTTATTTCAATTCTTTAGTGTACACCAGCGATTTTCAACCTTTTTCATCTCGTCCCACATTAAACTAATGCGGCACACCAAAAAGTACATTCTCGTCAACCGACCGAGGCTCAAAATTAGGGGTTGTTGTCCTCAAATCTTTCCCTTCCGAATTTATCCCGGATTGTCTCAAAAGCCCTGGCTCCAGTGTGTCGTTAATTCAACTATCTACAAAAAAACGATATATTTTGATCGATCTGACAAGGAGGTATATTTTTGATTGCTATACAAATAAAATAGTAATTACCTGTGATTTTTGCTCAAAAGTGGTTTTTTAAAAATCTTTTCGAAACAATTTATATTTTGAGAGAGATGCTGTTATAAACAAATAATACTCAAATTTACTTATATGGGCATTACTTGAAATTATTTGTGAACATATTTGTCAAGAGTTTAAAACTAAACTGTTGAAATGAAATAAATTTTACATAACTTAAACCGCGTCATCAACGTAACACACGTCAGTACCTTCTTGCGGAACATTGTTTCAAAGTCGCTAGGATAGACTATCCCCCATATCAAATATGGTGATTTAGTTATTTTTAATTTTTTATTCTTCTAATTTATCATATCTCAATGATAATTTGTTGAATATCGAAGCTTTCACAAATTACAAAACATATTGCTAAATTTAATTTTACATTGAAAGTCATAGTTCACGAAATAACTTAAATTCTTAATTCTCAGAGAATTTCGTTTTTTTTTTAATGTTTAGCGTATTTTTTTAATTAGAAACTGGTTCTCGTTTTAATGTATGTTCCACGTGTAAGAGAAATACTGAAACACAAATTTAAATTAATATAGTAGAAAATGTTTTTCTGTAAAAGAATGTACTATTTTGTAGTTCTATGCAAATTTCTCAATTAAAAAAAAGGATAAAACGAAAATAGGCGATTCCCCGATGAAATCTGAAGCTAAAACGGCAATTTTTGTGACTTAAATCCAAATTAGACCTCAGTTTATTTTTGCATGTCCTTGATTTTCCCCGAAAAACTCCAAAGGGTACACTGATACCCCCCATCCTTTCAACTTCAAAAAGTCTCTTACTGTGTTTGGCTACTGGCGTTTGCTATGCGCAATGGGTAATTTCAGTACACACTCTTCTCTATCCCATTCTTCCAACTGGAGCTAGTATCCAGTCCAGATTTTTGCGCATTGGTTTCTTACGTATGGTCTCTCATTCTCTCTTTGTTCTCCCTCATTATCCCGCCTTTGTAGAAGACAGTCTCAAGCTCAAAGCAAGCTAGAGATGGGCGATATTGTATCGAAACTCGAGTCCTATATTTTAGGTGTATCGATACTAAGTGCTTCGAAACGAATCGATACAGAATATCGATACCTCAACCAAAATTGCCCATCCCTAAGGAAGGCCAAGCATTGGTCCAACATCAGTCCTACGACACTAAATTGACTGAAATAAGTATGCGTATTACATACATTTTGTCTATACAAAAACGCACGCATGAGTATGCCATAGTTTTGTTGCATACTCTGCAGTGCGCGGTCGGGTTAAGACGACTCTTGGATCATCCACACAAAGTTGCAAAGTTCGGGAGAAATTACGGCTTTTGGGTTCGTTTTTCACCCTTTTGATGGTTGTCCCAAAGAGATATCTCGTCTTTAGTAAAAGTGGTCATATCTTGATTGACAAAATAACTTGTCAAGACCACTTTGAAGGTCAACTTAGGGCTAAAATTTATTGGTCTTTGTGGAAAAGAAACAGGAACGAATCTTGTTGACTTATAAAATTGTCTAAAACTAAGAGTCATATTTCATTTTTGCTTTCGATCTAATCTTGACATCCCTAGTTACCAATGTTAAGCTAGCTACTAGGGATGCGACATCGATGTCGATGTTTTCAAAACATCGATGTTTTTTAAAAACATCGATGTATTTAATATCGATGTATTGGGGTCGATGTTTTTGTAACATCGATGTTTATACTTGTCGATGTTTTTACGTTGTCGATGTTTTATTTTTAAATGAAAAAAGTACCGTTATAAAAATGTAAAAAATAACCAAGTAGCATAATTTTCATAATCAGCAAATTGAACATACTTTTAGACCAAAGTGACCAAGAATGAAGGGTCTGAAAAGTAAAAATGCGACATCTATGTCGATGTTTTGTAAACAATGATGCTTTAGAAAAAAACATCGATGTATTGGAGTCGCTGTCGCATCACTAGTTGCTAAACCAGTTTTAAGAAATGGGGAAACAAGTTTAAATACACTGAATTTTAAAAACATCGATGTTTTTGGGTCGATGTATTATCAACATCGATGTTTTAATTTTGAACATCGATGTTTTTGTGTTGTCGATGTTTTATTTTTGAATGAAAAAAATACCGTTATAAAAATTTTTAAAATAACCAAGTAGCATAATTTTTAAATTCAGCAAATTGAACATACTTTTAGATCAAATGGCCAAGTGTGAAGGATCTGAAAAGTAGGGATGTGACATCGATATCGATGCTTTCACAACATCGATGTTTTAATTTTGAACATCGATGTTTTGCTGTCGCATCAATAGTTGCTAAACCAGTTTTATGAAATGGGGAAAAAAAGTTTAAATAAACTGAAATTAAAAACATCGATGGTTTTGAGGCGATGTATTATCAACATCGATGTTTTAATTTTGAACATCAAAGTTTCAAAACATCGATGTTTTGCTATCAATGTAGTATCACTAGATGCTAAACCAGTTTTAAGAAATGGGGGTAAAAAGTTTAAATACACTGAATTTTAAAAACATCGATGTTTTGGCGTCGATGTCGCATCCCTAATCCCTACTAGCTACTGTCTTTTAGCATCTAACTCCATCGAAATACGGATTGGGGAATGTGAAGACTCAGTCACCCAAAATTGTTTCTGAACACGTGAGTGGAAGTTCTACCCTGAGTGCAGCATTTCGGAGACCGGACGAAAAAATGACCTGATGCACAGAACGTGAGAGAATTCGTTACGCACAACTGATCCCAAATAAAAACATTGCCGTACATCGCCAACAGAACTAGTGAGTCAACCGGCATTCATGCAAGCAGTCGCCTCGTCAAATGGATTGACTTCTGGAAGCCGTACATTAAGCTGAGAATTGCACTCAATTCTGGTTTACGAACATTAAAATAATGAGCATTCTCCGAAGTCACAACATTTACATTTTCTTTTACTCGCCAAGATAGTTGCTTTAAAAAGTAGTTAATACAACTTAGGATTTAAGCACTCGATGTTAAAAAATTAAGGATAACTAGATGAATTCCACGGTTAAGTTCCAAACAGAAATAGTGAGTCAACCAAAATTCATGCAAACGGCCGATCCTTTCAAGCAAATAAGAGCTGCATTGATTGACTTGATGAAGGCATGTGAAACAGCGTGAAGATCGTTGTGTCAAAACAGAAAGATTTCCCATTCACTACTTGAATATTTCGTAACATATAATTAATTCCCATTAATTTGTGGGGAACTTATCCACCAATACAAAAAGTGAACATACAATACGGTAAGTATAAGGTGTCCATGAAGTCTCTTTACAATTTCAAAAATTTATTACATAGGCAAATGAAAAGACGGATAAATGGAAATTATTACAAAATGAGACATATATTTATAAGTATATTTTGCCTCATTTAATACACCTCTATATGGACACTAGGGATGCGACA
This sequence comes from Metellina segmentata, assembly GCA_947359465.1. Taxonomy (NCBI): domain Eukaryota; kingdom Metazoa; phylum Arthropoda; class Arachnida; order Araneae; family Tetragnathidae; genus Metellina; species Metellina segmentata. The sequence continues at coordinate 25,961,409 of OX375884.1, forward strand.
TCGATGTCGATGTTTTTGTAACATCGATGTTTATACTTGTCGGTGTTTTTACGTTATCGATGTTTTATTTTTGAATGAAAAAAGTACCGTTATAAAAATTTAAAAATAACCAAGTACCATAATTTTTATAATCAGCAAATTGAACATACTTTTAAACCAAAGTGGCCAAGGGTGAAGGGTCTGAAAAGTAGGGTTGCGACATCGATGTTGATGTTTTCAAAACATTGATGTTTTATAAAAAACATCGATGTATTGGAGCCGATGTCACATCACTAGTTGTTAAACCAGTTTTAAGAAATGGAGGAAAAAAGTTTAAATACACTGAATTTTAAAAACATCGATGTTTTGCTGTCGATGTAGCATCACTAGTTGCTAAACCAGTTTTAAGAAATGGGGGGAAAAGTTTAAATACACTGAATTTTAAAAACATCGATGTTTTTGGGGCGATGTATTATCAGCATCGATGTTTTAATTTTGAACATCGATGTTTTGCTGTCAATGTAGCATCACTAATGGACATCATTAGTTGCACGAAGCACATCAAGAGGGTATTCCATTGCTTGCCATATTCGTTGTAGCATACGCTCATTAATTGTGGCAATGGCATTCACGATATCTTTAACATAACCCCAATAGAAAGAAGCCGAAGGGAGTGATATATGGTGAACGAGGTGGACAGTGATTTGGGCCACACCTTCCAATTCACGGATCTAGAAATGTTTCATTTAGGAACCCACGAACATGCAGACCCCAATGTGGTGGTGTATCGAACATAGGTACGGGACATCAATCTAAAGCAGAGGATCACTGATGCCATTGCCACCATTAATGAGGGTACGCTACAGCAAACATGGCAAGAAATCGAGTTCCGTCTTGATGTGGTTCGTGCAACTAATGGTGCCCCTATAGAAGTGTACTAAATGAGGCAAACAAAAACCCTTGAATATATACGTCTCATTTTGTAATAATTTCTACTTATCTGTCTTTTCATTTGCCTTTGTAATAAATATTTGAAATTGTAAAGAGTCTTTATAGACACCCTGTATATATAGTAGCGTAACCTTCCACTATGAAGTACTGCTTGGTAGACAATATTGCACTGTTTTTCACACGTTCTGATAAGATATTATGTAACATAAAAAAATATTTGACATTCGTTTTATTATATTTGAAAAAAGTTTTTTAAAGATCCGAAACCAACCCTTTCAAAAGTAGGGGGTATTTGGACTCCAACAGCCTATCCTCTGACTGGTACATAATAATAAGATTAATCTAAGGATAGTTGAAACTAATTGTTCTCGGAATAAAAACATGTCCTTTTTTTATCCATAATACTAAGTACAAGAGTGTAAAGATAGGATATTTTATATTTGGTTAAATTAAGTTAAACATTAATACATGTTTGGGTATATTAAAATAAAAGATAATACATACATAACTTTTTACCTTCAAAATGTTTTAGTATATACACATTAATTCTTGTTCCTTTCTGTAATAAACTCGTGTTCTCACTCATGATTGTACTGTACCCAATTGGGGACATTATCCCCAAAGGTACGCATCTTTTTAAATAAAAATTTGTAACGCATTAAAAAAAATGTTTTTCAAAACAAAATTTTTCAAAATTATTCCTGAGTCTTAAAGTACTATAAACAGCACACATGCATTACGATACATCGTCGGCCTACTCTAAGTCAAAATTATCACGATTAAATATAGCTTTTTTTAGACCAGAATGTGATGATCTTTAGACTGGCGAGGTTTCCCATTTTTTCTCGGTTAGAAGATTGGATTTCTCCTCGGTAAGGTAATTTTAACTACCATCGCACAAGAGCAACACAACGGGCTATTGATGACGGTCCTGGATAAATCCCCTAAGGGAAAGATTCGAGAACAACACCACGTAATTTTGAACCACGATTTCTCCTCGAAAAACACACTTAGTGAGTAGAATTTTTCTCTTAGTTTTCAGATAACTGTTTTAAGATTTAGTGTTTCTCTTTTAGCCGACGAAATTTTCTGTACGTGCATGTCATTTCGATGTGTTGTTTGTTAGCCTTCTTGGTAATAAGAATTTTTTCCAAAGGATTCTATTCTAAGGAAACAAGCAAAATAATCTTCACAAAAAATTATATTCTAAGGAAACAAGCAAAAAATTTTTACAAAGGATTATATTCTAAGGGAACAAGCAAACAAATCTTTACAGAAGATTCTATTCCAAGGAAACAAGAAAAAAATCTTTACAGAGGATTCTATATTCCCCAAGGAAACAAGAAAAAAATCTTTACAAAGGATTCTATTCCAAGGAAACAAGAAAAAAAATCTTTACAGAAGATTCTATTCCAAGGAAACAAGCAAAAAGAAATTTACAAAGGATTCTATTCTAAGGAAACAAATCTTTACAGAGAATTCTATTCCAAGAAAACAAGCAAAAAAATCTTTACAAAGGATTCTATTCCAAGGAAACAAGCAAAAATAATTTTTACAGAGGATTCTATTCCTAGGAAACAAGCTAGCGTAGTGTGGAGGGGTGCCAGTGGTGTGTGACCTCGTCATCTCACATTAGTTAAAAAATTACGTGTTATTGTCCTCGGATCTTTCCCTTCGGGTTTAATCCCGGACCGTCACCAATAGCTCGTTGTGTTGCTCCAGTGCGATGTTAATTAAATACCTACCCTACAGGTTTAAAGAATCAATGGTTTCTTCATAAATAGGTAATGGTAATAGTAATTTTAGTTTACGTCGTCCTTGAGCAACACAACGGGTTCTTCAGAAATAGGTGATTATTTAATAAACCTACAAAGTGCGTTGAAAGGTAAAAGTAACACTACACTTTTCGCAATAGCAGTTAACGCCTGTTATCGTAAAGTAACAGTTTTGCCAATGCCTAGAGGTTTTCCTGGAACGGGGAGGAAAATGGTGCCAAAGTCATGGCATGTGACCCTTTTTCGTTAAGTGAGGGAGAGGCAGAACATATGGCCCTTCTGTCCCCCCGGGGGGGTTATCAGTTTCTATCTTCACTTAAGCAATTCTCGTGTGTGTGTTGTCACTTTTCTCCCCTACTTTCTCTTTCCGAAATTTGAACCTTGCAAGCATTTCACATAGTTCACAGTTCCTAAAAATTACCTTTACGAAGCTCCGATTTACTTTTAAATCACCTTCGAATCGGAACACTTACGTTTTACTCATAAGCATCTTTTTTTAACCCACCAAGTGGTTTCGACGAGATATCTCGTTTATCAATATTTGATCAATTTTGCTCATAACGAGAAATCTCGTCCTCAAGATGTTGACGATTTTTTTTATGGTGATGAGATCAAGTTCTGGTCAGGTTTGCTAATGACGAGGTATCTCGTCGAAACAACCACCAGGAGGGTAAAGAGATAATGAAACTGTGTGTAACGCGTTTGACTGCTCGTTTCATTTTATCCGATTGTCTTGTTTTTACTCGTCATCGTCAGTACTTTTTTAATAACTCAATTTGAAACTTGCAAGGTGGTGGGTATGTATTTTAATTAACGTCGCACTGAAGCAATACAACCGGCTATTGGCGACTGTCCGGGATCAAACCCGAAGAGAAAAATCCGGGGACAACATCACGTAATTTTGAAACACGGCTTGATGACGATGCAAGGTGGTGTTAGAAAATCCCATCCAAATCTTTTTATATTTGATACAGCATAGTTTTTTAAATTTCATGCAATGTTTTTATCTATCATAGCTTTTAAACATCATACCACATTTCATCTGCTTTAAATTAACATTATCATCAACATTTTTGAATTACCATTTTACTAATTTATACCTTGATGACATATTTTAATACGAAATATACTGTTTCCCATTCTTGTTTATTGTTTTAATTTTACTTTTGTGTTAATGCACCCACAAGACTTCAAATCTACACTTTATTGTCGTCTTGACTACTATTTTGAATATTTTACCGGTTTTATTGAATTGCTAACCTACTCTTTTTGCTCCCGAATGACTTTAAAAAAATATTTGTTTTCCAATAGCTTAATGATACTTGGTAATAAAAATAATACTAATAATTAGTTATATGGGTATTATTAAAACGAGAATTACTTGAAATTATTTCTGAACACACGTGCCACGCGTTCAAAAATGAATCCGTAGAAATTGAATAAATCTTACACAATTCGAGCCGTTTCACCATTAGTAAGGCACATCAGCTGAAAATCGCTGGTTTATACCACTAGTTTTCTGTAGTTGAAAACAAAAAAGGTCCTGGTTAAATAAAGTTATCAAACGAGGTTAGAAATCTTTAGGTTCTCGGTCCAGAATATTATTTATATGGATATCATTTATAGGAATATAACTTGAATTTATTTATGAGCATACTTGCCAAAAGTTCAAAACTAAATCGTTGAAATTAAATAAATATTACACAATCTAGACCGTTTCACCATTCGTAAGGAACACCAGTGCCAGTCTTACGAAACCCGGTTGAAAATTGGTGCTCTATAGTAATGGGTGGGTAGTTCAAAACAAGACTGATCCTGGTTGAATAAAGCAGTCAAACGAGTCTAGAAGTGTACAGGTCTCGGTCCAGAAAAAGATGGTATTGATGAGAGAAATACCTACGATATCGATCAATGAAGTCGTAGATATACCACAACTTCAGTTCAAAAGTATACATAATGGCAGTTTCTTAGAAAAATCCCCAATACATAAATATGCCTAATACTGAAATCCAACTTGGATGAATTTGGTAATACCCCTTTTACTAATATTGAATCAATATATTTAACTAAAGGAAGCGTAAACCTTTTTCACACTACAAACGAAAACGTGCCATTTGCTTGAGAAATGGTAAAATGCTCATAGATATGTCTGAAAACAGTCAACAAATCAATTATCGTCCTGTTCATTTGGTATTAAGGCCTTTTGATTGGATTAGAAAGACACCGGGTGAGAAAATTGGGCCTCGAAATTATTTTCCAAACACCTGCCTTGAATATTTAACTAAAAGAAGCGTAAATCTTTTTCACACGACAAACGAAAACGTGCCATTTGCTTGAGAAATGGTAAAATGCTCATAGATATGTCTGAAAACAGTCAACAAATCAATTATCGTCCTGTTCATTTGGTATTAAGGCCTTTTGATTGGATTAGAAAGACACCGGGTGAGAAAATTGGGCCTCGAAATTATTTTCCAAACACCTGCCTTGAATATTTAACTAAAAGAAGCGTAAATCTTTTTCACACGACAAACGAAAACGTGCCATTTGCTTGAGAAATGGTAAAATGCTCATAGATATGTCTGAAAACAGTCAACAAATCAATTATCGTTCTGTTCATTTGGTATTAAGGCCTTTTGATTGGATTAGAAAGACACCGGGTGAGAAAATTGGGCCTCGAAATTATTTTCTAAACACCTGCCTTGAATAGCCAAATGCCATAGAATCCAACCAATCAAATACGCGTGCCTGATACACACTGGATAATTCGTTTACTTCAACTGTTACATTACATGTGTAAAAGTTGTCAAGTGATTACGCTGCCTAACAGCACTGCCAGTGGATATAAATGAAACTTATACTATACATTCCACGTAACACAATACCATAAAAAACCAACCAATCAAATACGCGTGCCTGATACACACTGGATAATTTGTTTACTTTAACTGAAAATTACATGTGTAAAAGTTGTCAAGTGATTACGCTGCCTAACAGCACTGCCAGTGTATACAGATGAAACTTATATTATACATTCCACGTAACACCAAATTTCTCAGTGAATCCTTCCGGAGAGTGAATCCATCTGTCAGGGAAGATTTGTGTGCGGCCCCAAAATTATTTTTCAAAACCTGTGCCTAGCAAGGCCAAATATGGCCCTTGCGCCATAAAACCCAACCAACCGGATACGTGCTTGATAGATACTAGAGAATTTACTTACACTGTTACGTTACACGCGTAAAAATTGTCAAGTGATTACGCTGGTTAACAGCAGACTGCAAGCGGATTATAGAGATAAAACGTATACACTTCACGTAACACACGAGATTTCTCAGTAAATCCTTCGTGACATATGACACAGTGGGTACCTTTCTGATATATGTCTGGAGCGATAACTCCTAACCCACTTTCTTAACTTCGAACCAAATGCCACTACTCTGCACTTATTTCTTGAATCCTCAAGAAAAATGCTTCTTTTCAAAATTAAATGTACAGAACTTGTGAATTTCAGTTCGTGTTGAAGTAATTGCGTGGCTGGTGATAATGCGGGCACGTATTTTAAGACGATGACTTTTTGCAACATTTCCCAATGCATAGAAATTCTGTTCGTAATCTAACGATTGTAGAAATATACTTTTAAGGTGACGTTTAGTGCTTTTGATTTTTAGGACATTTTCGAGATTTGTAGGGCATTTTGACTCATTTTTCAAGGGACATTTTCCAGTCAATTTATGAGATTTTTACGCCCACTTTTTAGTTATTTTTCGACTTTTTTGGTCAAGTTCGGTCATGTTTTCGAAATTTTTGCTGTATTTTTAGTTTTTTGTTGTTTTTTTTTAGGGCATCTTTCGAGATTTTTAGGGGCAATATTTAAATTTCTAGGGCATATTTCGAGTTTTTAGTAAACATTTCCCAATGCATAGAAATATTCTGTTCGTAATCTAACGATTGTAGAAATATACTTTTAAGGTGACGTTTAGTGCTTTTGATTTTTAGGGCATTTTCGAGATTCCCAATTCCCGAGGTTAAAACATTCCCAATTCGCAATATTTATATGCGGTTTCGTTTTTACTACAAACCACATTACGAGACTTCCCAGCCTCTGGCGTCAAAAATAAATCCATGATCTAACCTTTAAACTAAAACGAAACCTTTTACGCTTTTCTAGAAGTGGATGATTCACCGATGAAAATCTACTAAATACAAGTATCTAATCAAAATAAAATCTACTAAATTGTGGTGTCACTTTTTTTATTAGATCGACAAAATTGGGGATTGGATAATAAACAATTAAGAGGTGCAGTTGAGTTTACCAAGAATGAAACTAACCTTAAAAACACAACAATGATAAAACAGTACATGATGTTAAAAATCGAAAATAATTCAAATAGACTAGATTTCAAAGTCATTCATCTTCATCAAATGAAAATGACTGTATGCTGGAGCTATGTATAATACTGTTAAATAATTGCAGGCTGCGTTACTTCAAGGAATAAAACTACCCTTAAAGCATTGAGTCAACAACAGGCAGTTCATGAAGTGGAAAATTAGATACGTTAAAAAATGGCTTTTTTTTGTTTCAAGGTTATAAATTCTTATCTACCATAAACGATTGCTTGTAGGTTCAATGATAATAACAAGCAGAATATGAAATTTCAATTGAATTGAGTGATTCTGAACAATTTGGTGGGTAGAGCAGAGAAGTTTCAAGATTGTATACTTCCACTTAAAAAAATTAAAGTATAATACTTCAATGAAATAACTAAAGCTTTTTCTACTTATGAAAGAACGCAATCAATTTTTACATACCTCTGCATATGAGAATGTAGCTTTTAAGCCACCAATATTAAACTACCATTTAAGTTCTAAGGCAAACCGCACATTGGTCCAACATCAGTTCTACGACACTAAATTGACTCAAATACGTATGCGCACCGACGTGTTTTCGGAACAGAAACGGAATACGCGTGCGCTTGTAGTATGCTGCTTCAGTGTGTCGCCGTGCTAATTATCACGTGAATGACATCAACCTCTTATAGAGAAAGGGGATCCCTCTTGTACCAGGAGCGAAGGCCAGAAAAGGGGGTTTTGGAGATACAAGCCCCCGAGAGCATTGATTTTTTCATTTAACAGAGCTTTAAAGTAACTATCAAAAATGCAAAGAACGCTTTTTTTTAATATTCAGAAAGCAAATGAGTCAGTGAATTAATGAAGAATTTACTAAAAATGAATATTTTTCTACTTATATAAAAGTAGGTAATATTTTTTGGTGAATTTTTAATTAACGTCGTACTAAAAGTAGGAATATTGAATATGATTTTTTCCCACTGACATAAACATCTCGAGTATCTACTTATCGTATGAAGATTCCAAAAGCAACAAAAGAATTTCGATTTTTCCCCTGAGAGTATTGAATTTTTTGTGGACACAGATCTCTCTCTCTTTCTTTAGTTACATTAATATTGCATGGAACGCTTCTCTCTTGTAATATTATGTGTAAACAAATGAGCCATTAAATTATGAAGTATTTATTAAAATAATCCTTTACTGGCGAATTATGAAAGTAGGAATGCTGAATATGATTCTTCTCAATTGACATAAATTGACAATTGACATTTTTAATATTCGTTAAGCAAATGAGTCAGTGAATTAATGAAGAATTTACTAAAAATTAATCTTTTTCTACTTATACAAAAGTAGGTAATATTTTTTGGTAAATTTTTAATTATCGTCGTACTAAAAGCAGGAATATTGAATATGATTTTTTTTCCACTCACATAAACATCTCGCATATCTACTTACCGTATGAAGACTCCAAAAGCAACAAAATAATTTCGATTTTTCCCCTGAGAGTATTGAATTTTTTGTGGACAGAGATATCTCTCTTTCTTTAGTTATATTAAAAATGCATAGAACGTTTCTCTCTAGTAATATTATGCAAACAAGTGAGTCTTTAAATTAATGAAGTATACATTAAACTAATCCTTCACTGCGAATTATAAAAGCAGGAACACTGAATATGATTTTTCTTCGCTGACATAAACATCTCACGAATCTACCCACCGTATGAACACTTCAAAAGCAACAAAGGAATTTCGAGAAGCAAATTTTATATTTTGCGTAAGACCGTTTACCTGGCATAGCGGCCAAAGCGTTTGTCTGCCGCTCAGTAGGTGTCCAGGTTAGCTCGTGTCCCTGTTATGAAGCAACGGTGGCTTGCCCAGTGGGAGTGCATACACAAATAGCCACCAGTTAGCCCCTTGTGGTGCCGAAGAGATCAGTGGCCTAGCATAAAAAATATGCATGTTTTGCTTTGTGTAGAACTGTTATAAATATTTAGTGAACCTAATCATAGTAAAGTGATTTCTATACTCGGATCAACCTGGATCTACCCTTACAAGTTATTTGGTCTACATATATAGTCTTATCCCTTACAGTTATTTAGTCTGCATGTCTTATCCCTTAGTTTTAAGTTATTTAATCTGCACAGTCTTATACATACAATTATAAGTTATTAAGTCTGAATGGTCTTATCCCTTTATATTCTCACTTTTTAGTTATAAGTCATTTAGTGTCTGAATAGTATCATTCCTTCAGACTTATCCTTACAGTTATACAAGTTATTTAAAACCTACATATTTTTCTTTCTTACAGTAAAAGTTATTTAGACAACATATTCTTATTCCTTGCAGTTATATTATTTAATCTACATAGTCTTATCCCTCACAGTTGAGTTATTTAGTCTACTCTTATCCCTTACAGTTGTAGGCGGCGCAGGTTCAATTCCTATCAGGTGCATCCCTCCCTGTGTGTATTTCTCTCTTTTAAATTCCATATTTTTCTTCCTTACAGTTAAAATTTATTCAGACAACAAATTATTTTCCCTTGTAGTTATATTATTTAATCTACATAGTCTTATACCTCACAGTTGAGTTATTTAGTCTACATAGTCTTATCCCTAACAGTTGAGTTATTTAGTCTACTCATATCCCTTACAGTTGTAGGGACCAGATCCCTATCTTTGGTTCAGGGACACAAAGTTTTTCCAACTTGCCTAACATGTAACAAACCTCCCCAAGTCATCTGACCTGTTTTGGTCTGGCAAGAGAAGCTCTCTACAGAAGTCCTCATCTAGTGTTGGACTTGAATGAGCTCGGACTTACGGACTTGGTATAGCTGTTTAACTAGACCTTAAGGAATAAGTAAAAGCAAATAAGGATTATCAAATACAGAGTGTCATAAAAGTTCCCGTACTGACGATTCGTGAATTTATTATACAAAAACAACAAACTTTCAAACAATTATTTTTATGCTAATGGTAAAAAGCACTTTTAACCTAACGCAGGAAAAAAATTGAACTGACATTTTATAATAAATGTTCAAAATTTCCGCCCTTTTCTTTGAGGCAAAGCTGAAATTGTTTACGCATGTTTTTAGAAACGCGTTTCAAGATGCTGGGAGTGACTTCTTGTATCCTTTGAGCAAAGGCAATTTTCAGATCAACTATTGTTTGGTGATTATTTTCATTAACTTTGTTCTTCAAATATCCCCACAGCAAAAACTCAGGGATGCTCAGATCAGGGGAACGAGGTGGCCAAAGGTTTCTTGAGATGAGTCAATCGCAATACCATCGGCAATAATAAAGCCGCTTCTCATTGTCCGGTGGCTTAAGCTCCTGTAACATTTTTACACGAAAAGCACGAAAATGCAAAGCTCTTTAAGGCTTATGTATCGATCCCTGTGATGTGCCCATTTGTTGCGACAAACGCCTCAAGGATTGATGAAGGGATTGCAATATCCTCCGTTGAGTTTCTTGCACAAAGTCTGGTGTAACGACTTTCGGTCTTCCACTCCTGTGTTTTGTGTTCCATCGAACCAGTCTCAAGAAATCGCCGAACGAGTTGATATAGCGTATCATTACTCGGTATTGCATCATTTGGATATTTATGTCGCCAAATTTCTTTACATCTTTCATATGATTTAAATTCAAAATAAGCCTCAAACAGCGCAATTCTCTGATGCATAATAAATTCATCTTGCAATGAAGAACAAAATGACGTGGAACTTTATTATCGCACAACTTGAGCGCAAAGAAAACCAAACGATAAATATTAGACTCGATAAAACTATAAGCAGACAATAAAATTCAATAATTAAAAAAAAAACACGGGCGACAATTTTTTAAAGTTTGAGTACGGAAACTTTTAGGATACTCTGTGTAAGATAAAAGACAACAAAATTTTTTATTATAGTAGGACCCAGACCTTCATTTGGCATAAAAATTGCGTTTCCTAATTTGAGTCGAGACGCATTCGATGCTCTAGGATGGGCCAGCGACCTTGCCTTAGAGTGACCTTCCACCTCAACTTCCCCCGATAGAGGGTGAATTTCTTTCCCCTTTTCTCCCCAGACTTCGCCACCCCGTTTCTTCGTTCAATTACGACTTTTTCTGCCCCAGGGAAAGACAAGACTTTCGGGGTGAGACTACCCCAATTTCAAACTCCCGACCACAAGGGCATGTACACCAACTGAACAGAAACCTTTTTCGATTGGACAAAAACAAGAGGGTATTTGGTTTCGGAGAGAGAAAAAGAGGGGAACTGGTATTGAGAAGAAGGAATGCGCAGAATCGAGAATTTTTAAGAATCTCTCGAATACTTGGCATTTGATTATTTTAAAGTATAGACAGATTTAATGTGCACGACGGTCTTTGGTCGGATCGAGTTTCTCTACCAACTGGGCTACCGAGTATATCTAAGTGCGAATGAGAAATTTCTTGTGCTTCCTAGTCTGAAATTTTGTTTAATGAGTTGCTTGCTTATTTGTAAAAAGTGTTGCACTTGCCAAATGCAGTTAATTTTACTTCTATGCATTTCTATGCACAGGAATTATTATGTGAATTAAAATAATGACAGTATATGAAAAATTAGCGTGCATAGAAACTATCTACTTTTGCTATGTTATCAAAAATTTTGACTACATTTTATGTAATTACCACAAGTCAATATTTTGGACCAAATTTCATTTTTAAACTCTTTAGTGGAAAACAAACAAGCCTGCTCAAATTTTATAAAACAATGCGATAATAAATTTAAAACTTTGTTTTGAAAGTCCACTGACCCTTTATCTGACAAAAAAAAACTTTTTTTACTCTAAAGCTGTTAAAAATCATTAGTCATTCATAGTTAATTTTCAGATGAAAAAATATAAGCATTTTGGCAGTGTATAATCATTTAAACAGATTACAATGACTATTTATCATCATGAAAACAAGCATTTAGTGTCTGAAAAAATGTCAGTTGACGAGTTTCAGGTCGAAGTCGATAATGTATCATACCTTCTCGAGAAAAAGGGCACAACTCGAAATACAGACTTTATTTTTTTTTTAAACATGAATTGGATTCTATTAAACTTGAACGATCCATGGATATCAAATCAGGAAAGCGATTAATTTCTATTCATGATGCAACGGAATGCTAGCATCGAAATGTAAATAATGCTGCAATATTTTCAACTTTCTCATGAAAATGAAATGAGGCGAGTCATTGATTTGAATTTCAGATGTACAGAAGTTCTAGATTTTCGAATCGAAAGAGATGTAAATAATACTGAAATATTTACAATTTAATCTTGGCTCTCTTGGGTAATTTCCTTTTTTGAATTGTTTCACTCTTTCGAAAAGGTGCTATGCGTGTAAATCCAGTCAAACTTTCGATAGTTATTCCATGACTATTTTTGCTTTAAAATAATTAAATATGGAAAAACAACAAACTATTTTATTAAACTTGAAAAATAAAATTGGGCAAGCCATTATAATTTCTATAAACAATGTAATGGAGTTATATTATTTTCTAACTGAGCTGGAATAATGTTGAAATATTTTCAACTTTGTCTTGACTCTCTTGGGAGTTTTTTTTTTTTTTTCGAATTGTGTCACTCTCCAAAGAGGTGCGATAAATCTATAGTCAAATTTTGAGTTAGCTTTTATCAAATAATTCTTATTACACTTTAAAGTAAATAAATATTGAAAAACGAATTTACACATAGCAAACTAAAAAAAAATTGAAGCAAGACATTAATAAGGAAAGGTATGGTCATTTTTAATAAACGTCGTTCTGTAAGACATTAATGTAACACAAAAATAATTTAAGCAAAATTGTTATCCCAAGTATATATACATTCTTTTTCAGCAAGTAATTTATTTTCCTCGTGTTTGTTCATAATTTGAACGATCAAGGACACAGAAAGAATTTATTATCCTATTCTGACTCACTGGAAACAAAACAAAACCTACTGAAAACAAAACAAAACCTACAAACGATAAAAGTAACTGTTGCCAACTTTGATTTTAAAAACGAATAACAAAATTATTTTTCCCACAGCTGTGAGCAAGCACACGTTTTAAAGTCTTTGTTTTTAGCATCCCACACAGTAAAATTGAGTTCTATCTACTAAAGAGGTTATCCTTTTAAATACAGACTGCAAAATATCAAAAATCCCTATAATTTTATAACCGTAGCGTGACTTTAAGACAAAAACTTGAACACACATCTTTCATTGAAGCGTTGCAAATGAAAGTAAGAAAGTAACGCATTGCTCGCGAAACATACAAACACAATAACACATGATTGTAACGATTAATTTGCTTCAAGACTGTCAAAAAAAAGAAATGCTATTGTTTGCTTTTCTTTTTCAAAAAGTATTGCAAATTTTTTATAAGGGTCGAAAATTACAGAAGCATAGCTGTACACATATATTCGAATCGAGAGTATGTATTTGCATCGGTGCTGTCAAAGCAATCCTTTGTTGATAAGTTTACCCACGTGCGATTCACCGCCAAATCAGGTAACCCCGGCAAACACTGACAGAAACTTGCAGAAGCCGAATTGTATCAAAACAAAGTTCATTTTCGACAAATCTGTCACTTTAAAGTTACAGCAAAAGCGAATAGCGGTAAAATGACGGAGTCAAAGTCAAGATTCCTTACCGTTTCCTCGAAAATCTCGAACGGCGTTAGTTTGTGGCCGTTTATTCCATTCGTGTTGCCGTTGCAGTCGGACATTTTGCAGTGACGGGACGGCCCGGCGAGGAATCAGTATGAGCTGACCGAACCGACGGGCATGTCTAAAACCACCTGTTCGTCTGCTTACTCTGTTTCATCCCTATCTGCACTCGCGCAATCTGGGCGTTGTCCGTAGCTCGGCCTTCCCCTTTTTGTTTGGTTCTCATTCGACGACGGCTGCTCGACATCAGAGCTGCTATGAAAGAAAGTCTTTGATGACACATTTGGGCACGCTATTTGAAAACTTGGTTTCGCTTCTGGATCCGTCACCCGGGCGCAATCAGAACCAGTGAATTCATCAGAGGCCGGAATTAAAAAATGGTATGTTTCAGAGAGGCGGACTGGATTCTAAAATCTACTCAGGTAATTTTTGCAGAGTTTGTAAGATAAGTCTGGTGAGACTTGGTACGCAATTTTAAAAATTCGTTTCCCTAGTTTCCACCAATCGTCCTCAGTTAGAACCAGAGAATTCGTCAGGTACTGAAACAAAAAATGGTATCTTTCAGAGGCGAACTGGCTTCCAAATTTTTCAGCGAAAACTTTCGAACTTCGCATGTCAAGATTTTTTTTTTATCAGGTTAATAAGCTTTTGATGACAAATTTGGGCAAGCTATTTGAAAACTTGATTTTGCTCCTGGATCCGTAACTCAGGCTCACTTAGAACCAGTATAAACCAGTAAAAAAATGGCATGTTTCAGGGGTAGACTGAGATCCAAAATATACTCTGGAAATTTTCGAACAACTCAAAATTTGTCTGGACAGTCTGATGACACATTTGGCCTCGCTATTTGAAATCATATTTTCCCTTCCGTCACTGCTACTCACTTAGAACGAGAGAATTTGTTAGGGGCTGTAACAAAAAAATGTCATCTGTTTCAGGCTCGGACTAGGTCCCAAAATTTACTCTAGAAAATTGTGAGCGGTCCTTTTTTTTTAAATTTGTTAGATTAGAAAAAAGTGTTTGATGACAGATTTGGCGCGCAATTATAAAAATTGGTTTCCCTAGTTTGCATCACTCGTCCATACTTAGAACCTGATATCTCGTCAGGGGCTGAAACAAAAAAATCTGTTTTAGGGGTGGAACTAGGTTTAAAAATTAAAAATTTACCCTCGAAAATTTTGAATGGTCCTCTCTTAAAATTCGTTAGATTAGAAAGTGTCTGATGACAGATTTGGTAGGCAATTTCAAAAATTACTTTCCCTAGTTTCCATCACTCGTCCGCTTTTAGAACCAGATAACCCGTCATGGGCTGAAACAAAAAAAATCGCTTTCAAGGGTGGAACTGGGTTTAAAAATTAGAAATTTACTCTGGAGTATTTTGAACGATCCTTTCTTAAAATTCGTTAGATTAAAAAAAAAGTATATGATGAAGGATTTGGTAGACAATTTTAAAAATTGATTTTCCTAGTTTCCATCACTCTTCCGTACTTAGAACCCGATAATTTGTCAGAGGCTGAAATAAAAATCTGTTTCAGGGGGTGGGGGGTGGAACTGGGTTCGAAAATTTATTCTGGAAATTTAGAACGATATTTTCTTAAATTCGTTAGATTAGGAAAACAAAGTGTTTTATGACATATTTGGCACTCAATTTTAAAAGTTGGTTTCCCTAGTTTTCATCAACCGTCCGCACTCCGAACCACATAATTTGTCAGAGGCTGAAATACAAAAAAAAATATGTTTCAGGGGTGGAACTGGGTTTAAATATGCATTCTGGAAATTTTGAACGGTCCTTTTTTGACAGTTTTTGATAACGTTTCGCTTGTTTCCATCACACATTTGCACTTAGAAGCAGAGAATTCGTCAAGGACTGAAAAAAGAACCGCATCTGTTTCAGGAGCGGATTAAGTTCCAAAATGTACTACTCTGAAAATTTTTTAACGATCTCTTTTTCAAATTTGTTTGGGGTCGTGGTAGCCCGGTTGTTAGAGTAGCGGATTAGCAACATGAGGGTTACGAGTTCGAAACTCTGTCCAACCGAATACTGCCGTGTAAGTGGGGGATGGTGCATGTTGAATCTGTTGTGGTCCACAAAATCCCCGCGTTAGTTTGGACAGCCCGGCTCGGGTTTTGACTTAATCATCTGACCCCGGTTCAAAATTACGAAGTGTTTTCCTGTGACGTTTTCCTTTGGGATTGATCCCAGACCGTCACCAATAGCCTGTTGTGTTGCTCCTGTGACTTAAATTCCACTACGCACCTATCATATTTGTTTACGTGCATAAAAAAAACAATGCTCAGGGAGACAGTTTGAAAATCAGAAGAATGTCAAAAAATCTCAATCGGAGAAAAACACATTTTTGCCGTCCTACTGCTATCCTATTTGCTATGTGTTTTTTATTGTCAATGTAATTTACTCAAACATTTTTGGATTTAAGACACTATTTTTGTTATCTACCTATCAACCATATTATAACTATAGAATCCATTGTTTATTAGTGACAACTGTCTTTCTAACTGGAAAAACAGTTCAATTATTCTATAAAGCAATCTCTCCTTGCCTAATGGTACATTATTTTCCTATTGAAAGCCCTACCAGATTTCTAAACGCATCAATGGCTTTGTGGGTTTGCCGATCTGCGAGTTCAATTCCTTCTTGGGTGTATTTCTCTGTTCTGTATCAGCAAAATTTTCTTTTCATGGTTAGGTTCATGTACGTAATGTTGTCTGTCTTGTGTTTGACACAGCTTAGCCAAATGTGGCCCTTGAGCCGTAGAAACCCAACCAACTTAAAGCAACCTCTTGGGAATTTCCCGAAATTCCGGTGAGCCTCCCGATTGCTAGAGAGAGAGCTCTCAGTTCAACCAATGAGAGATATTTAGAGTAAATAAGACAGTTTATCAGAACAAAAATTAAACAAACTTTGGTGATTTCAAGAATATTCCCTCAAACATCAAAATTTAAAAAAAAAATCTCTTTTTGGAAGAGATACGGTGAAACAATCTCATTTCTTTCAAAATACACTCTGAAATGGTTTTTACAATCAGTTTACTTCTAAGAATCTGAACTCGGCGGTGAAATGAAAATAAGTGTTATCAGTGGTGAGATAAAGGTTTATCTGGACCTCTGGCAGAGAAGCACCAAAGCTTCTTTTGAATCTTCAATTCTGGTAATCCCCACATCAGCACTGAGGACCACACAACCAGGCTCTGGGCCTCATATGGATAGGCAATAACACAAAACCAGGCACAGGTCAAAGAGGACCTATGTATGAAATATGTACACTACCCTACAATAATGGACCGACAGCAAGATGTGATGATATAAGGGAAATAATACATGCTGTAATAGGAGGATGCCCCCCCCCACACACACACGTGCTGCAATTACACTAGCAACCCTTCTGGGCATACTTTCAACAAGGTTTTGATACACATCTAAGGGTATTTGTGTACATTCGTGCTGCAAGAATGTCTCCAGCTCAGCTGTGGATTTCGGACGTGGTTCCCTGGTTCGTAAGCGTCGTTCTAACTCGTTCAGCAAATGTTCTATGGGGTTTAGGTCGGGACTCTGAGCAGGCCAGGGAAGACGTTTTACGTCCATATTGATACCACAGCTTGTCAGAGGCTGCAACATGACATGAAGCGTTGTCAACCTGAAAGTAACATTCATCTATTCCATAAAATTGCCAGAGCGTAGGAAGAACATGATTGTCAAAAATGTTCATTTAGGCGTCGGTCTTCAATTTACCTGGAACAACATGCAAAGGTCCCAGGCCATACCACGAAAAACAACCCGAAACAAGTAGTGCGATTTTATGCAAATCCGCTGGAGTCCGGTCTATTATTGTAGGGTAGTGAATATTAAGACCAATGTAGGGGAAGGTGAGGCACAGTAGTTATAGAGTTATGGTAGAGTTATGCTTCAGGTTCACTTTGGCCCGTTTCTTGGGAATTACCTTCTTTTTAGGGTTTGGTCTCTTTTCCTCTTCAATATTGCCTCTGTAATCATACTTTTAACTGGTGTATCACTCAAGATTCGGCATTTCATCAGTCGTCTATTTCTTGCAGTTTTTTGGGATGGGGCTTTAGGGAAAGACCTTACTTTTGCGGAGAAATAATTTCGTTAGCTTGTGAATGTTTCGAATGAATTTACTTAAGAAAACTGCTTATAATGTAAACTAATATTGCATACATCACTTTAAAAGATATGCAAACTTATATGGAGAAAAAGCTTTTGGAAAAATTAACCTATTTATTTATGTCATCATTCATATTTATAGTTAAAAATCTTTAAATTAAAAATGAAGAGCTATAAGAGTAGTAAAATTTATATTGTGAAACACAAGCTTGTTTGTAATGTGTTAATTGGACAAATTATGTATGTAGCAGTGTGCCTCATTACATTTTGTAACACTGTACCCCATATGACATAGCTTGTAATAAAAAAAATTTATGACTACATAATGGGAATTTAGATCATTCACTTTAACTCAACATAACCTAAACATAATTAGCTTTGCTATTAAAATATTATTCATTTTAAAATAGACACCACTCATCAATAAAGATAATTTAATTACAAACACAAAATTTTACTTTTAACATGCAAAAATAGATATTTGGCTATAGAAATGTAACTAATGATATAAATTCTTCCAAAACACATGGACTTCTGGAAAACAGAGTGGCTGACAAGACTGTAAACAAATTGAAGCTAATGTTGTTACCACTTTAAAATTAAATTCACTGTAACACTGTACCCCATGTAACACTGCGCCCCACCTTCCCCTATATGTATGGAATGTGCAAATCAGAGGTGCAAACTTTGGTTGAAAACCAGATCCATTTTGTAGAACTACGGTGAAACAATTTCATTTCGTTTCAAAACTTGAAACGGTTTTTGCAATAAGTTTATTTCTAAGAATCTGTACTCTGCGATGAAATGGCAAAAAGTGTGATATCAGTAGTGAGATAACGGTTTATCTGGACCTCTGTAGTGAAGCATCTAGACTTCTATTGAATCTTAAATTCAGGCAGTCCAAACTAGGGATGCGACATCGATGTCGATGTTTTCAAAACATCGATGTTTTTAAAAAAAAACATCGATGTATTGGGGTCGATGTTTTTGTAACATCGATGTTTATACTTGTCGATGTCTTATTTTTAAATGAAAAAAGTACCGTTATAAAAATTTTAAATTTAACCAAGTAGCATAATTTTCATAATCAGCAAATTGAACATACTTTTAGACCAAAGTGACCAAGGGTGAAGGGTCTGAAAAGTAGGGATGCGACATCGATGTTGATGTTTTCAAAATATTGATGTTTTATAAAAAAACATCGATGTATTGGAGCCGATGTCGCATCACTAGTTGCTAAACCAATTTTAAGAAATGGGGAAAAAAGTTTAAATACAATGAATTTTAAAAACATCGATAGTTTGGGGGCGATGTATTATCAACATCGATGTTTTAATTTTGAACATCGATGTTTCAAAACATCGATGTTCTGCTGCCGATGTTGCATCACTATGTCGTACTTATCGCTCCAGTTTGTCCCACAAATGCTAGATCGGATTGATATCGGGGCTCTGAAAATTTTCGCAGGTCATCTGGTTTGTTTGTTTCCACTGAAAATCCCTTGAAATGGAATTAAATTGTTTATCCGTATCTCTTCTACAAGATTAGATATGTTTTAAACGAACGATTACATCTCTTCTGTTCTTTAAGTTTTCTTTTTTTAGTTTTTAACAGATTTTGGTTCAAATCTCTACTATTATAAAAGGAAGTGTTTGTCTGCGTGTACGCATTGTCCTGAATCTATGGCACTTACAGCAATCAAATTTGGCATACAGGTAGTCCGAAGTTTTTGCAATATTTGTGCGAGCCCGAAGTTTAAAATTCAATCTAGAACATTTTAAAATTAATTTAATGTCATTTAATATAATTATTGTTTTCTTTAGAATGGTAACAGCATAAAGAGATGAAAGATTCTAAATATATTTTTTACATTTCCGTTTGATTTTGCGGAAATCTATATCAGCCGACGAAATAAAGTATTAACTGGATTTATTGTGTTCTTTTTTTCTATCTCCTAAATCCTTAAAGATAGAGTAAAAAATTTCAACGAATTTGAAATCTTCGGAAATTTTCACATTAGATCGATACCTAAAATCATGATTTTCTTTTAATAAATAATTTTTCAATTAAATACTTATATTTTCGCAAGAGATTGCGACGTCACGCCGATTGGATCTCTTCGCAATTCGAATTTAGCCGCATTTGAATAAGCCACATTTGGCCGCAAAGCTACGAATATATATAATTCAATAGGCTACGAATTCCCATTTGGTTTGTGAAGAAACACATCACGGACAACGCCATGGCTGTTATCCAATAGGCTACAAATTCCCATTTGGTTTGCTATTCGTAGCAATCACCGGGGGTTCGCGAGCAGTGGTCACACCTGACCCCACGAAAAGAAGTGTCACGGGCAACGCCGTGCTGGCCACGCAGTGGCTAGTCTAGAATAAAATAGGTGATAGATTTAGAATTATCTGCAGCAGACTATTAAACATGCATCAAGGTTCCACCATTTTTCAGAATTGGAGAACAGTTGATAGTCTTTTCTACAATGATTAAGTTAAACGTTTTACGGAGAAAAAAACTTTAATTTTACATATTTTTATAACTTTAAAAACAAATGCAAAAGTTAATTCTCAAAAGTAAAACTATTGCAGTGCAGAAACACTACCGCTCACTAATAAAACTGATGAGTCTGGAGATGTACCAC
This sequence comes from Metellina segmentata, assembly GCA_947359465.1. Lineage (NCBI taxonomy): Eukaryota > Metazoa > Arthropoda > Arachnida > Araneae > Tetragnathidae > Metellina > Metellina segmentata. Next base: position 25,981,904 of record OX375884.1, read on the forward strand.
CAATATGTCCATAATAGGCTCCCCGACAGCAGTATCCTTAAATCTACCAACTATTTGCAGTCGATTCCATCCATTTCAGTTAAGACTTAATACCAAACTAAATCCATATTCAACTAAATATGACGGTAAAGCAATCGAATATTTCAGTCGGAAAAGTTAGCGCAAATATATTATGCTAACTCGCATGTTACGACCGGTTGTCTTGTCATAACGATCAGTTGAAACTTGCATTTTGCAACATATAATTCTATCTACAATGTCTCTTAGATGAGTGTCAGTATGGCAAAGAAGATAAGTGTTTGCTTAACTCTCCCACGTATTTCGACGAGATATCTCGTCCAAGATCTGTCAAGCAAAGGATATTTTGTCCATCTAGTAGTCCTACCATTTTATGGTCTGGCTAGGACTTAACCGTCCTATTGGTTTTCTTGACGAGGTATCCCATCATTTGCAAAACTGATTAGATCTTGATGAAAGAGGTATCTCGTCATCAGCAAAATTCTTAATCGCATCTAATTCTAATTCTCAACAATATCTTAGTGAAGAGAACGACTTTTGAAGTTCTCAAATTCTGGCGTTTTGCCTTTCCACACACCTTCTGAACTCGCTCTAGTCAAGGGTTTTTCACACAATGTAAAACGACAAAAGCGAATGGCTTTCACCCGTAGAAACGCCTAACACTATGGAATGTTCAATTCATATTTTAAACACATTAAAACCAAACTTACCCCGATTTCCGTATAAATGGTCACACTCACACACCCAAAGTTTGTCCTTTTCCGTCTGAGCAAGACTAATAAACGCATCTTTTTACAAGTCTACTGTAATTCATCGAGATACGTAGTATTCAATGTGCAATACACAGTTCTGCCATGTTTTGGTGCTTTCTGAACTCACCACGAAGTTTGCTGCCCATGTTGAGTATCAACCAATCTTTCTCCACCTAGGCACAGTGTTGCAAAGGGTGGAAAAAACCCGGTTTATTCCCAGGAATAAACCCGGTTTTTTGGGAAAGGAATTTTGAAAACTTCCAAGAATTTTGAAGTTTTGGGAATTTTGAAAATTTTATAATGTTTTGTCTGGAAAATTTTAAACTAATAATTTTTTTAGAAACTCCTTAATAGTTCATAACAGCAATTTCAAACGTGTACTCTTTTCGCGGGCTCTAACATCTGTTTGCATTGACCCTTTCGATTTTAGAAAATTTTTTCGTCTTAAAAAAATAGAATATCATTTATGCCTAAATTTTGCCATCTTGCAATTAACAAAAATTGAAAGGTAAATATTAATGAGATTTTGTGGATATTACTAGTACTAATAGGCGCATACGATGACAGTATTTTTGAGCTAAATTTTTTTTTGTCAATGAGCCATAAGAACAAACTTTTTAAGTGAACCCTTGAGTGCATTCAAACCTTTGCATAGTTCTGATTAAATATTCTGAACCTTTGAGTAATTCTCTGGATTGGCTGTTTCCTATTTATACTGTCATCGTTTTATGCAAATTGATATCCCAGTGAATTAATAAGTTTCTTTGACTAGCTCTTTGAATGTGATTATATTCTAATTTTAAATAGCGATTGATAAAGCTATCTTCCCAACATAAAATCAGGTTTTTACTATGTATAAGTTTAATTGGAAATTTAAAAATCTAATTTGATATTTATTGGAATTCTGAGTATTTTGTTTTTAAATTTTGATTTTGGTGTTTTTACTCAACAGTTTCATGCATGAGCTAGAAACATTGAATTTCATGAGTTCAGATCAATCTATATAAGTATTACTTATAATGCAATCAATGCTAAGAGAAGTTAGTGAATTTTAACCTGCTTTGTTTTGTACCTTTGACAACTTTTAATTGGGAACTCAAGCATTTAAAATTTAATTTTGTGTTCTATTTCATGCTAATGGGATGATTTGTGTTCCATATAATGGTAAGACCAACTTCAACAGTATGGAGTCATTACACATCAGAGTTTGGTCATGGCAATAAAAAGACTGCTAAATGCAGGTATTGCCACAAGAAGTCTGGTACCAAATGCTACTAAGATGGCAAAGCATTTGGAAAAATGCGTTATAAAACCCCAAATAATGTCTTTCCCTATATATATTCTTTGGCAGATGCCCATGAACCTTCAGTTATTGTGGGATCCCAAGAGGTGATAACGGACGTTGAAACTATGTATATGGATCCAGGAGTATCAGAATCTACAAGTAGATCCTCTTGATATTGCGTTGTTTTTTTTCAGCTATTAATTCCTCATAAAAGGCTTACAAGTACCGGTGCCAAATTGAATCATCAGTAAAGCAGAGAGTAAATTGTAACTGCTTTATATAAAGTTAATATAAGAAATGTTTACAAAAGTATTGTTTTTGATGCAAACATTCATCTTATTTTTTGCTGCTAGGTCTCGGAACAAAACCATCACATCAACATTCATCTGGATTTGGATATAAATGCTGATGTTGTTTATACAATAAAAATAAACCGATATTTTCCACCAAAAAAGAAAATTTAAATTTTATTGAAACAATTTTCCAGGTTGTAGTTTTATATATATGGGGTTTTCTCTTTATAGTTTTACTTAGCATCAGACCAAAAGAAGCCACAAAATGTGAAAAAATGGTTGGTTTAGTTTATTCCCAATGTCCTCCAAAGTTCCGGGTTTATTCCCCAAAATTCCCGTGTTTATTCCCCTCTTCCAAAATTCCCGGGTGTTTTGCATCACTACCTAGGCAACGTGCGTAAAGTATGAGGTTTAAAGTTGGATTTTATGTTAATTTTGGGTTTTGTGAAACGTCTTAAGTGAATTATTTGTAAGACGAGAATGGATCGCAAGTACCAACCCGGTTAAATTCTTCACTGCTTTCTGCCCTCAGAACCTTAATACAATCTTTCAAGGTTTTAGTGTGGCAAGGAAATCCGACGAGGATTTTCAAAGGTAGGGTCAGGCGGGGAAATTGTAAACAAGGGGTAACTGTAAACAAGCTATACAAGCGCCCACTTGAAATTCCGAGAAACTAAAAAGTTGTGAAATATGAAAGCTGGTAACCCTGAGGATGTAATATGGTGATCCCATATTTCTTTGAACCACAGCTGATAGCAATCTGTTTAGTTGAAAAAATTGTGGTTGAAAAGTTTGGGTTTTAAAGTTGTTGTGTGTTGCATTTTCTGCTACCCTCCATAATATATTGAAAAATTTGATGTTCCAATTCTTTACTACGGTCAGTTATATTTCTATCGAACAGAAAATCATTGACTTTTCCTTCTGGGAACTTTAATGCACCTCCAGTTGATTGTTTACAATTACCCCATATTTTTCAAGGGACGGGCTAATTGTAAACACTACTTTGTCAATAGTTTCGTTCAATTTGGATGGAAAGCCAATGTGTTTTCCCGTGTAATTTTGTATTTAATCGAATTTAGTAAGTTTGAATTGCGTTTTATTTCATTTTTCGTGTTCTTGGGGATCAGGAAGACTGATTCACTAAAACGTCACACGTATGGTGAAGTTCTTACAACTGACCAAGTACTGTCACGCTTGAAGGAGGCAGAAGAGAAAAAGAACAAAAGAAAGCCGAGTGAGAAGAAAGTGAAATAGCCAGGCGGTAATTAGGAAACCAAGAAAGAAGCAAATGGAAAGTAAAGCAGAACTCGGGGACAACGAGGATGAGGAACTATTGAAAGAACGGTGAAGAGTTTGAAGTTGTCCAAACATTCAAGCAAAATATAGAAGACTAGCTTGTAGGGGAAGTTAAATATTTTGGAGACATTCATGGAAGACATTGAAACGACTACGTTTCTGCTTGTAGGTGTTGAGGGGGAAAGAGAAAGAAAACCCATTTTTTGTATGTATGAAGGGTGCTGTCGTTTCATAAGAGGAGTTTGAGATCACCGGACTCAAATGCATCGACAAAATTCGCTGTAGTTAAAAAAGATTTATTCTATGTTACCAAAGAACCATGTCAAAGAAATTTTATCTACTCAAACCTGTAGCAAAGAAGGCCGTAAAGAAATTTTCCAATTTGAGGGCACTGTAATGTGTAAGATATGTAATGTTTGTTTGTTTTTTGTACCTAAGTTTGTATTTTTCAATTTTTAGTAAGTTTTTTTAAATATTTTAATTTTTTTGTTTTTTACACTAAATACATTCTTTGTTCAGTAAATGTTTGAATTATTTATTCTTATGTAGTCCTGTAAGTTCACCTCATGATCAATGCAACTTTCAAGTGTCCCTATATTTTGCTGGGGTAAGAAGTGGGAGTATTTGGTAAATATAAAGATCAAAACGGGGTTGTTGTAAGCAAGGTATTAGAAGGGTAAAAATACCATTGGAGTTCCTTCTACTGACATGACTATTACTCATGCTGTCACCTGTTCAATATTTAATATCACGAGGAAAATCGTTGTTTACAATTACTCCGATTTTCAGGGGTAATTGTAAGCAGCCAAGTACGGTGTTAAATTTTTTTTAGGAATCTTCGTTCTAATTAAATACCCCAAAGTAGTGACAAGTTACTTTAGTAGTGTGAACAATGTTTAATTACTTTATCAAGAGTTTGAAAATGAACATACAAATTCTGTTTACGATTACCCCGCTTTACCCTACTCACTATTGTATGGTCAGAGACAGCCACGCATAGTTCTATATAAGATCTATATCATAGAAAGGTCAAAATTAGTAAATTAAATTTTCATACAATCAATGGATCCAGTGTTGACATCTTAGAATTTATTTTTTCCGTTTAGGACACATTTGATTTCTTTATACTCAACAGTATTTGGTTCAACCCACTATATATATATATATATAGGTTTTTCAGAATGGCAGGTTTAATCCTAATATTACCATTCAATTCTATCGTCAGATATTGTGAAGTTTTCTGGGTGCTTCCAAAATAACTATCTCTGGACGACAGCTCTCAGAGACGAAGAGGAACGTACTTAGATGCATCAACCACTAGTATTCTGAAATACCCAGGCATGTCGTCTGAAAATTGAATCAAATTGCAGCTTAACCCCAAGGATTTATGTTATAATTGTTGCAGAATTCTTCGATGGTTTCTTGGTTCTTACATACTTTATTAGCAGTTATAAAAGCAACCCTGCATGAGCTTTCTGGCCGAATTTTCCAAATCATTAAATCAATAGCTATTTTTACCGAGGCAAATCTGATAGGACGTGATCTGTATTCAACTATAAAAGAATTTTAAGAAGGTTTATATCGATGAATCGAATTTGAAAGAGGAGTGTTTTAGTTTTTGAGGCTTTTTTATAGCCCCCCCCCCCTACTCGAGTACAGATGTGACTACTTACAACATCACGAGCATAAACAAAGGGCAATTCCCTAGATGCACGGAAACCATAACGAGTGGGGCCACGTGCTTAGTTTAATAATTTATCCCCTTGTTTACCACGTTTGTCAATATTATCCATCAAAATATCATTACATCAAAGATGCTGAATTCCCATTTCTTAATTTTGTCGGAATCTCACTTTGTATATAGCACACACTAATAATATATATTTGAAATACCCAGTAGAAAGGCAAACTCTCTGTATGTGACCATTTATATAAGTTTATGTTTGGCACTTTTTGGACATGCTGTGTGTTCTAAGTTTCTACTAGTAAAAAATATTATTTCCATCAATTTAATACCATGTGCAAGACCCGTCGACTGGAGCGAGTTTACGTGTCGTGTGGAAGTCAAAAAGCCAAAATTGGAGAACCTCTCTCTCTCAAACAACCGCAGTTTTTTTCTTTTCATCACTTTTACATTTCATTTTGAAAAAATTAAAAATGTTCATCTGAGGAGGACTAACAAACTAAAACACTCTTGCAATTTTAGGTGAAATTCGATTCCTAACCCTACTGTACATCCATTTAAATTCAAATTTATTTGCATGAATGTTTAGAAAGTGGATACATATTTTCCCCTCGAATAATTTCGAAAGTTAGCATTGCTATTCACAAAAATTCAATATCATGAAAATAACATTACCATTAATGAAATATATATACATATATATATATATTTTACATATATATACATACATATATATATATATATATATATATATATATATATAAAATATATATATATATGTATATATATATATATATATAGCAGATCCATAACCTCATAAGTTATTTTACATTTGGTAAACTAATTTTCAACAACTGATTTTCAAGACATTAAAACTGTTCATATTACAAAAGAATTTATAGCTAGATTTCACTTATATGAGTGTAACCCAATAACATATTGTTTTTATCATTATTGAGAGAATTTGAAAGTTCTAACAATACTGTAAACAAGACCAAACGAAACATATTGAAATAAGAGTAACAGATAACTTAAGATCATAAAATTTATTTTACTTTTTACAATAATTACACAGCTTTTAATAAATATTTCCAGCTTACAAAACATTTATGTATTAGAGCATATGCATCACAGTTTATACACAGGATATTTATACATAAGGCAATGCTTGTAATTAGCTAATAGTGAAAATACAATAATATTCAGCTGCCTTCTAAAATTCCCGTAAATGTAAAACGATGAGCAACTATGTATTAAGATGAACTAGGAAACACAAAGCCATCATATTTTACATGTAAATGGTAATGACAGTAATAGGATTCTATTATGAAAATGTCTTCAATTTCAAGCAATGTCTATACACTCGTTTTCTACATTTAAAGCATTGTGTAAAGCTAATAGTTCTTTTTTTGAGAGTAACAATAGTTACCACATATTGTCAAATTTGAAGTTATAAGCTAAGATATAGTTTTATTTTTTTGTAACTGTGGCAACTACAAAAATTACTCAAATACAGATCCATTTTACGAATATCTCTGAAATGCTGCATTTTGCAGATGACTGTATGATTAGACATACAAGCTGATGTAAATTGCAGTTACTTTTTGATATTTACAATTATAGCACTACAATAACTGCACTCTTATTAATTGGAAGCTTAAAAGAGCATTTAACTCATATACATCTTATTTTAGTAACAATATCAAAGAGCTCAATACAAACCGAAAATTATACCAAAGCATCACATAAAAAACAAAATCCAATTTTTATTTCATTTTAAAGGTGCTTTTAATGCTCCAGATTTCATAAATCGACTGCCTTTAGCCAGACATACCCAATATAAAAACTTAAGACTCATCTTTTCCAATCAAATATTGAATTACTACATGCATAATTTTTAAAAAGTAAATAATTTTTGCAAGAGCTTCATAGCAAAAAGTGGCTTGAAATAAAAATACCATGCACCAGGGCACAAAGCAAAACTCTGAAGTATTAAAACCCATGAAAGTTCATAAATTATAAATAAGTGCTATATTTATTGTATTCAGAACATACAACTTTCAATTGACTAAGTCAAGTTTCTAGAACTGATAAGCTGAAATAATATCAAAGTTATTTTTATATTTAAATTTTGATTTTCATTTCAATTTATACAGATCACAATTTGCTATCTCAAATTTGAATATTATTCCAATGACTGATTTAAAAATATACGGAAGTTATTTTACATGCATTATAAATGCAAAATTTCAAATATTTGCAAATTATGTTCAATTTGATTACTGTACTTAATCCTCTTCAGAATACAATTAGGATTCATGCACTTTTTGGAAAAGTAAGTTTCAGGAGCATTTTTAGTTTTCCAGTAGGTATTGCAATTTAAATAGAACTGGGTAAAAAAAAATAGTTATTTATTTGTTAGAAAACTAGATATTTTAAAGTACTCATTTTTACAGCTGAAATTTTTCATTTGTTGCCATAATTTAGTTCTTAAGCATCTCTTATTAAAATCTGCTTAAGTGGGCATTATAGGGAAGAAAAGTGGTTTGTACTATATTCATATCTCCTCACTTATTCTAATTCTTGAACAAAGAAAATCAACTATAGCCTTCCTTTTTTCGCATGAACAAATACTATCTATATGTTAACAGTATATATTTCACATTATTTATTGTATTTACTTACAAGATAGATAAGATTTCAAGATTCAGTCGGTCTCAAAGAAATTTTTTTGTAGCAACATCTAGGGGGGATGCTTTAAACTAATTTTTTGTTTGAGTTTCAATTCGTTTTCAACCAATCTCAAAATTTCAATCAATACTTAGCATTATAAATAAGAAATGAAATATACAAATATCATGAATATGTTTTAGCATGTAATAAGTTTCCAAGGTGCTTGAAGCATAACGTATTTCCAGGTGTATGAATCCTGCACTATAAATAATTTGTACATATTAAAGTATTTAACAGAAAATTTATTAAGAATAAAGTCACAAATAGAAGATATTTGGACATTTTATTTTACTCTTTGTTATTACTGTACCGATACAACACTGTCTTTTAGACATGAAATACCATGTTTAAACACAGAATTAACATGCGAATGTTTAAGTTTGATTATCGAGTCAAATCACATCTAAACTATAAATGCAGTGTAAAATTACACAAGATAGAAAGGTACAGCATTTTACTTTTTACGAAAACATCTCATAATGAAAAAGTTTTTCGATACAGTGTTTTAAGATTTTAAAACAATGCATTTCACATACAAAGTTGAAAAGGAAGAAAGACCTTGTGATATGGTATTCTTTTACTAAGAGAATATAATGCTTAGCTGGCAATATACTAACAAAATATCAATACATTCTTTTTTGAAGGAGAAACTATTCTACCATATTTACTATACATAACATGTCACTCTAGTACAACACAGGACAATTTTACACCACACAAGATATTCACAGCTCTACATTGTGCATATTTCCAGTTGTGAATTCAAAAACTAGAGTAAATATTTAAAAAAATCAGTTTTATTTTACAAAATGCCGATTTAAATTATAAACATTTAAAGTATGAATTTATACCAACCGTTTTGAGTATATTATACATATTTTCAAGTGTAGCAAATGAAATAAATATTTTAGTTTAAACAATGTTAATATTTTATAATAAACATGTAATAAATTACTAATTTTAACACAACAGTGGATTTATGACTTACAGAGAGTAAAATGCAAAACAATTATCAGTCTACTTTGCAGAAAGTTTTAATCTGCAGAGCTGTGAAATGGATCACATGGTTTGATATTTACATAAAACATAAAGCTTTCGCTAATAGGAAAAATTATGTACAATGACAAAAAATATTTTGAGCGATAAGGTGTTGCAGAACACAAGGGAAAACATCAAACTCACAAAATTTTTTTTATTTTCAATTTATCTGCAGAAGCTCTTTGGCACTGGCACTATCAACAAATGAAGACTTTTCAGATAACATCACCAAACATCAGCAATCATTCTTTTACACTGGTCATATAAAAAAAGTTGTATAAAAATTGCATCGGTGGAATTGAAAAATGGTGAACATACAATTTCAATTGAGACCAATTGTTTGAAGTTCCTTATTAAAAGACAAGAAATAAACCAAAGAAGCACCAAGGAAATAGTTTTAGTGGAACTCACCACAACAATCTTACAGTACATAGTTTTACATGCCAATGAACATTATAATATTACTACACATATATCACATGCTAACATTAAAAAACCTGAGGTTCAAAAAAGGTTTGCATAGATATGAAGTAAAAAATAAGTTCATGTGATTTCCACACATGAAAAATAGAAAGACAATGTCTTCTTAATGAAGAAATTATTCAATCAATTATTTGGTATTGCATTAGTGGGTAAAGCATGTTCTATTAGAAGAATCAAGTTAACATTCCATGACACATTACTCAAAAGTGCTACTGATCTTACAATCCAGACTAGTCGGTACCAGAAAGAAAAAACATTTACCTATTGACTACAAAAATACATACATTGAAAGAATGTGAAAAAAGTTTCATATAAAGAAATATAAATAAATAAATAGCTCCATTAATCACAGTGTTTAGTTTCAAAAGAAACAATACTCAGTAAACAGTTGAAAATCATTCCTATGTCAAAAATGAATATATCTAAAAGGGTAGATTGACTACATCTATTAAAAGAATTAAAATTATTCTACAGCTAAATTTACAATGAAAACTTTGCAACAAGATGCTAAAATTTTCAACTAGTCTGATTTTCAAAAAGAAATAATTAGTACATTTAAAAAATTTAATTCATTAATAATAAAAATAGGGACTTTCCGTAGAATTGCTTAAAAATCCATTTAAAAGCAAATGTATAAAATGAAGCATTAAAAATTTTCATTTAAAACAAATCAGTCTTGAAATAGTTTGAAGTAAAAAGACATGTAAACATCAAGTAACTTAAAAATATCCATGTGGATATGACAACAATAAACTCCAAGAAACTTTAAATGCAAAATTTTCTACATTATACAAGCAAAGTATCAATCAGTAATTTAAAAGACAATTTTGTTTGAAATGATTTTCTTACATGTTGAATAATATTTCAAACATAACTATGTTGTCACAGAATGACACATCTGTACATTAATATAGCAACAAGATATTTTGTCACTAAGTTATCACACAACAAAAATATAGGAATGCATTTTTCCTCAAAAGCTATTTTCATGACCAGTTAAAATATACAGATTCGAAGGACTTTTCAAATCATGGGTAGGTCGACTCTCTAAAACAACAACACTAAAAGAAAAAGGGAAACTATTAAAAACACATTTTTTAATTATCATTTAACTCTATCAAAATATGACAAAGTATCACAAATTGAGTCTGGTGAGAAGAGGTTAATTTTCAATACAAGAAAACAATAACCATTCTCAGAAGAAACGATTAATTTATTACTATACATAATACGCATGGACATACAGAGATAGAGATAAGTTTGAGAAACTCTAGTTTAGAAGATTGCTGAAGTCTGAAAGAATAAAATAAAATTTTTCACAAGAAAACAGAAACTGAATAAAAAGTAAACTAATATACGGAGTTATAGTGATTGGTTTAATACTTTCTCAAAAGAAAATTGAAAACAGGTCATAATAACATGAAATAGTTGCTAAACTAAGTTGTCTTCATCCACTAGCAGTATTCTAATAAAATAGCTTTGAATCCTAAAAAATCACGACTGAATGCTTTTAGCAATGCCAATAAATGTTTGAGTAATTAAACGTGTTTATATTTTAGGGAATTTTAAAATAGTAAATACACTACAGGATATTAAAATATTCATCAGCTAATAGAGCTCGGTGCATTATTTTTTTAATATACGAATTTCATTCTAAATTGATCTTTATAAAATGGCTAGTTGAATATTGAACACATGTTAATTTAGCCAACCCAATTCTTACTAATGTAGAAAATATAACCCAGGTTCAGCTCCAATCAAATGAAAGGAAACTTGTGTTCAATTCTATTTAAAATTGAAACAATATTTTACTCAAGTGTGTAAGTGAATACATACAGCTAACTTCTGTAAATGTATAAAACATTCATAACTCTGAAGCTATAAAATGTGACTTTCTTAGAAGTTGAACCAACAGCTATCGGTTAAATGTTAGTTTTAACACTTAGAAAATTAAAATTAATAAATTGGAGTAAGATATTTATTTTTTAACTAGAGTTAGTGGTCTTTGTGCAGGAAATGTTTAAAAGATTATATGAGATAAACAAAGCATGTTTTAAATAAAGAAAATACACTTTTATAATGCAAAATGCATTCATTATTTTTAAATAAGATAAATTTTATAGTAACATTACATACAGACATTATCAGTAACAGTGTATAAACCATTAAAAACAGTACTAGGATGTAACCATAAAATGAAACACCCAAATTCTCATTGGTTTCATTAACATAATTTGGTTTGCTCAACTTCTTTTTCGAAATATGTTCACAATGCAAACACATTCTGTCTTTGAATATAAACATAAAACAAATATTACCTATCAGCACCAAGCATGCGAAATATCCGACTGCTGTCATTTATTTCTTGAACAATTTCATTGTTTTTAAAACTACGGCCTTGCATACCATGCTTGTGAAATGCTAAAACACTATCTGTCAAGCAAACTGAAAGAAATGTTTGTTCAAATACTTAAAATATAAAACAAATATCACAATGATTAAAGTGTAAAAATGTAAGCAACAGAACAGTTGGAGACACTGTAATTTTTACATTTATACTCTAATTCTGTACAATACTAAATACTCAGTGAAGTTAAAAAAATCATTTACACAAAATTTCATAAACAAGAAAAAAATACAGTATTTGCTTACATTTTTTATAAAAATTTTAATTTTGGTAATTACTTGTATTATTTATGCAGTGCAAAAATCAGAGTAAAGGAAACTTCCCAAAAATTGAATTTAGTAGTCTGAAAATAAAGTTCTCTGTGCCTTCTGCATGAGTTGAGGCCCTTCTTTAATTGCAATAACTTTTCATGTCCTGGGCAAGTGACAAAAAAGGTGCCAATTTGAAAGTGTCCCTTTAACTGATAGGATATCGCCCAATGTCCTATCCATAAACCTCCTGTGTACTTGGAAGGTATTTAATTTACATTGCAACACAACAGGCTATTGGCAATGATCCTGAATCAAATCCAATGGAAATATCTGAAGACAACGCCAGATAATTTTGAATCATGGTCAGATGATGAGATCAAAACTGAGTTGGCACCTTACTCTCCAAACTTCCATACCATGCTTAAGTGAGGAGATTTAAGGCAATGATAGATTTAACGTACACCAGTCCATTACTCTTCCAACTGGGCTTCTGTGTACTTAGGAAAAGCAATTTGATTAAATGACTAAAAGTTTGTCCACAAAATGTAGTATTTTAGAGTGAGCCACTGAAGTATCAACTAACATAAAAAAGTCTATAATAATTAAACTATACACGAGTCATTAAATTTATTTCTTTTAAGCTTTAGGTTTCATAGTTTAAAATATACATCAATCTAAGTGTTTAAAATTTGTATATATTTTTCAAATTTTTGCATAAAGAATTTATTAATGATAGTGCACTTTTCTACAAGATACAAGTTTACTCTGCCAAGGTTTTTTATGAGACCTAATAGCTCCAAAGAGGGGGAACTGATAGCTATTAAAAATAATACTTTATTATGAGAATTTTCAGAATATTTAATTACCAGATTTTTATTCTGAAACTATATTTAACTCAAGTTTATTTTTAATCTACTAACTCCTATGTAATTTGTTTTTGAACTAGGTAACACAATAACCAAAATTTGCTGTCTGATTTGGTTGCTAAAAATGGAGATCTTCCTGATACCAGCATCAACTCAAATTGTTTCCGATCGTTTGCCACTAATTCAAATGCATGAAAAGAAATAACTGGTAAACTAATGTCAAAAGATGTATTAGTCATGAACTCCAAGTTAATTTTAAAAATTGATAACCAAGCTGTAATAGTTGGTATCAAATGTTTCTTGATGGACCAGAGTATGCTAAGATTACGGAACATTTGATAGGAAAAAAATAGAAAATAAATATTGAAGAAACATAAAAATGCACAGTATGGGAGCCATGAAAACTGAGATGTTTAAAAAAATAACGTTCCTTCATAGCCAAGAAAACAGAAAGTAAATGGAAATTCAAAATATTACTAAACATTCATCCTACTCTGTCTAGTAATGAAAATTATACTAAACTGTTAACAATAGAAAAAATATATATGTATTGTGATAAATACATCAGAAAAGTTTGTATGTATGACTTAGTACAGATATTCAAATTAGGAATTCAAGATTTCATTTCATACTGAATAATCTTGTTTTACATTGACTCATGTCAAGAGTTAGTATCATTCTTTGAGCAATAAAATGTATCAACTAACCTAAGTTTGCAACTCAGGCAGTCGACGACGTAATTGATATAATGTAGCAACTTACACGCATCCCTTAATTTTATTATCAATGTTTCACAGCTGGTAATATATATATATATATATATATATATATTCATAGACTTTTCCCTAATATTTTAAATGTTTTGAAAGGTGTGGGGTCTCCCAAACTCCAATTTTAAGTCATGATATTAGTTACTTTTACTTGTTTCTTTTTAAAGTTGATTACAAACAATTTGATCTAAACTGTTGATATATATTTTCAATCCCGTAAGTTGTTTCCGGGTATGAAACTGTTCTGCCACGATTTGCTAAAACAGTGCAAAAAAGCTTACTTTTAAAATTAAACACTTTGTTTTAACATTTTTTACTGTTAACATAATTGTAATGATCAATTCAAAATTAGGAGTTCCTTTCAATGTTTTATTGTTGTTGTATAATTTATTTTAACATTTCAGTATAAACTTTCATGAGGAATTTTAATTGGTAGTCTGGAAGTATAAAAGCAAAACTAAATCACATACCAATGGACTCCACTGGAAAATCAAAATGTAGTTCAGCTGGCTGTTGTCGGCTAGATTTTAATTTCCCCTGCAAATTAACAACCTTAACGACATCTAAAAAAAATTAATTAATTAGTTTACAATAGCCTACAAAAACTTTTTCAAGGGTATATATGTATTAAAGGCTACATTTCACATAGAAGTATCATGAGTACCAGATTTGGGTCTCACTGACCCAGTTTTAAAAACATCAATTTTTAGCAAACCTATAAATATTATGCATACGATTTTTGGTTACACTTGACCTAAACCTTCTGGAGGCCTGTACGAACCCTGCAAAAGGTGTAAGCTTACGACCTAAAAATACATTTGCAGTCAAATAATTTGAATTCAAAGAGTGCAAACAGAAATAAAAACTATTCATTTTTGTACCCATTGCAATTTTTTGTACTGTTCAATTTTCTCAGATGAGTAATAAGATCAGCCATTGTTTCAATACCATACATAAGTCAATTTAGAGATGAGTTATTGGCGACAGTCCAGGATCAAACCCGGAGGGCGAGACCGAGGACACCACCACATATTTTGAACCATGGTCAAATGATGAGGTCACATCTGAGCTGGCACCCCCACTCCATTTATATTATGGAGAATGACATTGGAGTGGTAAAATTGTTGGTAATAATTACTTGTTACACATGTTAAATATACTCACTTTTACAATAAAAGTTTCACTGATATGAGTAACTAACAAAATGTTCAATAGTAGTATATTTATATTTTAAGCAATAGTAGTAATACAATCCAATAAAATCATCAAACAATTCTAAATGAGATGAATGGATTGTAGCAAAATCAATATAGCTCCTTTTACAAAGAGGACAGTTGAATTTGAATGCACTATAATTACAATATTTTTGGACTATATTGTGAATCATAAAAACTAAACAAAGCTCCAACAGTACTAGTTACATGCCTTACCAGATTGCTGTTCTTTATATTTGCTGCTAAATTAAGAGTTATAAGAGAAACTTCCATTTGAAAGAGACTGGAAGTCAGATAACCACTAGAAAACTAACTAAAAATGTAACTTCTCTTGGATAAGAGTTTAAATGCTTTAAAATTATCCAACAATATACCAAGTTATGAAATTACACTTATATACAAAAGGAATTTCCCTAATTTATAAGCACTATTACTGATAAATTTATATAAATACTCTTCAATGGCATAATTACACAGAGAGAGCAGTTATTTGTATCTACTTATAAAACTTACTTTCAGAACACACCAATATTGTATCTTTTTCAAGCTGTGACACACTAATTACATCAATTGAATCATGCCGTGGAACAATGGTTTCAGTACCATCCCCATCTTCACTAAACCAACTAGCAGTAGAGTTTAGGTTTATCATATCTAGTTTCAAGTTGCCTCTGTCATACCTATATTCATGTAATATTAAAAAAGGTTAAACAAATATAACGGAATAACAAAATTTTACAATGCTTCTAACAAATATTTTTTTTATTTTAATACACAACTTATTTCATAAAGATATAGTAACTTTTTAAATTATGGAAACTCTTTCCTATGTGTGCCTCCCCTCTGAAAGGAAATTTTACACACTGCTTTTTATAGTCATGGAGTTTTAAAAGGAACAGCTAGACTCTTTTAAGCATTCTTAAAGGTTTAAAACTCACCCCTTCCTCACTCCAACGCAAATCATAGGATATTCCATCTCTGGTGAAATAACCATTTCAAAGATCGACATTTTGGATGGTACCCAGCATTCAAATTGCTATAAGAACCAATTTATAAGATTGTAATAAACTGTTTTAAAATTCAAAATGCAGAACACAATTTCACAAAATAATGCATTGAACCAACTATATACAGCATACCAGTAATTTAAATAAACATTGCAAAGGACTACATTGTTGGTATGACAAATTTTACTTCTGAAAATAAAGCAAATAGGAATACTTTGCCTCCTTTATTTACGCTGATTTAGGTATCAACTGATGGCACAGTAAATAGCCTATAGTTTACCTACAGATCTTATGATTATTCTAAATTATATTATAGATAGCAACTCAATAAGGTTGATTGTAATCAAGATAATTATAGTATAAAACTTGTTAAAGAAACCGAGTACATCAATTGAAAATCTCATATACTGAGTACACGAACTTATTTGATAAATTTTCTTGTCAGTGCTAGTAGTTCATTAGAGGCATTTTACACTTAGCAGATAAAGATAATAAGTAAACAAGAAACAAAGCATATAAATGTTAAAATATATTAACTCCTTAATATATTATGCTTCTTGGAAGAAAAAGAACTATATTCTAAGTAAGCTTAGAGTGGAATTAAATTTTTTAGAAGCAATGTTGATGAATTTAATAGCACAAGAATTCAGTGAACTGCTATCAACTTCATTATTGCAAGCTAACAAATCAGTTCCTACTCACTCAGGTTTCGGTTTTAAGGCACAATGTCTAAAAACGGGCAAGTCACATTCACTCAGGAAGTTTAAACAATGGTTGATTGGTTGGGTTTTATGGCACAATGGCTATATTTGGACAAATACAGGATTAAAGTTTTACTGATACAGAAGATAGAAATACACCCAGGGGGGAATGAAACCTGTACCACCTACAACTTGCATGAAGAAATGGAGTTGTTAAACTTGGATGCAAGTCTACTCTTCCTAGAATGATAAAAATTTTATGTATTGCCTTGAAAAATTATCTAACCAAATATGGTTCAGATGCTTGAATGTTTGTGGCTCTAAGCTAAGAGGTAGACACAATTTCAAATATGACAAGTAAATATTCTGACAGTTTAGTTTTCCTTAACATATACCTCAGATTTCACTACAAACTTAAGTCAATAGATTTTGGTGTTGAATGTCCTTGAAAGGATTAGTACACAACAGAAGAGAAACTGATAAGTTATTATTTAAACCAAAATTTAAGTCTCGTACAAGCTTAGTCTTTAACGTTCATAGAAGATCAAAAATAAAAACATTTTGCAAGCTTGTATTTCAAAACAATTTTTTAATGTACAGTACATTTGCACTATGGTAGATGGTGAGATTTGTTATAAATTCAAAGTTGAAATTTTCAAAATGTAAGAAAAAATTCAATTAAAGAAGTAAATATTTCTCAACTTACTTTTAGAAGCATAAATTTATTCAAAGGATTGTACCACTGCATGAGGAATAGACCATTTAGAGTTGCTCCACAAAGATATTTATACCCATTATATGGATTTCTTCCAACACAACATTTGATACATCCCTTAGTATCTGGAACTTTGGTTGTAGTTGAAAATCGTCTATTAAGAATATTTATTTTACAAACTACCTTTGACATTTATTTAAATATATATAAATAGCACAATGACAGATTTAGTAAAACACAAGTAAAACATACCTGGGGACAAATCTTTCAGGAATTTTATTCATTGATAATGAAAATCTGTGAGATTGTTTGCTATGAAGAGCCAAAAGATCGTGTCGATAGAGCTGAGTAGTTTTTCCTTAAAATGAAGCAGAATCCTTGATACAAATTCATAATAGCTAAACAATATTAAGAAAATAAAGAATACAGATTACATACCAGATAGAGTCATAAGCACATCTTTAACAACAAACATCCACGTAGTTCGTCTTGGATACAACTGCAAAATAAAAGTTTAGGCTTTAATTTTCTAACAAAAATCTGAAATCTACAATCTGATTAAATACAAAGAGAAAATAAATACCTATTTTAAACTCATATTTTTATTCAAAACTAATTTTGACTGGACTCTTGGTGCAAACATGCAAAAATGAAAAGCATAAAAACTATATCTTGCTGAATACATAGGTATAAGATATCGTCCCCTTTACACCAGAGACATGAATGCTGCAAATATCAAAAACTTGGGAAATAAGGTTTGAATGTTTATGGTACCCTCGTAATTCATCTGTTTTATTTTCCTGGATGTGCATGGCAAGAACAATATGTTTCAATAGGGGATACACATTCGCATTTCTGGCAAAACTTAGCAAAATTAAGTGATCCATACAGCTGATTAACTCAAAAAGAGAAAATTTGCACAATTA
The DNA here is from genome assembly GCA_947359465.1 of Metellina segmentata. Taxonomy (NCBI): domain Eukaryota; kingdom Metazoa; phylum Arthropoda; class Arachnida; order Araneae; family Tetragnathidae; genus Metellina; species Metellina segmentata. Next base: position 26,000,343 of record OX375884.1, read on the forward strand.
TGTTTCTGGCATAGGGGGTCAATATATCAAATATGTAAAGCAATTCATTTTTTATTAAAATTGACTAATTAAGTAAATGACTTAATTTACATCTTTTTAAACAAAAGTGGAAAAGTTCATTGAATATTTGCATGCTTAGATTTATAAAAAATTTTATAAAATGTTTTGAAAAAGTTACATAAAAATTTTACATTTTAAGTTTTAAAAACTGCCTGCTCTAAAATGATTGTCTGTACTTAATCTATTCTTCAATTACAAAATTAAATTTTCATTAGATTTGAATGAATTTAAAGATTAAAAATTATTACTTCTGCAGCTAAGATAAGAAAATTATCATGTATTTTATTAATTCTTTATATTAGTACATTCAATTCCTTGTAAGTCAATAAATGGATCACTGCTCAACCAAGTCCAAAGTCACATTTTCCAAATTTATGTTGGAAAATACAAAAATATCTTGGCAAACAGCAAGAGCCCTCAACCAGCAGAATTAGTGCAGCTTAAATATTATAATCCAAAACTATCTTTTAACAAATTTGAATCCAATCGGATAATTTTTGGAGCATTATAGTGATTTTTACATATACTTTTATGAAAACCAGTGCATTTAATGTAATTTTCTGCTTTCATAAATGAAAAATGCCTCTATTTTAATCCAAAAGCAATTACTTCATTTGCATGTGATAACTATCTTATACCAAATGCTTAGCATTTATATTTTCCACTATCACTTTGTTTAAACAAGTTTTAACCAGTCCTCAGATGTCTTAATTGAAACATGATTTATTCTCTGATGTTAAAAGATCAGCATACTAGTCTAGTCAAATATAATTTAAACTACTGCAATAAGGAATAATTAGTTTAAACTAAATTTAAGTTTTTACAGTAAAATATAGTTTTAACATAAAATAAGAATTTTCATTAAAAGATTTTGCAATAACTTTAAAAATGTGACTAAATTACCTGGTCCATACAAGCATCATGGAGTTCATTGAGATTCAGAGTATATATTCCTTCTTCACAACCAAATAAAATGTGTTGATCTTAAAATAAATTAAAATGATTGAAGCACACAGCACTAAAAATCATCTAAAATCATATTTACCATAGCTACCCAACTTCACACTCACCTCGTGTTTCCGGATGTATCCAAGTTGCTGTACAGTGAATTCGCAAAGGACATTCATTGAAAACTTTAGAAAAGCATGCTCCCATCTAAATAAAGTTAAACAACATCTGTTGCATGACTCTAATAGAATGAAAAGATATATACTAAAACAATATTCCTAAATTCACTTACATGAACTTTTGGTGTAGGTGGAAGTCCATTGCTTATAGGTTTCTAAAATAAAATAAAATTGTATTACTGCTCATAAAAACTTCATGAACCAGAGTTGACACTTATTAACAAAGTAGACTTTCTTAAAATGTGCGATTTATTTCATTAAAATTCTGTTATCAACGAATCCAATAAAACAAGCAAATTTTTTAAACAAAAAGTGGAATGGTAAAATATTTTACCAATATTGAAACAGCTAAGTTAATAATATACGAATTTTATGCTTTTTATTTCATTAAATTCCATCAAAATCTCCTTTTTAATGAACCAATTAAAGTGACAATTTAGCAAGACTTTAACTATTTATTTTATAAAATATTTTCTGCCAAGTTTCTTATATTTCAACAATTTTTAGGGAGTTGACTAGTAAAGAAAATTCTTTAAGCGTAAAAACTTGTATGTCAAAAATAAATTAGCATTTATACATTTAAAAAATTGCTTGAGTCAAAAGGTAAGTATATATATATATATATAAACTTCTAAAGCAATTTTTCTCTCCAAGTTCATTAAATATTGTTTTCATGGCAAAATTTGACAGATACATAACATTTTTTTTACAAAGAATTTTCTGAAAAGCTATAGGAGCTTCCACTGCTATAAAAATGAACTATTACAAATATAACACATACGTAAAAGATAATTCAATACTTATCCATGATGAAGAATATACCAAAATTTAAATACCTGAATAGGTTCCAAGATTCATTCAATATTTTGTCTGTGCAGTTTTGTTTTAGATACTATTTTTATTATTATCTAGAACCACAATATACAGTTCACATACACTTATGTTCAAAATTAAGAGAATTTGCACATTATTTTTATAAAAAGTACTGAACCAATTATGCTGCCGAAGAAAAATGCAAATATTCAATGTTGAATATGTAAGCGTACATGTGTTTGTGGGCAGAGCTGTGACTGCAGATGGGATAAGCGCACTAGACATTTTTCACGATTCGTATGCTCGTACTCCTCAGCGACATTTGCTGTGTTTCTTGCAAGAGTTGGGTACATTTTATAAGCTATCAAGTAAAATGAGTAGCCAGATATGTATGGATGATGGAATGAGATGGAGAATCGTCGGTAGATTGGAGGCTGAGCAATCACAAGTGCAGGTGGTATAGAGCTCCTTGTAACGCCAAGTGTCATCTGTAATGTGTGGAAACAGTTTCAAGACACTGGATCCATATAGAAAAGACTGGGACACGGTCATCGAAGAGCCACAATGACTAATGAGCATCGTTATTTGGCACTTAAAGTGTGGCACCACAGGACTACTACAGCTTCACAGCTCTCACCTGAGCTGTCTGCTGCCACTGGAAGCAGAGTTTCATGGATTATTGTTGCCCGAAGGCTTCGAGAGAGAGGGCTTTATGCCAGAAGATCCGCTGTTTGCATTCCACTCACTGCAGCACACAAGAGAGCTCGTTTTGAATGGTGCAGACATCAGTCTTGGACCATACTTCAGTGAGCACTGTGCTCTTCACAGACGAGTCGAGATTCGGCCTGGACACTGATTCTCAACGTACCCTCATCTGGAGAGCCTGGGACCAGATTTCATCCCTCCCACATCAGGGAAACGGACCACTATGGAGGTGCGGCTGACTGCCATGGGAACTCCTCAACTGCCTTGTGTCCAGTATGCTGTCGCACTGTGCAACCTGTCTGACTGTGAGAGGGGACTATACCCCAAATTAGACACATTTTCGGTTGGATATCGCAATGTGGATTTTGGACAATCCTGCACTGATGAGTTTTAATAACAATCATGCGTGCATACCATGACTTTTGTGTGGTACATCTTCCATCCCTGCTATAACTGTATATTCCAACCAAATATCGTAAAAATCTGTCTATAAGTTTTTCAGAAATTCGACATAATGTGCAAATTCTCTTAATTTTGAACATGAGTGTATTTATGTCATTGATGGTATGTTACGTGCATTTAAGAGGGGTTTTTTCCAAAATAGTTTTACAATATTTATAGCAAATTGCTCTGGACAACAAATGAATGCATTTCATAAAAAAAAAATTAGTTTAGTCACTAATAATAATTTAATGATTCCTAATCCAAAAACAAGTCACATCCTTTAAAAATGATGATAAAAAAAAATTTAGTAAAACTATTTTTAAATATATACTCCACAATAAGAATGTCATGAAGCATGACGTTATCTTACAGGAGAAGAGGTTTTTTTCTGATTTCGTCTCCGTGGAGGAGCTTGAGGTGGTTGTTTATCCTCTTGACTGTTTTCTTTATCATCATCTTCACTGAGACTATTTCTGTTATTATTTTGAGATTTTTGATTTAATCTGGGACTATTTGTTGGGGTTAATGAACCATTCTGACAAGGAGTCACTGAATTATGGAGATCTTGCAACTCTGAAAAGTTATAAAAGTTAGATAAAATTCCAGAACTTTGCAATATGATTTTAATAATTTCAGTAAATCTGGTCTAGTTATATAATTGGTAGATCTGAACTAGTAAGATTTAAAATTTAATACCAGGTGAAAACTGGTTTGATAGTTCATCCATTAGAGATGACAATCTGTTTTGTGCAATATCTCTTCCATTAGGAATATTTGTTGGCAGGCACTTTTCTCGATTCCCATAAATCCTGTCAGATGCACCTCTCTCTTTGGATTCAATCTAAAAAGAATACATATTAATTATATTTACTTTTTTACTTACATTTGCAGGCACAATGGTTTTTACAAAACAAGGTAAGTTAAAAGGCAAAACAGCATCATAAAACATTTAGTCGTAATTTTTTGCAAAATATTCCTATACCATTATTGATTCAGAAGGTATAAATTGACAAATATTTTATATTTATCATAAAAATCTATGCTTAAAAACAGTAAAAATATTCATCAAACAAAAAGTTAACCATGGTAAAATTCATCGTTTACCAAATGAACGAAATCTCCAACTTATTTGAAACTGTGCATTTCAATTTACAAGATAACTGCATTGTTAACAGCATACCTTAAATTGTAAAGAAAAAATGCATTTTGCTTGTGATTTCAAAAGATCTTTCATTTCTTTCTTTTCATTATTTCAAAAGTTAAACATGGTGAAACAAAAACGTTAAGCAAAGAATTTTACCTTCTTTGAAGAATCTTGACAATTAATACCAACTGGGAGTGTAGCTCTAAAAAAATAAATTATCATAAAGAATAATTACTACGTATAAAGTCACAGAAAAGATTCAGGTTACATAACAGATTGTAAACTACATATAACTACACTTAACTATTATGTTCAATAAGCAAAATAGATGCTTGCTACAAACACAAAACAATCAAAGCATCATTAAACCATGCAAAAACATCTTGACTAAACTAAAACCAGTATTCTGTAAATTTTTTTAATTTGAATGAAATTATCGCTTAAACAATATGCTTACTGCTGACAATACTTGTAATCATCATCCGAATCTGCTAAACGGTCTGTGTGTCCCCTGTAAGCAAGCACAGGGTGCAAGGTTAAGGGTTATTAAAGCAGCATAACATATTTCAAGCTTCAGGAGTACACACAAAATATTTAATTGCTAAAATATACTTCTACATTATTAAAGGATTTTAATATAATTTGAACCGAAACAGAAAATAGATTAATACATTTTTCAGTGTTAAAATAATAAGAAATTATGATTTGTAGTAACTTCCTTTAAAGCATTAAAAGCTTCCTTATCTGAATGGATTTATTAACACATATTTTGAGGAAACTATTAGCAATCAAGAAAACTATTACAGTTCTACAAGGCCATCAACTAGTGAAATACTTTGAATAGAGGAAAACCATTTATAATAAAATCTGAAAGGACTATTTCCACTATTTAGTGTACAGTGGCTCAAACTTAAAGGACTTGTTATCTCCATATCACATATTTTCTTTTAATATGGTTAAATGGGTTAAGCAAAAATTATATGTTGATCTATTCTAGTAATTGATGTTTCAGATTTTCACAGCAATATGTTCTTTGGTAATATTAATTTTTGGTGCTTTTTATTAAATCAGGTTTAAAATCACATTTACCAAATATATATTATTTTAAGAATATGTAAATCCATTTTAAATTTAACATTGATTTAAGGTACCACAATTATTTGCATATACCTTAATCCATCATTTTAATTAAGGGTACACATGTAAGGTTTAGAAATAACTGATTGAAGGCCTAATAACGCTTAGGGCCTTATTTACTCAGAGTTGCATGCTCAATATAAATGGTGACTGAACTGTAACCCTATTTTTTTTTAGAAAAACTAAAAGAATTTACTTACTCTGCTATTAAATGTTACATAAATAATATATAAAAAAATATATAATTAGCTGATTATATTAATATTATATTAATTAGCTGATTATATTGATATTATATTAATTAGCTGATTACATTAATATACAACAATCAGCTTACCTTAATTTGGCCCAAAGTTTTATTTATACTATAATCCAAACAAAATGTTTAGTTTTCACAACTAACAAATTTGAGAGAAAATTCTTTCTTATTTCTCTTATTTAATTTTTTTTTCTTTCCAACTCACTGAATATAAATAGAAAGAAAATAAGTCTATTCTGGTTTAACTGAAAGTTCAACTGTTTAGTCTAAGATGAGAAAAACCAATGAAGAAGCTAGGAATTTTTGAAATATACCAAAGTTGTACATGTACAAAAATGTATTCATACTTTAAACTAAAAATCTACATATATTTCAGTAATCTTTTATAAAATATGTTACTTAAAAATGATTTTTTAACTCTGTCATTTAATTTGAAAAACCAGTTTGATATATTGATGCATTTTGCTCATAATAATTTCAGTTTCTGAGCAAAATGCATCAATATATCAAAACTGGTTTATGAGAAACCTTTCTCATAATGTGAAAAGAAAATGAAGCAATATGCAAACAAGGGGAACAGCCATTGAAGCAGCTATGTAATTATTGTGAAAAAACACAAAAATTAATACTAAATGTAATTCATGGATGAAAATATTTTTATTGCAGCACTAAGACGTGAAATAAAGAAACAATATTAATAACTATTTTAATTGCAGGAAACAAATTTAATTGAATACATATATTTTTAAAGTAACTACTTGTAATATGCAAAATTTTATAAATAAGAATTCAAATTTGTGCTCATATCCCCCAAAATAATTTTTTGTACATATTTATTTAATAAAATGGTCTTGTCTCTTAAAATTTCAATAATTAAGCTTTTACTGTACAAAATGACTTTAATATAATGAATATTCATTTCACACTGCTATTGGTTCTTGTTTTAATCACACACACAAAATATATATATATATATTTATTTATTCCATAATGTACAAATCCATACTTCACAAAAAGCATGATAAAAGAAAAAAAGCAGGGAAAAAAGATTTGAGTATCACATCTAAGCACAGCCTTTTTTAAAACAAGCAAACATAATTTAAACATACACTAAACAAAGTTAGTAAGAGCGTACCTTAGCAAAAGTTCTTCATCTACAACTTCCAATAGACTCCTAAGAATACAAAATGCTTTAATCTGGGTGGACTCTAAAGCGTAAAAACTAAAAACTTAGTAGTTTTTTTAAATTTAGTAATACTTCAAGTAAATTTGAAATAATCATAATGCAATAAAAATGACACAAGAATATCTCCAGAACAAAGATTCTATTTGAGTTGAAGTCAGTGATCAAAAACATTACTGCATTATGGAGAGAAATTAGAAAAAAGAACTAATACAAAAAAAAATCATTTTAATTAAAGATCATGAAACTGGTAAATTTTTAAATGAAAAACAATTTGTTTGAACAATAAGATCCTAAAATATAAACTATTCATAGACACCAATTTTGTTCTAGATAAATTTAGAAAAGTTCTGCAAAGATTGATGATTTATCTGATTGATATACATGACTAGTGTGTGATAAATATTAACAAAACTAAAATGCATCGAATGTACACAGAGCTAACACTGTAAAGAACCTTTGCATTTGAGAAGTATTATTTTCTTATCAAACAACTAAGTAATTCCACTTGAACTAACAAACGAAACTGATATAAAAGTCATGTAAAATTTTAAATTATTATAGCTATAAGTTTAGCACTGCATGATTTTAAGTATGGTATGTGTGGGAAGAATTACTTCTCAAAAACCTCATACAAAAGATACTGCACATTTGTGATAGGTTGGTTGGGTTTTATAGCACAAGGGCCATATTAGGCCAAGCTGTGAACATCGAACCTTTGTAATAAGAAATAGATGTCGAGGTAAATAAAAATAGATATCAAGATTTCATTTTGATTGTTAAAATCTTTGCATGTTTCATCATTACATAAAAATTGTAATTATATTAGTACAGTCAGTATCAGATATATGGTCAGCTCAGCAGTCCAGAAAAATTAGACCATATATGTGGAACAATACACTATTTAATTATGGAAAGATTATATTCACCTATCAGAATATAGTGCTCATAAACAAATAAAACTTTAAAAAACAAAATTCATGAAGTAAAAACTACTGTAAGATATGCAACATTTTTAGTGAAATTTATTACATTACCTTACCAATTTAAGTATATTACACATACGTACGTGTATCCATATTCAATGCACTTTTCTCTATTATAAAAGGAAGTGTCTGTTTTTCGTTATAACAGTCCTGACGAATCTACGGCACTTACAATAATGGGATCTGGCACACAGTTAGTCCGAATGTTTTGCAATTTTTGGATAACGGCAAATTTAAAAATTCAATCCAGAACATTTAAAAATGAGTTTTATGGAATTTAATTGGCATAAAAGATCACAGATTCTAAATTTATTTTTGTTTCCGTTTTTATTTTGTGCAGAGGAACAATTTGTCAACCGACTAAAAAAAAAATTAACATAAATGAACGTTCTTATTAATTTGTATGATCCAAATGAAACTACATTTTTCTTTACTCTTTTTGTCTCAATTTCAACGTAGTTTTCAAACAGGAAGAGATAACTTCAACCAATAATCCAACAGATGTTCATTTGATGTGCTTGGGGGGTGGGGAAGAAATTGAGTGGGGTGTGTAACGCCAATGATGATTAAACACAAAGGAGAATTGGGGGTAGGGGAGGGAAGTAAAGGCGTAAATTCCGGTCCTCTTCGGGGTCGCAGACTTTTTTTGTTCTGGTCATTCCCTGTGTTGCTCCTTGGCTCAAGAAATGTTACAATTATTATTTTGCAACAAAAAAAAAACTGATAACCTCATTGAAAAGATGAAAAGCTGACCATATAATCGATAACCAGGAAAATAAAATTACTATATAAGCGGTACGATTTAACACATGTTCCCTATTACGTTAGACAGGACTCAAGTAAACTGACCATATAAGCGGGATGACCTTATAAGAGGGTGACCATATACCCGGTACTGACTGTATAATACAAAAATTTGATTAAAATACTCAAAACGTGTTTAGTAAATTCAGAATTAGGCAAACTAATAATTGTCATTAATATTTATTTTTGTTACTTAATTTTCAAAATTAATACATTGAAACCCATTCCCTCGCCAAGCCATGGGATTGCTATGCAATCTGATTAGGTTTGCCTTGCAAACCAACACTCCTTTTGCAGAGTGAATCTTCTGCGACGGCGAAACTATCTTAATTCGTATAATCCTGATTTGACTTTCCGGTCTATGACATCACAACGAGGGCTCCACCCATTGCTCGTTAACCCCCGGTGATTGCTATGCAATCCCATTTGGTTTGCTTCGCAAACCAACACTCCTCTCGCAAGTGATTTCGCTTTTTTTAAACTTGAACACTTACCCCTAAAGTAATAGCCGCATGAGTAAAATATTGTTCCCTGTACTATTATGAAAAAACTATGTTAATCTCGTAATATTCTGATCTGTACTTAGTCGGCAAACTTTCTGAGAATCGAGCAAAAAAACAAGCATGATGTCACAGTGAGTTTAAAGGGCATCTGGCAAACCCGATAGTCAGAAAATTTAACCTTTTATTTCCGTGAAGGAATAAACGCTATTGCAACAGGATCTAAAAGATACGAAATTTGTATGACCAATTTTTGATTGTATTGAATTTATTTATTAACCAATTTCAAAAATAATTGTATCGTACGAAAGTACATGCTGGGATGTTTTCAAATTAAAAAACTAATAGTAATAAGATATAGATATGACAGTTGTAATAAAAATTTCCTGATTTTTTCGGAATTAAAAATATTAATGGGAATCAAATTGAAATTTCAAAATAAAACTCTACGAGCAGCAAAAATTCCCGCTTGGTGGTACTCAAAAAAAAATCATGACTGAAGACTGAAAATTTGTATGTCTTTTGCTTACTTGCGTTAGAAATTTCGCTTTTTCAACTTTGACACTTAATAAACCCTAAACTAAAAGCCGCACTCGAAAAAAAAATCTTCGTCATGTTCACTGGATAATTTTGAACAAACCATGTTAATTTCGTAATTTTCTGATCCCTACTGTCTTGGGGAAACCATCAAAGAAACGAGCAAAAAACCCAGTTTTCAATCCTGCGGCAGCAACTTTTTTTTTAATATAGATTATAACCATTTTTTTACTAGAACTAAGTAGCAAAGTTTATTTTTTAATATAAAAGTATGTGTGGTGTGGGATAGAGCAGAAAAAATAGTAAAATATATAAGTACAAAAAATACATAACAGTTTTCAACACTGAGATCTAGATCATGCATCATGGTACAATATAAACACATAGATTGAATTATGGAAAAAGTAGATGTTTTCCTCAACACAATGCTTGTGCCATTTTTAGTAAATCAAGAAATTGCAGATTGAAATAAAATAAATTTATACATCATGCTAACTTGTCTCGTGCAGAAATGGATACCATGCAAAAGCCGGCCATTTTACATCCAACCCAGATACACAAAACAAAAGCTTAACTTGCAACATTATACTAGTATTTATCAACACAATTTATGCAATTATAAACTAAGTCAGATATCATGCAAAGAAGCAAACACAAAAATAGACATGAACAATTTTTTAAATATTGCGAAATCCAAACCAAATCACTTTCTACATAGATTTAAAACATCTCAATAATTTCAGTATGATTTTAAATGTATATTTTCATTTTCTAAAGAATTTCAGTTTTAAAACATTAAAAACAAGAATTGCGCCTACTTGCAAATTACATCTGAATCCAAATCCTGTTCCATCCAAGCAGTTGCTAGATCATACTCAGGTTCAACAGCAGGCTCCTAATAATTAAATCACATTAGATGTTAAGTACTTATAACTCAACTAGGCAAATCCTTTAAATATATAGCATTTCATTCCTTTTATTGAAGCTTATAAAGTAATTTTAAGATAGGCATTTATGAAACTTTCTGATTCTGAAAACAAAACAAATTGTCAAAACGTTTATAGTTTTATAATTAAATTACTAATTTTTGATAAAATCAGAAGATTTGCAAAGCGTAAAAATGTTTGTCACATACATCATTAAATTGAAAAAAAATAAACATATTCAAGAATAATCAATTCATTTCTACTTCTTACAAACATGTTGAAAAACATGAGTTTCTTAATTTTAAATTCACTCCAGGAATTTTTTGTTTACACGAATTTTCAAATATTTATATACAGTGGCAACTAAAATAATGAATGCATGAGAGAAATTCTATATAAAATCATTAATTTGTATAAAACAGATTTACAAATTTCATTTTTAATATCTGGATCAGAAAAATAATGCATTTGGTAAAGAATGGTATAACACATCATAAAAATATTATAAGATTTTGATTGAATTTAAACAGCATAATAGTGAAATGCTGTGAGAAAACATGAATAATTTATCGATACATAATTAGATGCTAAACTGAGGTGGCCAAATCTGTTCAATTTCAAGGTAATATAAAGATTATGCAGTACTATTTCAGTGTTTACTTCATAGGGGAAAACTTAACACTGACATTTGATCTGGAATGTAACACAGAAATAGTTTTTATTGGGTATAGATTCGACTTAATAATTTAATCCAATTTGAAATATTTAAAATTTTATGGCATAAAAGTTCTTCTCAAACAAATAGTATAGATTTGAAATTATTTTTATTACTTTAGTTGCAAGAATAATTCTTGACAAGTGGCAAACATTCTATTTTATCAACTTTGCACTTAAGTAAATACCTTTTAAACTACATCATACAAAAAGAGAAATTTAATTTCACACCAGAATCGAACTCTAAAAACAAAAATTAGTTTTACTCATAGCTAGCATCATCTAGCTCACATCTAGGCAAACCACATATCCTTGAGACAAAAATCGGACATAGGGATTGAAAAAAGAGACAGGGGTTGTGTAATATTTTGTATTCAAGACAAAATATTTCTGGAGATGTCATTAGAACAGCAGTTTTTCCTATGATGTGTTTCAAGAATAGATTTAAAGTTAAGATTCCCTGTCTGAGTGTGGCCAATGAAAGCACATTAGTGTATAGGTTATGAACAATTTATAATTGACCAATATATAAAGTATTTTAGTTTTCTTTAAACATGGGACAAATTTTAGTTTTACTAAATATGAAAAAATTGGTCAGCCAATTTATATCCAAGCCATTTATAGTTAAAAGTGTCAAGAAATTTTAAGACAGTACATCCAAATGAAAATAGCATACAAATGTTCTACATTTCTATCATGTATCAATGAGAGAGAACACACACATGACTTTAGAAATAAATATTTAAAAATCAACCTCAGAAATCCCCCATGCTTGGGACACATCATAGGCTCCATGTCTCTGAAAAAGGTATTAATAATATAATGTTAAAATTTTCAAACTATCTAGCATTATTAAGAGAACTAAGAATCTAGTATTACTTAAGAATGTTCAAGAATTACTGAACTCACTTTTTCATTTGAAGTTGATAGTTCTGACATTAAAGGCAGATCAAAGCTAACACTTTCAACTACAAGGGAAAATCAATACATAAATTGCAAAAACACTTAACTCAATTTATATATATATATATATATGTTAAAAATCTGTGTTAACACAGCAACTTTTTCTCATGTAGCACATTAAGCTATATTGTTTTTTTACATGTCCATTAATGATCTGTGGTTTGCTGAAGCAATGGAATTTCTATGCATCTGTTTCTGTGCACAAGGCTTTCATTTCACTTGTTTCAGAGTTTTTAAACATTTTCACAGAATCTCACTGAGCTATAACTCCAAAGATGTCTAATCCTCTGAGGGCACTTACAAATACTGCCAAAATGAAAGGGAGTGAATTTCATATTCGGAATTCCAAAGGAAAGAGAGAACATCGAAATGAGACCTCTATTCAAAGAGGCTCGTAACATTGTCCATACTACTTGTGTTGAAACTCAAATGCTGACCAGAGGGCGCTGCGTGCACTCTGACGTGTGATAGATGTTGAAGCTCAAGTTAGTACTATTTTTGTGAAGGATGTGACGCCATGATTAATATTCTGTTTCTTTGTGTTGTCTGTAATGTTGTGTTTGTGTCAAAAAAAGGATAAAGCCTAGATTGTCTTTCCTGTCTGACAGGTAAAAGAACCTTTTGAAATTCATTTAAGAACTGTGCGAATTAGAAGTTGTACCAACTTGGGAATGAAAACATGAAGTAGCTGTCAATAAAAATTCAGATAATAGTGTACATAAAGGTCATATTCATTGTTGAAGACACTTATGTGCAGTTTGTATTAAAGGATTCAAATGATATTTAGCTTCAAACGTGAAATAAAGTTGAAATAATATTCTGCCTTTGTTCTTTTCAGTTCTATCTTACATATAAGATCCTGTGTCAATGTTCAGGGTTGCCATCAAACTATACATATAAAATAGTTGCTTTAGTAGCTTGAAAAGTAATAAAAATAGTCTCCTCCTAACAATAATTTAGTAGTCCTTATATGATGACTCAGATAAAAAGAATAGGACATAAATATGACGTACAGAAAATTTTGAAACATAGCTAGACAAAGCTAAGTTTACAATTTATAAGCAAACAGAAGTTTGATTTCTTAAGCCAACCTTTGTAACCTTTAATAAATAGAACTTATTTCTTTAGTTAATTAAACTTTAGAAACCAACCATTATATTCTTATAATAATAATAAAAAAAAAAAATTTTTTTCCTACCTTTTAAAAAAACTAGTGAATAAAAAGTTCAATTAAAAAAAAGACTTGAATGCTGTCAAATTATATAAATATTTAGTCAGTCAAGGAAATGTATGATGAAATCTTTTCTTCATATATCGGATTGGATGCAATTTCGCGCTAGTAATCTTCGAAATCGCTGTAGCCCTTTTTGTTACTAAAGTTATTTAAATGGATTTTATGCAAAAAAAAATTTTTTTTATATAGTTGTCTAACACTTTAAAAAGTCGTCAATTTTTTAAATATAGTCACTTTTGGGTTTGTTTTTGACGAAAAAAGTCGCCATAGTCACTCAAGGGTAAAAGTAGTTGGTAGGTCGCCTTTTAGTCGCAAAAGGCAACCCTGAATGCTTAAACAAGGAGTTGAAGCCAGAGGACCAGGGAAAAGATTCTTGAATAAAAAATTGTTTTGAATAGATAGGTCAGTTTTTTAGACATATACTCTTTTTCTCTTTACCAGTAGTCAAGAGTGTCATTATGGTCGTGAATCCTAGTGAAATATTAGAGTCATGGGTTTGGTTTGGATTTTAAAGCACAAGGTCCTGTTAGTTATGGGAAGAATGAACAGTCACTGGAAAAAACCAACTCCTTTATTTCGAGAACTATTAAATTTAGAGAAAATTCAAAGGCATCCTTCAATAGGAAATAACGTCCTCTACAAATTAAAATAAAAAAATGTGCTTAACAGCACATCTTCATATCAAATTTTACAACAACAGCAAAATTTCTAATGGAAAAACAGATTCTGCATTGTTAAATTAGTCAAAATATGAAATTTCATGACTTTACTATCTGAGATACACAATGCTAAAGTTCATATCAATTTCAGGGATAATCTCAACATAGGAAGGTGCTATTTGTAGATCGAGATTAATTGTAGTTATCGCTACCAACTAGGGATGCGACATCGACAGCAAAACATCGATGCTCAAAATTAAAACATCGATGCTGATAATACATCGCCCCAAAAATATCGATGTTTTTAAAATTCAGTGTATTTAAACTTTTTTTTCTCAATTTCTTAAAACTGGTTTAGCAACTAGTGATGCGACATCGGTTCCAATACATCAATGTTTTGAAAACATCGACGTTTTTTTATATAAAACATCAATGTTTTGAAAACATCGACGTTTTTTTATAAAACATCAATGTTTTGAAAACATCGACGTTTTTTTAAATAAAACATCAATGTTTTGAAAACATCGACATCGATGTCGCATCCCTACTTTTCAGATCCTTCACCCTTGGCCACTTTGGTCTAAAAGTATGTTCAATTTGCTAATTATGAAAATTATGCTACTTGGTTATTTTTTTAAATTTTTATAACGGTACTTTTTTCTTTTAAAAATAAAACATCGACAGCGTAAAAATATCGACAAGTATAAACATGGATGTTACAAAAACATCGACTCCAATACATCTATATTTTTTCAAAAACATAGATATTTTGAAAACATCGACATCGATGTCGCATCCCTACTACCCACTCAAAGTTAGATTTGAACACTATTTCAAATGTATTTTCAGTGATCTGAGCAGTATTATATTTAATGTGCAAATGATTTGCAAATTACATTAGATTTACTATGCTAGTGCAAACGATCTGATATACTATACGAGGTTTGTCAGGCGATTTTTAAACTTTTGGTTGCCCCTTAATATAGCAATAATGAGGAAAATCTAATGTAGTGCAAAAACAAATTATCGGAATGAGCTGAAATTTGGCAGGTCTATATTAGAAGTCCTTCAGAATCGATTCCCTTTGAAATATAAAGGGTTCCAATTCCTAATTTTTCAAATATTAGTTTAATAATTATTATTGCATACTGAAAACTATTTTTAAAATGAAATATTAGGTGGATTTTGTTTGGGTTGTTTAACAGTAACATGGTACAAAATATCAGTGCTATAGAAATACTATTTAGGAAGATATGTATAAAAGTCTCACTGATTTAACATTAAAAGCTCCTATCTTTCTGTACTCATAACTTCAAAACAGTAAAACCTAATGACATGAAATTAGGTATATGAAGTAAAATTTTGATGGATTCGAAATTGTGTGTTAAAACAGTTTTCAAATGGAAATTATGAAGTTGATGCTCAATTTAATATGAAGACGGCCCCTTAAGTAAATTTCATTTATTTGAATTTACATAAGATGTTAGTTCTTGTCAAACGCCATCTTTAAATTTCTTTACTCTTAAAATTACTTAAGAGGGTTTGATAAGTTCTTTTTTTGCGACTATACATCATCTTGGTGGCAAGGTTAAACTAAGCTGTTAATACATAGTTGGGTGTTTATGAAAGTAGATAAAAATAATTTTCAGTTTTCATAAATATTCTACCATTTTAATATTTCTTGTCCTAAACACAACTAGATTTTGAAACATACTTCAAATACACTACTGGTCATCAATAATATCATGAAGAGATATCAGAGCTAAATTTAAACATATAACTTAAAGCACAAGAGTAAATTTATTGGAATTACTGCTGTTTGATTAGCAGAACATGAAGAAATCTGTATTTTGTGTAGCCACTATAATGATCAATAACTGCTGGCTAGTTATCTTGGCATAAAAGAGACTTTGGATGTCTTTGGGGTATGTCAGTCCATGCTGCTTCAATACATTCCCAAAATTCATCTGGCAAACCATGGATGATGGTCTGTGGTATGCTATCTGTGATATTGGATGATCACCAACCGGACATGTTTATGGGCAACACATCTGGTGAACAAGTGGGCCATGGAAAAAGTGAAACCTGGTAGTCACTGAGCAATTGTTGTATGCCACATGCAGTGACACATTGTGCTGTTGAAAACTGGGCACAGGAAAGTCCTGAAGATAAGGGAGATTAACAAACTCCAAAGATGTAGTGATGGCTGTTGAGCGTGTCGATAATGTGTACAGGTGGGTACTGTAGTAAAATTGAATGTCCCCATACCATAATACCAAGAGACGATTGGTTGGTAGCTTTGGATTCAATGGCACAAGGGCCATATTTAGCAATGCTGTGCCAAACACAAGATAACTTAAAGTAAAACACATTGCAGATGGGAAGAGGGACTGGGGAATAGAGAATGGGATGGAAGCAGAGAAAAAAATCGTTCGGGAAGGATTATCCTGCCATGAAAAAAGCTATAATTCTTCCTCTGTAAAACTCGGAAATGTGCTTGTATGACTGACATATTTTTGACGAGACATAGTTAAACCTTTCTACCACACAATTCTAATACTTAAAATCATCTCCCGGTTTAGTGTGCATAACTGATCTAAACTACATATACAGTGTAGTGCCATTCATTTGCATATCCTTCCATGATCTACACAATGCAAATTTCAAAGCTATTTAATGCTTCCTTCATGATGCTCCATATTCAAGGACATGCAGAGTAATATGCAACTGGATTTACAGGAAAGTTCTAAGAACTGTACATAAAAAGTTAAATGAATCAAGGTATAATGGCAGCAGTTTTTACTATCTAAGATTTCAATGTGTCCCAATGATTTCCAAACTTTTGGAATTTCGGTGAAATCCAGAAGAATAAAATTCTCTATAAAATAGGACTTTTTAATTTTTTTTTTTAATTTTATGCAAAAATTAATATTTTTAATATGTTTGGATACTTTAAAATAATTTGTTTGTAAACTATTAATAGTAGTTTCCATTTGTTATTGGTATGGGGCAATCTAGAATGCCACTTGATAGTATTTTACTCTAAACAAAACCTGGTAAAAAAAATATCAGGAAAATAAGTTTTTTAAAAGTGCACGCATTAGAAATTTTTTTTTTAACATTGCAAAAATGCATAAGAAAATGTAATGCCATCTAGAGGTAATGCCTACGAAATTGTGCACAAAAAGAAAAACAGATATAAAAATTAAGTCAAGTAGAGTCAAACACCATCGTAATGTCTAATACTTCATCATCTTATGTAAAAAAAAACTTTTAAATGTATGATTAAATATTTCTTTTAATTTTTAAATAAACGTGGTAAATATTTTGGGACAAAATTCAAGTGTTAAATAAATGTGACACATATATTAGGACAGATTCATGTCTTTTTTTAAAGCTTTCTCATCAATTGTAAGTGTTTAACTAATCGTTTTACATAATTGTAATATTCACTTTATGGTCGACAGAAATGTTTACCTACTGTCATAAAACATGCAATTGATAAACAGATGAAAAATTATTTGCAGGGTAAAATTTTAATCAAAAGACAATATTTAATAGAAACTTATAATATGAACTCTTTTTAACTTAGCAAAAAAAATATAAACAGAAATTAAAGTATTGCTTGTGTATTTGAAAATTACATGGTTGGTTGGTTTTTGGACTTTAAAGCATAAGGGGCAAATTTGACCATGCTGTGCCAAACACAAAAGAATGCATTTCTGTTTTGAACTAATTTCAAAATTTTTACCAATACCAAAATAAGTTCTAAAATATTTCAGCGTCATTTTCCACTTTTTTTTAGTCACATGTCTTCTGAGATCATGAATTTTGACAACTTATTTGTAGACTGAAACTGATCATCATAAAAATTAGATAATTAACAATACTTTTACATTCCATGAATGTCCATCAGAGGAAGAATTGCAAATTACTTACAGTTGAGTTCAGACTGTGTTTTCTGTCTAGTTCTTCCAGACTGTTTGGATGGGATCCTCTGAGGAACATTCATCAATACCTAGAAAACAAATTGCTAAAGTAAAAATCTTGAGTATCTATCACAAAATCTACATTTCATAAGACAAAATTAAAACCTTTCTTTGAAATTATAAATTTCAATCAATAAAATCACTATTTTTAATCAAATGTGACCCAACATAACATCTAAGGATCTAATTTACATCAATGCATAACCTATTAAGATAATTACTTTTACTTGTTTTCAACCTAGAGTAGTTCTTTTGAATTACATTTGGAATGTTTACAGTGAAAGTTATATCACCCTTCTCATTTGAATGGGTCTCTTATTTAAACACAACTATTTTTGTATGCTAATTTAGCGATAGAATTTTTAAACACTTCTAAGTGTTTGTGCAATTTTCTTCAAATAATAAATATTGTCAATCACAAAACTACTTAAAAAGGGAAAACATAAATTAAAAAAGAATACTGATCTAAATATTTAGAGAATAGTAATATTTGCTTCATCGATTTAAAAAGTT
This sequence comes from Metellina segmentata, assembly GCA_947359465.1. Lineage (NCBI taxonomy): Eukaryota > Metazoa > Arthropoda > Arachnida > Araneae > Tetragnathidae > Metellina > Metellina segmentata. Next base: position 26,019,040 of record OX375884.1, read on the forward strand.
AACTTAATTATGAGAACAGTGTCAGAGATATTTCCACTGTTATAAAAGGAAGTGTTTGTTTGTTTTCTGGCCAAAAAGTCCTGACAAATCTATTGCACTTACAATAATGAGATCAGGCATACAGGAAGTCCGAATGTTTTGCAATTTTCCCGTCGTGGCGAATTTTAAAATTCAATCTAGAACATTTTAAAATGAATTTAATGTAATTATTATTGTTTTCTTTGGAATGGCAACAGCATAAAAGATCCCACATTCAAAAATTATTTTTTTCATGCTTCCATTTGATTTTGCAGAGGAATAATGTCAGCAGACTACAAAAACAAATACAAATTTTAAACTGGAGTTTTGTAGTTCTGTTTTCTATCTCCTGGACCGTTAAAGACAGAGTAAAAACTTTTAACAAATTTGAAATCTGTGGAAAATTTCACAGATCGATACCTAAAAATATGATTTTCTGTAAATATTTTTTTAATTGAAAATTTTATATTTTTTCCAATATGAACGCTGCTCAGCAGAATGACCTTTGTTTGATTTGAGATTTCAGAAATCACAGATCTCATTTCCTGTGTTCAGCAAAACAAATAAAAAACATTTTAACTGGCACTGTTTAGTTTTTTTTTTGTAAAATCGTTAGATTTCAACAGATTCGAAATCTGTAGAAAATTTTACACCAGATCAATACCTTGCATTTGATTTTCTTTTTATGAATAATTTTTCAATTATATATTTATATTTTCGCAATAGATTGTGACGTCACGCCGATTGGATCTCTTCACAGTTGGAATTTGACCGAATTTTACAATCACGAGACCATCACGGCGTTGCCTGTGGTGTTGGTTTGCGAATCAAACCATAGTTCATAATATTCATAATTTGGCTTACGAAGCAAACCAAAGTCTATGCCATAATGGCTGTTATCGAATTTGACTGCATTTGACAGTAACGAGGCCATCACAGCATTGCCCCCAACTCCCCCAATGGGGAATTCCCACTCAATTCAGGTGGAAAAAAAATCTTATATAGTTTTAGCATCGGGCTCTTAAATGAAGCTGAGTAGCAATGAATAATGCATAGAAAATAATGAAACAATAAATACACACAATACAGTATTATTGATCTCTCTTCCATAAGAAAGTTCACAAATGTATTTCCTACAATTAACAAAAACTATGAAACAAACATAAAAATTTCGTGAAGTACCCCTTCATCATCAGGATCCAAATCTGCAAAGTTGTGCTGGGGATTGCTAAATTTCTCAAGCAATTCACGAGCTAGATGTTTACCAAGCTCTCCTTGCACAAACGGATGCTAAATTAAAAAAATTATTGGTAAATGACACCACATTTCAAATGCTCAGTTAACAATTTATGTAACACTGTTTTATCAGCAGATAAAAATGTGCAATACAAGTAATTCTGATTATCTAACAACTTACATAAATAATATTTTTAACAATATACAATACTTACAGTAAGTTCAGATAATTTGTAACTAGAAATACATTCATAAAAGGAAATAAAGCAAATCAAATTATATATTTAAACAGAATAAGTTACAGAATAGTACATAATTTATTTAAATCATCATACTAATTAGCCTGAATAGTAATAATAGCTTAAGCAACTGGTAACTTTATTAAGTAAAAATAGTCAATATACTGCAATGGTAAGTGCTATGCAAATTTAAAAAGGAGTGGAGTTAAAGTGAAGCCAAATTTAGAATATATTTTTTAATTCAAATAATATTGATGAGTTTAATATAAAGCTAAAAAAGAATACTTTCATCTAGCTACATAACCGATACCTGCAAAAGCCTTTCGGCTGTTGGTCTTTTCTTAGGATTTTTTGTTAAAGCGACTTTGACAAAATGATGAAAAACTGGAGTCCTAAAGTAAAAGAAATAAAATGAGGACTAAACAAACATTGCTTTCTTTACAATTGAGAAAAGATTAAAATTTCTGAAAATTTAAACAATTTCTAAAAAACATTTAGAATTACAAAAAATGTGATTAATAATCAACATATAAATCCGTTAAAATGTCAATCTATAAATAATATCCATCATAAAATGAAGTAACAAACGAGCAGAAGTACACACAATAAGTGTCAGGTGGTATGGTATCGTTTATTTCTTAATTTTAAAAAGGAATCAATTACGGTCACCTGTGTTACCTTGGTGTCCAAAACCTACTAATTACATCAGCTACGTGGGTCATTTGATAAATTTCTGAGATGACCCTACAATAAATTTGATGTCATGACTACCTGGTGTCAATCTTCACAGCAGTTAGTTGAAATGAGGCTGAACAAGGAACAGTAAAGTCATAAGAATTGGAGTAGTGTCTGATCTGCTATCATAGGGCTTCAGACAGTTGTTGGAAGTGATAGGCATTATACTGGAAAATCAACTACCCAACCTGGATCATACATCAAAGTGTGTGGTGGCAGAGCTATCTATAGGTTAATACTATTAGTTTCGAAACTTGAAAACATCATGTGAAACCTTAGAATGCACTTTCTTAAGGTACAATTAATTTTGAACTTTGTAAAATAAATTCGATGAAAATAAAAGTTGGTCATACAAATTTCGAAATTTTTAGATCCTAATTTCCGATACAAAACTAAAACTGTCATATCTATAATACTACACTGCTGGCCACCCAAATCGCAACACCAAGAAAGACAAGAGATATCACAACAAAATTTATTTTGTAGATAACATGTTGATCAAGTATCAAATGATTAAATTTATAGACTTCTGTGAAGTGTGGTTCCTGCCAAAATCAGTAGCCAGAGTAGCCGCTGTTGTTGGAGCTCACCGCTGCCACATACCTCAGCATTGATTCAAAGAGACTTTGGATGTGTTCTTGGGGTACAGCAGACCAAGCATTTTCCACACGTTGCCAAAGTTGATCTAGTGTGGCAGCTGGGGATGTAATCTGGGTCAATCGTTGAGCAACCATGGACCACATGTTTTCTATTGGCAAAAGATCCGGAGAGCGAGCTGGCCAGGGAAGCAATTTAATCTGGGAATTGGCGAAGAACCCTTGGACAAATGCGTGCCATGTGTGGTCGCACATTATCCTGTTGAAATATGGCTGTGGACAAGCCCTGAAGGTAAGGAAGGACAACTGGCTCCAACACCTCGGAGATGAAGCGCTGGCTGTTTAAAGTACCAGCAATGCCTACTAGAGGAGTGCGAGAGTGATATCCAATACCGCCCCTGTTAAAGATAACTTGCTTATTCGAATCCATCTTCACATGTTTGCACCTCCTTCTTGTTTGGTTATGATAATGTAAACAAACAACAAACAAACAAGTTGAGTTGTCATGCTTTTTGTGATTGGCCACAGTATGACATCACACCTATAAAGGGGTGTGGTCATAATATTATGGCCAGTCATGTACTTAATGCAGTATTATGATTTTGTTTATGGCAATCTTTCCATTGAGATATTTATGCTAATTTCTAGAGATACAAGAAGTATAAAAGTGAGAATTCCTTTCTTTCAGCTCTCAATTGTTGTCATACATTGGACAGAGTGGTATCTCTGGTTTTCCAATCTTTGTTTCTTTTCCTGTAAATAGTTTTTAATGAATAAATGTTTTTTTAGCTCTTTAAATCTGATGATTTATTTTTTACTCCACATATCACTGGGCACTTTGCTTATCCACAATATGTGGGTGATAATGGTTATGGGCCTGAGCCCAGGTGGAGATTTTTTTTTAAACTGAAAATTTTTGTTCTAAGAAGTTCTAAGTAGGAGGGCCAGTTTGCAGTATTATTATTTTTCATACTGCCTTAGCCCAAGAGTAGAGATTTTTATTTTAAACTTAAAATTTTTATTTTAAGAAGTAAAAAGTAAGAGGCCAGTTTGCAGTATAACTATTTTTACCTTACTAGCCTGGATTTTTTTTGAGATGGAGGAAACTTTCTTCAAAATCAAACCGCTGGATGGAACCAACTATTCCTCATGGTGTTCGGATGTGAGAGTCTTACTACTTGAAAGAGACTGCTGGGACATCGTCACTGGAAACGAACGACCTCCAAAATCCATAGAAGGCGATGGGAAACAGATAAAAGAATTCAACAGACGCTGTAACAAGGCCTACACTTCAATCTACATGAATGTGAGCCCTCAGTACCGAATAGTAATTGAAGGAATTTCCAGTGGTGCAGAAGCATGGAATAAGCTCAAGACGCACTTTCGTCCTGATTCCAGAGCTAGAGTGATGGCTCTAAAACACGATTTCTTTTCATGTGCTATTGAACCAGGAGAAAGTATCGGACTGTATGCCAGCAAGTTATCCAGAATCATACAACAACTAGTAGAAGCAGGTCATCCAATTGAAGATCTAGACCAGTGTTTTCAACTACTTCGATTCTTACCACCTGAATATGAGAATATTATTCAATCGATTTACAGATGGGAGGATAAAGAATTCAAGTTTCCTAAAGTACTGGAAGAAATCTTAGCTGAGGAAGCAAGACTCCAACAAAGGACAGCTGACCAAGTGGCAACCACAATGATGACTAACTACAACCAGGATGTGGAAAGAAGTCGTCCTTCTCGTACTTCAAAATTCCAGAATCGGAAGAAGCCGAAATGTTTCAAATGTGGAAAAGTTGGACATTATGAGCGATCATGTCTAGAAAGGAGGAAGCCATTCCGGAGTCCTAGTCCAAATCGTCATACAAGTCGAGATAAAAGCTTTTTACTGGAGGCCTTATCCAGCACCAAGGAAGACGAAGGATGGATCTTTGATTCAGCAGCCACCACACATTTCTGTCGTGATAGAGAACTGTTTACAGAGTTCCAACCAATTAATAACCAGATTTTAGTGGGAGCAGTGGAAAATGCTTCTATTCCAATTCAAGGCAAAGGTACTGTGTTTCTTCATTTTAATAGGGTAAAGATTAAACTTTGTAATGTTGCTTATGCTCCTGAATTAAGAAGAAATTTGTTATCTGGGGCATGTTTTGACAGAAAAGGAGCTAGTTTTAAAGGGGGTAGAGGAAAAATTGAAGTGATTGATTGTTATAGTGAAATATTGTTTACAGCTAAATTACTAAATGGTTTATACCTTGTCTACCCTCAATATTCTAGTAAATCTAAGAATTTTGTTAAAAATTTCAAAAATGAAAAAATTACAAAATCTGTTTCTTTTGCTGTTGAGAATATTAATACTTGGCATAGAAAACTAGCTCATATTAACTCTGAACACATTAAATCTACAATCAAAAATAATTGTGTGAGGGGATTACCAAATCTAAAAGGGAATATCGATACCTGTAAAGAAGCTAAAGGGAAGAGCGTTAGTTTTAAACCTATTAAGAAAATTCGTTCTGACGAACCACTGAAGTTAATACACATGGATTTGTGTGGACCATTTCCTAAAACTTCAATAAATGGACAGAGGTATTTTCTAACCATAATAGATGACTATAGTCGAAAGGTTTATGCCTACCCCTTAAAAGCTAAATCGGATACTTTTGATACTTTTTGCAAATTTCAAAAACGTGCAGAAAGATTTTAGACAGAAAAATTAAGTGCATACGTACCGATAACGGATTGGAATTTATAAATGAGCAATTTAAAACCTTTTGCGATGAATTGGGTATAAAACACGAAAGAACTAACACTTATACTCCACAACAAAATGGAGTAAGTGAGAGATTTAATTACACAGCAGTAGATGGTATAAATGTTTTGCTACGGGATAGTAAGCTCAATCAGAGTTTTTGGTCTGAAGCTCTTTTGCATTTTGTTTATACATGGAATAGATTATGTCATTCTAATCAAGAAAAAACGCCATTTGAGTTATATGGTGGAAAACAACCATCAATTAAACATCTTAAACCGTTTGGATCTAAAGCTTTTGTTAATGTTCCTAAACAACTGAGAAGGAAATTGGACATGAGGTCAAAACAAGGAATTTTAGTTGGGTATGCCCTACAAACTAAAGGATATCGAATATGGCTACCTGATGAACGAAAAATAGTAGAGTCTATAAATGTACGTTTTGAGGAAACGCCTTCCTTAAAATCCGACTCGGATCATTGTAAGTTTGAACGAGTGGAAGCAGTCCGCGACCCTGATTATACACTGTGTAAAATTCCTTTAATGAATGAACCTACTACTGACGAGGAAGAAACTTCCCCTGTCGAAAGTGATAGTGAACCAGAGTCCTTGGGTGAAAGGATAGTTAACTGGATTAGAAAACCCATTTCCAGGCCTGATGGGAAAAAAAAATAGATATTTACTACTTTGAAGAGGCTAAAACTCAACGCTTAAGATCACTAAATGAAGTTAAGAATTACTGTATTAAAAATAACTTAAAATTTCAACCAGATATTTTTAATTTCAAATCTGCTGACACATCCTCTGGAATAGTCAATGGTAATCAAGAGAGTAATTTTAGTAGGACGTCAAAATGACTAGACGAGGATATTTTTATTCCTAAAAGTTATCAACAAGCAATAAAATCCTTACAAAAGGATGAATGGTTACAAGCCATGGAGGATGAACTACAAACTATGAAAGACAGAAATATATGGGTATTAATTGAAAAACCTGAGAATTCTAAAATTTTAGGATGTCGCTGGGTGTTTACAGTAAAACGAAACGACAAAGGCACAATTGAACGCTTTAAAGCTCGTCTCGTTGCCCAGGGTTTCAATCAAACAAAGGGTGAAACTTTTGATGAGGTTTATAGTCCCGTAGTAAACTTTGGTATTATCAGATTTTTCTTTGCCGTACTAGTTTGTCTTAACAAGTGGTTACACCTGCAGTGTGATGTTAAATGCGCCTATTTATATGCCCCGCTTAAAGAAATTGTATTTATGAAACAACCACCTGGTTTTGAGCAAAACCCAAGTTTGGTTTGTCGCTTACAGAAAGCCTTGTATGGTCTCCACCAAAGTGGTCGAGAATGGTACTTTGAGATTCATAGAATATTGGGGGAGCTTGGATTTAAAAAGTTTAGCTGGTGTAACTGTGTTTATGTTTTTGATAAGAATGTGGTTCTTCTATTATATGTCGATGATATTGTGTTATTCGGTAAAAATCAAAATTGTATTGTACAGTCATTAATCTTTTAAAACGACAATTTGATTTAAAAATTTTAGGTAAAACTAAAAAAATTATTAGGTGTTGAATTTATAGAGGAAAAGGAAGGGCTGTATATACATCAATCGGAATATATAATTAAACTTTGTGAGTCGTATCAAAATTATAATTTCTCTATTTCATCACTGCCCATTTCCAAAGGAGTCATTTTTTCAAAATCTCAGTGTCCTCAAAAATAATAGCGAACTGCAAGATATGTCTAAAATTCCATACAGAAGTTTAGTGGGTAGCTTATCTTTTTTAGCAGGAAGAACTAGACCAGATATTTCTTATGCAATAAACATTTTCTCACAATTTCAAGAAAATCCTGGCATTGCACACTGGAATGGTTTATTAAAGCTACTAGGATATATTAGCTATACAAAAGATTTAAAACTTAAACTTTCTAATATACAAGATCTAAATTTAACTGCATATTCTGATGCTGATTTTGCTAATAACCGCGATGATAGGATTTCCATGAATGGACAGATTGTATTTGTTGATCAGGTTCCAATAACCTGGCGTTCCTTTAAGCAAAAATCAGTTTGTTTAAGTTCAATGGAATCTGAATTTGTATCATTAACGGAAACAGCGAAAGAATTAATATGGCTACAACGTATAGTAACTGAATGTAAACATTTTAAATTAATATTGTTAAATGCTTTTTCTACATTACTAGTTGACAATCAAGCAGCAATTGATTTTGTAAAATCACCTATAGAGAATTATCGTACCAAGCACATCGATATTAAGTTATTTTTTGTAAGAGATTTAATATACCAGGAATTATTTGATATCAAATATATTCAAAGTAAAAGTAATTTAGCTGATATATTTACTAAACCTCTGAGTAAGAGTGAACTACAAAAATTTAAAGATTGTGTATTTAAAATATAAAAATGGACTATTATGAACAACAACAACAAAAAAAAAAAACTTTTTGTTCTGTTAGTGTATATTTTTTAAGAAATGATATTTCCTACGTATAAAAGCCTATACACATTTATGTTCATGATGTATTGCATTCTAAATATTGTATTGCAATTTTTTTGTTTCTATTGCATATATATTTTTTTTAAGTGCAAAAAGTGTGAAGAGGAGGGCCATTGTTAAAGATAACTTGCTTATTCGAATCCATCTTCACATGTTTGCACCTCCTTCTTGTTTGGTTATGATAATGTAAACAAACAACAAACAAACAAGTTGAGTTGTCATGCTTTTTGTGATTGGCCACAGTATGACATCACACCTATAAAGGGGTGTGGTCATAATATTATGGCCAGTCATGTACTTAATGCAGTATTATGATTTTGTTTATGGCAATCTTTCCATTGAGATATTTATGCTAATTTCTAGAGATACAAGAAGTATAAAAGTGAGAATTCCTTTCTTTCAGCTCTCAATTGTTGTCATACATTGGACAGAGTGGTATCTCTGGTTTTCCAATCTTTGTTTCTTTTCCTGTAAATAGTTTTTAATGAATAAATGTTTTTTTAGCTCTTTAAATCTGATGATTTATTTTTTACTCCACATATCACTGGGCACTTTGCTTATCCACAATATGTGGGTGATACATACATGCACCGGGTATTACATACCATAATACCCGGTGCAGGAGTGTGGCGGTGCATAACGCAGCTGTTCAGCATCCTCTCTCCACAGTGTCTCCAGACTCGAATCCGACCATTGTGGTGTTGCAGACAGAAGCGTGACTCGTCAGTAAAGACAATTTCATTCCATTCTGCCGTTCACATCCTTCTTTCATCACACCATTGGCGGTAGACGTCTGTGGTTTTGCATCAAGGGTAGACAAAGCAATGGACGTCTTGCGGATAGACCACTCTGCTGTAAACGGCATCGAATGGTACGCGCAGACACTGGATGATGCTTTACAGACTGAATGTGCTGTGCTATGGTTCGTGATGTGGCTGAGCGATCTGTCACTGCCATACGCACAATATGCCTGTCATCATGTGAAGTGGTGCACTGAGGTAGATGCGATCGAACACGTCAGTCCGTCGTACCCTCCTGCATCCAATGATCACATGTCCGCATTACAGTTGTTTGGTTTCGTCCAACATGACTACCGATTTCCCTGAAAGATAATCCACAATCTCGGTAGGCCACTATCCTTCCTCTGTCGAACTCAGATACTTGATCAAAAGATGATTGCTGTTTTCTACGAGGCATAATTGATCGTTTTTTTGAAAAAACCACAATTGACGTACTTGAAATAGTCGAAATCTCCAAGCCTTAAATAGCACTTTGAAGTGGCACCACAGGTTCGCGTGATGCGCGTCTGTGCTGAAATTCAAATCATTTGCAGATCTCACCTCCGCTAATGCATTTTGTAAATTTCATATTATTTGCATGCTTCCTTCAGGGTGTTGCATTTATGGTGGCCAGCAGTGTATTAGTTTTAAAATTTGAAAATATTAAGTAAAAGCCTAAAATGTACTCTTTTTTTATGATATAATTATTTTTTAAATTGGTTTATAAATAAATTCGATGTGATGAAAAGTATAATTTAAAATTTTTGTGACAGCATATAAGGTTTTCTTCGTGGGACGATGCATCAATGAAACATAGTAATGACCTTGTGTGTGCAAACAAAAACATTAAAATATAGTTCAGGAAAACTGGAATACTGAAAATTTGAAAAAAAAAAAAGTTTTAAAGAGTGAAAACTTCAATAACAAAAACAGTTCATACCATTTATTTTTATCCTTGAGCTGTGGTGGTTTAAAACCAGACTTAGACATTAAAAATAAAGCTCTCATTGGATGTAAATCGAACATGGGTGGTTGCAACTCTGCTAGCTCAATTGAAGTAACTCCAACAGCCCATATGTCACATTGCTGATTATAACCACCTTTTCGTTCAACTGCAGCTACCTCAGGAGCCATCCTAGAATAATTATATTGGAATACATTTAAAAAAATACAGAACATGTACATGGTTGTTTTGTATGTACTCTTAAAAGATAGGGGAGAATAAAATCTCAAAAGAATTCAGTTCAGTGGATCTTTTTTTCTCACTATAGACAAGTTTAATATGAAATATTAAATCTAAGTAACTTCCCAATCACAATTTATTGAATTCTTTAAAACTTTTCTATAGAAATAAGTACAGAATATCCATGTCTCAATTTTATATTCAAATAAAATTCAATGCAGTGCTGTAAAACCAAAAAAAAAAAATCAGGAAACAACTAGCGAAATGTTTTGTAAATCAATTCAAAATTAATGAGTAGGACAATGGAATATTAGCAATATGTACACAGATCACTGATGCAGAGAACGTTCATTTTTATGTTTCATACTAATTTCAAACAAAAGCATCTAAACAACTGCTTAATTTTCATAATTACTTTTACCTCATTTTTATTATTTATCAAACAGAATAGCAAAACAAATAAGCATTGATACCAGTTCAACATTCAAGTTATTTCAAGCAAGGTAGTGCATATTTTGTGATTTTGAAATGACTATTTCAGGTCACATTTTTGCATATCGATCCGAGCTCTACTCATAACCTATCGCATTGGCTTAGTTCAGGGAAAATGTAGTCAGAACTACTTTATGTTTTGTGTTAATATATTTAAAACAGTTAATGCTTAACCATCTATTTTTCTATTTTGATCACAACTTAATTTTGAAATAAATTCCTATTCAAAATCAAGCAAATATTTTTACTCAAACAATAAAGAATTATTAATTACATTTAAAACAATACTTTGAGAAAACTATTATTTATAGATCTTGTAATGCAGCAAAGTATCAATGCTACTGGATTGGAATAAAAATATTGAAAGTATATCTCGATAACTTACCAATATGGTGTTCCAATGAAAGACTTTCTCTTGCTAATAGTTGCAGTAATTTGTGCAGAAACACCAAAGTCAGCTAAAACATTCATTAAAATATTAAACAATTCAATATATGGGGAAGTCAAATTAATTTATATTAAGCAAATTTCCATTATATAATATATAATGTTGACCAACATGAAGAATTAATTTTGATAATACTCATCATATTGGCATCTTCAGTCAAAAAATTTTGATGCCTGCATTTAATGTAGGAAGAATATACAACAAGTACATATTTAATAAATATGTATAGTTGAAAGACTCAAAAATTAAAATACAAGAAGTAGCTACATTAACAATTAAATGAACTAAATTATATATATGCATTAAAATATCAAAAAGAAATTAAAAAAAAAAAACACAGAAATTTCTGCAGCTTACACACAGAAAACATCTATTTATGTTGTTTGGTTCAAGCCCTTCCCTGATGACGACCTGGTTCATCAACACTTCTTCATTTTCGGAAATATATTTAAAAAATTTCTCAATTTAAAAATTTTTCTTTTGATATTTTAATATTGTATTATTGCAGCTACTATTTTTGCAGCTTATGGGCACATGCATGGACAGATTTGACTTTAGTTTTCTTTATGAATATTTTTAGACATTTCTAAGAGTACAGCTCAATTCCTAGTAACTAACTTAATTTTGTTTTAGAAAATTCAAAGTGCATTCAACTGAATTTAAGCAATTGACATGTTCTTAAGAATGAATTCTGAAGTTGACCTTAAGAAACATGTGCCATCTTCTTACTTGTTATTTCTATATTTTATTTTCATTCGAAATGGTCAAATTACATTTTCTTACTTCTATAACTTAAATTCACCTTTTACTTGTACAAAAATACAAACACATACATTTGAAGCTGTACAATCACCAGTTAGTTAAATGCATAAATTAAACAAACAAAATTTCTCATCTGTATTGCCCTAAAGGAATACACTGCTTTTAATGAAAACAGTCTTAGATAGGAAGATAGATCTATCATACTTTGGTGAAGCTGATGTTGTAGTTTGTTTTTCTTAGCGTCCATCATTATGCAACAAAAACTTCAAACCCTTAATTCTATTGGAGTCCCAAAATATTAATTTAATGACTGTAAATTTAAAATTGACTGTTTCATGCGGCAAAGTTGACATTAATGTATATGATAAACGCAGCGATTTTAAATTTACAGTCATTAAATTAATATTTTGGGACTCCAATACCTCTAAAAGAATATACTACAACACAATTGCTGGTCAATTAGTATGTTTCAAAAAAATTTGTAATTCTGATTCAAACTTTTTATTACAATGTATATATTTAAAAAACACACTTCTCTATAACAAATACCCGTATTCATTCTTTAATAATATTTTTGAAAGATTTATTAATAGCAACACCTACACAACCCATGAATAATTATTTTTCATAATTTCCTCAGAGCCATGGGAGTTGTTTTTCAATTTTATTTTACTATTTATGAATATATTTTTGAATAGGGGCTGGTTTTTTTTAAATATTATTTATATTTATATTTTTCTGCTTTTTATGGACTCGTTGCATCGGAAGTATGGTGTTAGCATATAAGTTAGATTGTGTAATTGATGGCATTTGGTGGTAATTTTTAGTCTTGTTGTTGATCTCCCGGCTGCGGCTTTGTTTTACTTGCTTTTTGGTGGTGTTTGGGGGAGTGTATGAGCAATTTTTTCAGCCTAATGCTGCTCATATGTAGAAAACACCATTTTATGTTGCTTGGGTCAGGCTCCTCCCTGATGATGCCCTGATCCACCAACATTTCTTCATTTTTTTTTTATCATTTTTTAAGACTTTTGTTGAAAATTTTTTCTTTTGGAAAGTCTTGTGTTCTTGAAATTATATATATATATATATCAGAATTGTCCAGTTTCTCTACAAGTTTGTGATGTCTCTGTTCGGCATGTCCTGACGAATCTACGAAACTTACAACAGTGAAATTTGGCAAACAGGTTGTCCAAATTTGTAGTCCAGCCCGAATTTTTAAATTTTATCTAGAACATTTTAAAATGAATTTAACGAGATGTTTAATTATTATTGTTTTGCTTTTAGTTTGGATTATTTGGATATCTTTTTTAAAGTTAAGCAATATTTAATTTTGATCTTTTAAGCAATTTTTGGAATGTTTCATTTATGCAATCTTTGGTTTGTTTCCGTATAGTACTTCAGTTTTCGTATAGTTAATTTTTATCATTTTGATTTGGACGTCTTATGACAGAATAGCGATATTAATTTCCAATTATTAATTTAATGTAGAACATTTTAAAATTAATTTATTATTATTATTTTGATTATCTGGTTTCCTAAAAATGTAGTCTTCAAATGGTCTGTACTGCACTCCTGCCAATCTTGGATTTGGATCATCTATGCAAACTAAAAACATTTGTTCTATGTAGTTCTACGCTCACAGGACAATGATGTGCTCTTTGAATTTCAATGTTTTACTGAGAAGCAAAGACCTGTTCCATCAATTTAGTGTTGACACACTTCTTATATGATTTTTTATCCAAGATTGAATCAGAAAGGGTGTACATACGACTCAATCAGAGGACTGAGAGTGGAAGAGCATGCACATTTGAGATATGCATTGATGAACGATGACAATGTTGCTATACAAAAACTGAAGTACACAGAAATCGCCAAACTTTCAAAAAGATATTGAAACAAAAAGTTAAAGTTTATGCTTCTTGTAAATTTATACATTGCATAAATTATCATAATTAAATATGCTATGCTTTCCAAGACACCCAAACACAGAAACAAACAAAAAATTGCATAAAAGATCAACAAAATTACTGCATTTTGCTATAACAGCCCACAATGTTTGATTACATGGCCAAACAAATGATGTTTTAACTTCTATTTAGTTTTAGCTTCTCCCTTTAGGTGGCACTGCTACATTTTGCCTCACGAAAATATGAGGAACATTTGAAACAACATTGTCATCATCTTACTGTGTTGTCGCTTTAATGTTGTTAGACCAATACCGGCTTTACAAAAAGCCCACGTCACAACTGAAAGTCCTATCATGAGGCTACTATTACGAGCTACGATACGAACTGCAGGCAGTTCAGACTAATGGGTTTAGTTAAACATAAGTAACTTTTTCATATTTGTCTTATAATACACTCACTACCAAAAGTTAAGCACGAAGAGGAAAAAGGTAATTTACAGAAGCCAATCTGAATTTGAGAGGCTGCAATTTGCTGCAGAGGAAGATGGAAGTATGCAAATGTTTTATGTAACAGCCAATCACGTTTTTTTTTTTTAGATATATGCAAAAAAGGCAGTTTTGGGATTTAAACATCATTTTGTTTATGACTCAATGCTCTAACCCTTCACAATGCTGGCTTCTTATATGACTGCCTTTTTTGCATATTGGGGGCTGTAAATTACAAAAGACAGTTATAGCGAAATGCTGTAATTTTGTTGATCTTTTATGCAATTTTTCGTTTGTTCTGTGTTTGGGTGTCTTTTGGAAAGCATAGCAATATTTCATTTTGATAATTTGTGCAACGTATAAATTTACAAAATCATAAACTTTAACTTTTGGTTTGGATATCTTTTTAGAAGTTTAGCGATTTCTGTGTACTTCAGTTTTCGTACAGCAATGCATCTCTCAAATGTGCATACTGTTCCACTCTCAGAGTCCCCTGATTCAGTCGTATGTTACAACACCCTTTCCGATCCAATCCTGGAATACATGTCGACAATAAATTGATGGAACAAGTCTTGCTTCTCAGTAAAACGTTGAAATTCGAAGAACACGTCATCATCCAGCGAGTGTAGAACTACATAGAAGAAATGTTCTTAGTTCGCATAACTGATCCAAATAGAAGATTGACGGGAGTGCAGTAAAGACCATTTGAAGACTGTTGACATTTTAAAGAAAAACAAATAATACAAAAATATATTAATTTTTAAATGTTCTACATAAAATTTAAAATGGGGATTAAATATCACTATACCTTTGATAAGACAACCAAACCAAAATGATAAAAATTAACTGTATGAAAACCAAAGTTCTTTACAGAAACAAAGAAAAGATTGCATAAATGAAACAAACCAAAAATTGCATAAAAGATCAAAATTAAATATCGCTTAACTTTGAAAAAGATATAAAAATAATATAACTAAAAGTTAATATGCTTTAAAAATTATAATCAAAACTATTGTACTCTAAAAGAGAAACAATAACAAATAACACATTGCACAGCTGTGATCCAGTTCCAAAAATGGAGGAAGCACAATAAAAAGATACTTATACTATGGATTATGATAACCCAAACTGAAAGTCAATGCTAACTAAAAGTTAATATGCTTTTTAAAAAAGCAATAAATTTTTATAAAGGATATCCAGTAATCGGGTGGCTACACACACACAGTAAATATGGATTTAGTCAATACCGATTGAAGACTGTTGCCATTAGGAGGAAAACAATAATAATTAAATATCTCATTAAATTAATTTTAAAATGTTCTAGATTAAATTTTAAAATTCGGAGTGGACTATAAAATTGTAAAACATTTGGACTACCTGTGTGCCAAATTTCATTATTGTAAGTGCCATAGATCCGTCAGGACACGCCGAACAGACAACACACAAACTTCATTTTATAATGGTCGAGACTCGCAGCCAAAAGTTAAGCACGAAGAGGAAAATGTTAATTTCCAGAAATTAATCTGAAATTGAGAGGCTGAAATTTGCTGCAGAGTTAGATGGAACTATGCAAATGTGTTATGTAACAGCCAATCACGGTTTCATGTCGTGAAATATGAAAAAAAGGCAGTCGTGTAAGAAGTCAGCATTGTGAAGGGTTACAGGAGTTGCGTGCAAGTGCTACAAAAAGTGTTTAAAACTTTCGTACGATTAGTTTTCAAGACGGATGTGTTTCTGTGGCTTCCAGAAGACAAATAGCAGATAGTGAGCACTGGCGTACTTAGGGATGCCTCGAAGGGCAATCAATCACCGATGTTGCTCTTTTATTTGGCATTCATTCTGTCATTTCTCGATTATGCAAACAAGCCAAACAGTTGTCTGAAGACCTGTTAGTGGTTATATTATAAGGTTGCGTGTAGTTTCACTTTAACTCAGCTAACACAATAAAACGATAAAGCCTGATAAAACAAATCCTTATATTTATTAAGCATTTCAGAGTCAGCAGTTAAGCCTATCATTAGAACACTAGCGGCTGCGAGGCAAGCCAAGAAGTGACTATAGCCAACGCTGTTGCCAACTATTGTCAGTTGAATAATTACATTTATATTTTCTTATCTTGCCACAACAGACCTGTGCCCCGCGGAAGATCGATATATTGCTGTTTTAGCAAAGCACTGATCATGCATGGCTGTGCCGTAGGGCAAATCTTTCACTAAGAGATGAAGATGTCAATGTTATCAAAAAGCAACTCTTGCAAGAATTGCCTGGAAGTGTTCAAATTTACAAATCTATTGACATTACGCTTGACACAGATGAGGCCTTAAACTACAGAACATAGTTTTTGAACACATTGGAACCATCTGGAGTACTCTCGCACATATTGGAGCAACGATTATGCTTCTCACAAATCTGAATCCACCTTCACTCTGCAATGGCACAAGACTCTTTGTCATCAAGAAACTCATGCCTTATATTATTGAAGCCACCATCATGACTGGACATGCCGCAGGCGGAGATATATTCACTCCTAGAATACCAATCATCCCTTCTGATATCCCTTTCCAAGTTTTAAAAAAACTTCAGTTCCCGGTTCGTTCAAGTTTTGCTGTGAGCATCAACAAGGCACAAGGACAATCGCTGAAATTTGTAGGTCTCGATCTCATTAAACCACGTTTCTCCCATGGTCAACTGTATGTGGAGTGTTCGAGAGAGAGCTGGATATCTTTTTACTTTTTATAAATAGATGACTTAAATTTCTTGCCTGATATGGTTATTGTAATAAGAGTAGATATAGGTATAGAGGTATACTCTATCAGGGAAAAAGTAATCCAGTACAAAATGCTCATTTTTAAAATTTGTTTTCATCTCACACATGGGACAGACTGATTTCATTGAATTTAATTGTTTCTAAAGTAACATTTAACATCTACAAACACTGCTAATTTTTGAAATTCAGATAAGCAGTAAAATAATTTACTTTGTACTAGAGAAAAAAAAATTACCTTTAATTTTGGTCTATTTATTTTATTAAATTGAAAATGACCTCAACACTTAAAAATATTTCTAATTTTTCTATCTCTTTACGATCCGAGAGATTTGGGTTAAAAGATACTGCATTGCCCAAACCAACACATTTCATTGTTGTATTAAAAAGAAAGTACACATTTAAGTTGAAAAATTAAAAAGTTTAACTCATTTTTTCTGTTTTAAGTAAAAAAGCATGTTTTCTTACTCCTCATTCATCATTCAATTTTCTCAACTGCCTTTATCAAAAACTTAAACTCTTAATTTTTTAGAAAATAGAGAATTGTTTGGCATTGCAGTAAAATGTGTATAAGATGGATTTTAGAAATAATACAATAATCAAAAGAAATTCTACAATTTTTTATTAAAAATGTCAACGAATTTGAAATCTGTGGAAAATTTAAATTGGTAATTTTTAATTAGCCTCGTACTAGAGCAACACAACGGGCTATTGATGAGGGTCTGAGATCAATTCACTAAGGGAAAGATTTTCGGTAATTTTTAATAAATGTCTTACTACAACTACACAACGTGCTATTGACGACCTTCCTGGATCAATCCCCCAAGGGAAAGATCCAAGGTAATTTTTAATTAAAGTTGTACTACAACAACACAACATGCTATTGACGACCTTCTGGGATCAATCCTCTAGGGAAAATATCCAAGGTAATTCGGTAATTTTTAATTAACGTACTCAAGCAATGCAATGGGCTATTCACTAGGGACGGAGTTAAATCCAGTAAGGGAAAGATACGGGGACAATATTGCATAATTTTGAACCATGGTCAGATGATAAGCTAACACCTGAGCTGGCACCCAACTCTCCAAGAGATTGTGACGTCACACTGATTGGATCTCTTCCCAATTCCAATTTGGCCGCATTTCACAATGACGAGGCCATCACAGCGTTGTCCGTGGATTTGGTTTGCGAAGCTAAACAAATGGGAATGTGTAGCAAACATAGGTGGGTGGCAAACATTCACAATGGACATACCTAACCCCATAAAGTACAGCACGGGCAACGCAGTGCTAGCCAAGCAGTGGCTAGTATTTCATATTTTGACTTTTACATAAACAGAGTATCCTATTATGCATAAATACAATCACAAGAAAAAGAAACATAATAATAAAACCAGATTTTGAAATTATTATAGTTGACTATTATTTTTCATTGTGTCTGTTCTTGATTTGCCATCAAATTTACCAGCACATTGATTGAACAAAAACTAAACTGTTTTCATGTTTTATTCACTATTGTTTTTATTACACAAAAAAAAAATTGTCAGAGCATTTTTAAAAGCATGCTAAAATTTCCGAAGTACAAATAGGCAGTGCATTTTATTCAATAGGGTTCAAATTCTTCAAGCAAAAGAAAAATGAGGCTTTTTCAAGGCTACATTTCAGAGATAACAATAGACAAACTTATTAGTATTCAGATGAGAAGAAACTTTCAAGAGTGTGAGGCAGTTTTAAAACCAATGTTTAGTTAAAATATAAACATACCCTTGAATTAGATTGGATATCGGGGTTTAATGATGCAAGGTCCAAAAGCGGACAAGATATGCCAAAAACATACCCTTGATTCTTAATGACATTACAACTTGGATAAGTATAATTTATCTTTGCTGTATTAATGCAAAAAATCAACTAATAACAAATAACAGGCAAAAAATGAATATTTAAATGACATTCAGTAAATATTAAGTATTCTTAAGGGCCCTTAAAAATTAGTGCGAACAAATCAGGCCTTTACAGGGCCTGTGGGAACCAAGTTCACAAATTTTCTGAGTGAATAAATTGGCTTTGGAAATAAAAATATTCAGTACGTTTTAGTACATTAACATTTAAAATATTCAGTTCTCGAAAAAACTCCATCACTTGGTATTGAAGCTGAAAGCTCCAAAAGTTAAATTGAACAGAAATAAACAAAAATATCTAATAAAATATTTATAACCATGTTAGGATCAAAATATTTAAAACCATCCATCCAGCTATTTTCTTATGAACCTAGACACTAGTTATTTTACTCTGGGACAGTTCACTCGAAATACCACCTTAATTTTCTTTAATCAATTTGTGCACGATCCTTTGGAATTGAGAAATTTGAATGTCCCACCAATCACAACACACCAGCTAACGAGGAATTTTCGAAGCAGCTTATGCGTGCTTATGGTTTTCGGGTAAGTGAATTGAACTGGGGTGTAAGTAAATTGGTCATCCTTCGCTGTGACCCCAGCCAGATTTAGGAATTGCACTTTGAATGAGCATGAGTTTTTTCGCTGCTCAGAGATACAGTTTCTTTTGAATCCAGCTTCCTGAAATTTTGTCAATGGATAATGTTGCTTTTGTGCATCCTGTCTTGAGGGAAGCTTTGTATGCTCGATGCTCGACAGCCGCTAAAATTGGAGTTTGACTTCAAGAGCCTATTTCTGACCGCCCCATAGTTCAGGATGATGCAAGAGAACGGCTAACGTTTAACAGTCGCTGACCATCGCAAGGAGTCTAGCATCATTCCTGCTGCCCTGTAACTCCGGATGATGAACGAAGAGGGATAAACACTATCTGGACAAGAGGCTAACCTTTGTCCGAAAAGCGAAAATTCTAAACAGACCCAACCCAGGGAATTCGACTATCTGAAGAGAGGCTGTGTTATGGAACTAATATGTCAGCGTCTCCAATCCTGACCAATGTCTCCCTTCGTAATCCCGTTTCATCGCCTGAGATATGACTATAAGTAAAATTGTTCTTGGTTTTTTCTCATTCTTTCGTTTAACTAAGTTTTTGCTCCTCCGAGTATTATTTTTTTATTTTTACATTTACCTTTTTGACACATGAAGTGTCCCCTGGGTAAAACCCATTTGATATAGTTGAACTATGTATTAAATCGACTAGAATTAACTGTATTATGCTTAGTAGTCTATTGTGGCCAAAAGGGTAATATGATAGTCAAGATTATTTGTTGATTCTTTGTGTTGTTTTTTTAATAAATGTTTTGATCTCAACATTTTTTATCTTTTCCCTTTAATTAGTGAAACCTAATTTCACTATTTACATGTACACAACTCCGTCACCTACTAGCCAGTAAGAACCTGTTCACAACGCAATGCTATTTAAATGATTGTTGAATCCTAGTGGTTAATTCTTAAAGTTTAAATTTAAAAAGGCACAATAAACACAATGACAAAACATAATATTAAGACAAAAACTTGCTTTTAAAATAGTAACAGAAGTACTTACCTAGCTTCACATCACCATTTTCTGTAAGTAAGATATTTGCTCCTTTTATATCCCTATGCATTTTCCCCATTGAATGTAGGTATGCTAAGCCTTTAAGTGTTTCCCGACAAACATATGCAATTTGAAGTTCAGCCAAAGGTCCAGTTACTGGAAAATAATGTCTCCATAAGTTCAGTTTCATTACCATACAAAAGGTAAAATTCACAATGATATATGAAGTCAGTGGTTCTCAAATTGTTGGGTATTTACCCTTAAGGGGTGCATATATGAAGTGTGGAACATAATAGATGTTTAAAACAATAAACCTACCTATTTTAATTTTACAGTAAATGCTATAAAAAGTTATGTAAACCTATTAATATATTCACTGAATTATCATTTGGGAAATTGCACATTTTCAATACTATCACTACCATGTAAGAAAAAGCAATTATACTTTTTAGGAATAATAAAGTGTTGCTTAAAGTCAAAAATCAATAGGAAAATGTGAAACATTCCATGTAGTTAGTAACACAATCCCCAAAAATCATTATCTAATTCTTCCTAAATTAAAATTTAAAAACAAAAACAATTTAAACTGCCTAAGTTCAAGTTGAAAGCTTAACTTTTGATAATCCTTTTAACATGTTTCCTTCCTTGAGGACAAAATGAATAACTAAAACACCAAGCAGATGTAACAATCTCAATACTTTTTACAACAAACCTTTACAGTTAGAGTAAAATATGATTAAATTGTAACACCTTACTAAACTTGGATCCCACAATTTAAATTATATTTTAGCTCTTAATAACTTTAATAACATTTGACTTGCTTCATTTTAATAACAAGCAATTACTATAAAATATTTCAGTCAACTCCAGACACCAATTTGTGGAAAATATTGGGTTAGTCTTTAGGACTCCCAGTTGCTTCACAAATATGTGGATTTTGGAAACATTTATTAGATCATTACCAATATTGTTAATATATTTGTAATATTTATTTCTCATGTGTATGGGGATTTGGACCTAAACCATAAAAATATTAAAGAGTAACAAGGAGTCATGACCTCTAGATTGGTTGGAGTTATATTGGTGTAGGTTCAAATATGGACAAGTTTCACTAAGTGCAAAATAAAATAATAATGCAAATATAAAAACTTTAAAAGAAAGTGGGGAAAAATTCCAAGAGCAAGAATTTTTAGCAGGAAAAAATACTTAAAACGAAATCAAATTGAGAATATACTATATAGATTTCAAATAACATGTTTGTCAACATAAAAGTCTGACTATAGGACCTGGTGCCTCTGATCAGTTCAATTTATGGTTTTTACAATATGAAACAAACTTGAACTTATATTATTTACAACCCATAAATGAGTACATCAGACAAATAAAAAAGTAATCCACAATCCATGGTAATAGTTGGGTTTGTTACATATATATAGATCAAGAATAACACTAAACAAAACTAAGAGTCAAGCTGGAAGGTAGCATAAGTAAAAGTTTTTCCTATAGTAAAAAAGGTTTGAAAATGTACAAAATTTAATACTTACAATGATAAATATCTTGCAAAGAGCCACCCCCACAATACTCCATACAAATCCACAGCTTATCTCTTCTGAAATAAAAAACAAACACCAACTTCTTAATATAGCTAGTTAGTTATAAAATACAAGCATTTAAAAATTTAGTCGAAAATAACAAATTTAGAAACATAATTTTGAAAAGAACTCATTTTAATTTTGCAGGTACAAACAAGTGTGAAGATTTGAACATTTTGCTGAAAAGAACAAACATTCTGCCTTGAAAAACTAAACCCTAAAACATGGGGGAAAAATTATTTATCCTTATTTTTATCACATTGATTCTCTTACTACATGTATCTAAAGATGATAATATTCTTAAATATAAAGAACCAAGAAAAATCTAGAGTACCGTAAATAACTTCCAAAATATGCTACAATGTTTGGGTGCCTACATCCTTTCATCATGAGAATCTCTTGCTGAATAATAGCAAAATCATCACCTATGGTTGAGAAAAAAACTACATCACATACAATTCCTTTTATCAATAATAAATATAATTGTCATTTAAATGAATTCAAGAATTTTTTTGAAAATGAGGTTGTAATATGCAACAGTTAATACATAAAAATGGTTTGAAGATCATGAAAAAATTATAAAATATCTATTTGTAAAACTATATCAAGTTACAAACATTTAGCTTATGTAACATGAAATAAGCTTGAACCAAAATAATAATTTATACATTGTCTATCCTTAACCATTTAAATTATAATCAACATTGAAGCATGAATTTTTTAAAGTCTTCTTTATAGTTTTCCAACACATTAAAAAAGCATTTTAGCCTAATAGTAAACTTGAACCATAGCTCAGTTATATCCCTAGGGAAATAAATTATTTGGGAACAGAATCTTTTATTGGCAATAACGGCAAATAAAAGAAATTATTGGTAATGTGAGTCTTTAATCAATTTATATATGAAATCCCAAAACATAACTCTAATATTTTGTTTTGATAATCACTATTCATTTCTCATTCAAGTTCTCAGGCTTAGATTTATTAATTCAGTATTCTACATTTCAGTCTCAGAAGCCTGTGACATAAACCTCCATGTGATGATCAATGTTCAAAACTTACTCTATGCCTGCAGATATATTTTTTTGTTCCGATTTTAGATTTTGCACAGCTTGGATACACTTTTGAGATAACAATTCAAGATTCATCTCCATCATATTTTCTCATTTTATATCTAAATAAATAACTGTAATCTTTTATAATTGCCAACATAAAAGCTTTCTTTAAAATTTTTTCATATATGAGGAGCGCATGCAGATATTTTTTTTTTCATCACATCACATCACATCACATGGCTACTCAGTCTAACATACAAACATCAGGAAACCCAAAGCTTAGGGTCTCGAGTAGTAGGCACCCCTAATTATTGGTTAAGGTAAGTTTCCACAGGGATGGTTTATGAGCTGGTAAGTCAAGCTGGCAAGCAGGTTATCGGAAAAGTTTGTACAGTCAAACCCTGTTAAAACGAACCTGGAACATAACAATCCCTTGATTATAATGAACTTTTCAAATAGTCTCAACCAAACTCCTGTCACTAATTTACATTTTCAAATGCTTGTAACGATCTTCAAAAGCAAGGAATTTGGATACAGTGAACCAAAACCCCCATTTTTCAAACTTAGTTTCAGGTCTTTCACAGGAATACATCATGCAACCTAAGGATCAAGGTGTCATTCAGAGCCTAAAATGTCACTAGAGGAAGCAGTTGATATTGTATATTTTGGAATGCTACGAATAAACATGGACTGTGACATATCTCCTCTGTATGCAGTTGTTTTATTGGTGAAGTCTTGAAGGCTGGTCACCGAATCCATGATTAGAAACTATTTTTGTCCTTTCGGGCTTAAGAAAAGTCTGCAGGAAGAGGGGGGGGAGCATAAAATGTTAATGATGACGATGATGTTTATGCTAACCTATCGATCGCTAAGAGACTAATAAACAGAGTCGATGCCTTTTCTCAAAGCGAAATTGAACACTTAAAATGTTGCGATGACGACGTGATTACATCTGATGTGCAAAGTGAAGATATAGTTTTGCTCATAAAAGAACGACTTGATCGATGATTGATTTTCAGATATTAAACGCAAAGATGATGCAAGTTCAGATCCCTTCAATTTTTGATGCAAAGGCAGCTGTGAACCTTTTTGCACCATTTCTTTGCAACAGAAGCTTATAAGAATGAAATGGATCTTTTTTTGATAATTGATAAGAAGATAGATGAAAATGTATCTGAAATATAGATGCTTTCAACAAAAAATCACTACTTGTTTTCATACTTTAGAGAAATAAATGTAAGTACAATTAATTTCATTGTTTCAATTATTTTTATAAGAATATAAATATTTATTTTACTTTATTATAGCCTTTATAATTGCAATTCAGTATAATTAATTTGTTCAGCACAGAAATGTTTTAAAGGATTTTAGGAAATTTTGTATTGTTAATATTTGAAAAATCAAATACAGTGAACCCTTGGTTATAGTGAACTTTTGGATCAGTTCGTTGAGGGCTCACTATAATGGGGTTTGACTATATTACCACTGAGAATTGCTACTTAAAGGGTTAAAGGCTATTTAAAGAGCAAGTTACTGGAAAGTAGACGGTGCTGTATGTGTACATTTGGACAATATGGGAAAATTTGAGGATAAAAAAATTATTAATGGTTTAAATTTATTTTTAAGGGAAGATCTTAGAGAAATACGAGACAATGAAGCATAATAGGGGTGAAATAAAAGTGAAAAAGATTTTCATAACTTTAGAACTTACAAATTACGTTACATAACTTCAGAAATTACCCAAAACAAAGTAAATAAACAATTATAAATATATGAGATAGGACTAAAGTACTAAGTGAAACCAAAGAACGAAATAATCATATTGAATCTATAGGTACATGCATGTGAGACAAAAAAAAAGCAAATGTCCTTATTTAATTCATGGATACACCATCATCAGGGGCTGGCTGAAGGCTCTATAACCAAAAAAAGCAAATGTATTCTTTTTAATACATTTGTGCACCTAGAGTGGGCAGGGGAGTGGTAACCTCCTCAATCTGAAAAAAGCATAAATGCTCATTAATTTATGTATGGGGGGCTTATGGCCCTGAACCAAAGAAACAATTACGTAACAGTTCATGGGCTCAACAGCTGCCTTCTATGCCTTGTTTGGTGGCAAAGTTCTTGGTGCGTTTTCTGGCGCACTTTTAGTAATGAGTCATGGCAGGTGAAGGCAATCCATCTTTTTACAGATTCTGGTTTTTATGAAACCCTCAGCCATTTCCCATGTTAATTACTTTCCGTTAAAGCATATTATTTCCTGTTGTAATATATATATATATATATATAGAACTCTTCCCTTGGTGACAAGAAAAGTGTGCCAAGAGCATTGCCACCAAACAAGGCATAGAATGCAGCTGTACCTGATGGGATGAGTTCTATTTCAATTTTTCCATATTTTTATGAGTTGGGAACTCCTGAATAATTATAAATTCCATGACACCTCAAAATGTCTAATTTGGGAGTTACAACTTATAGAAGTTCAAAACTGTCTCAATGCCTGAAATAATTTGACATCTACAAAAGCCTTTGAATAGGTATCAAAAATTATTTCTTCAGTATTTTCCAAATTAGAAAAGTTTTCTAAAAATTAAATTTCAAAAGGAATACATTGTGGAAGTTAAAGTTGTTATATATTCAATTTTTAATGTGTTTGTATGTATAATCAATAATTGATGAATGAAGATTAATGAAGTACTAAATATAACTTGCCTTGTTGTTTTAATGAGTAATTCAAATTATTTCAAGTTATCCACCTGAAAGAAAAGCTTATAATGCCTATAAGCTAGGTAGTCCCTCACACCTTACCGAATGCAATTCTGGTTGTGCCCCTGATTGTACCAAGCTCTTAAACTTCCGGATTTACCTATGTTTCTATTGTCAAAAATACTCAGTATGTACAATGCTAGATCATAGATCATGTTACCAGCAACAATACAGTAAAGTTGCTTGGTGGTGAACTCAGATAAATGAGGTAAGCAGATAGAGCTGTTGCTGTAACAGGGTTTAGAAGTCATTCACACAAGCAACTTGCAAATTATTCGCATAAAACATACTTTTACAGTAGAATCTCAATAAAGTATCAGTGCAATAAAAAAAAGTTGAGGGCTAAACATAAAAGAACAATAAAAAAATGTAATTAAATTTTACTCCGATTGATTACCTATTTAACTTTAAAAAATTTATAATAGATTCCGAGTAAATTAAGTGTAAGTGCTCAATTTGGATGTTGACATCTGCTGTGGAGGAATGAAGAGGATGAAGGGGTCCAGAAATGTGAAGTTTCTAATACTGCAAAGGGTAATCTGTTTTCTAAATTCTAGAAAACTTGAAATTTTTTTTTCTTATATTTATAACAATAAATATAAACAAATGTATAAAGGAAGAAAAAAAAATGCATCCACAAATGCAAAAGAAACATCGAGTTCTTGGAATGCAATTTAAATTACATGAGGGGTTTGTCATCTAATCTAATATTGAGGTAGTTATTCACAAGCTACTTAAAGCAATTGAAATCTAAATGTCATTTCTAAAAACTCCTGATAGTATCACATCAAATAAAAATTTAGATTAAACATCAAATGAAAATTAAGAATTAACAAGGTAAATATTTACATACCAGGCTCCAGTTTGATGACCTTAACTGCTGATAACTCCCCAGTGTTGATTCTCCGAGCCTACGAAAAAACAGAAAACTTTCAATATCTTTTGATGCCCAATACTTTGATAAATTCATTACATCTTAAATCCTTGTATTTATACAGTGCAGCAGGTCTGTCTTTGAACCTAATGTCAGGAAGCCCAACACATATTTATAAAAAGTTATTTTTCTTTTTATAGAAGCTACTGAAAGTCAGAGATCAAAATTTTACATTTTACTGTAATGGATCAAAATTTGACCAGATTTACTATTCAAGAGACTAAAGACTCGATTTACGTACACCAACATTTAAATACATTGTACCAATTTCATTCCATTAGATATTTTTGTAAGAATTGTAATAATTACTCTACAAGAGGAACAAGAAAATCATTAAAAGTGTTGTAAATCGCATTTTAAGTTTATACATGAGAACCTTTTAAGGAAAAATTCAACTTATAAGTTAAATTTTATTCTGGCAACCTTTTCATTTCCCATCTTGAAAACACTTCACTGAGACAGGATTGCACAGAAAGAAAGGTTTGTCAACAAAAGTGTTTTTGTTAAGACAGCTACAAAACTGGAAAAACACTTCAGGATATTTTTTTGGAAAATATAGTAGTACACCTATACCTTGCTATATGGACGCTCTTTATACGGCAGTTCGCTTTAACTGCCTTTTTAAATAGTACCGTTAGCGACCTTCTGTTTAGTTAAAGCTTCTCTCTTTGGTGGCACTGCTACATTTTGCCTCACAAAAATATGAAGACCGTTTGGCACAACATTGTCATCATTTTACTGCATAGTCGCTTTAGTGTAGTGAGACCAACACTGACTCTATACAAAGCCCATGTACAAATTCCAGCAGAACCTGTGACGTCACAACTCAAAGTCCTATCGCAAGGCTACTTTTATGCTCTATGATACAGAAAGTGATGATAGCAGCATAAACGGAACGCAGCATAAAGTGATGATGGCAGCACACATATTATAGCTTACTGATTCTTCATGTTAATGTTCGTCATCAGATTAAAACAGATTTTAAACATTTTATTATATGAAGTTATATACAAATGTGCACGATTTCTTTTGTTTTTAACTTTTATATTTAGTTTCTTAATTTCTGTTTATTACATTGTTTTGTACTTTTATTTTTATGTAAGTACTAGCCACTGCGTGGTTAGCCCGGCATTGCCCATTCATATGAGGTAAGGTATTAATCTGGTGTAAAATTTTCTGCAGATTTCAAATCCGTTGAAATTTTTAATCTACCTTTAACAATTCTGATTTTACGAAAAAACTTAACTATCCCAGTCAAAATGTTTTTTTTTTTGCTCTCATTCGATGAAATAGAATACGACAGGAAATGAAATCCGTTTATTTTTTTTAACGCGAAGGGCAGAAGATGCAATCTGTTTATTTTCGGAAAGCAAAGTTCATGTGACGTCACAATCTCTTGCGAAAATATAATCTTTAATGGTCTAGGAGATAGAAAAAGAACTAGTGACTCCAGTCAAAAGATTATTGGTTTTTATCGTCTGGCTGGAAAATCATTCATCCACGCAAAATCGAAACAGAAATGAAAACAATAAATTTAAAAATCTGTGATCTCTTTTATGCTGTTGCATTCAATGATTCAATTTAATTAAATTCATTTACAAATGCTCTAGATTGAATTTTAAAATTAGCAGCGACCCTAAAATTTGGACTACCTGTGTGCCAAATCCCATTACTGTAAGTGCCATAGATTTGTCAGGACTTTGCGTGCAAGAAATAAACACTTCCTTTTATAATATTAGAGATAGGAAATGAAGAGAATAAAATGCTTTATGAACTAAAAACTATATTATTTCATAAAAATTGGATTAGATCTAATACAATTTGTATGGGTTTAATATCAATATAATTTATTTGTTATACAGCTTTTCGCTTTACAACCAACTTTTACGGAACATATCTAGGGCGTAAAGTGAGGCATGGGTGTATATTAATTACAACAATAATTTGTGAATAATAATTTCAGACCGCACTGATTAATATTAACTAATTTGTGAAAAAAAAACATTTTTGTAAAAAAAAGTAAAGCAATTGTATTGCTTTACTTTTAAGTTACTTAAAAGTTTGATTTTAGTAGTTTTTTACTTAAAAGTTTAGAAGTGGAAGAAGAAACTATTTTTTAAAGGGTTTTAGGTTTGATTTATCACTTTATAACCAATTTTAGTGACACAATACTTTTTCATGAGATTTATATGCTTTTTTTAAAAGAAAGGTTGCATCATAAGAGTTTCCTTTTAGGAATTATTTGGCAACCATCTATATTTCTGCACATCATACCTTCAAAAATATTATTAAAAATTTTTTTCAATTGCTAGTTACTTGAACTAATTAGTCATCCGTATTCCTCAATTTAAAAGATATTCTTAAATTACTTAAATGTCCATTAATTTTATTAAAAAAATAATTTAAATAAAGAAAATGTGTATAATAATTCTAGTTTTATCACAGTCATGGACATTTCTTGGAATAAATTACTTTTCTACACTAGTAATAAATGACAAATTTCTATGTTCAACTTTGTACAAATTTAATTTTTTAATATTGTTTACCTGTTTGCTCTTTTTCTTATAAAAATCAATCGATACAATAATCACAATACTGTTAATGCTTATTTAGGGCTTCAGATAAAATGCCTAATTACATAAAAAAGTAGAAAAGAAATTAACATTTTAGGTAAGAATAAACAACTGAAGAATAAATTTTGTCTTACAAAAATGTTTTGCGAACTCAAAGTAAACAAGGCTATTCTAAAAAAATTCAAACAATCTCAAATAATTGTCAAGTTTATAACTCCATGTTGAGTAAATAGAATTTAAGGGAAATTATTCACTCCTATGAAAAGGAGAACTTAGTAAGAAAAATATTTCAACACAAAGACCTTATGAAAAGAAATTGAAGTTAAGCTTTCCTTTCTCAAATTCACTTAAATAGAAATAGAAATAAAAAAGGCAGTGGAATCTAAGAGCGTTGCATCTGGCTAGCATCCAAACTCTACTGAGGTTAGTCACCTTCAATGAAGGTAAACCAACTTTGAGGACCAACAGAGCTGATTAAGCAAAATATTTAGTGTTAATCTATAACATAAGCATGTCAATTTATAAACAAACCAATTTTTTTTTGCAACTTCAAGTTTTACTGAAACTAAGTGAACAGGGATGCAATTGAAGTCAACCAAAATTAGACAAACTCTATCAACATACCATTACAATATCACATACATTTTAAATGTTTCCATGACAATGAAATTTGGAAATAAAATAGCATAAAAAAATTATAAAATATAAATAAAAAATTACATAAACCCATGTCAAAATACTTATCACTAATTATCATATTACATGAAAGAAAATTTTCAAACCTACAATTAAGATGTCATAAAATTTGTAAAAATGATGAAACAGTAGCATTATATATCTTAGTTGAAGATTGTGCTTCAAATTAGGAAATTTGCATGAAAAATACGAAAAAACTAAAGGAAATAACAAGTCTCGAGATAACAAGTCTTGTTAATATTTATAAATGCATAAAATCATCATAAGCTTATTTTATATATCATTCACAGTAACTACATATAAGCACTATTTTATAGAAATTAATAATTGTTAGTTTTTGTTGAAAACAGTGGTACATTTTTCATAACATTCATAACATATGCTCCTACATGTTTAAAAAAAAATTTTGCAGGACAAACATTAAACTTATTATAAGGTTAAATAAAAAACACAAACTCTGAGTGAACTAAAAACTAACAGCAACCATTGTCAAAGTAAATAATTCCCACTTTAAGCAAAATTGTTAAAAAGATAAAGAGTACAAAAATAACTTAAATCTTTTACATCATTTTTTTTTTTCAATGTCAGCCTTAGGAGTAGCAAATACATTTTAAAACTTATAATATTTGTCATTTAGATTCATCGATCAATTCAAAAATATATTGCATTTCATTTTTTTTTTAAATTTTACACCTTTGGAAGAAAATTATCAATTATTCTCCTCTTGCATCTGGAGAATATGCTCAAGAATATACTCCAGAAGATTATTACCAAAAAATTTACATCTCTAGAATTCTAGGTATGCAAAAATTTGTTTTATCCATTTCTTGTCCATTGCTTTTCTTTAATTCTCAAAAATAAAATGCCATTTAATGAAGACAAATTTAGAATATGCTGACCATTAATGTCAGTATTTAAGCTCTCAGGATATCAATTAAAAAAATAAATAAATAAAAAATAAAATTTTTAAGTATACATTCTTTGTGTAAGTTCTTTCAACAGTACTCTAAAACAATGTAGAATAGAATTGGTGAGAGGGCAGGGATTGAAACAGATATAAAGACTATAACTTTTGTTCTTGGTGGGAAATATTCTTTTTTTAGGTTATCTTTATGGAAGTTCTTTCAACATTACTAATCTTTAACAGTGCTATAGAGAACTGGTGAGAAGGCTGAAATATATATAGAAAGGGCTAGTTTTTATTCATGGAGGGAAAGATTCTTGAAATATTTGGTGCACTGTCAAGCTTTGTCACTCTTTGCAGTCAGCTCATTAAATATAAATACTGGAATTTTGATTAACTTTTCAAGTCAATATTTGCAATTGTCTACTAGAAAAAATGCTCATTGTATGGCTTGAACTGAGAGATAAGAGCCGAGTCTATCTGGACATTAGTGGCAGAACTCACTCTCAAAGATCTACTTCACCCTGCAAAGAAGCTAAAACAAGGCTAGAAACAAATCAATTCTATGATGTATGTTCAACGTATTTCAACAAAGATATGACTAGATATTTTATAAATCATGTATAACACTTTCATAAAAGTTTGAATTCAAAACATCTTACAAAAGGGCACCTTTGACTTAAATAGAAAAAGTGGAGACCACAGAACTCCTAGTCTCTGCACAATCCTGCTTTTAAATCTATAAACTTATAATTTTTACACCACAACAGGATCCCAACAAAAAGAATTTACATATTACTGCACATGATAAAAAGACAGGATGATGTAAAAAGTTCAACATTTGACACTTCGGTGAATAAAAAAAATCATTGTTTATCATTTAAAACATAAAAATCCTCATATTAAAATAATCATTAACACAATTGACAAGATTTGTACTGTCGATTCACAAGCTTTACTGCACTTAAGATAAGGCCTTAAGTTTAAGCCTTCATCTGGATTTTTGCATGAATTTTAACTGCATTGATTTCTTGCAAATCAATACAAAGTCTCATGCACAAAAGTAGATAAATTTATTTCAGTGGAATACAGATATTACAAGCAATGCAGATAGGTTAGAAAGTAACAATTTTTTAACTGTTCAATTAAAAACTTCGAAACACTTAAAGTTTCCGAATTTTTCCAGACTTTTTATTGCCAACAAATTTTAAGTGATTAAATATTTTTCATCTCGGTAGTTGAAGTAAGGTCCAATGATAAACTTCCTAATACAATAGCATGTAAAAGTTTTGAATATGTTTACATCCTGAACAATATCACACAAGCTATTTATAATGAACATAAAAATATTATAAGTCAACTTATTAATTGATCTAATCCCACATTTAGCTTTTCCACTCTGCTTTAAGCTTTCAGAGAAAACATAGCAGGATGCACCTAAATCACTATAAAAAAAAATAAACATATGAGCCTTTGTATTAGCAAATAACATTTTAATCTGGATTCCTCAACACTTCAAATAGAAAATGTGATACTAAACTTACTAAAATGTGAATTCAATTTCCCTTCCAATAATTTTATAATGAAAAACACCACAAAATTTCGACAATTGACGACTTATGACAATTAAATAAAGGTCAAAATTAAAAAAGTATGGGCAACATCAGCAAGAAATTAACACACTATGGACATACGATTAAATAAAATCTAACTGCTCATGCAAAAAATTCCAGCTTCGAGGTAGGAATAAAACACTTGATCAACTGATTTTTCGATTCCAAAACAATAATGTGCATTCAAATAATACAAATTTAAAATCTTACCTTATAGACGTCTCCATAAGTACCACTACCAATACGTTGAATGAGGTCGTATTCATCTTGAGGATTACGTCTAGATATTTCCAGTCCAGTAGCGGATGCCATTTCAACTAGCCACTCATTTCTGTTCAAAATTTAAAGTTTAACTTCAATAGTTAAATGTTTTTGTTTCGTCAAGTCCATTAAGCATGTTCAAGTCATTACTGAAAATTGCAGTACTTATTCATTTTACACAATATAAATTTGTTCCAAGCCACTACCAAGTAATGACACTTGCAATGCAATACGCTTTTAAACTTAAACAAGTTGAATTACGATCGTAAAACCAAAAACAATGATTGAAACACGCAAGACGTTCCTGCATTCAGTTGTTTAACAACATAACAGCAATATTCAGCAATGGAGAGAAGAGGTAGGGGAGGGGAGAGGAAGAAAGTGATTGAAGCTTTTGCTACAACGCATCATGTTTATTTTACCGTTGTTAAATTGCATCACCTGTTAGCATTTTTTTATAAAAAATCAGAAATAATTTCTAATAAAAACTGAAGACACTTGGAACAAAACAATTGAAAATCGCTGGATTCCAATGTAAAATTGTATTTCTTACGGAAATCTGGAAAACCAGACGGTATATCCTGCTGAAATAAAATGTGAATCCAGTAATTTGCAATAGATGTGTGTGAGTTTATGAAATACTCATCTGGCGATAAACCTAATCATTATATTCATAAAAATTACTCTTGTATCACAATCTAGATGT
Organism: Metellina segmentata; assembly: GCA_947359465.1. Taxonomy (NCBI): domain Eukaryota; kingdom Metazoa; phylum Arthropoda; class Arachnida; order Araneae; family Tetragnathidae; genus Metellina; species Metellina segmentata. Next base: position 26,052,550 of record OX375884.1, read on the forward strand.
ATCCATACGTGTGATAAAGCCCTAGTACCGACGGTTTAAAAGACGCGTCCCGATGTCTCAGTAAGTCGTTTTGTTCCGGTCAAAAGAAAAATATTAATGCATTGATAGTTCTTATAGTTTTTGTCAGGTAAACAGTAATGTATTTAAATTATGATCCTCAATCATTTCAACTATCAGGGCTGTGCTAGCCCGGTTGGAAGAGTAACGGATTAGCAACCGGAGGGTTGCGAGTTCGAATCCAACCAAAGACCGTCATAAACAAAGGGGCTGGGACACATTAAATCTGTCGTGATATGAAATGTCCTCACTTTGGCGTATTGTGGAAGCTTTGAGAGTGGGTGCTAGCTCCGGTGTAACCTCGTTGTTTGATCGTGATTCAAAATTACGTGATGTTGTCCTTGATCTTGCTCATCAGTGGTTGATCCCAAATAGCCAGTGGTGTTTCTCTAGTGTGAAGTCAATTAAATACCTACCTACACATTTCAGAGATCAATTAGAGTATTTGCGCAACGAACTTCAGATAAGTTCATTTTCCAAGTATTTTTCGGTGAAAAGGGGAACTTCTGTCCTTCTGGAGATAGCAGAAATGATAAAACAGGAACTGTTGATTCTTGACAAACTTATCCTACTGACAATAAAGCAAGAAGTGTGAAGAAAATTTCGCCGATCAGTCACTGGGCTCCTGGTGATAGGCTATTCTCTGAGGTATAGTGTTTAGTTTGAAGGATGAGGAATGTGTGGCCGACGAATCAAAAGTTGTAGGTGTTAAGCGTCTAAAGGCCATGAAAGCACGGATCATCTATACTTTCGTTGACGTAGTCATCTATACCAGTAGTCTTCAACCGGTAGTCCGCTGACCGGCGCCGGTCCGCAAGAATTTATTGCCGATCCGCGAAAACTTTCGACGTGCATTCACCAGACTACCGCTACAAATTCGGGGAATTCCCAGTGTTGCGGGGGCTGCACGCGACGAGTATAAACGAAGTGCGCGACCGCCGAATGCCAGTATTGCGTCAGTTCTTCTATCGACGACACGTTGCTAGAATTCTTATTTTAGCGAACTCGTGCGTATTGTTTTTTGATATTGTGTTATGGAATTTCGGAAAACAAATTATTTCTTTCGTAAAATTTGAAACCCTACAAGATGGATATAAAAAAAAATGTCAAACAGCAAAATCTTTTAACTTTCTATAGTAGAGGCAAGAACAATATTCAGAAGAAAATTAATTATTTATATTCAACAGCTGGCTCTTTGGAATAGTCACGTACAAGAAGATATTGAAATGTTTTCACATTTTGGAGAATTTTTGAGAATGCTGCTGATATTAACCAGAAAATCGTATTTAACATTTTCACTGTCATATTCACTCAAAACTTTAATAATTATTTCCCGGAAAATGAAGATCCTCGTAAAGGTAACTTCTGAATTAATAATCTCTTTCTGGAAGATATAAAATCATGCACACCTAATCCTCGTGAGAAAGAAAAGCTGATCGAGTTGTCTTCTGATGTCACTCTGGTGTCCAGACATAAAAGGCAATCATTGTCTCAATTTTGGATATACCTCAATAACGAATTTCTATCACTGAGTTATAAAACTACCAAATTGTTGGTCGTTTTTTCGACTTTCATTTGTGTGAAAAAACTTTTTTTAGCTATGTCAATAATAAAAACCAGACAGAGTAATCGAAAAGATTTTTATGCAGAGCTTCGTCTCTCAGAAACAACACTGCAAGAACGTATATAAATTTGCTTACAAAGAAACAGCTAGCTAACTAATAACCAACACACGTTCCGTGCCTAGTGTCGTGAGACACTGTACCAGTTAAAATAAGTATGGCTGGGATGCAAAGAAGATGTACTTACCAAAAATTGTAATTTTATAACATTAGATTAAAAAAAATAGAATTCTATCTACATTGATTTTTATTTCTGGCTGATGCCGGTCCGCGAAATATTCCTCCTATTTTCGCCAGGCCGCGGGTGTTAAAAGGTTAAAGAACACTGATCTATACCACACAAGAAGAACTGAACGATCTTGTTCGCAATCTGAAACTCAGTTTAAGAACAAAGCAGGATTACAGACTGTGAAGGACTGGTTCGGATATCGGTCTGGGAAACATAATAATCCCCAACCTCAAGAATCTTAAAAGTGTAGGAAATAAAGCACAGACGATTTAATAATTTGGGGGACCATAAGCCTCTAATTTTAGGAACTAACATATTTAAGGTTGTCATCTACGAAAAAGATTTTAATTTGTCTTTGTCAAACACCGATTCAATATTAGCAAACAGTATTGCAAAATTGATTCCAATGAGAGTATTAGAGTTGACTATTGTAATAAGGATTAATTTCAAACTATTATGATATGTATTTAATTTATGACTCTTTTTCCTATTGAAAGCTTTTTTTTACACACTGATAAAACTAAAAAGAGGATGTAACATTTTAACACATTGGTTTCTCGTATAACTATGTGTATTCTTTTCCTGGGCTGAGGAACGCTTTTTGCTTATTTTTTTACTGCTTAATTCAACCCCCGAATAATATTGCTATAAAAATATTAAAAAAAAACTCATGTTGATGTTATTGTCGTATCAACAAAGTTGATTTCGCTATTTATTTATAACATTTTACCGATATCGTAATTTAAAAAACATTAAAATTATAAGAACAGCATATAAAACAAATTCTCCTTGTCTAAAGCAACATAATTTTTGAGTTATTTTCATTCTAGAGCCCTACATGCTTCCTAGAAACAGCAGCCTCCCGAGAATTTCCCGATTTCCTTGTGGTCCTGTCCGTCACTGATTACGGATTTCGACTTCAGCCATTTAAATTTTCCCAAGATAATGGCAGAGTAATTTCGTTATGATGTCAATATTCAACTAGTTATCATCGTCCCAGCCTAAGCCATTCGGTGTATCGCCACGTAATTTTGAACCACGGTCAGATGAGGAGACAACATCTGAGCTGGCAACCCACTCTTCAAACTTCCCAAAGTGAGGACTTTTGGCCACTACAGATTTAAGGTGCACCAACCGCCTCTACACCATACGCTTACAAACAACCATGGATTCAAACCAGGAACCTTCCGATCTAGAGGCCAACACATTAACTACCACTATACCGGTTGGTCGGCTACGATGTCAATATGACAGAAAAGCAAAGGCCTTACATTACATGAAGTGTCCTTAATGCGAATGGGATATCTGAGGAAGAACATGCAAACACAAAGCAATGGCAAATCTACACAAAATCCTACCACCCTCACATATATGTTCAGCTTGATGAAAGTTGAAATAGCGTTCAAGTACCTGGCTAAAAAATTCCCTCGATTCAGTGAAAATGAAAGAAGTTTTTGAGGGTTTCGCCAATTTTAGTATTTTCATATATTTGTACTCAGCGCCTCGAGCCTCAGTCATTCCAGGTGAAAAGATTACTTCTGTCTGAACCTGATGGTCGTAAGAATTTTCGATTTCTCCGTAAGAATTTCTTTCCAAGTTCGCTTCTGTGTGGGTTAGAATGAACAACTCTCTTATATGTCCTTGAATCTTTCGTATTATTGCTATTTTTTTTTATCATTCCTACTCCCGTATATTTTATTAACGATCAAGTTTGCGAAATTATATATATATATATACAGTAAAACCCCGATTATCCGAGTTTCCGCTTTATCCGGGGTATCAAATATTTCTAGGGTTTTTTTTTGTTGTATATTTTCCATTTTTAAAACTACCGAACAAAATTCTGAACTTGATCTCATAAACACCCAGGAAAACGAAATCCAACAACACTATCCCCTTTACTTTTCATTGTATCACGCACTAAAAGCTATCGAAAGTACTATTGAATGTATAAAACAACAAGAAGAAACAACACCAGCAATCTTGTTAACCTTAAAAAATGTCGAAACATTTTTTTCTTTAATTATCGTAACAATATAAAATGCATGTGGTGTATTTGTATTACTTTTGTATCTGTTATATAAAATATACATTTAAACCTACACGATGTACTTTGTATTGTATTTGTATTTGTCTTCGCAATTGTACTACCTTGCCATTGGAAATAAAATAAAAACCTACACGATTTATTTAATTTATAATTTTCGCTTAAACCGGGTTAGTCTTCGTCCACATTAACACTCAGGAAAACGAAATCCAACAACACTATCCCCTTTACTTTTCATTGTATCACGCACTAAAAGCTATCGAAAGTACTATTGAATGTATAAAACAACAAGAAGAAACAACACCAGCAATCTCGTTAACCTTAAAAAATGTCGAAACATTTTTTTCTTTAATTATCGTAACAATATTGTATTGTATTGTATTTGTATTTGTCTTCGCAACTGTACTGCCTTGCCATTGGAAATAAAATAAAAACCTACACGATTTATTTTATTTATAATTTTCGCTTAAACCGGGTTAGTCTTCGTCCACATAAACACTCAGGAAAACGAAATCCAACAACACTATCCCCTTTACTTTTCATTGTATCACGCACTTAAAGTTATCGAAAGTACTATTGAATGTATAAAACAACAAGAAGAAACAACACCAGCAATCTTGTTAACCTTAAAAAATGTCGAAACATTTTTTTCTTTAATTATCGTAACAATATAAATTGCATGTGGTGTATCTGTATAACTTTTGTATCTGTTATAAAATATTCATTTAAACCTACACGATGTACTTTGTATTGTATTGTATTGTATTTGTATTTGTCTTCGCAATTGTACTGCCTTGCCATAGGAAATAAAAAAAAAACCTACACGATTTATTTTATTTATAATTTTTGCTTAAACCAGGTTAGTCTTGGTCCACATTAACTCGGATAATCGGGACTCTACTGTGTACGTATATCTATATTACTCCTTCGCTTAACTCCCGACTTCTACCAATGAAATTTCTTACTAGATCCCCTGATCCAATGGTCTTAATTCTTTTAATTCTTATCCCTCTGACGAGTTCATTGTGAACTATGCACTTTTTTCATGAGCCCGTTAGAATAGGAAGCTCTCAGAACCGTTCTAATCTCCGTCTCCTCAACAACCTCCACGCCTGATAATGTTACTAGTATGTAATTGAAGTAATAAAGATTTGGTTAGAGAATTTCTGCCTCTTTTTGTGGAACCAGCATTACACTCCACACCAATGGATCATCCTCTCATCTTGCCTTATACCACTTTTGTTACTCCGTCACGACTGCAGGCTTATAATTTCTGTTATTATGACAGATCTTAAAGCCGACAGGAAATTGAACGGTCTCTCATAACTACACTACAATGACATCTAATGGAGATGATTCTACTACCAGCTTCTTGGTTTCAAAAGATTTTTCGGAAAGTATGCTTTCAAAAATAATAGCATTTGATCCAAAAGAAAATTTCGACGTGGAAGCATGGATCAAATGCTTCGAATTACAAACACCCCTTTTGCAAACTCAAGAATCGAACTAATTTCGGAATACTTGAAGTGAGAAGTATTGAACTTTTACTTAAATCATTGCGTCATCGAAACTGAATGGGCCAATGTCCGCCAAGGACTTATAAATAATTTTTCGAGAACTTCTCTAGTGTCATTTGATACCTTCATTTCTACAACCTGCAACACACCTACATGCATTAATATTTACTTCAAAAAGAAATTCGACATTGGTCAACGACTACAGCTTCCAGAAGAAATACTACTCCAAGGATTGACAAATGGTTTGCCTCGGAACATAAAGGAACTCATATTCATAAAAGAACCATCTACCATTACAGAATGGTTTCGAGTTGCACGCATATTATATAGCCTGTTACACTATGATGAATCAAACAACCAAGAGCAAAAAAGCAGAATGGACCGAGTACCCGTTTCTACAGCAGCTCCCCTTCCAGACGAGAGGTTTCAACCTCGGAAAATATTTCCAATGCGGCCGAGATTTTGGATGCCTCTGGTGCGCACAGAGCCTTTCAACTACCGTGACCGACGTTTGCAGGACCGGAATCGAACTTTCCCTCAGCGAAGGCCTCCTCAACCAGCTATTAAATAGGGACATACCCCAGACATTGAATGACCATGCCTCAAAGTGACTATATTTTGTGGTCAAAAGACATTAATTGGACACAGGCACAAGCGTAAATATCATTCCTTAACATTTACTCAAACATGCGAAATATGAGACTATTACTGTAAACCCCAAGATCCAAATTCAACAAGCAGTTGGTGCTATTCGGGTAAGTGAAATTGTTTTAATCAATATTAAGATTGATGGCATTACAAAACAACTTGAATTTTTAGCCATCAACTACTTTAAATTATGCATTGCTGAATTTAGAAACTGTCAATATATTTAATTTGAAGATCAATTTTAAAACCCGATAAATTGTCCAATTTAATTATAATGTAATTTAATATATCCTATAACTTCTGCACAAATATCTTATAATTTTTGTGATCAAAGTTATTCGAGATATTCTAATAGCAATCAACATAATAATTTTGGATCAAATGAAAATACTGTTTGTAAGAATACTTACGATAAAAAATGTACTAAAATTGAAAATACCAAGTGTCAAAATATGTATTCTTATGATAAGAATGATAATATTAAGGATTGTACCATTCCTTATGTTAACTCTAATGATAATGTGAATAATATAAATTATGGTGTTAACTCTGAGGAAAAATTAACTGCTCTAATTAACAAACACAAAAATGTTTTTGCCAAGACTAAATATGATGTAGGCTTAATTAATTTAGAACCTCAACGAGTTATTTTTAACTCGGAAATGCCAATTGCTTGTCGCCTATACAGAGCATCACCTAAAGATAATGCAGAAATCAAAAAACAAATTGACGAACTTTTAAAAGCAGACATTATCAAACCTTCTTACAGCCCTTTTGCAGCTCCTGTAACATTAGCTAATAAACGAGATGAAAACTCTAAAACTCGTTTATGCATCGACTATCGAAAATTAAATGAAATTACAAAAACTGATTCCGAACCCATTCCTTGTATCGATGCTGTATTGGATTAATTGTCCCATGCAAAAATGTTCTCAACACTAGATTTAGCCTCTGGATACTGGCACATCAAAATTAATGATAAGGACAGAAAAACTTGCATTTACTTCACACTTTGGTTTGTACGAATGGAAATGATTACCATTTGGATGGAAAAACGTTCGTGCAATATTCCAACGTGCCATAAGGCAAATTCTAAATAAATATCAAATTAAATTTGCTCTAAATTATTTTGATGATATAATTATATACGAAACAAATAAATCAACAAAACTTCCAACGCTTAAAAAAACTTAAACTTGTAGATCCTGAATTTCACATTCCAAAAGAAATTGATTTAATTATCGGTGCAGATATTTTTTTTTCTCTATTCTTTTACCGGGAAAAAATAGTATCTCCAAACAGCAATTTAATTGCACAGAACTCAATTCTCGAATTTCTCATTTCCGGGAAATTGCCAGAAAATTATTCTTAAACAAATGCTTCTACACATTAATACGCTCGAGTTTAACATTGATACAGAACTTCAACGTTTTTGACAGATGGAGGAAAGAAAGAACACGACAAGGGATCTTTTAACACCAGAAGAGCAATTTTGCGAAACTCATTTTAAGGAAACTCATTCGATAAATCAAAACGGTCGTTTTGTGGATAAACTCCATTTCTATATAACACATTTCAGTTTGGGTGACTCTCTCTAAATCTGCAGCACTTTCACGTTTCTTAGCAATGGAAAGAAAATTTGCAATTAATCATGAGTACAAAAATTTTATGCTGGAATACGAACAGCTAGGTTACATGACAGTCATCGAAAATGATCAGTCATCAGATATTCTTCGTAAGGGCAAATACCATACTCCCTCATCACGCTATCTTAAAGCCATCGAGCCTAACTACTTCAATACGCTTTGTATTTGACGCATCAAGTAAAAGTAGCAATGGCGTTTCGTTGAACTGCATTCTTGGAGTAGGTCCTAAATTACAAAGGGACATTTGTGAAAATTTGTTAAGCTTCCGAATTCCAAAAGTGGTATTTACTACAGATTTGGAAAAAATGTACGGATAAATTTTAGTAGTTGAAGAAGATCAAAAATTTCAACGCATACTTGGCGATATAATCCCAATGATCCAATTCGAAAATACAAGTTAAATATTGTCACATATGGCACTTCATCTGCCTCAATTTTGGCAACAAGATGCTCGAAACAAATATCGCTCCAGGTTAGAGATGATACAGAAATGACTCGTATTATTCAAGAAGACTTCTACATGGATAATCTGCTCAGTGAAGCTGAATCCGTGGATGGAGCCTGAATCCGTGGATGAAGCTGCATCAGTTTCGAACTCGAACTTCATACTCGAACTTTCCAGAGCACATTTATTATCCAAGTTACTTAAAGCAGTTTTGAACACTCTAAGCAAATACAAATTTAAAGTGTTTGCGTGGACTGATTCGAAGGTGGTTCTCGCCTGGTTAAACGCACATCCACGAAAATGGAAAACGTTTGTAGCCCCAATAGAACATCTCAAATCACTGAATTAGTACCCACTAAACACTGGCATCACGTTCCTTCCAAAGAAAATACGGCAGCATTGCATCTCGTGGCATTCATTCGGAGAGCTTGCCTCAATGCAAAGTGTGGTGGTAAGGTCCAGACTTTCTAGCTCTTAACGAAGAGAGTTGGCCGAAAACCGAATTTAAGGTAGACGGTTACAGAGAAGTAGACGCCAAGGAGAAATCTGATCCGGTATTCAGCTGTCATCTTCCAAAAATCTAATGATCTGTTTACAAATCTTTTCGAACATTTTTCAAGTTTATCTAAACTCATTCGCATTGTTTCATATTGTCAACGATTTATTAAAACTTGCAAGAAACGTATTGATACTCAAAGAATTCAACGCAATGACCCATCAAAACGTTCAATACCTCTCTCACTAACAGAAATACACACAGCCGAAGGAGCTATAAATCATTGGGTTCCAGAAATTTAATATTTTTTGGGAATTGGAATCAGTAAAAGAGAAAAAATCTTTACCAAAGAAAAGTCAGTTACGTTCACTAAACCATATTTGTAGATGTCGACGGTCTTCTACACAGGTGGGAGGACGTATTCAAAATTCACCATTAACATTCAACATCCAATTATACTTCCCTCTTAACATAAAATTAGTGAATTGCTAGTGAAGGAGCGTCATATCACTCATTTACATGCCGGGCCCACGTTGCTTTCTCATATTGTCAGACAGTCTCACTGGATACTCGGAGAAAAACGAATCATTAATAATTGTGTTAACAAGTGTTTGATTTGCTGCAGTTTCAAGGCTTCGATAGTGCCTCAGCAAATGGGTAATTTGCCTAAACACAGTGTAACTTTAGAGAGACCTTTCTTCAGCTGTGGAATTGATTATGCCGGCCCAGTTCAAGTTAAATTAAAAAAGGGTTGGGGCTCCAAAACAACTAAGGGCTACATCGCATTATTCGTCTGCATGGCTACAAAAGCTATACACAGTGAGGTCGTTAGCGATCTCATAACTGATGCTTTCTTAGCCGCACTTAGACGTTTCGCAGTGCTTTGAGGTAACCCCCGACACATAAATAGTGACAATGGTATTCATTATGTGGGTGCCCTTCGAAAGTTAAGTGAACTATATCAATTCATGTCTACCATTCAAGATAACGAAGCAGTCACATCATCTGACAAAATCGACTGTTGAATGGCATATGATTCCACCAGCCTCTCTTCACGTAGGTGGTATTTGGGAAGCTGCAATTTAGTCGATGAAACGCATTTTGTGTGGAACATTCTTAACATTCGAAGAACTTGCTACAATTCTTGAACAAGCAGTTAAACCTAGACCTAATTGATGAGTCAACGTAAAACTAAAGGACATGTTCACAGTAAATACCACACAGAAAAATTAAAAGATTTTCAAGCAAAATTTGTTGCAGTGTATTAAAAAGGTTTTTTCCCTTTTTTTTAAAATTATTCCTATTTATATATCTTGCTATTTTACTATTGCAAACGCAAAATTCGCGCGAGGTGGGTGGGTTAGATTAATTTTTTTTTTGAAAAAAAAAATGCAAATAATCCGAAATTTGGAATGGTCTAGGTCATGAGGATTCCGGATTTTGGACTTCGTACTAGGGATGCGACATCTACAGGAAAACATCGGTGTTTTGAAACATCGATTTTCAAAATTAAAACATCGATGTTGATCGCCCAAAAGCCATAAATGCTTTTATAACAATAATTATTATTAATTATTTATCAACCTATGGGGGAGGGAACCCAACAAACTTATTTTTTATTTACTGTAAATAAAAAATATTGGGGCCTATGATTATTATATGCCCCAATATTTGTTGTTTATAGTTTGTAAAAAAATAAGTTTGTTAACTTTCTCCACCTTAAGCCGACTTCTTTTTTCACTATCCCATCAGTTATGGTAAAAACTCTTTCTGATGGGAGAGATGTCGCTATCACTGCCAAATACTTAGGTGCACGGTTATGTTTCTTAATTTTTACTATGGTGCTTTTTTCATTCAAAAATAAAATATCGACAATGTTAAACAAACATCGGCTCCAATAAATCGATGGTAAATACATCAATTGTTTTTATAAAACATCGATATCGATGTCGTATCTCTACTTTTCAGATCCTTCACCCTTGGCCACTTCGGTCTAAAAGTATGTTCAATTTACTGATTATGAAAATTATGCTACTTGGTTATTTTTTTAATTTTTTAAGGGTACTTTTTCGATGATTTTTATAAAACATCGTTGTTTTGAAAACATCGACATCGATATCGCATCCCTACTTCGTACTTTAGCACCTTGTGCCCTCTTTATACCGATGGTGCACTAATGAATACAGCACACCCTGTGCAACTCTAATCGAAAGAACTCTCAGTGGACAAGCAAGAGACCTTTGGGTTATCCAGCAACTTCCATAAATTTTTGTATTTTTATCATCTGTTTTTTACTTTTTAATGTATTTTTTTATATTTATATTTATATTTTTAATTGTGTGTACTTTTGGCTAGAGAATTTGTGACTGTAATGGCTTACTGCATTGTAAATAAAAAGTATCCAAATTTTATGACTTAAACTATCTCATCGAGAACATTTTTCAAAGTTAGTGACAGATTTTTCGTTACAGGTGTCTTTGTATATAGATTACAACTAGAGTAAACAGTTGAGTTTGAAAAGCAACTATCCCCTCATATTAAGTGCAGCGCTACTGTACTTTCCTGTCAGAATCATGCTGCATGAATGAAAATTTCCACAATATTGTGAAAATTGTGAAATACCAGTTCAATAGTCCCCCGTAAATGTTAATGCCTTATTTTTTTTTTTTAAATTAGCTTGCAGTTCAGGCATAATATACTTTTGTAACATTATTTAAATACTTTAACAATTATTAAATTAATTATTAAAGTTAAGTATTTTAACTGTCGTTAAGAGTATTTTATATAAAGTTAAGTATTTTAATTGTATTTTAATTACTTAACCTCAATCAAAACAATTTTACCAGTCCACTGTTTTCTGGTGGCAAATTTCTGGTTCAAGTATTCATTGTATTTTGGCAATACAAATATTTTTAATACAAATATTTTCAATGCAAATACTTTTTCTATTATATTTAGAGTTTAAATAACATTTATCAAAAAGTGTGATTATTCATTAGATTTTACTAACTTGTTTTGTCTTTTTCCTTGGTAGCATTTCCTTGGTGAACATTAATTTATATATATAATGTATTTATTGTTAATTAAATATATATAGTGTTTAAATAGTTCTTGTGTAAATCAAACAATCATACAAATTTTCTGTATTGAATGCATTAACATGAATTCATAAAACCGTTAGGACAAACACATGTCTGTAAGCTACGTGTGTGTGATGGATAAATGACTTAATAATAATTCTACAGTTTAACGTTGCTGTTTTAACGATGTTGTAGAAGCTATCAACATGCACGCAACGTAATTCTTCGTGTATAGGCTATGATGATTATGTAAATTTCAGAATCGAGGTATTTGTTTTCTTTCTTTTTGATAAGCGTTTAAGCTACAAACTGACTACAAATTGCTTTCTCATTTAATATTACTGTAAGCCAGCAATTTTCAACCTTTTCATCTCATGACACACAAACTAGTTATTAAAATTCTGCGGCACACCAAAAATATATTATACTTTTCATGTGCCGCAGAATTTTAATAATTGATTTGTCCAAAAATACAGTATTATATTTTTCTAATCTCAAAGAAAGGGTACAGTTTCGATTGATTTATAAAAAATTGTAATAATGAACTAATCTTTCTACTCCAAAGTGATTTATTTTAGTTTGAAACAATTTATGATAATTTCTAATAATAAAATAAGTACTCGAAATTCTTTGTGAACACACACTTGTCAAAAGTTTAAAACTGAACCCAGTTCACCACGGAACACCAATAGAAAATTACTTCTGCAGACTTTATCCTTTTTTTAAACTAAAGTGAAGCAAATTTATTACATACGAAACATTAAAATGAGCAAATTAAAATTTGTCCTAAAACACTAGATAAAATAAACGAACAAACACTTTTTAGTTATTTATTAGTTCTTGCATATATGTTCTAATGGGGAGATACAAATAATTTGGACGATTTTGGATCTGGTAATAACTAATTTGATATGCACAATACAGTGGTCATAATTGTCATATTTGTTTCAACATGTAACGTTCCATTGATAAAACAAATTTATTTTTATATCAACCATAAAAATTTACTCTTCTGCATTTTTCGTAGATTCTGATTAACTATTGTTGGTTTACAAAGACGGGTTTACGTATTCCAAACACTAACATCTTCCATATTCCAAACACTAACATCTTCCATATATCCAAAAATTCTTCCACCAAATTAAGATTTTTTTCTGAAATAAATTCACCATCAATCCGAGCAGCTGTTATACTCAAAAGTAAAAGCACTCAAAATTTCATTCCGGACTATCATCAGCCTTCAATTTTTGCGTGATTTAACTTCCAACAGTGATTCAAAACGATGGTACTCATTTAAAGTTATTGATTTTACACTTAGCAATGTAATTAGAAACTTGTTTACATAACGCAGAAGCTGTGTTATTGCTAAATTGAGTAAACTGTCCTTCAGTTTTAAGGGCAATAACTGAGCTTCTGTTCCCATAATCCAGGCTTGAATATGAATCTGCTTTTGTTCTCTGAAAAGAATTTTTAGGTGTAGATTGCTGGATTCTGATTACGTTGCTCGATTTGCTCTTGAATTCTTTTCTGTAAGAACAACTTGACTTTCTTCTTGTGCTGCATGTGCTGTCGGAGTCTTTTCGGCGATTGACCTTGTCTGAGAAAAATCTGAAAAAATCTGCATTTTAGTTTTTGACATCATATAACTCTTTCAATGAAATTGATGTCCTCCATTTGTTTAATCAATACCGTTATGTACCCTATTCAAGGTTTTATTAGTGAGTCTATTCTTTAGGAAAATAAGAGTCTAAGTACACATGACAATTATTTATTAACTGTATGAGAGGGCTTTTTAGTGTAAACAAACAAACCAGACTGTCTGCGAAGATTTTATTTCTGCGGTCCAAATGCTTTCACAGGATACACATCGGGGTTTCCTTAAAATGCAGTTTATCGTCGTTTCGGCAATGTTTGGTGTTTAATCTAATTAGCATTGGACCAATCAACTATCATAGGTAGGTAGGTATGTATTTAATTAGCATTGCTTGTTCAATGTTATAGTTTAGGCAAGTTGGAAAAGCCTTGTGTCCCTGAACGAAAGTTAGAGATCTGGGATGCTCACTCACAGGTCTAGAAAGGGCAGTCTGACATTTTCTGTCACCCAAATATCATGAGGCTCCAGTGTGTTCTTTATCGTACCAGTTATGAGTTGCTGGGATCTCCTAATTTTATTATTTGAGCTCTTTATGGGTGAATAACACTTGATTACTTAGTGGGCAAGGTATGTAATATGCATCTGCAGTGGTAAGTCTAGCTACAATTTCAGCTATTAAAATTAGTATAAATTAATTATGAGCGTTGTTGTTAAACTCTTGCTGGTTACACAATCACGATTAATAATGAGCTTCGTTGCAATTTACTACTTCGTTGATAACGTTTCCAATTGTTTACAATTTCATATTTTATTTTTGTCACTTCATAGTTACTCGCTAGGGAGAGGTGTTTATTTCAACAAATGAAAATGCTGAAGCTATAATCCAAGCTATTTATATTCTGAAGGTTCTGAGTAGTGTGGGGCCGCGTCTGCCCTGTTGCTAGAGTCAATGATTAGAAACTGGAGTGTTGCTCTATGCAACCAAAGACTGCCGTGTACGCAGGGGCTGGTACATGTTAAATCTGTACCGATCTCACGTTGTCGTGGTGTGGAAGCTCGGATACTGGGGTGCCAAATCAAGTGTTTACTTCGTAATATGACCGTGACTCAAAATTATGAGTTGTTCTCGGATCTTTAACTTCTTGATAGATCCCGGACCGTCCTATATAGCCCGTTGCGTTGCTCCAATGCGACACAAATTCAACTACCTACCTGAGTGGCGTGCTGTTGTGGTCAGGCCTCCCCACTGTGTGGCCACATTACCAGGTTAGATGATGGGCCGTAATATAAATGCAATTATCACTTACACAATTCCTAATATTCAACCCAGGCTACCGGTGGCGTAAGCCAGAGAGAGTTTCTGGCCCCTGAAAATGTTGGTTTTTATTTTTGATACTTTTTAAAATTAAATATTTTAGAAATGCATAACATGATTGTGTAATTAGCAGGGCTGTTCCCGACAAGTATGCTGGGCGTGTTCTTTCACGTAGACAGAAAAAATAGGGGCCGCCAAAACAAAAGGTGTAGAATGCCTCCAACTTTAAATAAAAGCATGTCCAGTAATAAATTTCCCCAAACAATTAGCTTATCGTTACTAAAAGTTAAAAATATCCGAAAATTACGCTTCGATTAATATTCCACATGGGACGGTATATTTGGCGGCCCGCCAAAAGCACAAACATGAGGGCAGTCACAAATGTTACAACATTTCCAATCAATAAAACACTATGAAAACCGGCTCTTTTCCGGCTCATTACCGTTTCTATACGGACTATATTGCTACATCAAATTAAAAATAATTTTTCATTAGTTTAGGAAACTATCTTCACTTGCAGACAAATAAACCCCAAAATCTACAAAATACGTTATTTTTCCATTCACCAAAAGTCTACAAAATATATTATTTTTCCAACCACCCAAAACCTACAAAATGTACCATCTTCCCACTCACTAAAAGAACTGCCGGTTCGACTCACTCATCGATTCTATCGGGAATTCATTCTCATAAATAACAAATAATTACACATTCGTTAAGGAAACTAAAACATCTGGTGCGGCAAGGCCATATTGCGACAAAAAAAATCACATTCTTATATGAGGCTATCAGAGCAAGAAGGGCCTAACCCACAAAAACACAAAAATGCAGAAATAATTATTTTTGGCACCTACAGAGCACTATTGGCATTTAATTCGTTTGCAAAATATATTTTAAAACTAGTCAATAGGTGGTAGGCCTTGGCCTATCCAAAAGGTGGTGTTCATCGAGAGGAATGCAACAATGGCCTAAGCCACTGACGACTTGATCGCGCTCTTCAAGCGAGTGCAGGTGATTGCTCCTGCGCTCACTCCTCCCTCTTCGTAATCATGTTATGTTTGACGCATTTTAACTTCTTGCACTGTTAGTTTGTTAAGGAAAATAGGTATAACATCCAAAATTAAAACTATAGTCATTGATATTACTTGTAGTAATCCTTTTTTATTTTTAAATTTGAAAATGTACACTTGGAATGAATCTGTTGCTTTCAGAGGCCCCCCAGGAAATAGGTTCTTTACTGATTCATTGCATTAAACAAAACAACTAATTATGTATTCGAATGATGATGTTGAACTGCCATTGAACTGCAATGAACCAATGTTGAGAGGGCAAAAGAGGAACATGAAGCTCTTTTTGATGTTAATTATATTACTGCAAGTCCCGACTTTAATGTCTCTGAAATTGATCACAAATTTCTGTGTAGTGGACATTCCTACCTGCCCTGTGATCGGGATTTTGAATTGGTAGAAAAAACAAAAATGTATCACCCCAATATTTACGTTCCCAATGACTGGGAAGAAGTGATAAGTGCAGGAAAGAAAAAAAAACATTCCAAGTTCTTACAATGAAGAAGGAGCACTTCTACTAATTCAAAGCGTTTGGAAAATAACATAACGAGAGGAAAGATATACAAGACTAAAGAAAAGGTGGAGTGGCTTAAAATCTAGTGACTAAGATTTGAGAGCTCCGAATTTTCTTGCGTGAAATACAGAGGCTGTTCGCACATTTTTTAGATGAATTTGGTTAGCGGTAATAAAAAATCGTTTGCTGCAAAAGAAATAATTGCAGTTGTACTATGTTTTTAAAAGTAAAAATTATCGTCTGCGGCTTGAGAGGTTTGTTTTTATTCAAAATGGCGTTTTTAACGAAGCAGTGATTCGAAGGCTATATTTATGCTCTTTCCGAAGAGAAATATTCATATTCCGTTACCCAAAAACGATGTGAGTGTCATGGTTTTGTGATATCTAAAGCGTCGAATATCGTTAACAAGAAAGGAAAAAAAGGTCAAATTGGAGCCTCAAGTGGGACAAAAATTCCAAACAAGTATCCAAGGAAGAAACGGACATCTTCGACTATGGATAAGGTACGTTGTTTAATGTTAAAAGAAAATCCCCCTAGTCAAAGGACAGTTGCTAAATTATTAAAATGCTCGATGTCCACTGTAAACAAAATGATAAACGTTGATTTAAATCTTAAGAAAGCGAAAAAACGCAATGTGCATCGTCTTTCTCCAAAGCATATCGCTGAACGCAGGACACGCTGCCGAATTCTATATGAGAAACATTTATCCAAAGAAAAATGGAAAAAAAAATGTCACAATAGATGAATCATGGGTGTATTTAAATGATTGCAGCAAAAAAAAAAGAGCCATTTATTATCATAAAAGGGAAGAAAAAAATTTAAGTACATGGTTCACATAATCGAAAGAAAGTTTTTCTAAGGGATTGATGATTATTGCTGGTTTTTCATATAATGGCAAGTTAAAAGTAAAGCGAGTGGAAAAAAATGTCAAGATTAACTCCGAATACTATCAGGAACATATTTTATCGCCAATTTTTCTGAATGAAATACCATCGCTTTATCCACAGTGCCATCAATCTGTGGAACTCCATCAAGACAAAGCTAGCAGTCACACATCAAAATCCAACGTAAATTTCCTTAAAGAAATGGAACAAAAAACCGGTATCAAGGCCATACCCTTCACTGATATCCCTACTAAATCTCCCGATGTATCACCTATGGATTTTTGTGCTTTCGGACTTTTAAAATCTGCATTATCCAAACGTCGTCCCACAACCCTTACAGGACTCTGGAAAGCTGTTCAGGAGGAATGGGATAGAATATATCTTCTGACACTTCAAAAGGCATTATTATCCTGGAAATTACTGTGTCGAAAGATAGTTCAGAATTAGGGCTATCAAATAGAACATTTAAAACACAAGAATTTTATGTAATTTAGTTTTGTCAACACAATATACATTGTTTAAAAAATGTGTGAACAGCCTCTGTACAAATTTACACAAATTAGGACTGCATACCCTTTAATGAACTGGGCCTACATAAAAGAGCATCGCAAATCTTGAACATTTTAGAAATGTTGTCCCCAAATGGAATCTGTATAAGTGTAGAAAAGATAAAGGACCTTCTCCAATTCATGGCTTATGTCCTCCTCATACACCATGACTTTTTTAAAAATCTTCAAATCAGCTCTAGAGCTACTAACAAGGTCCACGTCAAGAGGAAAGCGAGTGTTTCGAGTTTAAATTTTTAATTTTTTGGAATATTATTTTAGACTATCTATTAAAATTAATTTTGTTTATACAATTTGGAATAAAATCTAGTTAAAAAAGTTGTGAGTTGCCATTAAAAGAAATTACAAATTTCTCACTACGTGGCAGCGGGTGGCATAAGTGACCTAACCAACAATCATGTCTTTCTTTTTACAAACACCAAATTGTAACAGTGGCCTAACCCAATTTTTGCTTTTTTTTTTTAATTTGCAGATTCAAATCTTCGAAAATTTCAAAATAACTTTTTGTCAATCGCTAAAAAAAAAAATTTAGAATCTGAAATTATATTTTTTTAGTAAATAAAAATAAATACAAAATGGTGCCGAGAAAATCATATTTATCTCTATTATGTATGTTGGTGTGTTAGGCCACTATTGTTGTGATAGCCTCATATCTGTGGTTCTTTTTATGGGTTCTATACTTCCCCTCTATTTAACTCTATCCAATGAAAATGGAAATATACATATGTATATATATATATATATATATATATATATATATATATATATATATATATATATATATATATATAAGGATGTTTTTGTGTGTATGTGTGTATATTTTCTATACAAATCTACACCATTTGACCAATCCACACCAAATTTGGTACACTCATACTTTAAAACACAGCAGAAAACATAGGCTATTACTGTCTTGTCTGCAGACCGATCTGTAGAACTTACGACCAAGAAAACTGGCACACAGGTGGTCTTAAAAGTGATCCTCGAAGCCCCAATTTCAAAATCTAAAGTTTGTTTTCTTGCAATACATGAATGTTGACAAGGAAACATGTTCCACAGGAAACTTAACACAGTGAAATGTCGCGGTCATATTTGAGCATTACTAAATATCATAAATCATTATCGTCTCTTTATCCATATTTTTTAATGTCGCTTTCGAATTGCTCTATTTCAGTTCAGGAAGTCGAAATTCGATACTTTGCAGATCTTTCGTCTTTCAGAATTCTACCTTTTTCATCGGAATTTCGTTTTTGTTTGTATATGTCTTGATCTTTTACATATTGTAATATATTATTTAGGAATTAAATGCATATATTTCCATCCGAAGTAAATTGTAGAAGCTATAAAAAATTAAAACGAAACTAAAAAGTAATTTCCGTACAACTTAAATGATCAAAGTTAAAAAGCATTTTCTGTACAACTTAAAAGATTGCATTTTTCTTTGTAAGAAAAGTGAGTATTCTAATTAATTTTTCAATCAACATTTAATCATTTGAACCCGAGCAACGCCTTTATTCAGCTAGTGAAAGATAAAAGAAAGATATTTAACAAAAAATGTTCATACATTTTAAGAGAAAAACCGTGAAAAGATTCGCTATTAGATTTTGAAATACAGTCCGGATGCTGACAAGGTCTATAATTCTGTTACGGCGGTCCAAACGTTCAAAATTTGATGGATCGATTCAAGTAACCAAAACATTAAAATTTAAATAAAATTTTGAAATAATCATTAATTAAAACATCAAGTAATAGA
The DNA here is from genome assembly GCA_947359465.1 of Metellina segmentata. NCBI lineage: Eukaryota > Metazoa > Arthropoda > Arachnida > Araneae > Tetragnathidae > Metellina > Metellina segmentata. Next base: position 26,072,030 of record OX375884.1, read on the forward strand.
TAAGCGAATATAATAACAATAAATAAAGTGAAGAAAAAAATTAATTAACAAGCTTTAATTAAAAATTTATAGAAATTTTAATATAAAGAATTTCCTTAGTAAATATTGAATCCCAGTCTTGGATCGAAGTCTCCTTGGGAAGGTCTCTTAAATCGGTAATCTGATAAAAGATTAAAAATATAATTAAAATTTATTTTTTGATAAATGATTAAAATACTTGTTAATTAAAATATTAAAATGTTTATCAACCATCCGTTAGTTGAATTGGTCCTGAAACTTGCAAGGGGACTTTTTATCAATGTTTTTTAATGTTCGCAGCGAAAAGAATTACTAAAATGTATTACTTATAAATTTTAAAAATGTTTATTTTTAGTTATTTCTTTCCTTGGTCAGTTAGTATGTCCTTAAATATGCTACGTATTTTTTAATGAATAATTATTGCGTGTGTAAACAAAAGAGAAAACTTCGATCACCTAGATTTGTTTGGAAAAATGGAAGGCTAGTCAGAGCTAAAATTAAAAGAAACAATTAAAATTATTATTCATTACAACACTAAACAGTTAAACAAAATTAAGGAAATATTTTTTTATATTAAATAAAAAATAAAAGAAAGTTTTTATTTTTAAAATTTGCATAACTTTTATAACAACCGTTAGAAAATTTACACAGCAAATTTTGGAATCCGTTGCTCCTGCCAAGGTCTATAATGCCCTCAGATGGTCCTAACATAAAAAAGTAATTAAAAGTAAGATAAACGATTCAAATAATTGTTAATCAAAACATTAAAATTAAGATAAAAGATTAAAATAATTATTAATTAAAACATTAAACAATAACTTAAAATTAAAGAACAGCTAATAAAAGCTAATAATAAGTTGAGTGAAAAATTAAATAAAAAGCTTTATTGAAAATTTGTATACATTTTAAGAAGGACTGTCAGAATTTCCTCAGTAAATTTTGGAACCGTCGAAGCCCTGTCCCTTGCTCTTAAGAAGATTCTGGAGAAACATTAAAAACATAATTAAAATTAGAATTAACGATTGAAAGAGTTGTTAATTGAAACATTAAATTTTTAATCACAAAATTAAGAAAACAATTAAAATAATAATAGACCTACCGTAGATGAAAATTTCACAGACAAAGTGTAAAGATGAAGTACTTTCAAAACAACGACTAATAACGATTAAAAGCTCAGAAGAGATCGTCAAAGACCATCTCGGTGGTATCATTTGTCCTAATGATGGTTAACAGCTTGCTTTTCCGAAATTACCATTGGCGATCTTTTCTCAGTTTAAGTCTATTAGTCGTTGTTTTTTAAGGTATTTCATTTTTACTAGACCTTTTCATACTCATCTGCGATACGTTTCATGTTGTCAATGTGACTCCGTCAAAAATGATCTCAAGCTTAGTTATCTATAGTTTAGTATCAATTAATTTTGAAACTAAAGTTAGTTTTGCTAAATCTAAAGTTTGATATCAATTCATTTTAAACAAAAAACTAATTTGGTTGATTTTGAAAGTCTACTGTCCCTTTAAGGACGGTCCCAATGGAACATTAACTCCGTAGATCTCATCTGAAAGCATAACAATGATAGCATGCGAAAGACATTTATTCCGCTAGCACTTTGTTTCAGTTCATCGTCATTCGAGTAATTAGGAAGCAACAAAGGAAAATTCCCTTACGTATGTATCTTCCTTTGTGGTCGCTAACCCCAATTCTCCCGCAGAGAATGTGATCCAAATATTTTTTTTCTTCCTCGTCAAACATACTCGTTTTATTTGTGCTTTTATTTTTTTTCCTTATCTTGTGCCTTTTTTAAGCCTAATGAGCTCTAAGAAGCTGCTTATTTCGGACAGGAAAACTGTCGTTTTAACATAGCAACTTTTTCAACTTCTCGTATGAATTTATTAAAAGGGTAGTGAGTACTATGTTGTGAATAAACTGGAATATAGCTTTTAATTGAATTAGAATATAACTTTGAATTAAATTAGAATAAAACTTTGGATTAAATTAGAATTTAACTTTGGACTAAATTAGAATAAAACCTTGGATTAAATTGGATTGTAAGGAGTAAATTAGGGGAACACAACTTTTGATTAAATAAGAATATGACATTAAATTGTGGCTGATAATTAACTTTTTAAGTCTTTTCTTTGAGTTACAAAAAAGGGTTATGTGACTTTGTATCAAAATTCAATTATGTATTAATATTTAACCTATGCAATGTTGTATTCACATGTACTGTTTTCATACATTGCGTTATGATTTAATTTCTTCTTCATGCAATTTATTAAGTAATCATCTGAAACAGGAAAACTTATTTTAAAACGGCAACTCTACCCAACTTCTAGCATGAATATATTAAAAAGCTAATGAGTACTGTGTTGGGGAGGGGGCGATTAAACAAGATAATTTATCATTTATCGATATCTCGTCGAACCACCTGGAAGGTTAATTAGTTCTAAGCTGCTTTGATTACTCTGTTCAATCAATTCATTGCTTTCATTATATTCACTCTTTCACTATGAGCATTTGAGTCTGGGAAGTTTAAAACAAAGCCTGTTTTTGTTAATCAATTTTATTGCTTTTTAATTCACAAAAAATGTACAATCAACTTTGTTCTATACTTGTTTACAATCCTGAAACTGATATTCTGTTATCGATTACCATCTGCTTATCTTTCTATAGATTATTATTGTTATTTTTTTTATACTTATGGATGGGGGTTGGGGGGTATAATTAAGTCTAAACTATCTATGGTAGTGTCAGTTTATATATGAATGCAATCGGTAGGTAGTTAATTAACTTCGCACCGGACCAACACAACGGGCAATTGGCGACAATTCGGGATCACTCCCCTCGGAAAGATTCCAGGACAACACCTCGTAATTTTGAACGGTGGTCAGATGACGAGGTCAACACCTGAGCTGACACCCCACTCTCCAAATTTGTACTCCAGGCCAGCGTAAGTATATTTGAGGCCACGACAGATTTGTCGCGAACCCAAAATTCACGACAGAAAACAGTCGCCCTAGACTACGGCCACATGTCTTTACTAGCTATTTTTCATTACCTCGTGAAACTGTTATCGGAAGACTCCAAACTAAAAATTTGGCACTGAGAAAAGTTCAAAAAATTATTCAAGCGGATTGTTGAAGTTAAAACGAAGAGATTAGGACAAAAAAAAACCGACCAAGGTCTATGACATCTTCCTGAGGTTAGCCGAGTGGGGAATGAATAGTTCATTACCTTCAAAATACTCAACCCTTCCTACGTCGTGTGAATTAACAACATTTGAACTCAACTGGAACTTGCGAGGGAGGAAATTATTTTTTTCTGATGTGTCTGTTGATTTAAAAGGTTAAGCACCCCCAAAGCACTCACACCTACATCCAAGCATGCAAAGACTTTTCTGTCACGCAACGATTTTCAATCGGTGTGCCGTGGCACACTGGTGTATCATACCAATGGCACAGGTGTGCCTTACGGATGGTGAAGCTACTTAAACTGTGAAAGATTTAATTAATTTTAACGGATTAGTTTCAAACTTTTGTGTGTTCCCAAATAATTTGAAGTGATATCGCAATAAATAATTTTTAGTATTATTTTTATATTACGAAGTATATGAATATTTTCAAAACGATTGTTTTAAAAGCTACTTAGAGAAAAAGGGATAGGTAACTGCTACTATTATTTTTTATAAATCAATCAAAATTATAGCTATTTGTTTGTCATATCGCCAAAAATATATAATTTTGGGGTGATGTAGAATTTTAGTAAATAGTTTGTATATTATGGAGACTAAAAAGGTTGAAAATCGCTGCTGTCACGGAATGCGATTAAATTGTAAGACAGAAGCTTGTGTCTTTGCATTCTTATTCCTATAAACCATAGTTTCCCAAACTTTTTGGCGTAACGCTCTCTTTTCAAAGACAATGGTTTCACCCCTCTGGAAAATTATCTCAACTAATAATAAAATGCAAGTATGTAGCTGTGCCTATAATTTTTCAATTTCACAAAAATATTTATGCAACTATGTGTGCAATTTTAGAATTTCCTAAAGATAGTTTGGAAATAAAACAACTTTGTACGAATTTTTCTTAATTTTAATTGTTTTATGTACTCCGTAAAAAAGGCACACTGTATGCAATCCGTAAGGCACACTCGGACTGTAACTTCAAGGGATAAGAATATAATCTTGCCGTTATATAAGGGTTTAGTAAGACCACATCTAAAATATGCTGTACAATTCTGGGCTCCATATATGAGAAAGGACATAGAATCAATTGAAAGGGTTCAGCACAGAGCTACAAAAATAATAAAGGGGCTAGCAAATTTGGACTATAATGAACGTTTAAGTAAGCTAAACATGTATACACTGGAAAGAAGAAGGAGGGGGGATTTGATTCAGCTTTTCAAGTTTGTAAAACAAACACAGAGGGCTTAAATTTCAATAGGGATAACAGAACAAGGGGCCATGGGTATAAATTGAATAAGACACATTTTAATTGGGATTTAAGGGAAAACTACTACTTTAATAGGGTAATAGACAGTTGGAACGCGTTGCCAGAAAATATAGTTAATTCAAAGGGAGTGTACGAATTTAAGATACAATTGGATAGTCAGTGGGAATTGGGGAATTCATAAACAAAGGACCAGCCTTGTTGGGCTTGAGCCTGTAGCTGGTCGTCAATATTTGTATTTGTATCAATTTTTTTTATTTTTAAACCTTTTCCATTGGTTGTTTGATTGCCAACTGTTTTTGAAAAAAATCCCATTAGGAATTCTAATTGAAACAACATCACCCTCACACTATTACCCTAATTAAATTGTCCTTACAAGTTACTCCATCCAAATCCAATTTTTCATTCCCACAGCTCTTGCCTTTTCCTTTCGGGACAAGATTGTCGGGACCTCCTTTAAGGACAAGATTGTCTCTGCCTCTTATGCTCTTTTGGAACGTTAATTTGGAATCCTAATTGTATCAATTACATTGCATTCCCTATCCTTTATCTTACTTCTCTTCCTATTATGCAAGTACTTAACGTATCTTTAACTTCTACCTTTTATTGCAATCTTTTATCAATTATAAATTTGACATTAATTAGGATGTGGAGGTAAGTTGATTACAGTTAGATACTCTTTAATTGACACGTTCCTTATTTCCCTTCATAGTATCTATCGTCAAGATTCCTTCGTCACTCTTTGGGGAGCTATGTTAAAAAATGTAAAAAGGGTGAGATTTTATGTCTGAATCAGTTTTCGCAGTAGACAGACAGTACAGTGAAACTCCGATTAACCGTCAGGGTCGGGACAGGGACGGTTTATCGAATAGACGGATAACAGAAAAACCTTTAACAACAACCTACCCCCATCCATTGCATATGAACGAATGATAAAAACATGCACGTTTATGAACTAAAAATACTTTGTACATGTATGTATTTTATTTTTCGCGGCAATCTAGTTACTGTACATAGAGTACAGTATGTATGTGTGCACATACTAGCAACTTTTAATTTTTATTTAATTAACTTTTAATAACGGACTGAAGGTTAACAGAAACTGACGGGGGGAAAAGAGTAACGGTTAATCGAAGCTTCACTGTATGTCGTTAAGCATTTATACAACATATTAACAAATGTATATTGGGATTGTAGAATTCATCTACTCTCTAAACAAAAGTGTCATAAGTAAAAAAAAGAACTCATATTCACCGGGTTCGTTTTTTTCATCTTTCCTTGTTTCTTCAATTTCTTATTTGTCCCTGTAAACATTTTGCGTGACTTGTTGGATTCATCTTTTCCATTCATATTAGTTTTCTTTTTTGAATTTCTATTTCCTGAAAAAGGAATAGTATGTATTGTCAAATGCAGGTTAGCTAAACCCCAGTGTGTGCTATGTATCGTATATAGACCTCAAAATTTATTGTACAGCGGGTGATCATGTCATTAGAGAGCTATATTTATAAATAAACAATTTTAATTTTGACCAGTTGCTATTAACCCTCCAGGTGGCTTAGACAAGATATCTCTTCCATCAAGATCTGGTCAGTTTTTCTAAGTTAGTTTTGTTCTCGACATACCGCGTCAAGACAATCACCAGGGAGGTTTAAAAGAAAATCTGGTTGCATTGAATTCTTTTTATTTTTATAATATCCTTATGCTAATAAATTTTAAATAAATAGCAGTCAAGACTATTATTTTCTCAACCTTTCATCTAGTTGTTTTCTTATTTCAGTGTTCGCTTGATCAAACTTGTTAACGTCGAGATACATCGTCCATCAAGGCCTTATCAATTTTACTAATGACGAGATACCTCTTCGAAACAAAACTGCTCTATTATTCTAAGTAGGGAAAACAAATTGTCCTTTTCCAGAACTGATGACAGTTAGGGAAAGGATTTCGAATCAGAGCTTGGTCACTACAGGGCAGTTTTGGACCCAAAGACAATGCTGATGAATCAACTTTTCCTGAAATCTTGTTTATAGAAGAGAGTTTAAGTGAATTCTGAAAAGTACTTATAGTTGAAGATTGGCAACACTGCTGAATGTACTACTGCACTGTAAGTAAAGGGATGGCCAGGTTCAATACACAACTATTAATTAATCTCTACTAACTTTTTATTATAATAAGGCAAAATATATTCTGCGAAATTAATATTTGATTTGTGAAACGTATAAAAATAAGAAACACCAAACACCCCTTTGGAGGGTGTTCGGACCCCTCTCTAGCAACAATACTGCTATAGAAGAAGAAAATAAAGAATCCTTGGTCATCAAATTTCCATACCTTTTTTCCTTGTTATGAGGGGTGTTTGAGGCGTTGACTCTAAAGTTTTAGCAATATTGGAAGTCTGCATGAAATCATCTGGGCGTGGGATGATTAACCGCTTGCTTCTTTTGTAAACTTCTTCCGTTCTGTGAATGTCCGTAGGGATCCACCACTAGTTTAAAATAAAGATAAGAATATATATCCTTGAAATAAAGATAATAATATATATTATTTCAAATATATCCTTGAAATAAAGATAAGAATATATATTATTTCTAATATATCCTTGAAATAAAGATAATAATATATATTATTTCAAATATATCCTTGAAATAAAGATAAGAATATATATTATTTCAAATATATCCTTGAAATAAAGATAAGAATATATATTTTACTATATCTATATTTTAAAAACTTTTTTTAATTCCCCTATTGCAAACAGCATAGAAATTAATACTTACAAAAAAGTATTCTCATTTTTAAAAAAATCATTCTTTTTATCAGCTAATTTTCTTCATGATACTTCATTTAACCCTTACTTTTACCCTGATTGAAAAGGAATTATCTTTCTCTTTGCTTGTTTGGCAACTGTTTTCCAACAGTGTTTGACGGGGAATCGTTTGGATGTAACAGAGTAGACCTCTCTAATTGCTACCTTCCTTTCATCTTTTTCATTTGCGCACAGTGTAAACCCATTCGAAGGGCCGTATCTCGCCGGCGGGCCTGATGAAATTATTCGAAAGGCCGTATCTGGTCGGGTGCCACGTCGATCGACATTCATCGACATTCAGCAGCCCTTCTGACGAGTTTTCAGACCTTTTCCAAAATCGACTGACACGTGGTTGGTCGACTGCCTTCTCGTAGCCGCACTATTCCTATGCTCACCGATGCTAGAAACTACAGGGTTTACCCCCGATACGCATTCATAAATACATGTGTACCCGTGTCAATAACAAACACGTAAAAACGTGATATCTAACAGGGTCTAGGAATTTATCTAGTTAGTTATGAAATTAGAAATTCCGTCGAAATTAATATTATTCAGAACCTCGTATACGTATTTTTGAAATTTGGTAAAGTATTCTTTTAAGGTGCGGCATTTTTTGTTTGACAAGAAATGGATACCAGAATAATAAAATTGTCCATAGTTTAAACATACCCTTGATCCAATGGAATCGTCTGGTGAATAAGTTTTTGGAATGACAGAACTTTCCACGCAAACGGCTGAAAAACAAATAAAAACTACATGCAATCTTTACATTCCCTCTAAGAGAAAATAATGTAAACACTGCATAACTCAGTTTAAAAAGAGCTTCAAAGCCCGGATGAAAGAATCAGGATATTTGTTATGGTGTTTTTTTTTAATAGCCCTTGTAGGAACATGACTAAAATGAGAAAATTTGCTTAAATCAGGTAAAGATCATGTACTCCATTTTTTTACAACTGGTAAAAATGTAAAAATTCAAATTTAGCTTTCATACACATATCTAATTAGAAAAATGATTCCATGTGATTAATTAGTAAAATAAAAGAATCCCCCGACAGAACACACACATTTATACTACTTTATGAATCGAAAATTCTAAACGCTGAAAACATAAAAACTTGCAATATGAAGAAATAGTATGTGATCTAGAAAACAATTCCAACATCTTATCCGAAAATACTTCACTTATAGAGGATAATATTTAAAAATTGAGAATGGTATTTAAAAAAATGACTAAATCAACGCACCTCTCTCTCTCTCTATTTTAAGTAAATTTTTCATTAAAACGAAAATATAATAATGAACACATTCTCTCAATTATGATTGAATGTTTTTAGTTCAAATAATGTAATATCAATTCACTCCTTTATAGGGTTGAACCACGAGAAGCCCGTCATTTTTAATTCATCCCTTAGTCATTTTTAATGACTAGGGGGGAGGGCGCTCCGTCCCCTGCTCGCCTACGCTCGCCACCCCCTGCTCGCCACCCCCAAAATGTATAATACAATCACAATCGAGATATTGTTCATTTACGCTTTCATTTTTACTTTTTAGGATAAAAGAACGCTTTACTTAAAGTAAAGCTACTTTAATTTTGTCAGTTTCTTTAATTATTGTTCCCAACTTTTAATTACAGAGATACCTCAATAAGTCGTCATTTAACCTTTCTGATGGTTCGTTTTTGTGTAGAAAACTGCCTTGTAGTAGCCTCTGATGCAAAAATCTGTTCGAAATTATCACCAGTTCTGGGCAAGGGAGACATTTTCCCACTTGGTTTGTTTCTTGTTTGTAGGTATTATGCTGCTCCAGGCGACGTTAATAATACCTAACTACTTTTCTTTGTAGATAATTAACGTCACACTGGAACAACACAACGGTCTATTGATGACGGTCCGGAATCAATACCGAAAGGAAAAGTCCAAGACCAATGCCTCGTAATTTCGAACCACTGTCAGATGACCGAAACACCTGAGGCAGCACACCACAATCTCCAAACTTCCACACTACTCCAACGTGAGAATATTTGAGGCCATGGTAGTTTTAACGCACACGACAGTCTTTGGTTGGACCTAGTTTCGAACTCGCACCCCTCCATTGCTAAACCGTTATTACCAACCGACTTTTATATTATTCGGCCAGGAAATTCGTCCCTTAAAATTTGTATGCTTGTACGAGCTTTATAACATGTCCATCTTGTTGAAACTCCATGTGCTGTAAACCTTTTTTCGATCAATTTCAGACAGAACGAAGTTTTGCAATAGTGCACAATATTGTTCAGAATTAATAGCGACAACATTTTACGAAGAAAAGAAATAGTTCAATAATGCCACCATTCACCAAATTGCACACCGAACAGTTGCGCTACGGGGATTAAGAGGTCGTTTATGAATTAAGATTGGATTTCAGAGTCCCGTTAACGGCTGTTATGTTCAATTACGTGATCACAGATGTCGAAGTCAAGTGTGAGGAAATTGAACCAATAACGTGGTCGAAAGAGCCGGATTTGCATCGCGATCAGAGGCTGTTATTTGACCGATATCATATTCCACAAACTATCAACGTTATTAAATTATCATTAATTGAGTAAATAATAGGTAAAAAATTAATACAAATCTTTTATTTAAAAGTTATTCTAAAACAAAATGGTGTGCCCTACATAAAAATTAACTTCTGTATAGATATCCCTTCGTTCAAATTCTATTAATTTGATTTCCTTCAGGAAGGGGGAATCGGGTAAAGTAATTTTAACGTGACCCATCCAGGTGACGAGATATCTCTTTCTTCAAGATCTGATCAATTTTGCTAATGACAAGATATCACGACCATCAAATTCTGGTCAGTTTTGCTAATGACTGAAGAGATTTGTTAATACATTTTGTTACTGACTTGTTCAGACAACCACCAGGAGGGTTAAAATAATAATACTCGGCAACTGAAACAAATTTTTGAACATACAGCTCTAAAACACGGTAGTTCTTTAGATTTTCTTGAAACTAAACAAAATCACTCTTCGTAACTGCTTGAATTTTTTCATCGCGTTTAGCGATTACGGTTTTCTGGATTTGCAAAAGAGAACGCTTTCAGGTGTAAACCGGTGACCTAAAATTTCGAGCACAATTCCACATCTAACCGAAATTCAACGATGCATTGAAGCCCCTTCTGCATAAAATAGCGTCTGTCTTTTGTTAAATAAATAACTGACCGGATATTTTAAATACTTAAATATGGATGTTATACAAGGAATCATGAAAGTATCGAAAACATTCGTGACTGGAATTGAGATATTCAGAGTTTTAGTTATAAATTTGAGGTCACCTTTACGCTAGGGTGATCAACTTTCGACCAGGACTAAGGGAGATTTAGTAGTGGCAAACTTTGAGCATTTTTGGAGACGCAGCTTCACTCTAGCAAATGTTCATGAAATTGATAATAGTAAACAAAATAATTATTTTGCTTTGAATGTAATATACAAGTAGCAATATGGAATAAAAATTTTGCAAATTTGCATGTTTACTAGGCCCAAGGTTAGTCCCATCAGTTAGGTTAATCCCAAAGGCAAAAAGATCCAAGGTACACCTCTTAATTTTGAACCACTGTCAGATGACGAGGTCAGTACTTGATCTGCAAACTTTCACACCCTGCTAACTTGAGGAAATTTGAGGCTAGTGCAGATTTAACATGCACCAGCCTCCAAGCATGCGATGTTCTTTGATTCGGTCAAGTTTCGAACTCACAACCATATGGTTGCTAATTTAAAATAACCGGGCAATACTATAAATCGGGTTACCGCGACCCCCGGAATGTATTTGATGAGAATAATATATAATCTTTTCTAAATTTCGTGATCTCAATGGTAGGTAAGTATTAGTAGGTATTTAATTAACGTCACACAGAAGCAACACAACGGGCTATTGTGATCTCGATGGTTATTGAGGTATACGGGGAAAAACGAAGGGGTCAGAGATATCTCGCCATTCGAAAGAAACATACCAGATCATCATTTTGTTATCATAACAAAATCGCATTATCTTGATGACAAGATATCTCGTCTTAAGCAAAATTGGTCAGATCTTGATTAACGAGATATCTCGTCAAAACCACTTGAAGTGTTAATGGCCATTTGATAAAACGTCCCTTCAGCGAAGGTCCTCCCAGGGTCTTTATAACTCGAGTCTATTGCATTTGTCATATTTCTTAAAACATTTTTATAACTTAAACCAATGATTATTCTCAAGTAATAAAACCCTGTCTTCAAAGTCAGTCCAAAAAGCATTGTTTTACTTTAAGACAAAAAGCGAACATTTTCCATTCATTTTAACACTAATGTTTTAGCTATATTGGAAATTTGAAACAAAAATACATCCATCTTAAGGAGACAGTGGACTTTCAAAACAAATTTTTAAAATAATCATCCGACTGGGTTATAAAATTTACAGACTTTGTTTTCTCCTAAACAGTTTATATATGAAGCTTGGTAAAAAAAGCTTCATATATAAATTGTGTTATCACCTATTATTTAAAATTTTTAAGTTGGTTGGAAATTATTTCAGATGCGATCAAAATGTATGATAAATTATAAGAAATTTAAAAATTTTGAAAAATTAGCAGTCCTGTGCACATTAATTTGAAAAATTAATGTTATAACAGTTATAATTTATATAACAGTTTCTATGCATACAAATCAGATTAAATCCTATACGACAAGTGCTTGTATCAATTGTAAAACTAAAAAAAAAATTGTATTAAAATATCTCTAATTTCGCAAAAAAAAAAAAAAAAAAAAAAACACAGGTTAATCAATACAAAATTATATATATATATATATATATATATATATATATATATATATACAAAGGTAATCCAAAAAATGTTTGAAGAAATCAAGTAAAAACTAATGTGCATGGACAGTTTGAAATCAAAAGTATATAAAAAAATCTCCTTCTTGGAAAACGCTTTTTTTAGATCGACCAGACTTATCTACGATACTTTATGTTGTTGTTAAATGTAAGTTCCGTCAAAAATTATCGTTATTGAACATTTTTTGCTAGCTATTGAATTTAATACAATTTTTAAACAAGAAAAAATTTTAATGCTATTTTTTTATCAATTTTAGCAATTCTGAAAGTTCACTGCCTTTAATTTAAAAACACTTCTTTAAATTTATCACCTGGTTCGTTTTATTTTAGCTATTATCTAACTGGATTTCTGTGCATTTCTTTTCCATGCATTTTTCGATGATATATATTTTTCTATAAATATGTGCTTTTCTGCAAAGAAACAACAATTAAGTAAATAACAGAATTTAAAGCTCCCTGTAACTGTTTACTTGCATTTGATACATCAAAGAAACTGACAAATTCGTAATTGGAGATATCCCACTCGTATTTCCCCGTTCAATCTATAAAATTTCGAATTTTTCTCACGAGTTTAATTTTGAAGTAAATAATCCGCACTTGAACTTTGAATAAGAAAAACAAAATTCGAAACATCGCCCTTCAAAATCAAAAGTGCATGTGTCAAAGTGCATCATCAAGTGCAAAAAACATGTGCACGTGTTTCGAGAAACAAATTTCCGTAGGGCGAGCTTACCTATTCCGTTCCAAAACAGCCACAGGAAAGGAAGCACCATCTCCAGTTTGTTTAGATTTCGCCTGTAAACGGTTTTTACTGCAGAGCACACGATCGAATTGCTTCCGATACGAGAGGCATCGGAGGTGCTGGGCAAGAGGTGACAGCGCATGCGCATAGGGCGGGAGCTTAATTTGACGCGTAAAATCCAGAAATAATAATCGACACACACAAACAGCGCCTTCGCATGGAATTCAATCGAAATTGCTCCCATTGTTTGATCCAGGGGCTCATCCAGGAGTGTTGGTTTCTCGTTTTTATATCTTTTTGCAATAAAGATTAAAAAGCAGTAATAAAATTTATAATGATAACTCTCTGAGCTTCTCAAGATTGTGTAGCATTAACTCATAACACACAATATGACTAAATTACTGCATCTGTTAATTGAAAGAATCGATGGAATATTTCCATGTTTAGAAATATTCTATCGGTCCTGTTGAAAGGTTATGTCGTTTTTTCACACAATAAAATATTTTGGTGAGATTATATTACTCTCTCCCCTACGTAAAATAGAATATTTTGTAAAAACTCTATTGCTCAGTTCCTCAGAATAAAATCCATAGGAAAAAGATTATATTGCTTCTTTCTTTGGAATAGAATCCTTTGGGAAAATATTATAATTCTCCTTTTCTTAGTATAGAATCCCTTGGAAATATTATGTTGCGTATTTCCTCAGAATAGAATTCTTTGGAATGATTCTATCCCTATTTTCTTTTAAACAGAATCCTTTGGAAATATTCTATTCGTGAAGAAGGTCAAAACTGGTTTGAAGTCATTCAGGAAAAATTGCAGGTTGCAAAGTGCAATTATGCATAAGAATCCCTCAGAGAATTAAGATGAAATACAACAACTCTTCCATGTATCAAACTTCTTGGATACAAGAAGGAACTCGGTGTAGTAAGACTCTTACTACAAGGCTGTACTCTTAAGCAAGTTTTACTGTAAAAGGAATGACAATCCAAACACACACGCAAACAGCACCTTCGCATGGAACTCAATCGAACTTGCTTCCATTGTTTGATCCAGGGGATCATCCAGGAGTGTTGGTTTATCGTTTTTACATCTTTTTGCAATAAATTTTTAATATTTAACTCTAAGCATCACAAGACTTCCGAGAAGTATTGCTTTTACCCCACATAATGACTAAACTATTAAATTTGTAAGTTTAAAGTATCCATTTATAACTTCTAACTTTAAAAATATTCTATTGGTCCTTTCAAAAAGGTCTTATCGTTTTTTTACACAATCAAATCCTTTGGAAATATTATACATTGCTCCTTCCCTCAGAATAAAATCATTTGGAAAGAGTGCACTGTGTTCATTTCCTTAAAATAGAATTCATTGGGAAAATTCTATTGTACCTTTTCTTAACCCTCCTGGTGGTGGCCTCGACGAGATATCTGGTCATTGGAAATGTACTAAAAATATCTTACTAGACGAGATATCTCGTCATTAGAAAAAAACTGACCAGACAGACGGCAGTTATCTTGATGACGAAATATTTGACTTTTACTGACTAACTACAACTGTTAACATATTTCCCAACATTCTAAATCCAAAACTAATATAAGCATTATTAGTTTTGGATTTAGAATGTTAAAGCATGATTTTTCCTCATATAATGGAAAAAATTAATCAAGTGTTTTCGATATTATTTAAAATTATATTGAATGAAATAATCTTTTTACAACGGAAAATTTTGTTCAATTATTGTAGCGACATCAACAAAGTCTAAACCAAAAGTTCAGCTTCTTGATTCTTCTATGATTAAATTAACTGGCAACAAGCTACCTTCACGCACATTACGTATGCCAATGCGTCTTTTTCATCACCATACTTAGATGTATGCGTCTTTTTCATCACCATACTTAGATGTATGCTACTATTAAGGAGGCTCCAGCAATTAAAGAAATCACGAAATTTAGGGAATAGGCAAGAATTTTAGTGCAAGATCCTCAGAACAGACAGAAAAAACTTCAAAGACTTTGAACAGTGGAAGGCAGGTGAAGAAAAACAAACGTAGAAAAAAGGCAACACAAAGTGGCAAAGAGGACCTCACATTGAACTTGGATAATATCTTTGATATTACTAGGGCAACTTTTTTGTTGCAGTAAAAATGGGAAAAGTTGCATTTATCATTCCCTAAAGTTGCATTTATTTTTGATACACTAAAATCTAAAACAAATTATTCGTAAAAAATGAAAAAATTCAAAATATAGTGACAATTTTAGTCGTGTACAACAGTATTATAATACATCATTAAATACAGAAGACCGTTGAATGGCCGATCCTTGGCCATAAATTTCTGTAACTTTGAAAAATTGAGCCAGCCGCAGTCATATAATGTGTTGTATCGGATAGCAAAAGCGCAAAATTCTTTATCTCAATATTCAGAGATTTTAAAACATCATCTACAAGGCGAACAACATATTGATGATCGACTCTCACCTCGCAAACTCTGCAGTCGATTATGCAAGTTTCCTCTGGATTATCAAGAGTGCCAACCAATGTGTTAAAGTACTTTTTTTTCACTTTCGTCTGTTGGGACGAACACCTTCTTTACATGAACTTCTTGTTTGATCCGCAATACTTCGTCGTTCGCAAGATCAGACACACGTGATCGAAGTGTTGATTGAGAGGGCAAAAAATGAAATAGTAATTTCATATTAATTTATTTTAAGCTGAATTTTAAAAAGTTGCAGGTGGGGATTGCATTTATGCAAAAAGTTGCATTTATGCAGAAAGTTGCATTTGTGTTGCGGTTATAACTCGTTTACAAGACACCCCATGTAGGAAGAATTTTGGTTTTAGTACTTTACATGCAGCGTAGAACGTGTGAAAAAAAGTTGCCTTAGATATTACATTTGCGGATGCCATAAACTAAATAAAAATTACCAAAGACAAGATCTTGTACGCCCTGAGAAAAAAGTGAGGTGAGGACTTATGGTAGGAATTGACAAGACTTTTAAGAGGAAGTAAAAAATGCAAATTAGAGAAAGCAAATAGCAATTCAAAGATTTCAACGGACGAGAGAATCACATGTGGATGCAGACGCGACCATCATCTGAGGAATCTGATGAATGGGTGGAATGTGAAAAAGTGACAGTTACGAAAGGGAAAGAGTGTTCGCCGCAAGGATTGGACGAAGTAGTGTGCCAATAAAAAGACGACACAACCCAAGTACAATTAAATTATTTATTTACTTTAAAACGCAGGAATTTGCAGTATTTACAATCAGGGATTCGTGTCCCTTGGTTGTGGGCGCTGTGTAGAAAGGAAAATAGGGATCCCCTCAACGCGGCCATCGTCCGAGCACAAAAAAAAATCACCTCTGTCCAGTTCGAGCTATGCAACAATTCTTGTTTCTAGTATCGCCAGTTCACTGGGAGACAGTTGAAACTCAGGGGACTGTCCTTTACCCCGAAAAGACCATCTGAGCGGGAAAGAGATCACCATGATGGATATTTCGGGTTTTAAGACCGGCGGTCAGTGATGTTGCATTCTGATCCAGATCCGTTGTTATGGACGTTATAGTCTAAGTGAAAGAGTGGGCGGATAAAAGTCACGACACCAGAACTAGCAATAGCATTAGATACAACAAAAGTGTTAAATCGCATGGCAGTATGTTTTCTTGCAGAAACTACAATAGGTTTGGGACATAATGTAAACAATCTCAATATAAATAGAAGTTCAATTTGACGACGAGTCCTCGTCTGGAAGTTTGAGAGCGGGATGCCAGTTCCGGTGTGTTACCTCGCCATCTGACCGTGGTTCAAAATTACGTGATGTTGTCCTCGAATTCCTTCCCGTCGGGATTGATCCCGGACCGTTACTAATATCCCGTTGTGTTATTCAAGTGCGACGTTAATTAACTACCTATCTCGATGACAACGAATCTAGCACAGGTCTGGTATATATAAATAAGCAGCTCAAAAATAATTTCCAAGGACATGTTTTAACAGCTCATTGGGATAATTACCTTTTAAAGGACTTAACTGGCCAAGAAAAAATTGACATACCTCCTGTCATCGTGTCTGGGAAGGTAATTATCAATTGCTCACACTTGAAGGGCTTTTGCAACTGGGAAGGCACATGCATGCAGGGGGGGGGTATAAAGTTCAACCCCCCCCCCTCCCGAAATAAATCCTCCCAAAAATTGTTATGATGCATTTTTTGGAAGAAAAAAAAAACCATTTTAAAATTTTATGATCAATAATCAAATAAATTCAGCAGTGGCGAATCGAAAATACTCTCGAACATTGACAGGTGTACTTCGTAAAGATGCTAAAATGTTACACAAGTACAGTCTAAAGTGAAATAATTTTTACTATATATTTGTTTTTATTTTACAATACAAAACGACGTTTTCCTTCTGATTTTGAAAATCGATCGATGACATCATATGTGTTCAAATTTATCTCTCTATGAATGCACATTAAGGCCAGGCCATTCAGTCGAGTTTTGCCTGTTGAATTCCTTAAATAAGTTTTCGACTTCCTTAGAGTGGAGAAAGTTCTTTCTGGTGTTGATGTTGAGACTGGCAATGTTGATAAAATTTGAAGGAGTTTACTAATGTTTGGATAAAAGGTTTGATTGCACTTGAAATAACCATCAATAGCAGAGTTTGGTTTTTCATTTACTTTTTTCAACTTAGACTGCCAAACGTAAAATTCAGCATTAAAAGTAGATGGTGGAGGTAGGATTTTTGCATAAAATGTGACGCATTCTTCCGAATCATTTGTTCTAGTTGCTAGACATCTACTAGGAATCAGTTTTTGTAACGATGAAATTAAATTGTTATGTTTTGTAAATCTGTCACAAAGCTGGAACTTCACTTGGTCTAAAAACTGTATATACAGATTCAACTTGTAATATTCTTCACAAGTTTTAGATGTGATATTTTCTCTGTGGGTCTGTTTCCCAGTCATTCTGGGAAGATCCATTACTCCACCATTTTGAAGCACAAATGAAGAAGCTGCTTCAAACATAATTTTAAAGTCTTTGCATTACTGCGAAAATTATTAAGAACATCAAGGACATTGTCAACATGGTCGCCTGCTTCCGGCAGATCTGCATTGACCTCCTGCAGAGCTTTACATAGCGGCCAGTGTGCACGCAAAATTTTTTCTCAGTTAAAAACAAAGGTAGCACAAATTTACTGCTTCGTATAGCGCACAACAGTTGGTATGCATTTCTAGCTGTCTCAACGTTAGCTGAAACTTCCAACTTTTCTAGGGCAAGTATTACAGCAGGGTAAAACTCTCTAAACCGAATAATGCTTTCATGTTTATGCACCCAGCGGCTTTCACAAAAACACAACAGGGTGGTACGTTTTGACTCAGGAAATTTATCAATTATTGAATCTTTTAAAACTTGAGTGCGTTGTGCAGAGTTGTGGTAAAATGTTGCAACTGTCTGAAGTGTGCCTAAAAAGTTCCTATTTAAAGGTGAAGTTGCTTAAGGCAAGGTTCAATGAATAAGCACTACAGTGAACATAAAGTGCCATGGGATGATCTTCTCGTATGCAGGCTTGGCCTCCATGCAAATAACCACCATCATACCCTTGCCCCACCAAAAATTCACAATTTATGTTATTACTTTTTCTAGAAGAAAGGGTAAGTTTGGTTAGCCTTTACCAGTAAGATCAACAGTCGGCAAAAATTCCAAAAAGTCTTCCCTAATGTCTCCCTCTTCTTCAACTACATATCGTAAGCATATTGAAACTTGTTGTGAAATGTATGTCGTTTCGTCTGCCATCACTGTGAAACATTTTGCGGCATTCACTTTCCTAACAATTTTATCTTGGATGATATTTCCACAAATATGAGTTAATTGATTTTGAATCAATGGACTTGTATATTGTGCATTTCCGGAACCCGATTCCAGATGTTTTTGCAGCACCGAATCCCCAGAAGAAACTCTGAATCTCAGTTTAGCACGGAAATTCGCATCATTAACATTGTTGTAACTCTCACTCACCACTTTCCCAAAATCGTGGTTCCCTCGTAGAGCTAATTCTTGTCGCCCACTAAGTATAATGGTTTCTACAACAGATCGCAATTTTTCTCTGTTTTCTGCTACTTGCCTAGCACGTTCAGTAGAGAGTTGGTTGATAATTTTCTTGATCTTCCCATCAGCCACCGACAGAAAATCCTCTGCTTGCTGCCAGTATTTTTATGTGGAATGTTGTTTCTGCATGTTTTGAAAAATCCTCAAGTGCATTCTTCCAATTAGTGTAGGCTTTACTGACTAAGGCAACAAGATGTTGATGACTTCCTTTAGCAACTTCTTCAGCGGAGAATAAAACACAAACCTTGCACATGGTCCCTTCTAATTTTTGAGAATACACCAGCCATGAAATTTTTTGCTGCCAAAACCTTTGGAACTTTAAATTCCGATTTTTTGATACTGGAAAACAATAGGAAGGAGAGGGGACCCACGAGTTTCTCAGTAACATTTCTTTTCTTAGGTCATCAACGCTTATCTTTACAAAGGACCCTACATCATTTTCATAGAACACCCCAGTCTTATTACGAGGATCATCATGTTCTACAGCCTTCAGCAGATTTGTTGCCTCTTTAGGTTGAAAACAAAAGAAGTCCAAATAGAAAGTTGTCGTTTCACTGTATTAAATTTAAACATCAAAACACATGTGCAAATTTCAACGAAAACAACAAATTCACAAAACAAGAGTGGAATTAAGCTGTCAAACAGCATACAAATTTTTTAAAGTATATTTTATTTATTTATAAAATAGTTCTTTAAAAAATTCTGATTATTTTAACATGTGTATAATAAAATGTGAGTGCGATATATTTTATTTAATGCAATATAAACCAGCCATGTTCAAACACTTCAGTTAGAGATTCCTAATTTTCACTACTTCCAGTCTCAATGTTCTAAACACAGACTATATGGTGGCGCCATCTATCTAGTATTAATCAAATTATTATTTTTTTCCTCAAAAATATTTTAATATTTTTTTTACTTAAATTTTACCCACGTTTTTTTAACGCCCTCTCCCCTCCCCCTCCCTTCATTTTTGACAAATTTATAAAAATGCAGAGGTGGGGAGGTATACACAATGCTCACTGGTTGTCAGACGTCCTTTATTCATTTAAAAAATGGGCGCTTTGATTTTTCAAAAGCAGGCCAAAAGAGAATTAATTGCAAAGCATTTGTATATTTACGGTTCGTATATATCTCAAGGTTTGGATGATAGCTTCTTATTTCACAAAATGACTCATATAAAGATTTTAACTAACTTCGTTCTGTACAGTATTATATTCAAATAAAGATTTAAAGATATCAGTTATATATCGGTGAAGCTATCAACTTATCTTTGGCCTTGTCTGAGGATTTTGTTGACCTAACTTATTTTGCTTTTTCATTATTATTTTTTGGAAACTAAGAAATAGAAACACAGTCACTAAATTATACCAAAATTTTAGATAGAAGAAGTGCTTTGTTAAGAATAATTTTTGATTCGGTCTTTCCCCATTTTTAGAGGTACTAGAGGAATTTGAAATTTGTATCAAGTAGGCAAAATCTCTATTTTTGCTGACTCCTGAGAATGAGCAGTGATGTATATAAAACTATATTTTGAAATTTCCTAAAAGACCTTTTACTGAAGAATGTAACAATATAAAAAATTTTAATTTATGTCAATAACTTATTGGGTCTCAAACAGGCTACTGTTAGTGCTAAAAAAATCTACATTTGTGCGACCTTGAACTTTAAAATTCAATAAAAAATTCAATATACATTTTGGACATCTAATATTTGGCAGTTCCTCTATACTATATGTGATGTATTTAAAAATTAATTTTCATTAAAATCGGTGATGTGTCAGGCACAGCCGATGATGGCAACGCCATGATGGCCTTGAAGTGGCTAATATTAAATTTTGATAATAAATTAATTAAAAAAATATTTTAGATTCAAATTTAAAAATCGGGATGGACACACTGAATTTGCAAAAATTTATGACATGGGTATGTCACCTCATTCTTTCCACCACAGCCCCATCTGTGTGAGAGAAAAACATTAATTTAAAGAATGAGGCCCACCTCCAACCGACATGACACGGGTATGTCGCCAGGAAATCAAAATGAATTTGATCTCTTTAATGATCGCGAAGGTCAAATTCTCCACGGTGAACACTGATGCCAGACCTGGCACAATTCCAAAAAGGTCGAAAACGTTAACAAAAATAATAAATGCATTTATATAAAAATGTTCTAGAATAAATTTAAAAATTCGGACTGAACACAAAATTCACAAAAAATTAGGACTACCCTTGTGCCAAATTTCACTATCATAAAAACGAAAAAAACAATAACACTTGCCAAACCCCGGTGATTGCAATGCAAATCAAAAACCGATCGAGTAGCACATTCTGTTGGTTCGATGTGACGTTAATTAAATACCTACCAAAAACAGTCGCGAAGACGATTTCTAAGGACGTAAAAGTTGGGACGTCATTGTCTATTGCTAATGCACCCATATTCGTATTGCAAAAAATAAAATTTACAGATCCGGATTTTACAAAAAAAGATCTTATAAACAATGTCAGTCAAAAATCGTTATTTGTTTTGCTTCCCTTCGCTCGAATTGGCGCAGGAAATGAAATTGTAATAATTTCCTGGCGATAATCTCAGGCGACCTTTTTGTATGAAATACCGGTCTCTCATACCGGTATGAGATTGATCTCCTTCGCTGGAAGGCGCCTATACTGATCAAGCACGTACTACGCCGCTGAATTGATTCAAAATTGTGATTTTAATAGAGCGCATACAGCATTTAAATTTGGGTTTGGAAAAAGAAATGCGAAAGTATTTAATTTCAAATAGGATTTTTATGGAAACTGAAAATTTGCAAGTAAGAATTGTTCACAATACCTTAACAAATCAATGTAATCCGATTATCTTTGTACTTGTCACTTGTCAGTATGGGTGTGTGTTGGTGTAAAGTGAAGTAACTTGCATTGTTCATTTTCTTTCATTCGTAATAAATCAACAAAATAATTTTTATTCCATGACGAATTTGCATTTGCCATGGTCATATTTTACCGGTTTTTTTTTTCACAAATCTCCAAGCTAGCGACAGCTAGACAAATTCCATGAGGTTAAAAACACGCAAAAAGTCCAAAACTCTCAAGGGCTCCTTGGCCAGATCTTCCCAGGAAAGTTGAAGGCAGTCCAAAATGTGGTCTGGGGAGGCCATTTCTGTAGCACATTTTCCACAAATTGGAAAAATCTTGAGTTTTCCATGAAAAGTAAGGGTTTTCAAATGACCGCTGGCGAATCTGGACAAAGCCGTCTGATCCCTTCGGTCACAGGTGAGGCCAAGAGAACCTCCAGAGCTCTTTCTCCTGTACGAATCATTTGCTGGAGGGATTAGCCATTTCAATTTAGCCCTGTTTTTCTTGATCGAGTAGACTTCCGGGAAAGTCCAGACCGGGAAGGGTGCTGGGGCCTCGGAGCCTTCCTTTGCTAGGCAATCGGCTACCTCATTGCCGTGGATATTTACATGTGAGGGGATCCATTGGAGGTGAATTGTTCGGGATATGGATATCTGTTTCAGCATGTTAAGAATAGAAACACCAGTCCTGTCTATCACAGTACTCCAGTCACTTATATGTTGGATTGAGCTCTTACTGTCCGATAGTATCCAGACCTCACCTGAGCTCCTTTCCGCTATTATAGCCCTGAGTCCTGCTTCAATGGCAATCATTTCGCTTCTGAAGACAGAACAATGGTCTGGATTTCTAATTGCAATCTTTTGCTCTCCATTCGGGGTCCTGATAAATACACCACTTCCAGATTGGTTATTCTCGCCTTTCTAAATCTTGGTTGCGTCTTGTGGGATCCCATTAATAACTTCAAGTGCGAGTTGTTTAAGATGTTTGGATACACTTGAATTCTTGGACACAGGAGAAAGCATTTCAGTGTGAAAATAGACATCTGTTAGTCCTACAGAGGGATCAATTCCCATACTAAGTGAGTGGCTCTTCACGTTTTTATCAATTAATTCCATGGATGTCGCCAGACTTAACGGGCTGTTCTTCTTTAGCCTCTGGTTACTATGCCATTTCAGAATGAGCTCCGACGAACGATTTTGGGTGCCGTAACTAATAAGTTTGCCATAATATTTTGCTAGGTTTGCCTCCCTTCTCATGCTCAAAGGTTGAAGATCCGCTTCATAAAGCACTACATCGTTCGGGCAACTGTTTTTCAATCCAGTTATGATGCGGGCAGCACTCAATTGTACTGTTTCCAATTTCTGAAGATTTGACTGTGAGGCACTGGAGTATATAGGAAATCCGTACTCTAAAATAGGTCTTATAAGAGAAATGTACGTAGTTCTAATTGTGTCAGCGCGGGCACCCCAGTCTCGCCCAGAGATGTATTTTAATAAATTCAATATTTTCCTACTTTTAAGAACAAGGCTCTCTATATGCTTATTACACGTGAATTCAGGGTCGAGAACGAAGCCTAAGTATTTTGGGTGCTTCTCATAGGAGAGGAGCTGACCTCCGAAACCAACCTGTGGGTGATAGTTGTAGAGTTTTTTTATTCGTGGTAAAGAAACTAACATTTGATTTAAGAGGATTAAAGTTTAATTTATGAAGTTCGGCAAACCTCCACAAGTCACTTAGGGTTGAATTCAAATTTGCTTCTGTTTTCTTAATGTCAGGGCCAGAGCTCCAGAGAATAATATCGCCAGCAAACAGTCCAGTCTCGCAATTCCGAGTAACCAGCTTCTCAATGCCTGACAAGTACATTGAAAATAAGGTAGTACTCAGGACAGATCCCTGAGGAACACCCTGATTCAGCTTGAAGCTCTTAGATAGGAATTTATTATACCTTACTCTTATGACTCCGTTTCTCAAGAAATCGTAAATCCAGGTCAAGGAACTGTCGCAAATTTTAAATTCATCATGCAGTTTAACTATTAATTTTTGCTTCCATACCCTATCAAAGGCTTTTGATAAATCCAAGAAGGCCGCTACTGTATGATTCGTGGGTTTGAGGTTCTGAGCATCTCTGACCCTTTGGCAGAAGTGCAAAACCGGGTCAGTAGTACAGAGTCCTCTTTTAAAGCCATATTGTTCCTTTGGCAGGAGGTCTCTTAAGTCTAAGTAATATTTTAACCTGGTAAGGACCGTTTTTTCCATTATTTTACACGTAATGCAAGTCAGGGCAATTGGTCTATAACTTTCCGGGGAGCTGGCTTCCTTACCAGGTTTGAAAAAAGGAATGATGGTAGCACTTCTCCAATCGGTAGTCTTCCAAGGCACCATGATCGGTTAAAAATAGCTAGTAGTTGTTTTCTGCCTGCCTGTCCTAAAAATTATCTAACATTTGACCATGTATTCCATCCGGTCCAGGTGATTTAGTTAAATCCAGTGATGCCAAGGCTAGATATAATTCTTGCAATGTGAATAAATTAGTGATAGTGGATACGTTTGAATCCGTAGTACGACATCCATGTACCAAATTTCTAGCTCTCTTTGCGACCTGCTTCTCTTGAGCACTAAAGTCCAATGAACTTGTCTTTTGATACAAAGCTCCAAGCAGGTCAGCAGCAAATCTGTCGTCGTGGGTAAAGTCACCATTTGGATCTAATAGGGTATTACATTTTACTGTTTGTTCTTGTTCACGATTAATACCTCTGGCAATGTTCCAAAGTTTTGTGTTAGGGGTCATAGCATCCATCTTTTCACAAATGTCATTCCATCTTTTCCTTCTAAGGTCCGCATATAAAAGTTTTATCTCAGCATTTATTTTATTGAGCTCCACTCTATGATTTGTGTCGTTTGAGGTTGTCATATCGAGTTCAATATGTCTTCTCTTCTCTAAAACTGGCTTAAGAAGCGGAGATTTGTGAATAAAGTTAGGAATATGGCGCTTGACATAGCTTTCTTGCAGTACTGATAATTAATTTCTCAAAGGAGCACCTTTCGGTCTCTAGTTCGGCAGGCGCATGTAATTTACCCACGTTTTTCTCTATATCCATCTCATAGGATTTCCAATTAGCTTTAGAGAAGTTCCAATATTTCTCTCTATACAAAGAGGTCAGATGCTTTCTTTTAACTTCAATCAGTATAGGACGATGATCGCTACCAATATTGCCTAGGACCGACCAGTTACAGATCGGATATAAGTCTGGAGTGACCAGGGAGACGTCCAATGCCTCAGAAGTTCCGTAGCTAAAAGAGGAATGAGTAGGTGTACCATCATTAAGAAAGACGAGTTCCCGGTCGTCAGTCATGTTTTGCAGCTCGATACCTCTTTGATTTTGTTCGGAGCATCCCCACATTTGGTTCTTGGCGTTTAAGTCGCTGAGAATAATGCTGTTTTCGTCCGGTATACTATTGAGGCAACCCGAAAGGTTGTTAGAGTTAGGGGGGTGGTACAAATTGTAAATGTTCAGAGGGCCATTCCTCGAAAAGATGGATATACCTTGAACCTCTAAGTCCGAGTTAGCGGACGAAGTGATGTTAATGTCTTGATATGAGGCGCCTCTAATTAGAAAAGCCAAGCCTCCGCCGCCATTTCTTCCTCTGTCAGTTCTGAAGATGTCATAACCTCTGATTTTAAGAGAAGAGGTGGTTTTTAACTTTGTTTCCTGTAGAGCTATGATTTGGACATCGTGCTTATCTGCAAGGTCTAACAGCTGATCAAGCTTAGTCCTCGTTCCTCCTGTGGATAAACCGTTGATGTTGCACTGAATGATTTTCAATGACTTGAACTTATTTGGAGACCGTTGCTGATTTTTCGAACTGGACCCTCTGCCTAAACCCAGAACGCGCCCCTGATTAGTCTGCGAGACGGACGATGCAGCATGAACTTCTGTTGTGAAACTACTCATGGAAGGAGGGGTGATTGCAGTTTCTGTTTGGAGGAGCACCCGAGGGTAGAAGTCTGACTAGGCTCCATGCCTGCTAGCATTAGATGAGCATAATGGTCTGGCCTTCACGCCTAGGGTGGCCCTACCAGGAGTAAAAACTCCCGACGTACTTCGCCCAGACCGCCCAATGCCACCCCCTCGCCACGTTGAGGCTGCATAGCAGGACTTGAGAGGGTATTTTACCGTTCGTTCTCTCATTGGGTTCTACTCTGGCAACCCAGAATATAGTTCGAACCAGAACACATCTGGGCATATCTATTTTATAGAAAACTAGCCACTGCATGGCCAGCACGGCGTTGCCCGTGACAGTTCTTTTCGTGGGGTTTGGTGGGACCACTGCTAGCTAACCCCCGGTGGTTGCTACGAATTCCCATTTTTTGAGTAAAGCAAATAAAAGCAAAACAAATAAAAAAAAATTTGACTGGCATTGTTTAGTTCTTTTTTGTAAAATCGGGATCGTTAAAGACGGATAGAACATTTCAACGGGTTTGAAATCTGCGGAAAATTTTACACCAAACACACACCTTATACATTTGATTTTCTTTTAATAAAAAAATGTTCAATTAAATATTTATATTTTCGCAAGAGATTGTGACGTCACGCCAATTGGATCGCTTCGTAATTCGAAACAAATTTTACAAAAAAGAACTAATAATACCAGTCAAAATTTTTTTTATTTGTTTTGCTTCTCATCACTGGAATTGTTTGAGCGCAGGAAATGGAATCTGTAATTTCTCGATAGCGAAGGTCAAATTCGCATGCGAAAAAGATAAAAGAGTTACAATTTAAAAATTATTTATTTAAAGAAAATCATATTTTTAGGTATCGATCTAACGTAAAATTTTTCGCAGATTTCAAATCCGTTGAAATTTTTACTCTGTCTTTAACGATCTAGGAGATAGAAAAAAAACCTCCAGTTAAAATTTTATTTGTTTTGTTTGTCGGCTGAAATCGTTCCTCGAAAAATCAAACGGAATCGGAAATGATAATGGTAATTTTAGTACTAGAGCAACACAACGGGCTATTGACGACGGTCCTTGATCAATCCCTTAAGGGAAAGATCCGAGGACAACACCTCGTAATTTTGAACCTCGGTCAGATGACGAAGCAACACGTGAGCTGGCACCCCACTCTCCAAACTTCCACACCAACCCAACGTGAGGACTTTCGGTCACGACAGTTTTATGGTGCACCAGCCATACATAAACAACCATGCCTGGACCCGGATTCGAACCAGGAACCTTCCGATCTAGAGGCTAACACCTTAACCACTATACCCAAACGGAAACGGAAAAATAAATTTAGAATCTGCCACTGTTGCTATTCTAAGGAAAACAATAATAATTAAATTCCAATAAATTAATTTTAAAATGTTCTAGAATAAATTTTAAAATTCGGGCGCGATAGAAAATTTGCAAAGAATTCGGACTACCTGTATACCAAATCTCATTATTTTAGGTACCATAGATTCGTCAGGACAGTCCACACAAACACACACTTCGTTTTATAATAGTAGAGATGTAATCACGTTCTTATTCCAATTCACATAAGATCAGTTAAATGCGCGTCGTCCACAAGAATCTGTAATATTGCACATAATGAAGTGTTCGTTCATTTTGATTTGTTTACAGTATATTTAGCTTCTTTTGCAAAAAGGTAGTACTGCGCATGCGTAACGCTCAACGGAGAGTTATTTCGCCAATTTCGGAGGTAATGGTAATTTTAGTTAACGTCGTACTAAAGCAACACACCGGGCTATTGACGACGGTCTGGGATCAGTCCATTAAGGGAGAAATCCGAAGACAACACCTCGTAATGGACAATATGCATGATTTTCAAATTCAATTTAAACTGAAAGAGCATGAAAAACCAAGTAGAAAAATGCCACTTAAACTGCAATCTGACGATATTAATTATATTTAAAACGCTTTTTAAATTGCTCTGACGTCACTTTCAACGAGAAACTGCAGTCGCTGACGATTTTTGCCTGTGACGTCATAGTTCATGATTTTCTCATCGAGCGTTTCTTGAACTGTGTTATCTCTATGGGTATCTTTTTAGTAGTCTTATATTTACAGATTTTTGATTAATTCAGCAATGGAAGGTTCGAAAATAGTTGAAAAGAAGAATTACAAATATTGCATTGTTTCGTTTGTGTCATAATTCAACGATTAAAACACCAAAAAAGTATTTTTTTTTTGTTGTACCAAAATATGAACAAGTTCGTAGAAGATGGTGTAGCGTTATGAAAAGAGATTAAAAGAAAAACAAAAAGCTGTGTTCTACTTCTTGCTTGCATTGCTGTGAAGATCATTTTTGGTAAGTTTGAAATACCAAAAATTATTTGTATTTTTAATTGTTTTTAATTAAGAATTGTGTGATTTAATCTTGTGGATAACAACTTGTGTTTTTGCTAAAACTAAAAAATATTATTTCGGTATAAAGTCACTCATAATGCAGAATTACTTGTTTCATGAAAAAGAATTTAATAAATAAATATAGGAATACTATATATTTATAAATCAAAACTTGTTAAAAAAATATACAGAGAGCTAACATCAATAAACATTGAATTATTATACTCATGATAATTAATTTGCAGTTGGTAAAACTGTGTCATATTTCTTCTTTAAACTGAATGTGATAAGTATTATAGAATTCAAATTCTTGCAATTTTAATCAAATTATCACACTACCTTCTTCATGGTTTAAAATGTTGGACTACCAAATGTTGAGTTCAATATTTAATGCAGTTGCAATTCTCGCAATAAGTTTCTCTACACATATTATTTTTGGATCATCTTTTAGTGCATTACGTTTTATCGCTTAGATATATTTAAAAAAATATTGTTCATTAACTAACAAAAATAATGTTGCTAAAAATTAATGTAGAAAATTAATTTTAAGTTAGATTTCAAAATTCACTATTTTAATACCCCAACAATTTTAATCTACTTTGAAATTATTTTCCTAATATAAAGCTCTTATTTGATATACTATTCTAATTATCTATACAAAAAAATCTGTTTCAGAATGAATTGTGTTACTCTTATTAAGGAAAAGAGAATAACTATATATTAATATTCTATTTTCTTAACTTTTTGATAATAACACTACTCTTTAAAAGCAATATAAAAATACATGTTTTTTTTAAATAAATATGGTGTACAAAATATTATCATACTCTTCGCTTTTACGCCTTTCATTTCTACTCCCATAAAATTTGGATGGTTTCGCAAAAAAGAAAACATGGATATACCATCCAATTTAGGTAGATTTTCCGACTGGCCTTTTACAAAGCCTTGTTCTACAGTCGTCATTTTTAAAGAAGAAATCTGTATAATAATAATAATGTAAAGACTATAATTCAACACAATTATTTAAAAAATAAAATTAGCGTAAAATCAATGAAAGCAACCTGAAATAACATGCAGCCGGCGAATGTAGCGCGAGATTTCATGAACTATGACGTCACACCAAGCTCCACCCCGTTTTCAGTCACGTGACTTCAACGCTTTTAATCGCTTGTTACGCTTAAATTAAATTTTTTTGTGATTTTTAAAGTTGATTTTCGGATTGTTCATGATTGAATTTGTAAAAAAAGTACCATTTTAGGACATTTTGTGACATAGTGCATATTCCCTATTTTGAACCACGGTCAGATGACGAAGCAACATCTGAGCTGTCACCCCACTCTCCAAACTTCCACACCAACCCAACGTGAGGACTTTCGACCACGACAGATTTAAGGTGTACCAGCCGCCTCTACACCATACACTTACAAACATCCATGCCCGGACCTTGATTCGAACCAGGAACCTTCCTATCTAGAGGCTAACACCTTAACCACTACACCGGTTGGTCGGCATAAAAATGTAACACCGAAACGGCGGTTTAAACCACGGATCAGGCATTGTGAATACGGTTTTTTCGATTTCGGGGATTATCGTTGATCCGCGTGTTAACTCGAAATTGTGAATACGACCGTAAAGACGCACATTGTAAAGACGCTGTCCCAACTTTCCTCGAACCCTAATGAAAAGTCATTTTAAGACCTCGGAGCCCTTTGGTATTCCGGGGCCATACGCGGCTACTAAGTTCGCTTACTGCTTAATCAACCTCTGGAAAAATCTGATTCTTTTGGCGATTTATGGCAGGTTTGAAATATAAAACAGTCACCATTGAAGTTCATCCTGCAATTTTGCGTATATGCAGTTTGTTAGTTCGTAAGAGAGCCCGACCGGGAATATTAGCTAAAACGAAGTTCGTTTTCTACGGCCAGACGCAAGTAAGAGTGCTTACCGAATGTTTGATCAAAAGAAATGGTAAGTGTGTAGGTAGTTCAAATTACGTTGCACTGGAGCAACATAATTAGCTATTGACCACTGTTCGGGATCAATCCCGAAGGCAAAGATCCGAAGACACCTCCTAATCAACTACTATCAGATGACGAGATCAAAACACTTGAGTTGGCACCCCACTCTCCAAACTCACACCACTCCAACGAGAGAACATTTGATGGTTGACAGGTTTAGCATACACCAGCCCACATGTACATGACGGTCTTTGGTTGAATCTAGTTTCGAAGTCATAACCATCTGGTCCCAAATTCTTAACATCTGACCGTGATTCAAAATTACGAGGTGTTGTCCACGGATCTTTCCCTTAAGGGACTGATCCCGGACCTCGCCAATAGCCCGTTGTGTTGCTCTAGTACGACGTTAACTATAATTACCTTTACCATTACCCAAATTCTTAACATCGTATAGCCCGTTGTGTTGCCCTAGTAGGACGTTAACTAAAATTACCAGTTACCAAATTACCTTAACACCGAATTTGAATGCCGACCAACAGGTATAGTGGTTAAGGTGTTAGCCTCTAGATCGGAAGGTTCCTGGTTCGAATCCTGTTCCGGGCATGGATGTTTGTAAGCGTATGGTGTAGAGGCGGCTGGTGCACCTTAAATCTGTCGTGGCCGAAAGTCCTCACGTTGGGTTGGTGTGGAAGTTTGGAGAGTGGGGTGCCAGCTCAGGTGTTGCTTCGTCATCTGACCGTGGTTCAAAATTACGAAGTGTTGTCCTCGGATCTTTCCCTTAAGGGACTGATCCCGGACCGTCGTCAATAGCCCGTTGTGTTGCTCTAGTACGACGTTAACTAAAATTACCATTACCATTTACCGAATTTGAATAACACATTGATCAATTTAACAATCGGTCCCTGATCAAGGAAATACTCATCTAATGTCCCAGTTTGGACAGATGAATTTTTCCCCTTTATCTATCCACCAAAAGAAAGAAACTTGTAATTTTACCAGGCAAGAGTAGATATTTTAACTACGTCATACTGGAGCAACAAAACGGGCTATTGACGACGGTTCGGGATCAATCACCCATGGTAAAGATCTGAGGACAATACATTTTGAACCACGGTGAGATGATAAGGCAACACCTAAGCTGGCACCCCACTCTCCAAACTTCCACACCACGCTGTTATTTATCTGAGGGCAATGTAGTTTGAGCCAAAATATTATTTACTTTGACAGTCTTTTGGAATTTAACTGTGACTGTAACGACACTACATAATTTTGGTTTTGTTTTGAAGTATGGAATTGCCGTGTTTTATTATTACGATACACTTGATTCACGATCTTATATTTTGAATAAATAT
The DNA here is from genome assembly GCA_947359465.1 of Metellina segmentata. Taxonomy (NCBI): domain Eukaryota; kingdom Metazoa; phylum Arthropoda; class Arachnida; order Araneae; family Tetragnathidae; genus Metellina; species Metellina segmentata. Next base: position 26,103,504 of record OX375884.1, read on the forward strand.
TTTCTAGTGTTTTAATATAGTCTGAGTCTTTCGGGTATCGTAATGTGACCCTTACATCACGTGGGATATTAGTACATATAAGAAGAATTTTTCTTGTAAAATTCAGTTGTACTAGTTCATTATGTCAGGTTCTTTGCTGGAGGAGCTTTCTGATGGTGTAAGTTTTCTAGAAATTAAATTATATATTATTTAATCTGTTCCTTCTTATTCATATTGCTTCTGTGAATATGTTTTCTCTCTATAATTGACAAATAAAGCGTTACGCATGGAGTAGATTTTTGGAGAAATTTATTCAAAGCATTAATCATATATCTTGTTTAAAGGAACTTCGTGTGATCTGTTGGATTTGAAGATATAAACAAGGTACATGTGATAAATAAAATGAAATTCTCACCATTCTCATGACAGGGCTTACTAGTGAAGGTCTCAAATGGAAAATGAAAGCTGAGTGTCTAATGTTGACGAGCCCATCCAAGAGCTTTCATCATGACAAACATTAAAAAAAAAAAAAAAACATTTTTTCCAATGGCAGGGTACAGACAGGATGCCAAACTACAAATTAAAGAATAAAGATAAGAAAATAAAAAGACAAAACATTCAATATGGATGCTTTGTACTACAAGTCTAATGGCCCATTCAATCTCTTGCTTACTAGTAAGCATCCGCAGCAGATGAATAAATATCAGGTCAAAGGAGAAGGCGGGATCTGTCCATTTCCTCCCTGAGACTGCAAAGCTTACAGACATGGTTAGATGGTTGGGTTTTATGGCACAAGGGCCATATTTGGCCATGCTGCACCAATTTGTCACATTCTGGGAACTCATTGTATCGTCGAAAGATAACACCACTAAAGATATTGTAAATACATCTTTTATGTTTCTATCTTATGGCCATCCTATGTAGAAAACAACATTAAGGGGCAACTCCCTTCTAATTCACAGCTCCCTCCGAGTTCTGAGATGTTTAGGTCATTAGCAGGACCCCATGTACCGGAAACAATCCCATCTAGTTTTCTACCTTAGTGAAACATGAAACAATACTTAGTGTATCAGGGCCTCCTCTCTGGTTAGAGAGTAGGGGTTGAAGAATCTACCCTCACTGCTGTTCTGCTCCAGGCCAGTTTCAGTTCATTGTGATAGGTACTAAAACGCATGTTAACCATACCTTCATTGTACACTAATTAAGCTGCTCATCCCATTTGTGATGCAAACCATGTAAATATGACAGGAAGAATAAGGTAACATTGAGTGAAGGAGTAACATTTATGCATTTTATTCCTTTACCTATGTGATGCCTATAGATTATCGTCAATGTGTCTTAAATATGTGGCTGTGTTAGTTGGGACTACAGCACTAAAGCAATGACATAATTTTATGTAACTTCAGCTTACTAGATAAAATATTTTTTTAACCCTTCTTTGCATAATGGTGGAAATTTCCATCATAACATTGAATGCCCAAAAATTATATAAAAGAACAAGTTCACTTTTAGTTGATCGTGTCTGGGTACCTTTTTAATGTCCATTGCATAAAAAAAAACATAGCTGTCAAAAATAAGCAAGTGTCACTATCAGTAAAACAAGCTTGAAGTTGTCATTCCACTGTTTGTTGTAGTTGCAATAAACATATGATTTCGTTTTTAATTTTGTTTTACTATATTTGAGTTTCTATTGCTAAAAAAGTGAAAATGAGTGGAAGAAAGGTTTGTAACATGTGTTTCTGTTATTCTTAGAGCAATTTCTGAAAAAGTTTGCGTTTAATTTAAAAATACCACATGATACCATCATATTGTTTTTTGCTAAATTTATACTATAAATATATACTAAGATTTTTTTTAACCATTTTTCCTTTAATTTTGAACATGAATTATATCACCTTGATTTATTTCACCAATAAAGAAAAAATCATGCAAAGAAGGGTTAATGCATCAGTAATTAGTGTAAAGAGGTAACTGAATTTAATCAACTGATTATCTGAATGAAACACAATTTTTGAAATTAATTTAATGTTTTGCTGAACACATATTTCTTTTTAGCTCAAAAACTCCATGTCTAAACTGGAGAGATTGCAATCCTAACTGTACCATTATCTTTAAATTGATTTTGATAAATCTGACATTTTTTATATCAATTATTCTAGATGAAATTAAATTTAAAAAAAAAAAAAAACTTTTTTTTTTTAAATTCTGAAAGATGTTTGTGTTTATCTTTTGTATTCATTATGTTTACTTCAATATTATACTTTCCAGCCTATGTCAGAATTTGAGATTGCACCTTGTAGATACGTTGGAGGAAAATATCCATGCTTCATTATTGCTGAAATTGGGCAAAATCATCAAGGTGATGTTGAAATAGCCAAGAAACTTATACAAACTGCTGCGGTGAGTGAATTGTTTGTTTGAATTGTATTTTTTTTAATATTTAATAGACATCAATATTTCCGATTCAGTAAATTTCTTTCCAATTACTTTTTTGCTAGTAAATTTAAAGCTACTAAGTCCATACATGGGAAAGCATTGTATTTAGAAGTTAAGCCTTCAATTTATGCATTAAAGTTAAATTTAGCCGTTTGTGTTAAGACAAAAAATATCTGTGTATATACATTACATTATACTATATACGAAAATCTATATACATTGGATACTTTTCCATTACATTATAGCCATACCAATAAACTTTGGCTCACAGATAAGTGTCTAAATGTTAGTACATACTACTTTATTGTAAATAGCCACTACGTGGCCAGAATGGCGTTGCTCGTGACAGTTCTTTTCGTGGGGTCAGGTGTGATCACTGCTCACTAATTCCCAGGGATTGCTACGATCACAAACCAAATGGGAATTGGTAGCCTATTGGCTAACAGCCATAACGCTGTTGCTCATGGTGTTGGTTTGCTTCGCGAACCAAATGGGAATTCATAGCCTATTGGATAGTAGCCATCACGGCATTGCCAAATTCAAATTGTGAAGAGATTCAATCGGTGTGACGTCACAATCTTTATTTAATTGAAAAGCTATTTGTTAAAAGAAAATCAAATGTATAAGGTATCTATATCAGGTGTAAAATTTTCCGCAGACTTCAAATCCGTTGAAATTTTTAATCTATCTTTAACGATCCCGATTTTACAAAAAAGAACTGAACAATGGTAGTCAAAAAAAAAAAATTTTGTTTTGCTTTGCTTTGCTGGAATTGTATGAGCACAGGAAATGGATATCTCAAACGCAAAGGTTGGCGTGATGTCACAATCTCTTGCAAAAATATAAAAGATATTCAATTTAAAAATTATTTATTTAAAGAAAATCCTATTTTTAGGTATCAATTTAATGTGAAATTTTACGCAGATTTCAAATTCGTTGAAATTTTTACTCTATCTTTAACGATCTAGAAGATAGAAAAGAGAACTACATAACTAAAGTTGAAACTTTGTTTTTTTATTGTCCACTAAAAAAAATCATTCCTCTGCAAAATGAAACGGAAACAGAAAAAAAAAATTTAGAATCTGTCATGTCTTTAGAGTGTTGCCATTCCAAAGAAAAAAATAAAAATTAAATTTCCATTGAATTCATTTTAAAATGTTCTAGAATGAATTTTTAAATTCAGGGCTCTCGATAGAAAAATCGCAAAAAAAAAGATGATAATGCCCCCATTCACACCTGTGGAATTAATTGCCCGAGACTGGTTTTATGAACACGACGATGAAATAGAGCAACCTCATCTGGATCCCTCAGTCCCCTGATCTCAATATAATTGAACCTTTGTGGGGTATTTTGGAAAACAAGCTGCACAGTCGATTCTCCCCTCCAAGGACACTTTCTGGATTAGAGCTTTTTTGCAATTTGAGTAGGAACGTATCCCTCTGAATGTTGTACGTGACTTGTATTTGTCAATTCCACGTCGGATACAAGCTGTAATTCATGCAAAATGAGGACCAGCGGCCTATTAATAATAAAAAAATTATCTTTTCACAGGTGTTCACATTATTTTTTCCAACCCCTGTATATGTTCACTATGAGAAACAATTACAGCTACTACAGCAGTTGCATCAACCATTTTTTTTTTGTGCCTATTTTACTTGATATTTGCTTCCCTGAACACAAATGAGGATAAATAAATCAAAAAAGTTTTTGATTTAATGAAAGAACTATTTGAAAACCTTACCTTTTACCTTACCTTTTTTACCATAAAATGTACCTTTGAACAATGTTCATAAGTATCACATTTTGAAATTATTGATTAGTCAATGTATTAGTTATGTACAGCATAAAAGCTTGATCTAGGAGTTTAACATTTCACGAAAGCATTATTCCAAAATTTGTTACAAATACATAGCTTTTCCATGGTAAAGGATTTTGTAGCTCAAAATTACACTTTCCAGGCACCATTAACTCTTCTGAACAAGACTTAAGTTTAGTAATGCTTTCTACAGCTGATTCCAAGCAGTAATCATAGTTTATACCATTCAAGTGTTAAGAGCTGTAAAACTGAAATGTGTTTTAAAAGTACAAGTCTCCCCTCCTTCCTTTTTAGAATTCCAATGCCTAATTTGATAAATCCACTGGTTAGTCAAAAAAAAAAATGGTTTGTTTCCTGTAACCCGACCGACCCTGAAATTACAATATAAAAATTCCAACCCTAAAATTCTTTTTAGCCTTTTAAAAAAATTTAATTTAATTTAATTAAAAAAGAACATGTTTGTTCAAACGATTAATTGATTACGATGTCACACAGCGATCGTAATCGATTAATCTATTATCAAACATGGTATTGACTTACAAAAATAAATATACTCAGGTATTTTACATCACTGATCACATTTCTGATCAATTTTAAATCTATCATTAATACTCAGGTAATACGAATTTCCTTTCGCGTATTTGCTAAAAATATTTAGCAAAGAAAAAACTTTTTCCTACCTACCGACCCAACTATTTTTGCTCATGTTATAGGAAACAAACCTGTTTTTTGGCCTTAGATTGCAAGCTGTTCCATTAAATCAATAAGAAATTTAAAGATTACCTATATGTGTACTACCAAATGTACATGGTCGTTCTAAGGATTGTATGACCTGATTTAGTCTTGCTGTTTCAATTTAACACCTAAGTGAGTAGGACTTGTTCAATCTCATATTCCTCTAAATCGACTGCAGTTGAAAGCAATTAAGTTCAGGGCAGTTAACTATAATTTTTTTAGCATTCAAAAACAAATACTTCTAAACAATTTTAAAATGTATTAAAATTATATATATTAGCTTATCAGAATGACATCTAATTACACATCTAATAATAAGCTCCTTAAGAACACTTATTCAGATGTCTTCTTGCACCAATGGAGTGTTGCATATTAAGGTCGATAATTTTACTCTACCAAAAGGTACCCCATGATAGAATCTAGCTGCAAGTGCGTTTGATTACAACTTAGTTTTTCTAGGAAAGGTAAATTCTCTATAAATTTTCATTTTATTTTTCTTTTAATATAAATTTCAAATAAATTAATACATTAATTCTTCTTTAAATGATCTGTTTAACTGTCTCCTACTTTGAAATTACTACAGGTACATGTCAGATTTTTACACATTTTCACTATTACCCATGGTAACAAAGTTATTAAAATATATAAATTATTAAATATTTATTTTTCAATACTACATAGCTTTGTGAGTATGTATGTTTTCTAGATGTTTAGAATTTAAAAAATTGTTTTAGGATTCTGGCGTTGATTGTGTAAAATTTCAAAAATCTGATGTTCAAAGTAGATTTACCAAAGAAGTTTTGAAAAGACCATATATAGGACCCAATTCCTGGGGTGCAACTTATGGAGAACATAGAATGAAACTTGAACTGACTGAAGATGATTTTTTAAAGCTGAAGCAGTTTTCTGATGGTCTGGGGATTTATTTTGCTGCCTCAGGAATGGATAAAGTAATTACTTATTACAATCTTAGTATTATGGTATTAAGTTTAATTATACTAGAAAAAGATGTCAATGAGTTAATTAATTAAAATAAATAAAAAGTGACACTAAAAATTTAAAAGAAACTAATTTGTTGCAGTTTTATTATTTGTGTTTAGCAATAAAATGTTAACTCTTCATAGAGATTAAATAATGTGATATATAGAGTAGAATCTTGATTATCAGGTAATGTGGATCAAGGCCACTTCGGATTACTAGAGACTTGGATAATACAGACATAGTAACACAAACAGCGTATGCAAAAAAAAATTACTGTACATGTTATTATGTTACTACTGCGACTGAAAGATTTATAAACCAAGAATTAAGAATAATCTATACTCTGATTTGTGTAACATTGTGTGTTGTAATAATTTTACAGTAAATCTCTGGACATGAGTTATATACCTTTTAAACTCTCTTTAAAAATTCCTTAATGGTCTTTTGTTTTCATCATTTTCACACACATGCAAACTTAATCACGTCATCTTTCACATTAATACATCTTAAACTACATTTTAATTTTTCATGTTATAACGAGATGCTTATAAGGTGTATTTACTTTTCATACTTAGGAAGTGTTTGTTTTCATATTGTTTACTTAAATATATTATCATACTCTTAAATTATATTCTGGTTGGTTATTTGAAATTTTTTTATTATTATTATTATTATTTTTTGCATTTGTCACAGTTCATCTACTTTTTTCTGCCGACCAACCGCTCTAGTGGTTCTGGTGTTGGCCTCTGGATCGGAAGATTCCTGGTTCGAATCCGGTGTCAGGGCATGGATGTAAATTGTACTGTTCTTTGTTAGGGGTAATCATGGTCGCTCATTGGGTGCTCCTTCACAAGTGGCCATTACTTCTGGCCTTGTAGTCGCAAAATGATTACAAATCAACAATGCCGCCTTTGGATTAAAAAAAAAACTTTTTTAGATGTTCTATAAAAAAATAAAGTCATGATTCTGTTAAAATGAACTTCTATTGAAGTGATTCAAAAGAAACGAACTTCTCCAGTATTCTATAAATATCTCTAAAAAAATGAACTTACAATAAAAAATAAATGAAATTCTAAAAATTTCAATATTGATACCTAAGAGTTAGAAATTATTTTCAGACATGAATAAATGTAATTACTCACTTTTATATTAATTTACACATTTGCTATTCTCAAATGTTTATATTTGGCATTGTATGAATAGCAATACCATTGTATACCACTAAAAATTCATACATTTTCAAAAAATTAAGTTTATTACAAATGAGTTGATGAACAATATTTTTAAATAATTACAGTCTGGATTCTAATGCATTCTAGTAATAAGAGGCGATAATTTAAGAATAAATTTAAATGTTAAATTATAATGAAGGAATAAATGTTAACATATATACAATTTAAAATGATTAATATTTAACTATAATTTCTGGGCCTTACTCCTTGAAAACCAAAGCAAACTAAAAATTTTATATTTCTTGTTAATGCTAAAAGTAAGTATTTATTTTATGGATAGTGAAAATAATGGAGTGTCAAGAATGCTATGGTTTGAAGTATAATTCCTTCACATAGGAGAGCATGTGTTGATTCATATAAAGAATTAAGAACGCCCCAATGGTTTATAAATCCAAATGCATCTTCAAAATGTGAAAATCAGATTTAGATAATTAATTATAGTTAAACTAATAGTATTCTGCACACAAAAGGAAATTCTTATGATTGCTTGATGTAGATACGAGAGGCCTTAACATTTCCCCCTACATTTTATCCTCCGTTATTACACAAACAAAAGCACTATTTGTTTACTTCACATTTTGACTCAACATCTCTTCCCCAGGTTCTGATGGGCTGTTTTATTCAGATACAAGTTTAAAAAACAGTATTGGAAATTAGTCATTTGCAATTGTCCTCAAAAGTATTAGCAGTTGTTGATAAGTTGTATTACAATATCAGAGAGAACTGTTAATAACTCTTAAGCAAGAACTGTAAATAGCAGATAAATTATATAGTTCTGAACTATTTCTATCCAAACTGGTATTAATTGGTAGTTGAAATAGCTGATGTAGCAAATTCATAGTAACTGCTAAATAACAGTTTTACCGATCTCGGTAGATCTTTGCTTGCATTTTATATCGATTGAGCAAGATTCTTTTCTATCGCATCGTGATTGTGCATCTTGTCACTGTTCTGTCTTGTTAGAAAAGCATCAACATGGCAGCAAGTTCATCTTCAAATAATTTTTTTACTGATCAAATGGCGTAACGAAGAGTACTGAGATGTAATTCTTGCCTCTTCAGCTGGAGTTGAATTTGATTGGAGTAGGGATTTCGACAAATCCTTAAATATTATTGGTCAAGTAAGAAACATGGAATTCGAAAAGGAGATAAATGGAAGCAGTGATTCTTTAAGAAGGTGTGTATTTATTTTTGGTTGCTATGAATTGTAGTTTTTTACTAGTTCTAAAATATTATGCTAGCTTCGCTTGTAAGGGTTCTGCTGTAACTTTATTATTAGAAGAATTTTTATATGACTTAAAAAGTAGTATAAAAATTTTTGTAGTATTTAAATTCACTACAGGGGATTTTATGTGAAGTTTCATTACTGTTGAGTAAGAAACTTAAAAATTTACCCTTAACTCTATTTTTATTTAAGGATTGATTATTTTTCATAAAATTCTTTAAATGCATAGGGTGAAAATTCTAATATTGAGTGCTCAGACACAGCAGATCAAATTTATGCTCTGGAATAGGTAGGGTAAATAGGGTGTAAAGGAACCTTGCATTGCTTGTGTGGCAAATATTGTAGAATATTTAACTTGCAAAAATGCTTGAAATACTTGAGATCTCTAGTTGATACACTGTCTGTCTTAATTGATATTTAAGATCTCTAATATTTATAACTATTGTTTATTATTGTAAATTTTACACTGTAAATCTCTTAATTTAATTTCAGGCATGCAGAGACTAGGGAAGCAATGCAAATTACTTATTAAACAATGTATGAAAATTCTAAATTACCTTAAGTGTGATAATATCCTTTCCAAATAAAAGGTGTTTAGTCAGTTACTTAGACGATGACCAGCCAGATATAACCAAGAAGTTTGCATCAGAAGGTCTAAGAAAGAAAAAGGAACTTGTGAATCAACAGACACTGTTTGAGGAATTTAAAGAAAGGTTAATAACAAAGACGTAGCCAATGATCAAATTTGTTTTGCAAGAAAAAAAATAATTAATTAAAAGCAGAGTTAGGAAGCCCTCCAAAATTTGCTCTGTGCATTGGATAAGGTTAGCTAGTTGCAAAATCAGGACAAATCTGTTTTTAATTACAGCAGTCATCAAACAAATACTACTGAGCTGCCTGTAGTTCATAAATATTTAATGTATTTCAAAATTTAAAACAAAATTTTATGAAACCTCCAATAGACGAAAACATATTGGTTGTCACACTGAAATATATGCAAAACTATATATGGTATATTCCGTGTCAATTCAGGCAGGCAGGGGGGGGGGGTTTACCTTCATAGTCTCAGATGTTTTTGAATTTATTGTATGTTAAAATTAAGGAAAAAGGAAGAAACTTGTATTTTTTTTTGTTTCATTAAAAAAAAATTTTGGTGCAAGGTACAGGTCACCAAAGATTGTGCCTCAGGCACCATTTCTCACTTGTGATTTTCAGCAAAATTTTAAAATTCTCTTTTTTTTAGAACGGTTCAAGATATTTTGTTGCTTTTTTTTTTATTTGAAAGATAATATTTTTCTGAATAAAAAGATATCCTATGTTTGGAAATATGTGTTCAAGTTCTCTTGCTGTAGCCTTCTGAATTTGTTTTTTTGAAAAATCAAAAATGCCACTCGAAATTTAACTTGTTATAAATGAATTACAGTATTTTCTCAGAAAAAAAGCATATTACATATAAATAGTGTTGTTGGGATTGCATTCACTAAAAGAGGAATATTTGAACCATTTATTAAAGTATCACTGCAATATCCTAGCAGATGCATCCCAGGTATTCTGAGATATGCAACTACTAGTCTGGACATGGTGCAGCCTGTACGTAAGCATGTCTCAATACAGGCAGAGTTAAAATCTATAGCTCTGGCTACTATCCAGGAGAGATACCCAAATCGGGACTGGTTGCATATTTATACTGATGGTTCTGCCACAGCATCCTCCGGTAGGGTTGGAGCTTGTGCTTACTCCAAGTTTGAAAAACTTTGAGAACCTCTTAGTGCCTGGTCGGATAACTTCGACGGCAAAATATTTGCAATATATATGGCCCTTGGAGCTATTTGTGAAATCCCTCACAAAAACGTTGTCCTCCTCATTGACTCTCAGGGTGCAATACAGGCCATTACTGACTAGTCTATACTCATCTGAAATAGAGTTTGAATGTAAACTGCGTATAGACTCAATTCTTGGTACTGGAAGAGAGGTCGTCCTTCAATGGATTCCTAGCCATTGCAAAATTTATGGAAATGAGCAAGCCAACTTGTTGGCTAAGGAGGCTTCAACATTACATCCACCTTGACTCCCGACTTCTCTTTGAAATGTCAAGTGACCTCAGAAGCAATATCAGACACAAAAGAATTTCTACTCTTAAGAGTGTTGGCAGATGGAAAGTCTTGGACTTATCTATTTGATAACCAGAAGCGTGCACAGCTTTTCTACCTCCCTAGAGTCGAGGGGGTTGCATGTTTAAGAGTCATCACCGGACATGCTTACTTGCAAGCCCATCTATTTAGGATTGGACTTGCCGATTCTCCACTCTGCAATACTATGCACATGACTGGGGAGCACCTTTTCCGTTGCCCCTCCTTACTTGACGTTCGCTCTTGTGATGACTTTGAAGCTCTGGGCTTTCCTGGGGCCACCTCTCTGCTATATTAGACTGCAAGACACCTCATGTCTGAGAAGACGATGGAGGGCGTAGTTAAAAAAAAGTTTTAAGGAAACTACTTTCATCCAAAATGTATGCATTTTTGTGTACTTGTAATTCAGTTGCAACTAAGCTTCAAAAGATTGTTCAATATCATAGTTACCATGGTGTTAAAAGAGGCTGTTTTATTGAAAAGGGTAAGGGTAGAATGATGTAAGATGCCACTGAATTGTCACCACTTCATAATATGAAAATTGTATCATGCTGCAAAATTATCCATAGAAAAAAATACTTGTTTAAGGCCTTAAAGAACCCAGTTTTATCTGTCTTAAAAGTTTTAATGTTATATGTTTTATAATTGACTATATGCAGTTGAAAGGATGTTAGCAATTAAATCTTCATATATAATTCAGCTTAAGTCACGAAAACAGGATTACATCAAACTCTAGAAAGCTAGACTTTTTATACAGGCTTTTATTTTATTTATCAACTGTATTATTGAATGCTTTAGTGACAAAATTCTATAAACACTGGTTAATTTTGTTGGAAGCTTGCAGGATTTGTTAGATATATCTATAACCAACGAACAATTAAACTAGTTGAATTTTTTATACCAAAATTTATTATTTACACAAGTTTTGTGGCCCTGCTAACCTGCAACATTCATATATTACACTTACCTAAATGTGTAAGGATTTAGGGGATGATGTGGATCTACTTGAATTTTTTTATCGAAAGATTCATTGGGACATTAAAAAGTTTGTTTATGGCTCTCAAAAAGCTTCTCATCAAATAGATCAGCAATTTCTAGTGTATCAATTTGTTAGAAGTTTTTATTCTGTGAATAGTGTCAAAAATAGTTATACTAGGGTGCTGTACTAGATTAGCTACTAGCTATCAGGTAATTTTTGGGGTAAACCTTGAAAACGCAAAGATGTTCAATTACTTGAGTTGTTTGAAGGAAGAAAGTATAGCATGTTATGTCTTTAACTTCACACTTCAGCGGGTACAGCATTTGTACCATGATCACGCCAAGAAAGAATTTAAAATATGGCTGTTACAGCAGTTGTACCTTGAAAATTATTATCGCAACAAGAAAGACTTGCGCTTGTTATATCTATAGCCGTAGTCAAAAGTTTAAATGTTTATGGAGAAATTGGTTTGTTCTCAAATATTGTAAGAATATCCCAGTAATGAATGGTCAGCTAATTGTATTGTTTATAATAAACTAAGGTGTATTCAGTGTTGTATCTTTTAATGTTGCATTTAAGAAGACACCTGAGAATGAATTATACTGTATGGTGTCAATGTATTGCAAAGTTCACATCGTCCTTTAATAAACTTAGAGATTCCAAAAATTTTTATTAACAATGTAAGAATTATAGAAAGTATAAATGACAGTTTGGCTGTGGGTACATATTTTAAACATTGGAATATCATAAAAACTTCAAAAACTATTGATTGCTCTCTTATCAAAATCGTAAGCTCCTCAGAGGTGCTTCTGTTGAATCATCTAACCTTTTATATTGTGTAGTATCTGTAATACTGTTTGGTAGCATAACTTGCATTTTTTACTTGTATAACTGAAATATTGTGTATTATAATTTTGATATGTTGTTGGAATAACATAAATTTAATGATTTGTGTTTACATTTGGTATTCTCAATCAAATCCTTTTGTATTTATAGTTATAATTTATAATTTTGATGCATTGATGAAATACATCTAACACATTGCATGCATCTTTCAGTTTTGGGATTTATTAATAATTTTGTGGAAATGGATGTTTACAAGACACTAAAGATTGAGACTAACATTTTATTTTAAATATAATTTTTTAAAATTTAAGTGATGTTTCCATGCTAAATGAAATGGGTACATTGATTGCAAGCTATCAATTTTAGGAATATACCATTCTGTGATTCGTGTTATCAAAAATTTTCCTGTTATCAAAAGTTCATGTTTCAAATTATCATGTCATAAAAAACATCTGCATTTGGTACAAAAGTTTTAATGAAAAAGTTTCCAGAGGTGTATGTGTAAACAAAAAATTACTATTTAGAGATCTGATATGATTTCCCCCATGAGGATAAACAATCTTAATAACTTGAGCTAAAAAATTTTGTAAACTTTTAAAATATTTTTTGAGCATCAGAAAATATAAAACTTGTGAAGTTATCAAGAAGTAATCTTGATTCTAAAAAACACACAAACAAAATGTTAGTATGCATATCATGTAAAGCTTTGTAATATATAGCGTTTAATTTCCAGTATCTTAATAATTACAACATAATAATTGTTCAAGAATGTAAAAAAGAATTAAATCAGTTAAATAGTATATTTAAAGCTTTGTTAAAGAATAGCTTAAAACTTGGCTTAGTACAGCTAATAATTTTGAAGTTTGACCACTTTCTTAGACATTCTAAAGAATTTTTTAGAATTATTGCCCATTTTCAACATTCTAAAGAGGTTTATAAACATTTTATGGATGTTTGTTTCTGTAGACATTTTGTTGAGGTTTCTGAAGACATTAGTTTTCCTTAAACATTCTATGGATATTCTATAGTGGTTACCTTATACAGTTATAGAAAAATGTCCACTAATTCTATAGGATTCTACAGACTAGTAATGTTAGACACAAGTTGAAACTTATGAAATATTTTGATCATCTGTGATCTTGACTGGAAAAATTTAGTATTAAAATTAGCACTTAAAATATTGTTTTAACAAAACATTGAGGTAAACTATTTGAATTTTTTTATTAGTTTTTCCATTTCTCAAGATATAATTTTTTTAATTAAACAGATTTCAATGTTCCAATTTGCAACTATGCAAGGAAACGTTTTCAGTCGAACCTAAATAAACAATTGAATTTACAATAACATGCATTATATTCCTTCTATAAGTTATTTTTTGAATGAATTTTTATATAAAAGTGTTTTAAATGGTTTTAATTAATATAAAGCTAACTTACATTTTCATACTCATTGTAGATCTTAACTTTTCAATATGCATTAAAGGATTGAAAATAATGAAAACTTCAACATCCAGTAATCAATGCTCTGGACTTTATTTTATGTTATTTTTTTAATATTGTAATCGATTACTAAACTTTTAAAATAAGCCAATATTTCCTACCATAAAATAACTTTGCTTTCTGCAGGATAAAAAAACGAGACAGATGTAGACAGTAGAATATTTAATTCCTAGTTTGATTGTTTACAAAGCAACTAGAAGCATAAAGTTACCTTTACTTTTGAATATATATTCTTGCTGAAAATTACACTTTATCTAATACACTCATTGCTCTATCATTGTCTGCTGTAATACGAACCACATTTGAACTATGTTTGATTATATTTATAAATATTTTACTTTTCTGTTTTTTCTTTCATAGTAATTATTTTCCATGTGTTGTGCCACGCTTGAAATTATGGTATAACTTAAATTGGTGTCGATTAACTTCTGCATTGAATTATATACATATAAATAAAAAATAATCAGCTGAAATTATTTTAATGTAGCTTTGTAAGAACTATTTGCAAAGAATATGTTTCTTGGTTCTAGTATTCATTGACAAATAATTAAATTTTCAGCAAACCTTTGATGTTAAAAAAATGTTAAAATTTTATACTGTTTAAAACTAAGTGGTGGAATTGGTATAAAAATATATTTTTTGAATAACAGACACATTCCCTTTTAAAAGCATCTGCATTAATCATTAATTACTACTGGTTGGTTTTGGTTTTTCATGGTGCAAAAGCCATATTTGGCCTTGCTGCACCAGACACAAGACATACGATACCAAGTTAATGGATGCACACACAATGAACGTTTTACTGACACAGAAAAGAAAAATACACCCAGTGAGGAATCAAACATGTGCCACCTGCAACCCGAAGGTTGCTAGCGCAGTGGGCATACCTACTGAATCACAACAGCCCCGATTATTGCTATTTAAATTTATGTTCTCTGCTCTGTGTAAAATCAAGTGGTACAGCTTGTCCGCTTTTAGATCTTGTGCCATAAAACTCTAAAATCCACAATCCTATGTAAAATCAACTACTAATCATTTTGAATCAAGGCAGAGTATGTAGGTGAATTCTTAATTTATTGTAACCTGGGAATGAGAAAAAAAATTATTAGTAAAAAAAATATGTATCTCTACTGTGAAAGTATTGATTTCAATACCAAACATGACATTCTTTTAATTTCAAACAACGAAAACCTTGTTACTAATAAAATAATTCTAGATAATTACATTAAATTTATATTGGAATTATTTGCATAACATTTCAGTTTGTAAGCACCTAATTTTACAGCATTTTGGAGCTATGATGTAATTGAGTATATCTTGTGCAAGAATTGAGTGGTTGAAGGGAATAGTTTGAAAACTCGCATCTATCTGATTGATGATGTTTTCAAATAAATGCATAAATATTTTGTTTAATTGCATAATTTTTTAACCCAACTCTCATATTTCTTTCATTTTTAGCCATCTATGGATTTTTTACATAATTTAGGAGTTCCATTCTTCAAAATAGGATCTGCTGATTGTACAAACATTCCGCTTCTTCGACATGTTTTGAAGTATCAAAAACCTATGGTTATTTCAACTGGTATGCATAGCAAAGCTAATATTTGTAAGATGTATGCTGAAGTCTCAAAAGTCAACAAGTCAATAGCTTTGTTACAATGTACCAGCTGTTACCCTACTCTTCCCTGCAATGTAAATTTGAATGTGATAAAGGTAAATTAAAAAAAAAAAATTTAACTGTTCAATAGCTTTAATATGCTTCTAAGTATTTTTCTATGTTTATCCAAAAATGTATGTTAGGTATGGAATTTTAATTTGCCTGAACAGCTAATTGATCCCCAATGTTTAAATTTGTAAGCTTGGATTAAAATATTTAATTATTAAATTATGATTTCAAAAGAAATGGTTCTTCAAAAAACGAAATATGTTATCATTTTAGCATATCACTATTTGTAATATAAAATCATCAAAAATTTTATTCCGTTGGATTTACACCTTTTAAATTAAATCAGCTAAAGTTAACAATCCCTTAGAAACTGAATATTTTTAAGACTAAACTTAAAATTTTATTTCAGGATATTTGTGTCATTAGTAGTCATTAAATACAAATAATTGTATACAGAACTTTTCTCTATAAACGTAATTAAATTGTGAATATTGTCTTATAATTAATTCTTGTGTTTCTATATAAATTGTAATACATGTTTTAATTTTTTTCCCCTAGACATATAAAAATCTTTTCCCTGAAGCTGTTATTGGATACTCTGGCCATGAAACTGGAATAGGAATAAGTCTGGCTGCTGTAGCCTCTGGTGCTAAGGTAAACTCTAAAATATGATAAATAAAACAATGCTTATTTTAATATCTGTATCCTGTAAAACATGAGAAAAGCCATGAATTGTTTCTTAAACACCAAAATCATGAGAATGATAGAAACTGCATGTATCACATTGCTGCTAGAGGGCTACAACTTCAAACTGTCAAATTTGATTATTTTTTAATGGTTACGAGTGCCCCATCTCAATCATCAATACTTATACTTACATATACCCCCCTCATCAATACTTATTACAACATTTAGTATATATAATGTGGTATGAAATAGAGTTTTTGAAACTTATTTGAAATTCATGTTTATTAAATATTAAGAACATGTATGTACTCCTGAAAACTGGAAATGAATTATCTTTTTCAAGGGCCCTGGATAATTTCTTGAAATTACGAAAAACTTATATATTATGATGAAAATAATTGAATTATTTTATTTTAATTCTAGTAATTTGTAATGCAATAAAATTATTTATTTAAGTTTCCCAATTAAAATGTAAGAATAGTAAACTAATATCCCAAAAGGGGAAAACTAGTTTTAAGTGTTCCTTTATCTTGATACTGTCACATGTGAATTTTCCTATAAATAATAGCAAGATTCAATAAAACTTGATATTGGCTCATTTATTTTGCATTTAGTTGAAGTAAATAAGGTGAAATAGGATGCCTTCTACCGCACAAAACATTACTTTCTCCAGTGCCAAATTATGTGGCCTTGCAGCTAGAAGTGGAGCAGGGTATAGTCTCAAAACCCACTTTTCTCTTGTTAGTCATTTACTTTCTTTCTTTGTTTATTCGATGATTTTCTATGGAATAGGAAGGCTGACAGCTACTTTCCTGAGCTTTTTATATTAACTAATAGTTTTTACACTTTGTATCATTACTCTTTCAGAAGATACAAATAATGGGAGATGTTTAGAAGCTAAATTATGACAAATTTGGAATTTTTATTTCAGTTCGGAAATTGAATTTTTTAACAGTTTGCTTTTAAGTGGAAAGTATAATTTCATAGTTAAAAGTTTTAAGACTGCTGTTATAAATTTAAAACTTAGAACTAGTTCTTAAAATTTAGAATTTCTGAAATTTGTCTGTTGAGTTAGTGAATATTGACAAGGTGTATTCTAAATTCTGTGCAATGCAAATAAATTGCTGATGTTTAATGAAATTATTTATACAAAAGAAGTTTGAAATAGAGATATATGAAAAGACAATCGAGTATTTTCAGTGACTGATTTGTTTTAAAGCTTAATATCAAACAATACAGTTAAAATTTTATTTTTTTTAAAATAAGGCTAGATTTTTTTTACCTTAATTAATTTTTAAAATTTTATAACTTGCAGAAATATATGCTTTAAATGTATTATTTTTAATATATTTGGATATTTTACATTTATAACTATTAATTATTTTTATTCCAGATTTTGGAAAGACACATTACCCTTAGCCACTCTTTAAAGGGCAGTGACCATATTGGATCACTAGATCCATTGGAACTGAAGAATCTTGTACATGAAGTGAGAAGGATTGAAGAAGCAATGGGCACAGGCTTGAAAAAAGTCCAAGACTGTGAAAAACCTTGTTATGAAAAGGTAATAATTTATTTTTGAAATTTGTTTAATAAAATTATGTGTCAACATCTATTTTAAAAAAATTCTGTTTTATTGTTTTTAATATTCGAATTATCTTAATCACTAAACTATTTAATTTAGTATATCATAGTATATAAACACGCAATGAAAATCACATATTTTGTTGATTCAATAATGCACTATAATAGGGAAAATATATTTTTGGTGTCAAGTCTAACACTTTAACCTTTTGACTACGGCTATAGATATAATTGATACAATTATTGGCGCGATTCTTATAACTTTCAAGGTACAACTGCTGTACCAGCCATAGTCTAATGATTAAATTGAGAGTTATGTTGATTCAAAAATGTGGTGAAGGTTTACTCATAATCAAATATTAACTATAGTATCATTTTGTTTCATGAGCAAACAGGGATATAGCAATTCAAAAATTATGAAGGCACATCATTGTGAATTTTAAATAATCAGTTTTAAAAATTTAAATTATTTATCAATAATTAATATTTGAAATTAATTGCACAAATCATTAGCGGTTTAATTATTGATACTTAAGATATGTATATAAAGCCATCTTCCACAAGAATGGGAGAAAGTGAACATTGTGTTTGCATTGCTTACTTGTGGAAAAACTAGAAACTAGACCAGTCAAACAGACCTTATAAAAGACTTTGGAGACACTAATATAACCTAATTTTGGTGGAGGATTTTACATGACTCACATTTTGTGGGCTGTTCAGAAAGAGCAATTCATTTGGCTCTTTCCAATTAGTCGTTTCGTTTAATAATTATATGAAAAATCCTTTAAACTTTAAATCTTAACAAATATATGTTTGTTGTAAGTAGCATATCATATGAGCTCATTTTGTATACAGTGCTTTAAAGAGAAAATGGAACTTTTAAGAGAATCGGACTGCACTTAAAATATATATAATATGAAATCAAGTATTGATATTAAATTTTAATAATTATGATTATTTACAGTATTATTTATTTTTTAGTTAGGTAAAACAATTGTCACCACCAGGTATCTTTCTTGTGGAACCATTTTAGATGAAGATATGATTACTATAAAAGTTGCTGTAAGGAAAGGCTATGATTCTATATGTTATGATGACTTAATTGGAAGAAAACTTACTCGAAGTCTTGACGAGGAAGAAACCATTTTACCATCAGATCTTATGTAATTTTATTTGTTGAGGACTTTTGTTTTGTACTTAATGTAAAGGTAATAAATATTCATGAAATTTTATTTTTACTGTTTGGTATTCTGCAATTTTTTTGTCTTCTAAACCACACTAACGAAACCAAAATATCACTTATAAAATTAGCGAATAGAACAAAAATCAAAATCGATTGTGCTGTATGAGCCCATGATTGATTGTGATAGAACCCATTTCCAAATTAAAATGTTTCAGAATATTGTCATTGAAAATATTTATTGATTTCCCTTTTGGTCAATTATTTTACCATTGTCAACAATTGGAATTTGTTTTACTTGGGTTTTATTACTTACAATTCACAAACAAGTAACACACTTTTTAAATAACTAGAAATAAAATTTATAGTAAGAAGGGAGGAGGGACATAGTTACTTTTGCAAATCAGTTCTTTTTAAATGATCTTTTTGAAGATATATAATGATCTAATGTAGGCTTGTACAAAATATTCAAGATAAATTATAGGAACTGGAGCAACATTTTTTTTAAAAACTGAGCTATCAGTAATTGTACTTAATATGACTGAATAAAAGTGAGGTGCAACTACATTGTGGAATATTTTTATTATACTTATGTTGATGTCATTTATAAATACAAAACTAGTATTACAAAGCCTTGTATTAATAAATTTTACATTTCTTCTAATAACTTAAACGTTTGTAAAACTGGGACATGTCTCGCTTTAGTAGGTGTGGGGATGTTTCTAAATAAGAACATAGAAAACATGGATTTCATAATACAAATTTCACTTGTTTTCATTTAAGATAAATTCAAATCAGTATTGTAAAAAGTATGCAGTCATGGTCTACGAATATTTCACTTCAGTGCAAATACTCTCACATGATACGTATCATGAAATGTAGTTTATCGCCTCTTCGCTAGTGTTTGAAGTTTAATCTAATTGCCGTTAACCAATCAACAGTCATAAATTCGAAATTCATTCTTTAAAAAATTTTCTTCTACTGAAAATTCAGACTTCCAAGTTAAACTATTTAAAAATCTTATCAAGTACAAATCTCACTTGGCATAAAAGTTATATTTATAGCTGTAAGCCCCTCCGAAATGAAATCTTCAATCATCAGTGTAACGTAACATTGGTAACTGAGGTAGATAGGTACTATTTTTTATCTTTAGTCACCTCGATTCGGCGTTGTTTTCTTTTCCACAAAGAAAATTAAATACAAATCAATTTTATCCCTAATATAAAAGATCCCGGATCGTCGTCAATTGCCCGTTGTGTTACTCTAGTACGACGTTAATTAAAATACCTACTTTCCCAAAGTTAAAAAACGAGCCCAAAGCGTGCAATAGCGCTCAATCCAAACAACTTTGTTTGGATCATCCAAACGCTGGTTTAGAACTTGATGCAGTCTCTTACAGTTGAGGGTAAATTGAGGAGAGAATGATAGGCCATGTTGCAAGAATCACTATACAAATCTGGAATGAATGCCAGCTTCAGTAGGCCTGTGATAGGTAGTTATTTTAACTAACGTTGCACTGGAGCACACGATTGACTGTTAGACATGTGATAGGGGAGAAGAATCTATGTTGAAGGACCCAATAGCTCGCTGTGTTGCTCCAGTGCGACGTTAGTTAAACTACCATCCAACTGAGGGTATCACGTATGATTAACTCGATTGACCAATCATAGTAAGAACTCTTTGAGGCTGACAGAACAGGACATACGCATATCCTGGTTGGATTTTTTTAAGGGAAATCAAGAACGTTGACTTGTGTCACACGAGGCGATCTGGTAAGAGCGATTCATGTCGCGTTTCTTTTTTTCGCGTTACGGCTCGCAATCCGAGTGGCGTGTTCCGAGCTGTTCAGTCTGTTTTCTTCTCAAATAGCTGTCATTTCGGGCCTTGGAGGGCAGAAGATCGAGTGGATTGGTAGGACTTAAAAAAGCTTTATTTAACGATTCGTTCAAAATCAGGAGTGCCGATGCTGATTTTTAGATGTTCTTTTTGGCAATATTATTCAAGTCCTAACACGTTTAGCAGATATAGTTTCAATTAAATTGTAACATATCTATGAAAAACATTAAACAAACTAATTTTCTAAAAAGAGTATCAATCCTGAAGTCATTCAGTATTTGGTTGACCAATTTCCGTGAGATAAAAATGGGACGGGGATTATGTAATATTGAAAAGGTAGGAGGATAAATTATTTCTCTAGATTGTCATTAAAATTGCAATTTCGCCCCTGACATTGCACGGATCATGGGCGTAACTAGGGTTGTTGAATGGGGAGGGGGGGGGGGGTTAGTTATCCCGAAAAGTATGGACTGTACCCAAGTAAAAAGGGGAAGATTAAATTAATAATGGGGTATATTAATATATATTAAGTAGTCATAATTAATTATATTAATATGATTAATATACATTAGTTTTTAATGATTAATTGATTATATTAATAACTATTCATTAACACTTGATTTTTTAAAATTCAGAAAAAATTTTATTTATACAATATATACCAGACGACTTTATGGTGAATTTTTAAACTCACAATACATTTAAATTAGAAATTAAAACGTCGATTTTTTCGTAAACTTTTCGATTTTTTCTGAACTTTTTAGATATAAGCTTAATTTGCTTGAAGCACATCGGTAAAAATTCTTTCGATTCTGACTGCCGCCTATGAGTGCTCATAATTTATAAAAAGTGTATTAACTATATACTTGTGAATAACTACATGCAACTATAATATTAATGATGAGATTAAGACATGAAATCATTTATCAGTGTTGGTAGAAACGTAAATGGAGATATCACTGTTGTGATGTCAACAAGAAGAAAAATAATTTATACTTTTCACAGTAACATTTTTATTAAATTTGTTTGGTTAAAAAGTCATCGTCATCTCCCGAAAGTATTTAAATTCTAACATAATGGCATTAAATATGTCTTTCCTTTAAACTGCAATAATGCTTTCGCAATGTTAATTTTAACACTCAGACATTTGCTAAAGCAAAAGTACAGAAGATGTGCTGCGGACTCCTGTTTGTAACAAAATGAATCAAGAATTCTTGAGCAGCTGGCACACGGAAAGAAATAGCCAAGAAATACCATACTGCTTTTCTAATACGTTTAATAAAGCTGAATGACTGCAGAACTAAATGGCTTGTCGTATTGCACTGTAATCAATCAAGCCGCTTTAAAGAGCCCCTTAAGGAATTTAGACTTCTAATAATATGTAGGCTGTTAAGAAACCGTGATTATAAAGTGAAACTAGTACAACTTAATGATAAATAAATAAATGTATGTCGAAAAGGAAATGAACCACCAAAGATCTCCCTATCCATTGACGAGTAAGTATCGAGAATTCGTTTGCGCGGACCCTTGTAGTACACAGAGGCATAGGCGTGACTAGGGTTGATGAATGAGGAGAGGGGGAGGAGGTCAGAGTCCCGATAAGTATAGACTGTACATAAGGTTGCCAGAACATCTCTTTCAAAGAGAACATGTCCTCTTTTTCCCGCTCGGATCTTTTTTTCACTCTCTTTTTTAAGTCAGATCTTTTTATGTCCTCTTTTTTTCGGTTGTTCACTTTTTGTTCTTTTGGTTCATTATTTCGGATTGTGTTAAAAAATATATTTCACATTTCAAACTTTACATGCTAATATATTCCCATTGCCTACTATATTGTTATGCAAACCACAGCTATTCAAATACGTACTAAATCTAGTATATTGTACGAAAATCGTACGTATTATTAAAATGCATCAACGTATAAGAAGTTCAATCTCTAGTGTACATTGAGCTCCATGTTAAAACGTCTCATTAGGAGATCAAATAGATAACCAATTATAATTTAGATTCGTGTTAGAATAATATGAATAAGAAATATCGTACTTATTATATCAGAATAAACACACAGTAAGATGGACGACTCTCAGCCTTTTTTTAGTTTGGAAGGAAATCGCATTTCTAACCTAGCCACCTTTTAGCATTAAATCGAAGTCGATAATTCAACTATGATTGCTGCGCAGAATTCTGTGAGTCATACTTATATGTTGGTGTATTATTTACTTGTGTTGGTTGTCAGTATTTGTATTAGTTCTGTCCATTGTTAAATTATAATTTTACGTGTTTGTTTTTGTGACTAAGTTAAAAGAATATATAATATTGGTTGCAGTTAATTTATTAATCGAAATTCTAAACAGGCGGTACATTTGGATTTAGAATTGTACAGGAAGTATAGTCTTATCCATGTATTTTGAGACATAATCTGTCAGTAATTTTTCCCGCAAGCTTTTCAAATGATCGAACTCTCATTCCGAAGTAATAAAAAAATTATCTGGATTTTTTACTTTCCTGTCCTCTTTTTTTCAAAATAATTTTACGAAATGTTCTCTATTCTGATATTTATCTTCTGGCAACCCTAACTGTACTCCAATCAAAAGGTGAAGCATCTGGAGACCTCTGAAGGAAAATTTTGTATTTTTATATAAAAAACATATGATGTATTAATAAATTTTTTCGTAGTACATTGATAAAATTATTAAATATTTTGCGACTAGCAAATGTTAGTCACTTTCATTTCAAATAAAGTCATTTTAAGTAATGTTGTTTTATTGCATATATTATTGCACGTTATATATTATTTTTGCATATTGCATATTGCATATAATAGCCTCTCTTTCGTATGATCTTTGATAGATCTTCTCTGTGCATCTAAACGAGTGATGATATATATACTCTCCTCATTTTTAAAACTGCATTTCTTCATGTACAAAGTGTATAATAATCTTTTATCTATCCAAGATATAATAAATATATTTTT
The DNA here is from genome assembly GCA_947359465.1 of Metellina segmentata. Taxonomy (NCBI): domain Eukaryota; kingdom Metazoa; phylum Arthropoda; class Arachnida; order Araneae; family Tetragnathidae; genus Metellina; species Metellina segmentata. The sequence goes on from OX375884.1 coordinate 26,127,284, forward strand.
CTTCTAAAAATATTCTCTGTTTGGCTGGGCAATAGTCACAATCTAAATTCTCCCTTCTCCGGCGCATGGCCTGTCGCGACAGTCGCTTCAACAGAGCCATCAGGAAAATGTTTCGATCATCGGAAAGTTCTGGTGCCATGGCAAAAGTAAACCTTCTTCCTGTATAAACCCGTTACGGTCCAGCGATTTCGTTTACGCATAGTGTGTATTTAGGAATTTTAATTACGTTCCTTTAGAGCGAAAGAGTTCGATGCTAATATTTTGTTCAAACATCAAAACAACATAAAACAGATCACCCCGCTAGGTGCACTGCGTGCAACTAACCGGAGAAAATTAGGTGCACAATTTTATTTTCATGTGCACAGTGCAACTGCGCACCCGGGTATTTCGAGCCCTGTTATAGAGACATCAGAAAGGTCATTAATGAGTAAGTTGTAACGCTCCCTTCACCGGCGATACGGCGGGACGAATCAAATAGTCTGTGACGATTCCCGTTTTTGCCTTGGAGTAGATGATGTATGCATTCACGTGTAGCAGATACCCGGCCAGCGTTACCACTCTCAGTTTATTGTCGAGTGACTTCTAGTGCTATTGATTTTTATGTTACATCAGAAAGGTAATTAGTTAATAAGTTGTAAGGCTCCCTTCACTGGCGATATATGCCGATATACGGTGGCACAGAATCAAATAGCTTGTGACAATCCCCGTTTCATCCTTGGAGTAGATGATCTGCGCATTCGCATGTGACAGATACCCGGCCAACGTTACCATTCTCAGTTTATTGTCGAGTAACACTCTACTGTGAATTCTAGTGTTAAAGCAATCTAGATGTAGGCAGCAATCATTTTCGACAACCCATCCCCTCAAGTAGTGGTTGGAAGGGTTTTACAGCACAACGATGTCCAGTAGATGTTGTGACTTTCACGTCAAGTGTCCAAGAAGCTACATACCAGCACTTTAACGCCTGGTTACTTACGGTTGGCTTTTACCAAGAGCCTCCATGGTCATTGGCTAGAAAAATCTGTCCTACATTGAGCATGTCGGGATATGCTATGCCATCAATCCCCGGCTTACAAGAGATCTGAAGCAGCAGCCTCCAAAATGCTTGGCATAGTTTGCCACTGGATAGCATAGGTACTCCACTTGACATCATGCCACGCCGTATATCGGCGATGTATCACCCCCCAAAAGGGACTTTATTACTTGTAATTTATAACCTTTTTTCTGATGTAATTTTACAATAATAGTGTCTTCTAGATTTGGTATTACTATCATTTCTTTGTCTCTTCATGTACATCACCATGCTACGTTTCATTCCAATCAAACACTGGCTTCAGGATGTTTCGAATTTTTTGGCCCAGAGTCCATTTTTAAACATTTAAGAATATTGGAAAATAGATTTATCGTGTTATTTTCTCTTGCGAAACAATTTCAAACCAATCAGTTTAAGAATCATATTTGAACCATTCATCAATTTAGAAGAGAATGGATGAACTCAAAAGTTTTACGAGCAAATTTTCGCGTTTATCTCAAGAGTCGTTAAATCTATACTTTACTACATACATAACGTGGGTTAAAAATAAATTATCACAGCATAATAATTCATTTAATTAAGTCCTATTCTGATGAACCGCAAAATACATCGTATAAGAGCTGAAATTTCAATGCGAAGCATTGTGTCATTCACACAAAAATTACGAGGCAACATTTCATGGCCTAAATAGTTTCTGTAATGCTCGGGTTCTGTGTAGTTGAAAGTTTTCATCATTATGATCGTCAGTTATCGGTTCATGATCTACGCCAGGGATAAATGATAAGCTGATTCTCCTTTACCATTCCTACGCCCGCATTACTGCTTCATAAATAAAACAAACAGGGATGATTTCTGATAGGGCACGAGTTATCTAGGTGTAAAGTGCATCCAATAATTTCAAACTGAATATGGCAAAGCGCGTTCAATCGAAAGGAGCTCTAGCAGCACTGCGATGTATGCAAAAAATTGGCTCTCTGGCGGTGCCAACCTCGCTGGAGCAAGTTGCAGAGGAGGTTGAAGAAAAACTAGATGTCCCGAAACCTCATATATTTAGCACAGACGATTGGAAAAGGTAAGTGCACCCCAAGACGTTTCATTTATCTCAGAAAGAGGATGATAAATAAATAGTGACACAACATACAAAAATCCCAGTTTTATCTACGATTTAGGACGACTCGGACATTTTTATAATCAGTAAATGAAAACATTGCGTAGCTACTGATAAAATTTTAGGTATCATAAAGGTTTATTTCAATGGATTAAAATATGATCCAAGCTTCTCCGCGGCTGCAGTTCTAGTTGGGGTTATTGTTACAGAAATTGTGTTTGAAGACATTGATATGACAGCAGAATTTACGCCTCGAATATAGATATTTTGTTTAAAGATCGATTCAATGGATTCGAAAGTTTTTTTTTAATTAAATCGACGAGGTTTGGGTAAAAATTGTCGGGTCTATACCGTCGGTAATCTTTTCCCACGATACCTGAGGTTCCTGGTTCGAATCCGGGTCCGGGCATGGATGGTTGTAAGCGTATGGTGTAGAGGCGGCTGGTGCACCTTAAATCTGTCGTGGCCGAAAGTCCTCACGTTGGGTTGGCGTGGAAGTTTGGAGAGTGGGGTGCCAGCTCAGGTGTTGCTTCGTCATCTGACCGTGGTTCAAAATTACGAGGTGTTGTCCCCGGATCTTTCCCTTAAGGGACTGATCCCGGACCGTCGTCAATAGCTCGTTGTGTTGCTCCAGTACGACGTTAACTAAAAATTACCATTACCATCCCACGATACCTGATTTAATTTTACAATGCGAAATGAGCACTTTGCTTATTACTTTTTATCCGACTACTTATTATCGTACGCTTTTTCACCTGAGTAACAAGGGGGCCAAGGTAGTCGGTTGGAAGAGTAACGGATGAACAATCGGAGGGTTGCGAGTTCGAATACAAACACAAAGAATGTCGTGCACGAAGGGGGCTAATGCATGTTAAATCTTTCGGGGCCTCAAAAGTCCACACGAAGGCGTGGTGTGTAAGTTTGAAGAGTGGGGTGCCAGCTCAGGTATGACCTCGTCATCTGACCGTGGCTCCAAATTACGTGGTGTTGTCCTCGATCTTTCACTTCGGGTTTAATCCCAGACTGTCGCCAATAGCCCGTTGTGTTGCCCCAGTTCGACGTTAATTAAATTCCAAGAAACACCTACCTACCATGTGTTTATGGTATAAGAAGAGATGGTAATGGTAATGGTAATTTAAGTTAACGTCGTACTAGAGCAACACAACGGGCTATTGACGACGGTCCGGGATCAGTCCCTTAAGGGAAAGATCCGAGGACAACACCTCGTAATTTTGAACCACGGTCAGGTGACGAAGCAACACCTGAGCTGGCACCCCACTCTCCAAACTTCCACGCCAACCCAACGTGAGGACTTTCGGCCACGACAGATTTAAGGTGCACCAGCCGCCTCTACACCATACGTTTACAAATATCCATGCCCGGACCCGGATTCGAACCGGGAACCTTCCGATCTAGAGGCTAACACCTTAACCACTATACCGGTTGGTCGGCTGGTATAAGAAGATAATTTTACATTTATATTGCATTGATGTCTGTGGGACATGTCCTGGGGGGTTCGGTAATGGGAATTTTAGTTAACGTCGTACTAGAGCAACACAACGGGCTATTGACGACGGTCCGGGATCAGTCCCTTAAGGGAAAGATCCGAGGACATCACCTCGTAATTTGGAACCACGCTCCTGGGGGGTCATGAATTTGTCTTTGCATTAGATCGTCTTTTGGACTAGGTTAGAATCTCTCTTTGACCTGATGTATTGGCAACAAGAATACATCCTTATGTGCTAGGTGACTGAATACGGAGGAAAGACCAGAAAAAACCCTTGTTTGATTGCCTGTATGTGATAGACCGAACACAAATTTCAGAGGAATGGCGAACGAGTTGAGCCATTTTGATTGGAATAAAAAAACCGATAGGAGATCGGTCCTGTCCGAAATTAATTTCTGAAAAGGCTCCTGACAGCAATTGCGTTTACCACAGAACTTGGACCAAGTTCGGTTTGTTCTAAATGTGGGCACAAATGCCCCATCAGTGTTCTTTTCAAACTAATGGGAGGAGTTTTGGAACAACTTGGCAAAAATTTCTACTACATTCAGTTTAGTGTGTACCTAACTTACACAGCATTCACTCCATATCCTATACATATCTTGATCACTTAAATTTTAAATTATTTCAACCACATAATCACATGCTCATATACTCATAACTGTGATATATAATCGCATATTTATAAACATACTTATACACCTAATTCTGTTTTTACACAATAGATTCATTCGTGTAGAATACGTGTAAAAAAAGACATTGTATCTATGGAAGAAAATAAAATTGGTTCCGGATCTAAAAAAATCGGTAAAAATAATTTTAAAAAAAACCACATGAAAATATTTGTTTTAACCTTATTATTTTATTCCAACCAAATACACATGTAATAATATGTAATAAAAATGTATTAAAGTAAAAAAAATGCATTTTGAATGAAAGAATTTCTTCATGAACAAGAAAAATCTGTTTCACACTTAACAAGATTTTATTCATTTTCACTTTTTTTAAGGCTGGCTTACGACCTAAGAGGCTTTTCTATTTCCAAAACATGGAATTGATTTAGTGATTATTTCACAAATTGTTTAAATGGATGCGAATTTTTCTAATGGCTTACGCTTATGTGTTCAGAATCAAACTATTCATTCATTTTTATTTTATTTTTCAGTGTTGAAAAAGCTGTCAAAGATGTATTCAGGAATGATTTCTCCCTCACTGAATCTGGGAAATTATTCGAAATCCACCAAAATATTAAGTAAGTTTTCATAAATTATTTTCAATTTTTAGTGCCTGAGAGATTTTGTGATAATGTTTCACTTTATTCCTTTAACCAGCTGTTTATAATTGTTGTTTTTATGAGACCTAAAAATGTACCCCCCACCCCAGCCACAGAAATTCAGTGCAGGTCATCAATTTCAATATTCTATGTAGTAAAAAATTCAATATTCTACAGCAGCGATATTCAAAAGGTATAGCACGTCACACTGGTGTGCCTTTCAGATGGTTAAATGGTTTAAATCGTGTAAGATTTATTTAATTTCAGTTTTGAACGTATGATAAGTGTATTCACAAGTACTTTCAAGCAATAACCCTAAAAATAATGAAAAGGATTTTTAAAACAAATCATCATAAACAAATTAGGATTAGGAACCGTTGGGGTTGCGAATTCGAAATTCGATCCAACCAAAAACGGTCGTATATGTGAGACTGATGCACGTTAAATCACGGTAATATTCTCAAATGTCTATATGGTGACCTGGTGTGGATGTTTGGTGACAGTGGAAAGTAGGCAATAAATGTGGCAATGGCGGAATTCAGACCGACCACAAACCATGATTGCCTTATTTACCATCATCATAGGCTTGGTATTGGAAGGTAAGGCCTATTTCCTCATTAGTGATAAAACGCTCATTGACTACGATAGCGGCACATCTTCGAAAAATATGATGTTTTGAGTTCGTACGTCTCAATGTGGAGAACTTCATTCTTTCCACTAGATTGGCAAACCTGACTTCGATACTGTACCGTTAGATAGTAAGTGTTTTGCATCATGCAATGTATTTTGTCATAATACATTCTTTATTGTGTTTTTTATAGGAATATATTGCGATCTAAGACGGGGACTTTTCTTTGCGATTGTTATAGGGTAAGTCAACAAATTTAAAAAATAAAATTTTTAGTAACTCCTTAGACAAAAGTATTATATTTTTCTTTTGTGTTTTGTCTAACAGGATTGGCTGATGAAGGAAATGAGTATCATGGCCGGAAAGCTTAGAAATCAGGAAGGTAAATCCATATTATAGAATGATGTCTGAATTGTGTAGGAAATTTAGGTGAATTAAAAAGCAGGGTTTGAATTATGTTAGGTCGGAGTGCAGAAACTCGCTTAGACTTGCAGAAACTTGCTTAGACTTTCAGAAACATGCTTAGACTTGCAGAAACTTCGTTAAATCAATGCTTTAGTGCATTTGCAATGTTTGGTAACAGATTTATCAAAAACAGAATAATTTTCGGTATCTGAAAAGATGATAACTGTAGTAGGAGATATTATTTGGGTTTATTTGTTTACATGGGGATCCAAAGATTCGAAGAGTATTGATTCGAATTTAGATTAATTAAAATTTCTCAGGGTTTGTAGCTAAGTAGTTAATTAACGTCACACAGGAGGAACAGAACGGGCTATTGGGACGATCCGTGATCCATGCCGAAGGGAAAGATCCAAGGACAACACCTGGTAATTTTGTATCGCGGTCAGATGAAAATATTTCAGAGATCATTACGGTGTCGTGACTCATATATTTCCACTGAACATAGAAAGTCAACAAACTAACAACTCTGTAACTATAGCTGTCAACTGTACTGATTCTGACTAGAAATGGGAAAAACTGTTACTTCACGATAAGAGTTTTAACTGTTATTGATAATTTTCTATAGCAACTATTAGTATTAACTGTGTTAATATAAAGTTTTACCATGAGTTAATAACTAAATAACTTTAAATGTCAATTTTAAAAGAAAAAAAAAACTGTTTTAAATAACTCCTTTAAGTAAATTTAAAATATTTTGCGATCCCAATTTGTTATTTTTATCAAATATGCCTTATCGATTCTAAGTTTTAAAAAATTAATTCGATTTAACTTGTTTCATTGCTTTTTATCCCAATAACCTTTATTGGTAACTGTTAATAATTTTTATAACAATTGCTATTTGTTGCTTTGAATTAGCAATGTTATTTAAACTGCTATTGGAATAAAAATCCATCTCTTAATGTTTTGCAGTTACTGTTACTAAATGAGCATCCTTTAAGAGATTTAGTATGACCTACAATACAAACCAACTCAAAATACATACATATAAGGCTATAATTTAGATTCTTTAAGCTACAATTCAAGAAATCAACGAGATTCACGTTTCACTTAACTTTATAGACGCGCAGTAATGAAAGCAGCATTTACAAATGCGTATGCCGAGATTGAATTTGCTTTACTATGAACAATGAGTTAACAAAAGGGGGTGGTTCGAATTTTCCCCCGCAGCTGTGTACAGCTAATCAGCCAAGACCTTTCAATGTCGTGATAGAAATGTCAGTAATTAAGTTTCGCCTGCAACTTCTTTCAAGGATTGTGAAGGGGAGTATTTAAAAGATGTTTTAGAACACATAATGTTGTGAATTCCTACATGTTAAGATTCGTTATAAAAATGGAGCAATATATATCTAAAAGCAGTTAGTCATCAAATGTTAAAAAGTAACTTTTACAATTTGACTAAAAAAATATTAACTTAAACTAATTAAATAAAAAAATTAAACTTTAAAAGATTGAAATTTTTTGAAAACGATTGAAACAGCTGTTTTATAAAAAAAAAATTTATCACTCTTGTTACTAACTATTAAAACTAACGATTAATGTCACTTTCAAACAGCTGATACTAACCGTTAAGTGACCTGCTAACTGTTCGTGCTAATTGCTTCCTGCAAACAAGACTGTTCGAAAAACTTAAAAACAACCGTTGTTAGAAACTAACAATAACAGTTACCACTATTATAGTAAAATAACAGTTTGCCCATCTCTGCAGACTAGCATCAAAAGAGTTGAGAGAATTAGGGGAGGCGTTGCAGGTACCTACTTCGTATGACAAACACCACTAATCAATGGGATGCAGCAATCACTGAACGCCAAGGCGATCGACCATCAGTCTATTATGACGAGGCTGCATGAGTCGCGAAGATAGAGTGCCGGAGAAAATGTACATTTGAAAGCGGAACAGATGTCAACTAAGATTTAAGTCAACAGAAATTTTATTTGAACATCCTGTTTTTCTGATTCAGTCAGTGACTTCTTATTTATATAACGGAAGCTACCCCACTGTAGATACGTATGTCATCATTAGAATAATGTCATGAAATCGACAACTTCAGAACGAACGGAATTTCATGACGAATTGCTTCAGAATTAATCCTTCGAAATCTATTCACAATAAACTAAGGACTGTATTTTGTATTAATTAAAAATGTAAAGTCTGTTAACAGTTTTTTAATCTATTTTAGTGCGTGCATTTTAATTTTTGGTAGAATGGATACAAAATTTTGATCAAAAAGAATAATCTAGGTGCTGATCTACTGCAGCGTTTGGAAGAACTATGGACTGCGTTTTACACTAATTTTTTACCAATCCTAGAGGCAATACTATACTTATTAAAAGTAAGTTTTCGAGTTTCGTTGATTATAAATTAAAGATTAAATACTAGGTCTGTTCAAGACTTATGCTACCTTTTACCATTGCGTTAACTGACTACAACTTGGAGTTGGGATTTTGCACATGCAATCTAGGACATTATTGCACGTGTGTGATTTTTTTTTCTCTCCGTGCAGAGCTTTAGTCGCTCAGTGCCATTAAAGTAACACATGTATTATGTGTACTTCGTATTTTTTTTTTTTGTTGCTAAAATGAGCCTTGTACGGGATATGCTGGACTGCTTGAGTGCAGAGCCGTCCTGATGAATTCTGTGTACGAAACTTAATTGCTTAATACTCGCTTAACTGATATTACTAGGTTCGACATATGCTAAACCCCTGAGGGGCTCACACGTTTATGTCCGTTCGAAAACCTGCACACCACTCAGGAAAGGCCCTTCTCCAATGTTGATCCTTATCACGGTAGGAAAAAATCATGGTAGGTAATTAAGTATTTCAATAAACGTCGAACTGGAGCAACACAACGGGCTATTGGCGTCAGTCCGAGATCAAACCTGAAGGTAAAGATCCGAGGACAACACCATGTAATTTTGAACCGCTGTCAGATGACGAGGTCACACTTGAGCTGGCACCCCACTCTTCAAATTTCCACACCACGGCAACGTGAGGACATTTGAGACTACGGCAGATTTAACCTGCACCAGCCCTCTTTGTGCACGACTGTCTTTGGTTGGATTTGAACTCACAACCATCTGATTGCTAATCCCTTACGCTTCCAACCGGGCTACCTCGGCCCTGAAGATATCAAGATCGAAGATGAGTCCAGAGTCTTCAGACTGACGATATATCCTGAAACGAAGGCATAGTTATCTCATTGGTAAACGCCTGGTTTCTTCACGGTTAGATAATGAGCCCCATTACTAGGACTGAGACTGTGATCCAGTTCCAGAATAGGTGAGGACCCAAGTATCAGAATATATAATGAGCCCCAGTTTCAGAATGCAAGACGGACCCCACTGCCAGGTTAGGTAATTAGCTTCAGTTCCAGGATGGACAGAGGGCCTGTGGCGTTTTTGGTACGCCACACTACTACCAATGGAGTGAGACTCAACGGTTTTCGTTTGATACAATTTAATTATGTCAAGAGAAATTTTACATCAACTACTATGTACAATGAATTTTACAATCGATGACAAACAGCCCGATTGTTCCTGTTCAAACAGTAAGTTTCAAACTATCACAGTTTGTCTCGTTTTCAACGGGGTTTGATGTCCCCGTGTAATTTTGCAGCGAGCTACCTCCTTCACCACCTTCCTCCGTGGCTTCCCTAGCTCGAGTCCCCTTTCCTTCTTCCCGGGGCAACAACCTTTTTTTCTCCGCGTCGCCTCTGTTTCCAATTCACCTCCCACTCAAGGGGTCTCAGATCCCCCACATGTGCGAAAAAACCGACAACCGGCGGTTCTTCAAAAAGCCCCGCTGTCTGGTGGAATTCGGGGTGAACAAGAAACAGAGGCCGACAATGAGTTGTTTCCACACATGTGGCTGTCGGCTCCCTTGTAGACTACGATCTCACAGGCCCCAGTACCAGGTTAGGTAATGAGCCTCAGTTCCAGGATGGACAGAGGGCCCCAGTACCAGGATATGTGACAGGCCTCAGTATCATGATGGGCCACGAGCCCCATTGCAAGGTTAGGTAATTAGTCTCAGTTCCAGGATGGACAGAGGGCCCCAGTACCAGGATATGTGACAGGCCTCAGTATCATGATGGGCCCCGAGCCCCATTGCCAGGTTAGGTAATGAGCCTAAGTTCCAGGATAGACAGAGGGCCCCAGTACCAGGATATGTGACAGGCCTCAGTATCATGATGGGCCACGAGCCCCATTGCAAGGTTAGGTAATTAGTCTCAGTTCCAGGATGGACAGAGGGTCCCAGTACCAGGATATGTGACAGGCCTCAGTATCATGATGGGCCACGAGCCCCATTGCCAGGTTAGGTAATGAGCCTCAGTTCCAGGATGGACAGAGGGCCCCAGTACCAGGATATGTGACAGGCCTCAGTATCATGATGGGCCACGAGCCCCATTGCAAGGTTAGGTAATTAGTCTCAGTTCCAGGATGGACAGAGGGCCCCAGTACCAGGATATGTGACAGGCCTCAGTATCATGATGGGCCCCGAGCCCCATTGCCAGGTTAGGTAATGAGCCTAAGTTCCAGGATAGACAGAGGGCCCCAGTACCAGGATATGTGACAGGCCTCAGTATCATGATGGGCCACGAGCCCCATTGCAAGGTTAGGTAATTAGTCTCAGTTCCAGGATGGACAGAGGGCCCCAGTACCAGGATATGTGACAGGCCTCAGTATCATGATGGGCCCCGAGCCCCATTGCCAGGTTAGGTAATGAGCCTAAGTTCCAGGATAGACAGAGGGCCCCAGTACCAGGATATGTGACAGGCCTCAGTATCATGATGGGCCACGAGCCCCATTGCAAGGTTAGGTAATTAGTCTCAGTTCCAGGATGGACAGAGGGTCCCAGTACCAGGATATGTGACAAGGCCTCAGTATCATGACGGACCACGAGCCCCATTGCCAGGTTAGGTAATTAGCCTCAGTCCCAGGATGAACAGAGGGCCCCAGTACCAGGATTTGTGACAGGCCTCAGTATCATGATGGGCCACGAGCCCCATTGCCAGGTTAGGTAATGAGCCTAAGTTCCAGGATGGACAGAGGGCCCCAGTACCAGGATATGTGACAGGCCTCAGTATCATGATGGGCCACGAGCCCCATTGCAAGGTTAGGTAATTAGTCTCAGTTCCAGGATGGACAGAGGGCCCCAGTACCAGGATATGTGACAGGCCTCAGTATCATGATGGGCCCCGAGCCCCATTGCCAGGTTAGGTAATGAGCCTAAGTTCCAGGATAGACAGAGGGCCCCAGTACCAGGATATGTGACAGGCCTCAGTATCATGATGGGCCACGAGCCCCATTGCAAGGTTAGGTAATTAGTCTCAGTTCCAGGATGGACAGAGGGTCCCAGTACCAGGATATGTGACAAGGCCTCAGTATCATGACGGACCACGAGCCCCATTGCCAGGTTAGGTAATTAGCCTCAGTCCCAGGATGAACAGAGGGCCCCAGTACCAGGATTTGTGACAGGCCTCAGTATCATGATGGGCCCCGAGCCCCATTGCCAGGTTAGGTAATGAGCCTAAGTTCCAGGATGGACAGAGGGCCCCAGTACCAGGATATGTGACAGGCCTCAGTATCATGATGGGCCACGAGCCCCATTGCAAGGTTAGGTAATTAGTCTCAGTTCCAGGATGGACAGAGGGCCCCAGTACCAGGATATGTGACAGGCCTCAGTATCATGATGGGCCCCGAGCCCCATTGCCAGGTTAGGTAATGAGCCTAAGTTCCAGGATAGACAGAGGGCCCCAGTACCAGGATATGTGACAGGCCTCAGTATCATGATGGGCCACGAGCCCCATTGCAAGGTTAGGTAATTAGTCTCAGTTCCAGGATGGACAGAGGGTCCCAGTACCAGGATATGTGACAAGGCCTCAGTATCATGACGGACCATGAGCCCCATTGCCAGGTTAGGTAATTAGCCTCAGTCCCAGGATGAACAGAGGGCCCCAGTACCAGGATTTGTGACAGGCCTCAGTATCATGATGGGCCACGAGCCCCATTGCCAGGTTAGGTAATTAGCCTCAGTCCCAGGATGAACAGAGGGCCCCAGTACCAGGATTTGTGACAGGCCTCAGTATCATGATGGGCCACGAGCCCCATTGCCAGGTTAGGTAATGATCCTCAGTTCCAGGATGGACAAAGGGCCCCAGTACCAGGATATGTGACAGGTCCCAGTATCATGATGGGCCACGAGCCCATTTGCCAGGTGACATAATGAGCTTCGGTTTTCAGGATAGACAGCTGGAAAGCATACCAGAATAGGTGACGGGCCCCAGTACCAGAATAAGCAATGAGCCCTATTATTGCGTTAGGTGATGAGCCCCAGTATCAGGATGTAAGACGGGACCAATTGCCAGGTTTGGTTATGAGCCTCAGTATCAGGAAAGACAACTGGTAACCATACCAGAATAGGTGACTGGCCCAGGCCCCAGTACCAGGATAGGTGACGGGACTGGTTTACGTTAAATCTGTCGTGGCCTCCTCACGTTGGTGTGGTGTTTGCGTTTCGAGAGTGGGGTTCCAGCTCAGGTGTTGACCTCGTCATCTGGCCGTGGTTCAAAATTACTAGGCTCTGTCCACGGTTCCTTCCTTTCGGATTGATCCCGGACCGCCATCAATAGCCCGTTGTGTTGCGTCCAGCACGATGTAAATTCAACTACCTACCTTCGTAAGGCAGACTTTTAAACTGGAAGTCGCGCTCGCGAAACAGTTTCCGCCTACGGCATCCCAGTACAACACAAAAGTACTTGATAGTGTATAATCTAACCTAACCGAGTGGTTAGAGCTCTGGCACTTTGTTCAACTGGGTTCAGAATCCAATGTAAGTCGCAGGTTCTGATCAATTAACCCTCGTGTGGCAAAAAGTAATCGTAGAGTGACGAGTCAAAAAAAATCACATGTAATGAAACATAATTATTAATTACATTGATTAATAGCATTGATTGAATTGTTGAGACTAAGCTGTTGGCCCATAGTTAAAATTTAAAGTTTGATTGATCCCAGACTGTCATATACATGAACACTGATCCTTCCTCTATGAAGTTACCGAATTATAACCCGTTACGTCTTACTACCTTGTGTTGCTATGTATTTATTATTCCATAACTTATTTTGTCGTGTTTATCCCTGACATTTTTAGCCAAAAGGGAGGTTATCTGTGCGCTCAACAGCTCTTGTGATATTTAGAGATGTAGTATTCTTCGCTGAAGACATTGAAGGTATTGTGTTTTGGTATTTGAATTTATTTGAAATATGCCAGTCACACAATATTGCAGAATCCCCATGTTTGATTGTTAAAGGAAGCCTCTCATTGGTCCAACATTAAACCCACAACTCAACTCTAAATTGGCTGAAATACGCATGTGTGCGGACATGTTTTCTGTTTAGAAACGGAATAAAAATGGCGCATGTTGCATGTTTTATCACATACCGTTTTCAAGTTGGTGACAGGGCTTTAGAGTTAACGTCGGTACCTGTGCGTGTACAGGGTGTATACACTGCCTGACAATTTCTAAGGAACAACCGATTTATACAAAACTGCGATTCTGACAGCCGCACAATCGCAGAAAATATGAAAGCAGAGGGTGCCGTAGAGCAAGGTCTCTTATCTGCATAAAAGACAGTGCACACGAGCTGTTTATTCAATTGAAATTTCAAAGACAGTATCTACAGAAAATCACGATTTAGGTTAATGATAGCCGTTCAGTTAAATTCCGTCTTGTGCGGCAAGTATGAAGTGGAGAATGTCCATAAGGCATCATTTGAGTGAATTAATTTGATCGTGGGCGAACAGTTGGGTGGTCCGAAGCTAAGCAAAGAGTCACCAAAGCTGCCAAACGGCGTTATTTCGCGGTTAAAAAGAGCCGCGGAAGTTGGAAATGCTTTGAGAAAGCATGCTGGTGGTCGTGATAGGAGCATCACAGCCCGGGAGTATGCATACATATCCCTAACAGCAAAAAGGAACAGACATCTCACTCCAGGACAGATTGGTTCAGAGCTTACAACCGCTACCGGCACTCGTGTATCTGCCAGAACAATTTCTAGGCGATTAAATCAAGCTGGCTTGTATGCACGGAAGCCTGTTAAATGGGTTCCGCTACAACCATGCCATCGTCGGGAAAGGTTACGCTGGTGTAAAGAACATATTCGTTGGAATCACCAACAGTGGTCCAGAGTCATGTTCTCCGACGAATCCCGATTAACCGTGAAGAGTGATTCTGGACGCCAACAAGAGAGGTGAACCCGTAACACACTACAGAATGTTCGTGAGGTTGATCATTATGGCCGAGGGGTCATGGTGTGAACAGGCATTATGCATAATGGCAGAACACAGCTACACATCTTTGTCGCAGGTGTCGTTACATCACAACGGTATTGCACTCAGATCCTCCTGTGGCATGTTCGTTTATTTCGGGGTGCAGTGGATCCAGACTTTCTGTTCATGGATGACAATGAACGCCTACATAGGACAGTTGATTTCTCTGAGACACTAGAGAGTGAAGATATTTAGCGCATGGAATGGCCTGCGTATTCACCGGACTTAAATCCTATTGAACATGCTTGAGATGCTCTTGGTAGACGTGTTTCACAAAGGAATCACCCGCCCCGAACTGTGCAGTAGCTCAAAATTGCTTTGAGAGAGGAATGGGACAACATCCCCCAAGCACTCCTCGACAGTTTAATGGGGAGCATGCATAGCATATGCCAAATGTGCATTAGTGTGGAAGCCACACTTCCTACTGAGTAACTACATCTGTCATGACTCCGGCTAGAAATAAAAAAATTTGAGACTTTGGAAATTGCTCCAAGGAGCAGATTTTTTTCTTTTTATCATCTTGCTTTTCCATGTTCTGAAATCTGTAACATTTTGTATTACACTTAATGCACAGTATCTTCATTAAATATATACTGTTTCATTTCTTTAATCAATGAAAGTTAATAATTATTCTAAAAATTGGGTTTGTTCCTTAGCAATTGTCAAGCAGTGTAGTAAAGTCCTTAAACACTCACGTAACTGTCAAACGTTGATAGCTACAGTTTTAAAAATTATGTATACGTATGGTAAAGTGCTATGCACTACACGATTATACTTCTTACAGCGCCCCTAGCTGTAAAAATTAGAAAATAACACTCCTACCTCAAACACTGTGCAAGATACGGGAATAAGTTATACAAAAGGTTGCAAAACATCACAGACTCAGTCCGTAATGGCACCCAACGTACACGAACAACGTGAATCGAAAGTGTGGAATACTAATTTGTCGGTATCGATTCCCATCAATGCTTTACACTACTCATGTCACAAAGTAGTAAATTGCGATGTGCGTGCTCTGATATCGTCTAGCATATCAAAGAACATATAGCCATATCATACCCTCGACTGTACTGTGCAGGATGTAAGACGTCGCCTAAATAATGCCAGTACCAGCCTGACATCTCAAATGCTGTTGAACATGCGGTTAGAAACTGTACAAATGTGTGTATTGTCAAATGGGGTACAGATAGCAAAATATGTATTCCTCAGTGGCAGATTTAAGGAGTGGCTATAGGGGCAATAGCCCAGGGCGGTAAATTTTTTTGGAAAAATACCGAAGCCACAAGTTAAAATTAAAAAAATAATAAATAAAAATGTTAACCAATTTTAAAATAAAAATAACATGTTGAGGGGGTGGCAAGTTGCCAGTAGCACCTAGGCGGAAGAAGTATAAATCCACCCTGGTATTGCTCGTGTGCTTTCTCGTTCATTTTTGGGTTCATTTCTGAGAAGTGCATTTGTCATTTTTCTACGTCTTCGTGCGCCATTCATTACTTACTGTTTGCAATATATTATGCATCGCTTACACATGTCAGAAGTCGCGTACCTATTTCTCACAATTATCTGCTTTGTGACGCGAATAGTGACGTAGCATTGACCGGAATGGCGTACCCTACAAATTAGCATTTCAAGTTTTCTTTTCAGGCTCTTCATGTACACTAGGTGTCATTTCAAACTAAATCGCTGATGATCTTCTGCTTTGTAAATGACTTTTTTCCTTTCTCTCTCTCTCTCTTGTATAGTTTTCGATATAGGATACGGATTATGACAAGATGAGCGCTGGAAGCGATCCCATCTTGTAGCACATTTTCACTTTACTATGCCCATACATAATTTTTATAATTGTAGGTATTTGAATTTAACAATTACGTTGGAGAAGGACTTAACTATGCTCCCTATGTAATGCCTTACAACGTTATAAAACAGTAAGAACGTACAATGTTTGATTGAGTGATCATACTATTTATTATTGGTTGTTGGTTACGCAGCCCCTATGGAAACCTTTAACCAAAATGACCGAACTTGGAGGTTCTGCCGTTTTGACAAGCACGATTTGAAAACAGCAATTTATGCATGTGTTATGTTAGCACCCATACCATTTTTATTTCACAATACGTTAATATAAGGAGAGTGAACAATTTTTTGGATTGTGGAAACTAAACTGAATTAAAAATACACATAGTGAGGGATCATTGGCTTGTAAATAATCTGTAACAGTGTCAAATTTTAAGATCATCAATCTGTGTCATGAAATAAATAATTTGTATCGTAAAATAAGCGTGAATCGCATGCTTTCAAAAAATGAAAAGCATGTATAAAAACACTTTTCATATATATAATATAATATATAATAATAATAATAACACTTTTCATCTGATTGATAATGTTTGGTTTCAACTCCCTGCTTTCAAGAGTCCTTAGAGTTCAAATAGTGTTAAGAATGAAAAATACGGGGAAATACATCAGTCGTGTAGCATGACATTAATAACTGGAATGACGAGTTTCGATCGGAAGCAAAAAAATCTAATACTTAACTTTAGACAACGCTATCAATCAACTAGATTTGTTGTTGCTTCTATTCATGAGGAAGCAGGGTTACAAATAGTTCGACATTGTCTGACCAAATGCAATCACTGTAGTTCCTATGGGACCTGTAGCAATCTTCCCTTTCTGATGCTCTAAGACAATAATCTTCAACGCTTGTGTATCGCAACTTCGGCAGCGCGCAAGGCTTCTGAAGAAGATTAATTAATTACTTGTATAAGTAGTTTGTGTGTGTGTAGAGCTGGTATTGATAATTTTACCTATTTAACTAATTTGATTAGTTTAAAACGTTTCGTGAAAATAATTTTTCTTGATTCAGAAATTCTTTAGTACAATATTAATGAACTTGCAATGCAGCTCCAATTCATAATTCTGGCTAAGGATTTAAATATAATTGTTTTTATACTTACCAAATTTGTAACTTTTATACCAATATTAAAATTTCATTACATTAACACGAGACATGCTTTAAGTAACCACCATCATTCTTTTGTACAAATATGTCACTTAAAGCCCTGTAAGAGGCAAAAAATAACAGACAACTTACCCATTACTTTACATTGATGGGGCTCTGATTTAGTTTTCGCATAACTTGTGTCTTCATATTTTTTTATTAATCTTTGGATTGTGAAATCTGGGCTATGTTACCATTTGAGGACAACTGATCGAAGAGCTAACAGTCTATTTTATCATCATATTCAGTACTAATGAATATATTGTTCGATTTGAAGGCTGTAAAAGCACGGGGAAATATTTGTTTGATGTTAATAAAGAGTTTCTTTGCCCAGGTGCTATCATGGAAGAGAAGGATTGTATCACAACTGAGATTCGACATTCAGTTTTAGTACTACAGGTAAGTAAATCACCTTATGAGGTGAGATGCACAAGGCAATATGACATAGCAAATCAAGCATAATATTGATAACTGAGGATCGAAAGCAAAAATAATTCTTTGATTTAAATAACTTTTAGTCAACTAGATTTGCCGTTGCTACTTTTACTCGAAGACAATAGAATACAAATAATTTTAGTCCGAAATTAAAAAACTAGACCCAAGTCGTATTACTAGTCGTAAACTAGACCCAAGTAGTCTAGACCAAGCCACTCCTGGTAACTCTGTGAGAATGATACGAGTCTTAGAGCTTTGTCTTTTACAAAGGCGGGGAAAGGGAGAGAGAACGTTGAGATAATGATAGATTATGCGCAAGGACGCAATGCGAGCATTTCTAGACCGAATTCCAGCATCAGTATGAAGCATCGGACAGTGGTGAAGAATCTGTGGAAAATACCCATTGGGCCTGCAAACGCCACTAACACTCGTGATGATTGTCTCGTTTTTTTATGTTTAATTTTTTATAGAGGATGCGTTGTCCAGGGTGTAGCTACGCCAAGGGAAGACGAAGTAAAATGATTGTTCAAACTTCAGACTTAGTATTTGGCCTTGTTCTTAATATTACCACTCTAAAATAGACTAAATGTGAAAATAGTGTTTGGTATATCAAACAACAATGTAATGATTAACTAGTGTAGAGAAAATTCGCAATTAAGATACATTTTCTACAAACAACAACAGTGTTGTTTCTTTTATTCACACTACGCTCTTATAAACCATTCGAATCAATCAACCATCAACTCGGACTCGGACAGCTATATATCTAAAAGCTTTTAGCACATACTTTTAAAATGTTACTCTTTATTTTTATATTTTTATTCATATATTACTAAAAAACATTATTTTTATTCATATATATTACTAAAAAAATTTATATTTTTATTCATATATATATATATATATATATATATATCATTAAAAAAAATTTATATTTTTATTCATATATTACTAAAAAATTTAAAATTTTATTCGTAACTACTAAAAGTTGACTAAAAAGTTTGTTTGATTATTTAAAGGTAACTAATACCATCACATACTCCCATGCTCGTTATCCAAAGAAAGTATATCAGTTTAAATGAGTGTGGATGGGATAAATAGAGCATGCCACCGAGGTGGCATGTCTATCCAAAATATTAGGTTTTACGCATATTAATTATCTATCTCCATTAATAACATCTATTAATTAATTGTAGTATCATATTTATACACTAATTACACACATTATTACATCTATATATTAATTACATCTCGTTATCATTAAGCAGAAACTTCTGATGAGTCTATGAATTTCACCATGCCAATAATTATGACCCTCGAGTCCTTGTTATTAGCAATGTTCCTGAGCCACACGATTTTAAGATCGTTGGTAGATTGTAATGTAGCATAGTGTGTCAATTTCACCACAGAAACAATTTTCCGAATTGATTTTTTAACTCTCTTCATTATCTGAAGATGTTTGAAAAATCAATATATGGTTATGGTCCATGTCCTGTGAGGAAAAGTGTTCCTTCCCTGATCCAACAATTTAAATTAATGGCTTAAATGATACTCTTGGCGGCAAAGAAGCAAAATATAAGTAAACTTAGTTTTGTTATAGAGTGGAGTTTCAAAAGGTGTGACCAACGTGTCGACTAGTAGTCACGTGACTGCTTAGTGAAAATTTACTTGAATCCTTGATTTGGCATCTTGTCACCTTATTTGGCGATATAACATGTTATGACAAGGTGGACTAGCTGATGCGCTTTTTATGTTGACGACAAAAATAGTGATATATTCAAAGTCTACTATGTCGTGCGGACCAATCAGATGAGGAATTAATATGGATGGACGTCTTCTCCAATGAATCTCTTCAGTTGATGAATGTTAGGTTCCCAGATGAAAGTACCTTAAGGGTCATGTTACTTTTAGTTTGGGTTGCATGATCCTGGGCACATAAAAGGGTTACCATGCTCATTCTGCTTTTATATTTCCTCTATGTTGGTGATCCGACAAAAACTGTTATAGATTTATTGTAGTAGTAAAAGTGTTATACTGTTATGTCCTAGAAGTTTTGACTCATCTGCCGTATTCACCAGGTACTACACGATTTTAATTTATTCCATCCTTACAAAATTTTCTTAATGAAAAAGCTTTAAATTTGTTGAAAGATTGCAAAACGTATTAGGTGTACAACTTTCCTTCCGCCGTTTTCCTATAGATGGCTTTAGCGGTAAGTAGTGGCCGAAATAAATAGATCATAGACGTCATGCAATAAACTTGGACATCTGGCAACATAACCCCATAGAAACATTAGTCGATTTGTGTCTGCATCAAAAAGTTATTCACGATTGAAAATGTCAGTTTACGAGCCAAATTCTCGTCCATTTGCGGGAGATTTTAATTTCCTGCTTCAATATGAAAAAATATGCGTCTGAGGCTCATCGAATGCTCTCAAATATTTATGGTGCGGCCGCTATTAGTAAGAGAACGTGTCGTGAGTGGTTTCAACGCTTCAAGAGCGGTGATTTTCACGTCGAAGACCGACAAAGCGGTGGAAGAGAGAAGGTTTTATAAGGAGAAGAAGAGCTGTTATAACCGGCTGAAACATTCATAGGCGATCGTTATCGAACGCAATTAATGCGTTTGAACCGAGCATTGAAAGACAAACGGCCGCAATACAACCAAAGACACGATAAAGTGATTTTGCAGCATGACAATGCTCGACCCCTTGTTGCGAAAGTGATCAAGACATACTTGGAAACTGTAAAGGGGAAGTCCTATCACACCCGCCTTATTCTCCAGACGTTGCTCTCTCTGACTATCACTTGTTTCGATCAATGGCACACGGCCTGGCTGACCAGCACTTCTGGTCTTATGAAGAAGTAAAAAATTGGATCGATTCGTGGATCGCTTTAAAAGATGACCAGTTTTTTCAACGTGGGATTCGTACGCTGCCCGAAAGATGGGAGAAAGTAGTGGTCACCGATGGACAATACTTTGAATCGTGAATGTATAACCAGTTTTTTACAATAAAGCCTCGAATTTCGGGGAAAAAACGGCGGAAGCGAAGTTGTATACCTAATACCTGGAACAGTTCCTTTCACAGAAATATTAAAAGTTTCGTGGGCGGGAATTATGACGCCTGGCAGATGGAGGAATAAATAGTGTATTGCGGAATAAATAGATAGTGGAACAAAATAGTCAATACGTGTCTTAATAAAGTTATTTGTGACCAATGCTATTGAACATGAACAAGTCGCATTCTTCACTTAAAAGCAGTCTTGATTATTATTTCTATCATTTCAGAGTGTAAATGACTCGTATCCTCCATGTAAAAACCGGCTACGCCTTGAATCCATTGCTGCTCAAATATTTCCTTGCTTCATGGGTTATTTTGGATTATATGAAAATGGCGAATTGGTTGTAACATCAAATGAACCCGCAGCCGTAGCGAAAAGGAGGCCAAGTGGTAATATTTTATATCTTTATGTTAAATTGACGGAATGTCGTTGGTAAACCAACTAACTTAAACAATTAAAGTAAGGAACTTCAACAGAATTCTATGAGTGGCAGTTTCAATTTCGTTAAATATAGCTGGCCGTATTATTTCAACGTCAATCGTGTTTCCTGAACTTATTCTGAACTTGACGAAAGATTACTTTTTTTTTTCAAATACGATTTTAGCACTTCGTCAGTATAAAAATATTGTAATTAAATAAAATTAAATAAATTCCCAATTGATATAGCTGATTGGTGAACACCAACTCGATTAAACGCTATACGTTGCTCAAACAGCAATAAATTACACTTTAAGGTACTTTAGTGCTGTTTGAGCAACTGTGTATCATGCGTAAGTTGGCTTGTTTTTCGAATGCGACTTCAACACTTCGGCAGTAAAAAAATATAGTAAATAAATAAAATTAAATCAATTCCCAATTGATACATGATGGTTGATTGGTCAAAAACCAATTCGATTAAACGCTATACGTTGCTCAAACAGCAATAAAGTATATTTTAAGGTAACTCCACTATGTATCAAGTTCAAGAATTTTGGATATCAGTAGTAAAATCTTCGCAGACCGTCTGGATTGTCTGTTTGCACTGAAAACTCTCATTCCCTTTTTCAACACTAATGAAACTGAGTTACCGAAAACAACGAAAATGACGTGAGATAAATTTTTGACCATCGAAAGAGGCGTGCAATATCTAAAACAGAATTCTACAAAAGAGTTTCATGATTAACAATATTTCTCTTTAAATGTTCAAATCTATTTCCAGGACTCGAGAATCCCAAACTGCAGATAACTGGACTGATATATATATATATATATATATATATATATATCTGTGTGTGTGTGTGTTAGTACAATTGACCGTCGATTTTGTAGATAAAACTTGATTATTTTCCCCTGTATATGTAGTGGAGTAAAAGCAATACTACGCTACTTTGAAATCTCATGACGCTCAAAAGGTTAAAAATATTATATGGAATATGAAATTGCTTTAGCCTAATATGCTTTTAAGTGCGTCTTCATCATTCCTAAAAACATTCCGCTCAAACTATTATTTATTAGTCTTAAAGTTTGAAAGAAATCTCCCTCTTGGGGAATACTTAATTGTAGGAACCTCTGCGAATGTTATGAGTACGAGCTGAACGATCAAATTATGAATTGAAATACCGGTATCTTGAACTCACTCTACTGTGGTACTATATCATCTTATGACATGCTCTTCATGATGCGTAATAGTAGGGTTTCGTATAATATGTGATTTCACATCATTAGCTATTCTGATTCTCGCGACTCGGGTGTTAATCAGTGTCAGAGACGAATCTAAACTTTTGGAGCCTTGGGCGAATGAGGCTGACTTCGCCCTTCCAAAACAAAATGCACATATTTAGAATGAACATGAAGTATAATTAAAATAAAATATACTAATTAGTACCATTATATTATTAATAGATTAATGTCCCCGCGATTCATTTTTGATTGTAATTAATTATCTACTAGGTATGAAAACTAGCAAAAATTTGGACTTAGTTATATGTTTGCAGGTCCAAAGTTAGAAAAAGCGATCGGGTCTCCCTTTTGTGCCGGTGTCCAGAATTTCGTGACAAGAGAATTTTATTCATTTGCTTGTTCTCTCTTGTTTAAATGTAATTCGGGAACCCTTTGACTCAGTGGGTTTGCCCACTTCGCTAGTAATCTGCGAATTCTAGATGGCACAGGTTCGATTCCTCCTTGGATATTTTTATCACCCTTCTCTATTAATAAACATATCCTTGCGTGTATTTCCAATTATTTGGCGTTGTTTGGCGCAGCTTGGCCAATTATAGCCCTTGTGCCATAAAATCCAATCAACCAACCTGAATGAAATTCCATCCTGAATAGTCGTGAGCCACATGATAAGCATTGACTTTTAAATATATTTTTTTAAATGGAATGAACAAAGACATTAATTTTGTTTACGATTCAACTTTTACAGCGCCAGTGGACAAATACATATAGGTTAGGACTAAGAAACGTGCAAATTCGTTCATTTTTATTTCATATTGTGAACTGCACATTATATGCAATGTAATCAATTTTTGTGATTTTGCATTAACCAGTCCATAAACATTTCTTGGATTGACGCCACACCGTAATTTGTTGCAGCTAAATCTCCCTAGGATAAATTTTTTTGGCCAAAAGTTGATCATCTTTAATTACTCTTATATATGATTGAAAATATTAAGTGATTGGAAGGAATTGGTTTCTAATACAAAAAAATTCTTTTATAGCTGATGTGGGACCACGTCGGATATCTCGTCCATTTAGTGTCCAACCACAGCAAATGGAAACTCTGAACCAAATGTTCAAGAAAGCACTTCGGCACAAGTCCGTGAAAATAAGTGGCATTAAGGAGTAAGAAGATGCTGTAGAGACCGACATAGACATGACAAAACAATAGAAACAAAGAAACACACTTTTGTATATATATATATATATATATATATATATATATATATATATATATAAGGTACAAATCAGAATTATGTATAAAAATATATGCTGTGATGTAAAAACTCAATGAATATTCACATATTATGCTTCGCGTTTTGTTTATAAGCTTAAAATAATACTCGCTCTGTCCCAAAATAATTGTCACATTTGCACATTTTTTTTTCTCATTTTTTTTCTTTTCTTCAATTTTGAAGTGTACTGTAACGAGGACAACATCTGTGTCGTTATTAATGGAATTTTTTATTTGATTGCTTGCTTTAGAAACCGAATATTGAATTTGTTCTTGTTCAAAGGACTTGTGTGTGATCAAAGTCAAACCTAGACCAAATCCAAAAGACCAGGTTTACAAGTAGCACAGCGACCAACTTCTGCTCATCAAAGAGCTGTCACACTGAAACACGGATACAATCCAAAATATGAGAAGTTACTGAGGTTACGGAGCATGGACAAGTTGAAATGTTCTTAATTCCTCAAACAAAAATCATATATCTTGTATGCCCGTATAAATCTTGCCAGAGTAGTCTGGTGCAGTCTTGACCTTTAAAATACAGCCACAATCCAGGGTACTTTGTGGTACCAAAAATGTGAGGAGGAACAAACCATATTTTGTGGTTTTAGATAAGAGCGAGCCAATTTCCGCTAAAGCGAGATCACTATTTACTGGGATGATCTGCTAGCAAAAGATAACATTTGTTTATGGTCCCCCTGCTCGCTTACGCTCGCCAACCCCGAATAAGGATACTAAAAAGCCTTTCAATGAATATATGTTTATAAATCATTGAAGAAATTCTTTTTGCATTCTATAAACCCCTAAGATATTTAAACTTAATGGTAATTTATCATCAAAGTCAAAAATAATCGAATTTAAATATAATTTTTTATTTAAAGTAAATTCATTCTGTCCTGTGTATACATGGCATTTTAGAGCTTTGTTTCCAATATAAGAACTTCGTTTTTTTGTATAATCATATAAAATATTGTATTCTTGAACACTGAATAAATTTTTAATTAAATATGAATAACAAATTTTATGACTTTATTCTAAAGATCAAATGCATAATCTTATATAATAAAGATCTTATGCATGGGATTTCTAACATGGTATAACAACTTCTCTTTCGATAAAGCTAGTGTAAATTCAATACAATAATAAAAGTCTAAAAAATATATAAATATGTAGTAGTATTTTATAAACAATCAGTGATGTATTTCTGTTATTTATGTTTAAATTGTAGTTCCAGATCTATTTTACGATAAAGATTACGTGAAGGCAAAGGATGTTCTGTTTTATATAAATGACCCGAATTCTTTTTCAATAGATATTATTCAAAACATTTGTTGTGGGAAATGACCGTAGAGCGAGAAAACCAAAGCATTTAAAAAAAAAATGCTCATCATCATTTTTCAAGCACACAATAAAAATAAATTAAGCAACAAAATAAAACTATATTTGACAAAAGCTTTTTTTTTATGAACTTTGGTAATGAAACTATTTAATAAAAATTGAAATTATGAAGAAACAAAAAAAAGAGCACAAAAACGCGTGTCAATGTAACATACGTCTATACAAATTCCTATAATTGTATATATATAATATTGGTGTAGTAATATCTGATCAAATTTTTCTTGAAATAATTAAAAATAAATATGGTGTTTCTGATTTCTATTAAGTTTGTTTTAGTTATTAACTTTCAAAAATAGTTTCTGATGCGATTTCTGCATTTAAGTATTCAACGGCATTGCTAGATTAGGATAAATTGACAGTTTCTGCCTCACTTTGTATGAGTTTGAATAGGAGAGTAAAAATTTTTTTTAATCAATAAACAATATCAATTTGTGAACTTTGCTGAAACCAAAAAACCGATGTTTAACGGATTATCCCTGCTATTCTAAGAATTACAAAGGACGTATTTTCAGTTTAATTAGCCCTCCTTTAGCAAAAATGACAATGTATAGTGACAAACTAAACCAAAGATCCTATAAAAGAGATATAAAGGCACGTATATTATAGATAGCAAGACGTGAAAGAAAGCAGATATTAGGGTCAGGGTTTGAACTTGCTAAATTGATCTCTGAAACATATGCCTTTTCCCTTTTACAATGTTCGGAAATAAGAGTTTTCTTAACAAATTTTTTTGTCACTGTATCCACTCCTTTCCCGAGGTGTGTTCTGACAATCATAACTCTTATGCCCAGACAAGTTACATCTGAAACCTTTTCTGTTTTTATACCATTCATTAATGAATACTCGATACTTACTATCATCCGTAGTAGAAGGTTTTACATCTTCGACCATTAAACGGGTTCTTACGTTATCAACTGTAATGTCCTCACCACAATTCTTTAAAACCATGATAAGAGGGTCAAATCTGTCAAGTAAGTTTGCAATAATTG
This sequence comes from Metellina segmentata, assembly GCA_947359465.1. NCBI lineage: Eukaryota > Metazoa > Arthropoda > Arachnida > Araneae > Tetragnathidae > Metellina > Metellina segmentata. Next base: position 26,153,430 of record OX375884.1, read on the forward strand.
TCCCTGCAACTAATTCCTCATCAGCTTTAATACCAGTAGACTTCAACTGTTGGTAAGCTGAGATTACTTTATGTAAGTAGTCTGACATATCCCTACAATCAGCCACAACGAGTGTTCGCTAATTCTTAAATTACTGACACTTTTCTAGTGATAACCTTATCATCACATGTATCAGCTAACACATTCCAAACAATTTTGTCACTAGTTAAATCTCTAAGATCATTAAATATTGTTTCCCAGATCCCCCTTCAACAATATAAGACAAGGCTTTGGCATCTTTTGCTACATATTCTTCAGTTCCCCATACACAAACCCACAAATCCTTTTTAAGGTATCTGCATACGTTCGGAGCACTTTTAAAAAAAATGCTATGCAGAAGCAGTTTAATATTATTTCCATAATTATTTTTGTTCAAAATTAATTTTGCATTATCTATAATTAAAATTAAAAAATATTTTTAACAAAATGTGAAATTTTGCGTGTAAATTTGAAGGTTTTTTTTCGAAATTTTGAAAAATGTTACAGGGCATGCAATTTCAATTAGCAGCAAAATAACATGATTAGAGTAAATTTCATGATGTTATCTAGTGCTTCTACAACAAGTAGAAAGATATTTTTTAAAAATAAAGGTTTTATGACTCATGAAAAATTGTTAAAGTATTTTTGACCATTCAAATATTTGTCTAATACTTTTATTAGAGCACAAGATTAAAAGTTAAAATATTTAAAAAACAAGTGCTAACATTTCATAAGTCTTACCTAATCAGAAACTGAAACTTTGAAATACTTTTAACTCTACAAAATTTGCTCATATAATTAAATTATCAAAGTTTAACTAACAAACATTCCTTATTTATTCTTGTCCCTGGGCCCATAACCTGTTAAAACATAATACATTGCACAAGAGCATAAATAAATAAAGTCACAAACAACCTAGGCTGGGCTGAGAGCTGGAGAACTGATGGTTTATTGACACACATATTATACAGGTACCGCCATGTATTGGCAATTACAAAATTTAGAAACTAATTTCCAACAGAAACTACAGAGTAAAAATCGAACCTTTTCTAGTCGAATTTTTCAAAACATTAGCAACGACAAACACATAATCTACACTGCCTTCATTCAACTTCAAATAACATGGCGGCTGTCTGCAACTCGTTTCATGCATTATCCGACAGATGGCAGTACTAATCTAGCCAAAACTGGCAGTTTTTGAATTCCAGGATTTATCCGCCTACCCGATTTTGTCCAACTTTCTCCGACTAGTGTATTGTTAAGTTACATTTTGTAGCATGCCATAAAACTCTCTTCCAGAATTTTGCAGTGACATAATTCAATATATGTTACCATTGATAGATTGCCTGAGACCGTGATAGCTGTATAAAGAACATGGTGTACTTCTGAATGCGTAGTTATCGAATCATCGAGATCTTTGACTGTCCTGTGTTGCCTTCAGCAGCCGAGTGTTTCTTCGTGTGAAGTGAAGGTTGAGTAGCAACGATGAGTGAAGCGTAATGTGAATAAGAGAGTGGTGTCTGTTATCACAGGACTTCAGACAGTTGCGGAAGTTGTGATGTTATTAATAGTGATTTCAAAATAACAGTAATAACTGTGACTGCTACCCAAGAATATCTGTGATTCTAAACTGGCCAAATCTGATTGATTAGAAGGAGACGCTGTTTTTTTTTAATTTAAGATATTTTGTAAAAAGTTTTACATCAATCCACCGAAAATCCAGCTGTAACCCATAAAATCACTAATACTCAGCCGAAGATTTCACTGCTACCCTAATCACCAGTCACAGTCACTGATAGAGGTTAAATGATATCACATAACCCACAGTATTAGGGTTAAACGATATCAGATGTCACTTAGCTCTCAAGCAATGCTACCGAATCACAGATATTCTCAATAACTTATTTCTGCAAAAAGAACTGATTCATAAGTATCGGTGATTGAGAAGGAGTTTTTATTCGCTTAAGCCTAAAAAGAACTTTTCATGTGTAAAACCTCGCGAGTGACTTTATCAGTTAAACGCCGCAGATCTCTTGGTTTATGAGTTTTGTCAACAGCAATTTTCCAGTAAAAAATTGTTAGAAAGCGCCGTAAATGGTAATCGAGAATTTGAGTTTCTACGAATTTATTAACGATTAAACGCTATTGGCTTAAACTGTTATAACGTGATATTATCGATTAATTATTTTAACGATTTTGCGTGTCATCCTTACGCCGCAAAATATCTTTCGTTCCAATTTTAGATGTTAGGATTTTAGATAGAAAGGTTACTTCTTGAAGAGTGAAGTAATATTTGAAGAATTTGGCGAAAGAAAACAATAGTTCGAAATTTCATTTATAGATGGCGCTGTACTCGTCATAATATGTGAATTAAAAGACGTAACAAGCGCACTGCAAATTACTCTTTTTATACAAAAGCTGGGTACATGTAGAGTGCCTATAGGTACATGCAGTTCCTGCGATTCTGCTTTTGAGAAGATCGTCATACCTGTTAATGAAGGATCAGGCTCTGCTTGTGAAGCTGTTTTACAAGAGCGAAGACTGTGAGTCAATTGTTCTGAAGAAATTATGGGACATTAATAGGTACAACATTTGGACAGTAAGGAAAGGCTCTTGTCCGATGTTTGTCAACGGTCTGCAGAAGATGATTTATATATTCGAAGAGACCGGTTTATTGCTAGTGAAATCTGGAAAGAGGGAGGAAAGCAATTACTTGGACGTCAGTGGAACTTGTGGCTGTAGTAAGAGACGAGCAGTGGCATGGAAACATGACAAGCGGGATCCTAATAGGGATGTTAAGCGAATCACAGAACTGCTTACACAATCACCGATACTTGTGAATCACAGTTCTTATTTGTTACTCAAATATACAAAAACAGTGATTAGGTAACAGTGATTGAGTAGCGGTGATTCGGTAACAGTGATTAGGTAACAGTGATTGAGTAGCGGTGATTCGGTAACAGTGATTAGGTAACAGTAATTGGGTAGCAGTGATTGAGTAGCGGTGATTCGGTTATCGGTTGATTAAACTGATATCGCTAAGCTGATACCTTGGCTGATACCTTAGCTGATACCTTGCTGATACCTTAGCTGATACCTTGGCTGATATTGATACTATTACTGCTATTGCGATCGGTGATTGCGACTGGGATAGGTGATTCGGTAGCAGTGAAAGCTGTGACTGAGTATCGGTGATTTGACAGGGGTCTGTGACGGATTCGGATTTCTCGGAAGGAATTTGAACCGGATGCTTTAGTAGGAATTATGACACACCAGATTCCCGCGCATTTTCCAAAACAAAAAAAGAAGCTCGACAGTTTTAAGGAAAGTCCAGACGAAAACATTTAAATTCGCTATTTAAAATGCCAATTTTTTTTTTCGTTCTTCAACTATCACTGATTATTTTTTTAGTCAAATTTTTGTTTTATTATTTTTTTGGTTTTGTTTAACTAAAAATTTTTTTTATGACCTCTTGTTTATTGTTTTTAATTCTAAAAAATTAACTATGTGCTTTTGAAGTCTAAATTGAATGAATCGAAATCAGGGAGGTGGAAAAGATTATTATTTCACTTCGCAAATGAATGGAATACGTTTTACTGGTTTCTTCCTTCTTTAAAGTTCGTCTCTTAAGATGAAACCGTTTCAGAGGGATGATCAACACAATGATGTTTACAACGGTAATGAATGTATTCTGAACTATCGTAATGAAGTACAAAAAATTATGATGACTGAATGTTTAATTTTTAAATATGATAACTGAATGTTTAATTTTTAAAGCATATAATTTGTAGTTTCTAAAAACATTGATTCTCTGGAATTCCTTGTCAGACTGTGGTTTCAAGACAAATAAAAATGTTACTCGTTAGAATATTTCCTATTTGTTTTAGAGATAAATTAAATACTTTCACTCAGCTTATCAATTTTAAAGTACTACTAAAGAGAATATCTCTATTGTTTTCAGGGTTGATCGCGGACTGTCGACAATAGTCCGTGGTTACTCCCAGTGTCGTAAATTAACTACTTTTCCAAATTTTAATTAATATTTTATAAAAATTGCATGACTTATAAACTAAAGTATGGGACAGAAATTGTTGAAACAAGTCAAAAGTTACTAGATTTTTCACAGTAAAGTTCGACTTGCTTATAATAATTTGGAAAACACAAAAGAACGGAAAATAAATTGAGAATAGGTGGAAAACCAGATGAAAAATAAAAATTTGAAAGAAATTCCATTTCAGGATAAGAGGGTTGCCTGTTAAGTCTGAATAGAATTAAAAAAGTTAATGACATGATTTTTTTTTTTTTTTGATGAAAAAGTTCTAGATATTATTATGATTTAAAAAGTTGTGGAAAAAATGTATATAAAATATGCTTTCCTGTGCTATAACCTGTGCATAAGAAATAAGGTTCGGAATTACTGCAACAATACGAAATAAATAACTATCAGGAGTTTGAGCAGAAGGTAATATTAATATAATTTTTATAATATATTTCAGTTCTTTTCCTTTATTTTAATTTTTTGTAAATATTTAAAAAAAATTTTAATCAAAAACTAGTTTTTAAATTATGGAATCACTTACGCCTGCCATTATTTTAATATTTCAATTTCAACTGCTGAGTTCATACACATACTATATCGTATTTTTATGACAATGCGACTTTAATTTACACTTTTAGTGCACAAATTACAAACGCTCATCATAAGAGGAAAAAATGTCTTTTTCGAGGCAAAAATATAATATGTAGCAGATAATTGACTTCTGAAATCTACTGCTTGTATTTTCAAGTGATGACATTTTTGGAGTAAAAGTCAGTAGGAATCTGTTAACATAAAGAAACAGCCAATAATGAATTGGGTGATAAAAATTTACAGAAGAATAAAGAGGACCTGTTCACATGAGGCGCGTAAAACGCTATCGGGGTCCCGCTCTTCAAGGTCGCAAAGATCGATACTTGAGTTAGAGGAATAATTAAACATGATTTGACGGCGAGATCCTGCTAGCCTCGATAAAAATTATTTTATATATATTATATATATATATATATATATATATATATATATATATATATATATATATATTTATATATTTATAGATAGATATATATATATTGAAAATTTTGGCTTCTTGCCAAGAGCAGACGACACGTGACCTCTCTCGAGGTGAAAGTTTGCGCACAACATGCATAGAGCGCGAAAATATTTTTACTTTTCTGTTGTTCGTCTTGTGTTTTTTTCGTCTCAAACAAAATTGTTGTTCGAAACTTAAGTCTTTGCACAGCACAAAAACTACAGTTCAAATAAATTCGGATGTTACCAGAGGTTTAGAAAAATTACTTTTTGTTTTGGGGTTATTGTTTGAATATTTCAGTACCTCAGGTTATCAAATGTAAGTAAAGAAATTGTCTTGCTACACATACTACGATGCAATCGTTTTTTCAACAAACAAATATTTTATAAAAAAGTTATTTAGTGAAACGGACTTAAAGAGAAAAATAGATACGTCAATTATTTATTTGGTAATTAAAATTTCATCATTTGAATTAAATTAGAAGTAAAATAATCAATTATTCTAATGCATATCTTTTTATTTTAATGTTTAATCAATTATCAAATTTAATTTACATGAAAAATATCGATAGATTATAGTCTGCAAAAACCATCCAAGTTACCAATATTAGTTCATTTAGGGGAAAGGCTAAAAATAAAAAACGGCTCATAGTCGGAATAAAAATGTTTAATTCATTTTAAATTGAAGGTTTATGGAGTGGCATTGCGTTTTATATTAAATTAAAAAAAATATTCCAATTGATCTGGATGAAAAAAGAATGGGGTTCGAACTGTATACTAGAAAGCCACGACGATGCCGACTTAGCTATGTAATCCTTTGACGAAGTTGTATTACTAAAAATTTTAATACATAAATAAGTACCTCCCATTGCTACGAGAGGTTAGAGATAGGGGAGAAGGGGGCTAGTGTGGACATGGGGCAAGTGTAGACAACTTGAATAATTCTGCTGTTTTTCAATCAAAATTTTTCTGCAAGTTTTTGAAGAATAGCAACACTAATACAAACTTTCATGTGCAGTTGCATGACAACACACTTGATAGTTCAGTAGCAATAAATAAAACTAGGTTTTCATGATGGAAAAGTAAGTTCTTGATTTGTTTTTTAAAAACAAGATTAGACTATTTTAATTCAATATTTTTTTAAATGGTGACTCTATGTTATAAATGAATATATTCAATAGCTATTATGATATTCACTTTTGCTCTGCATATTTTAAATAAACCAGTAGTAGGCCTAAATAAACAAATGTCTCCATGGGGCTAGTGTGGACACTTGGTGGTGGGGCTACTGTGGACATGTTCACCCATTAATTAATTAATATAACTACATTGCAAAAGAGAAACATAATTCCATTTCTACATTAAAATCATTTTCCCACTAAATAAGACTTAAAAATAGCTTTCTACTGAGTTGATTTGTCTTTGAAGTTGATCTATGATATAGTGCAGTTCCTAATTACATATATATAATGGGTTTAACACTTCTAAATATTCTTTAGTAAGATTAACATTTATAAGGAGATACTGTTTATGTTAAAATTGATTTTATTATGGTTTTACACACTTTCACACACATGGGTTATATTACATGTATAATCAGTATACCAACTTGTCCAAACAAGCCCCATGTCATAGGGCTAGTGTAGACAAAAAAAATTATTTTAAATAAAAGATTATTAAAAAATTATATTGCCAAATACTTTATATTTTATCAATCATAATAAAAGTAAAAGAGTACATTATTGTAAAAAAAATAGTTGATGGATCAAAAATTTTATTTAGTATACTTTATTGCCAAATTTATAAAAATTGCCCACACCAGCCCCCTTCTCCCCGACTTTACATTCAACTAATCAACAAGAGTCTCACCACAATCTATCCCGTGGAACCATTTTTTAATTACGCATGCGCGAACTGTTTAAGTATATGGAAGGTGTGGCTTATCTGACGGGAGGGACTAGAACTAGATTTTAAGTACACTGATTTCAAGAGTATGAGTGTAAAAGCATGAGCGGGAAAAATTCCCAGCGGTATTTACTTTTTTAGGTTTAGTTATGAAGTGGGATAGTACAGTGGTATTTTCTTTACACAGGTTACATCGAGAATCAAGAAATTATCATTGTTTCAGACCATCAACCTCTTAAATGACTTCTGAGCATTAAGTCACCCTCAGGGCGTTTAGTAAGATGGGCTCTGAAGATCCAATCGTTTAATCTGAAAATCGAATATACGCCAGGAAGAGCTAATGTGGTCGCTGATATGCTGTCGAGACCGACATATTCACATGAAGATACAAACTGTGAGATGCAAGCCGTATCTATCAGTATACCCACAAGAAAGTCTAGCGATATTCGAAAAGAACAGCTGGCAGATACAGATCTAAAGAAATTATTGACTCCCTTGAGAGTAATGATAAAGACGAAAATTTTGCCAACTACATCAGTCGAGGATACATTATGAAAGAGGGTGTCTTGTATCGTTACTCACCTGAAACCGAGTCAGACGATGCTCAACTCGTAGTCCCCATTCAAGAACGCTAGACAACCGGTCATTATGGTGTGGAGGGCACCTACAACAACATTGCTTCCAGATACTTTTTCACAGGCATGAGGAAGTACATTTTTGATTATATCAAAACTTGTGCAGAATGCAATCGATATAAGCCAACGAACCAGAAACCTGCTGGACGGCTTAGAACCCCAGTTTATGCACAGAGATTTGAAGTTCTTGCAATCGATCTCTTTGGTCCCCTACCAGAGACATAATCTGGAAATAGATGGATTTTCATCGTGGAAGACACAAATACTAAGTGGGTTGAATTGTTTGCCCTTAATGAAGCCACAGCAGCTAACTGTGCTAAAACACTACTCGAAGAAGTTTATTTACGCTATAGTCTACCTCGAAGGTTATTTAGCGATAACGGACCGCAATTTGTGAGCGCCGTCATCCAACAGACGTGTCACCTGTTAGGTATCACACAAGATCTCATAGCAGTCTATCATCCACAAGCCAACCCATCAGAACGCAAAATCCGGGACTTGAAGCCCCACCTTGCAATTTTAGTTGAAGAACATACTGCCTGGGAAGACAAGCTTCCTTTGATCCGATTTGCGATGAATACTTCTACTTGTGACACCACCGGTCACACTGCTGCATACCTACAGTTTGGCAGAGAGCTGAGAACAACGTACGATGTGGTTCATGACATAAGAGGAGTTATTGATAACGACAACTTCATACCCGAGATAACACCGTATCTCAAAAGATTTGCTCGTCTAACCACCCAGATAAAAGATAGAGTTGAAAATAAACAAGACAAACGAAAGGAAAATTTTGATCGTCGTAGACGACCGATATACTTCAAACCTGGTGATTAAGTTTGGGTTACTATTCATCCCATCAGCAAAAATAAAAGAAGTCGAAAATTAATGCCCAAAAGAGAAGGACCATATGTAGTTCTCACAAATCGATCGCCGACAGCATATGATATTGTCGACCCGGCCAGTCCAGACCAAACTCTTGGAACTTATCATGTGTCAGCATTAAAAACTTACTATGAACCCCAAGTAAAGAGAGACACTGGGCATGTAGCTCCCATAAGAAGAAGGGGTCGCCCTAGAAAAAAAAATCCTGGCTCATCGTCGGGACGTCATCAGAGACAGAGGGGGAGTCTATAACGGAACCAAAAACGCCCCTAACGGACTGACTAAAAATTTCGCAGTGTAACTCCTCCAACCCTGGAGCAAGCAGCAGCTAGACTGTAGTATGTGATAGTAAACATGTCCCTGTCCCTTACCTTCTACTTATATTTTGTGTGCGTGAAAATCTTGTAATTTCTGTAGTTTCGGTTGTATGTAAATAAATTCAATTTAAGTGTTAGCTAGCCGTATGAGCATGCATCATTGCTACAACAGCAATATGCACTAATACACTAAATATAACACTTGGGATGGGAGGCATAAAGCCAACATGCAAGAAAAACTTGCTAATTCTACTTGGTAAGAAATGCATTCGAAGGTAAAAAAATTGACATCAAATTGTGAATGGCAATTGTTTACATGCATAAACATGTTGCAATTTGCTTGTAACAAAAATGTTTTGAAGTATAACTTCTACAAGTTACAATTTTCTTTTAATAAATGTTACTTGAACTACCATTTCAATTTTAGTATACAAATAAAAAAAAACAGCTAAATCAAAACTTTGGCTTTTTTGTAAACAAGAAAATTAAGAAAAAAGAAACTCCTTCAAAATATTACTTACAAAACAGTATGCCAGAGATACTTGTTTCTTTATAAATAATAAAAACAAGCTAAAATGTTACAGTTACAGTTTGTTTCGTGCTTTAAGGAAAAGCAGATGATATTTATAAGAGGTTACATGTTTCAAGTAAACAAACTAAAAATAGCAGATACAGTCAAAATTTACTTTATATTTCATGGTTAAAGAAAACTTATTTAAAAATTATATGGACGAAATTGAAATATAGCAGATAATTGTAATGAGTTTCTTAGATATAAAAAATCCTGGTGAATACAAGATATTCTGTAAAAATACAACCAAGTGGTGCAAAAAAAAACTTTTATTTTCAGCAAAATTTTAAAAAAAGGTCATTTATATTACAACTAAAATTTTTTATACAATTTCAATTCTAAAGCTGCCATTCCAGAAATAATGTTACACGATACATTGTAGCATCCATTTTAGTTGAAAGAGTTGAAAATTAATGCATTTAGATCAACAAAGCAAAAATTAGATCACAGTACACTTACACTATGGGCTGATAAAAAAGAAATAAACACTTATTTGGTATGAAGTAAAAAATGAACATTATATTTAGAAATCATAAAATAGTAACAATAAACAATACAAAATATGTTACAAATTTGTTCTTTATGGAATAACCAAATTAGTAACATGTTTTGTCTATGCTCATTTATTATACCTCTATGATATGAATGATTCCATTACATCATCATACATTCGATTGAAGATGTGCTTTATGTCAGCTAATTGGTAATGTGACCAACTGATAAATGCAAAAATTTTATGCTATTGCAGTTTTTAAACTATTGGGTATAAAATAACTTCATAAAATATCAAAATAAATAGGATAATAGAAGAAATGTCATCTACATCACATTACTGACAATTGGAGCCTTTTCCTGAAACAGATGCTTTGCTTTACTCTTTTTGAACAGAAATGCAGTCAACTCTTGTCAGTCATCTGTAATTTAACTACGGATCTCTGAAGTAGTTTAGATATATGTGTAGTATTCTACAACTAATATAATGAGCCCATAAAATGTTAGAATCTATTTAAGCAACCTTTTGCAACATTTACCCAAGCAAATGTGGCATGAATTTTGTAAACATATTTAAGTAACTTTGTGCTCCAAAACATATGCAACAAATCCAAAAATCAATACCTAATCTAAACAATACAACTGATCAACTATATACACATAATTTAATTTATATATGTATTGTTATCTACTTAGCATTTATAAGTACCAAATTTAATAAATGCCCAAAAAATTATGTGTGCATGTTTCTGCCCTGTTGATAAACTTGCATGATTAATACAAATGAAATACTGAATTGCTTATGATAACAGACCAGGTCTATTTTCAGAAACAAGCTGAAGAAGAAAAGTGCAGCCATACACAAAATAATGTGGCAATTGCCTTAGATAGTTATTTGTTTCGCCAGCTCATGCTCATTGCAATCACTTTCGACACAAAATTTGAAATCAGTACCACCAATTATGGTCTGGCATTATAATATCTCTAACCAGCCCTTAAGCATCTCCACTCATTCTCACAAAATCAACTTAAATGACAACTTTCCATAGCCAGACTACTAGATTCTGAATTTTAAAAACAAACATTTGGGTAACTTCTGAAATAAGCAGAAATATAAAATAAAAATGCCATGTCCAATACTTTACAACATTTCTTGATCCGCAGCTTATTTTGCACTTATCGCAAGTCTTACTGGAAAACTCATCCACAGATTTATGAATTAAAAATTGGAGTGTAGTCTAACTCCCGCCAGTTGGCAGTTGAGTCCCATGGTCTTGAACAAGTCATTAACTAAATTAGGACACTGGCAGTAATGTAAACGAACCATTTCTTTTGTTGATGTCTATAGCAAGGATCCTGGTGTTAAGTTTATGGTTCAGTGAAAAAGCGACAGCAATGATAACATGTTGGCAAAGGAAAACCATTCTTGCTTTACATATGGCAGCCTTTTCCTCTCAATCTTTTAAAAACTTTTCACAAATCTACTGAATTAAGATTTACTGATCTACAATATATTGATGTATCTCTATAGTGCACATCAGTGAACCTTGTACAGCTGTAAACCTTGTATATAGGACAATGTGTACATTGTACACATTGTCCTATGTAAAATTACTAAATTCAGACATGATGCTCTATGTAGTGTATACTTTGTATACATGACCTAGATTTTGCAATATCATAAATATTTTTGTTAGATTTTATTACTATTACTTAGATGCTAGACTAACACAGGAAGGCAGAACTCTTGCTAGTTAGTAATAGCTGCTACTGGAACAATTATCCAATTTAATTTTTATGGCTTTCTTTTTGTAAAAAAAGGATAACCTAGGCTAAAAAACAACATTCCCACTTTATAAATTTTTAATTTTGATCCTTTAGAAGGTTTTATTATTAAAAATAAAAAACAAGTATTTTGGTTTGTACCACTATCTGTGTAGTTGAAATGAATGACGCAAAATTATACCAACATAAATAACCAATATTGATGAGTACTTTAATTCAATCAAATTTATATTAATGATGTAGTATGCATTTATTCCAACTTGTGTGTTGGTTCCATAGAAATCGTGAACTAAGACATTACGCACAAGGAAAGTTTTATTCGTAGAAAAGGGAAGTACATCCAGGATTAAATAACAGGAATTTAACCTGCACTGTATGCCTACAGTTAAGCCAGTCAACAATTCGCTTAAGTCTTAGACAGTGAAAAAAGTTCCCAATTTCTAGCATTATCAAAAAAAAAACATTAGTACAGTTGTATAACAATTCTGCTATTACTTTGCAAACTGTGATGCTGTTTATCAATCAATGCACTCATAACAACAATGATGTTATCACATTAAAATAAAATAGAAAAATGATTGTGTAGCCACAAATTAACAATTACATGCAGCAGATACCAGATGCCTGGAGATCATACTAAATAGTAACTTACTCAGAAGTGAAAAATTTTACAGTATAGAGCAACAGATATCTTTTGTAAACCACCCTTAAAGATTTTTTTTTCTCCGCGTAGGCTGATTAGATAGGTACTTACATAAAGTGCTAGTTACTTTACTAATATTATGATTTGTAAAAAACGAAAGTTTCTTTTGGGTGCGAAAATGCAGCGCCTAGGGGCACACTAGGTTGCTATAGAATTTCGGAGGTTGCTATAGATTTTGCGGTCTTGGCTCAAAAACTTTTTTGGCATGGGAGCCAATTCGATTTAAGCCAATTTCGATTTTGGAATGCATTGTAGTGGAAAATCACGCCAGTCGCTCACGTTGCTCGTCGCTCAGTGCCTGTCGGTGGATTTGATTACGCTCCTTGATATCGCGAAGCTTGCCTGGAATCGTTTATCCTTTTTTCACAAAATATTTCGTTATTTTAAAAGTTATTTTGTTTATGATATTATTTTTTGTGTAATCTGTATTTCTTGTATTTGTCAGTTCTCAAATATTGTTTACTTTTCGCTTTGTTGTGTTTTTGACTAGTTTCTGCCCTTCTCTTAATTGCTCTTCCTAACTGTAAATTGTCCAAAAATTATAGTGTAACTTAACTATGAAGGTTTTAATTACTGGTGTGGATTCGATGGTCAAATACGGAGTAATCAGAAATCATTACGGAAAAATCAGTATTTACCATCACAATGACATGGTAATGTAATATATATTCTAGCTTTTCCAGGAATCACCATTGAGGATGTAACGGAAAAGAAAGAATCGTGACTTGATTATGGGTCATGTAGGTACCAATAACACCTATGATTGCCTTGAGAAATGCTTCTCAAAATTTGAGGAACTGTTGCAAAACATAATAAACTGTATTCAAGAGACGTGCATTGTGATTTCAGCTATATTATCTACCGATAACTACCTCTCTCTCTCCCTTGAAAAACAAGCTATGAGACCTTTTCTTCAGAAAGTGAACACAAAAAATTATCTTCTAAACCACAGGCTGTTTTTCTGCTGCCAAAAGAAGCAAAATATTTTTTTTGTACATCCCAGTCATTGGAAAGGTACCCTTGAAAAGGTAGTATGGCACAAAAAATTATCTTCTAAACCACAGGATGTTTTTCTACTGCCAAAAGAAGCAAAATATTTCTTTTTGTAGATCCCAGTCATTTGGAAAGGTAGTACGGCAAGGCCCAGTCATTTGGAAAGGTAGTATAGCAAATCCCAGTCACTTGGAAAGGTAGTATGGTAAGGCTGCCCAGTTTACATCTCAATTCTTCATCTGAGAGTTTAATTCAATCTGTGATCCACCTAAGCCCAAGGAAGGCTGTTGAACTGATTTCTACAATTGTTACAGACGGTTCTGTTCAATGCAGGTATTAATCTCTATAATATTGTTCATAAAATATTATTAACTGTGTAACGTTATTTCCATATTCATTCTTTAGATGAGGCTTGGATAACAAGTTCACTTTTTTTCACTAAACTTCCTAGTTTGCAATATAGTCTTCCAACTTCCAGTAGAAAGAACCTTGGAGGTAGGATCACTGTTTTGTCAGAGCATTCCAGGGTTGAGGAGTCTCAAATTTTCCTGACAGTGTTATTGATGGATTTTTATGATTCTTTGTGGCACGAATTCCTCAGCTGCCAAGTGCTTAGAAACATATTATATCTACAAGACTAATGAAATATTATCTCAATTGGCTGGAGATCAATTTGCTCATAATGAATATTTATTTATACCTTTAAATGAAAATAATCTGGGTTCTATTGGTTGGAAAAGTTTCATTTTTATGAACCCTGCGGTACAACTTCTGCTCAAAATTACAAAGATTCCATTCAATTATAGAAAAATCATATATGTAAAAGCTTTAAATCTTCTGGGAGATTGATTAATTTCATGCCCTCCTCACTTTAACCAGACAGATAGAACTAAACTCTGTAGCTACTGATTGCCCATCTAGCAATAAATTAGTTTCATTAAATGTTGAGAAGACAAGACAGCGTTTTAAATGGGGAAATTAGAGATGTAGCTATTCAAGATATGCCCTTAAAATTAAGGTAGGTGAAAAGCATGGCAACTACTTGAGTGTAATTATTAAAAAAATCAGTGTGCAAAAAGAAACAATTCTTGTTTTTAGGATTATGTTGGAAAAGTTTGTATCATTGTATTTTTATGCAAAAGAGGATACATAATTAATTTTTCTCTTTCAGGATAAGGGTAAACAGAAGGAATTTTTCTTTTTCAGGATGCAACTCCAGAGCTTTGTATCATTGTATTTATGAATAATAAATTTCCTTTAGTTAAGATGGCTAGTAAAAGATTTTGCAAATTCAGGAGCAATTCACCTGAGCCTGTAAAGAATTTCCCTCATGATTATCAATTCACATTGTTGACTTTTTCATCAAAACAACTGTTATGTTTCCTGATAACTAAATGATGTTTGTTTTTGGTGATCATTTCATATGTCATCAATAATGAATTTCTTTTGGTTCAGATAATCATAATAGAAGTGCAACATTGATAAACATCTGATCATTTCACACATTACATACTACTAGGAATATTATTTCCTCATTTGATTAAGGGAGCAGACAGCTTGCTGATTATTATTAGTTGGTGGTATATTCAGTAGGTTTTATATTTTGCATGTAGCACCTTTTCAGAAATACAAAGGCAATAATGATTTTTCACATAATAGTGTGAAGCTTCAAATTGAATAAGTTATTTTAGAAAGTAAACTTAGAGCAGCTTTTGGCTATAGCCCCCCTAAATCTGCAACTGTATATAGCATGTGTTAAGCACAGTAGTCAAATAATGAGTGTTCCAAATTTGCTGTGAATTGGTCGAATTGTGATATATATATATATATTATTTATATATCTTTAATATTTTACTCCAATTTGGATCACAGAAATTGTTTTACCCCTCTCAAAACCTAAGAAAAATAGAACAGGGGTTAATATATAAGAGCCAATGTTTTCTACAGGATGAGGATTTCGAATTGTTTTTAAATCCCACTGAACACCTAGGTCAAATAGAACTGGGGTTAATATGTTGCCTACGTCACCCCCAGAGTTATGAAGAATAAGTGTTTTCCAAATTTGGAGTGGACTGGTCAAACCGTGTAGATCTGTATAGAGGACAGACAGACGTCAACTCTGCTGTATCCCCTTGAGGCATTATGCGACAAATTTATCTTGAAACATATTTTGCTTCTTATCTGAAACTGAAAGGTTTATAATTAAATGGTAGTATATGGCAGAGATAAAATAAACTATACACTTTTGATTTGAGGAATTCAGATTTAAAAAAATTTAGTCACCTGCTAGCATGGTGTTAAATAATTTTTAAAGACAGGTATGTAACGAATCAGCTTTTGGTTTAATCACTCCTTAACCCTCTGCATACGAAGCCTCGAAATATCAATTCAACCTTTCGTTACGAGAGGCGCCCGGACGCATACGCGGAAACCCTCACGCTTTCAGCACCTCTTGGCGAGTTGGCGATAGAAAGCACTTTGAGAACCGAAGGCTGGGGAAATTGGCAATCCTTCTCAATTTCTCGAGCAACCCTACTACGTTGTAAAAAAGATCGCCATTTTTCTCTCGCTGAGTGCTATGATTTTCCGTATGATTTTCTTTTTGGATATTCTAAATATATGTTGACATTCTAGATAGTAATGTACAAATCTTTTTGCAATTCTTTATCTGTCTGTATTGTAACTACTTCGAAGAATTGGTTGATATAAGAAGCAGGCGGCAAAAACGTACCCCCATGTAAACAAATTATATATGTTCACATTTATTTGAAATTTAGTCAATCAATTGCCTTTTGTTATGATTTTTACAATATAAAATGATCACTGACTCTAAAACTCGTCAAATACAAAGAATTGATGAGTATGTATTTGTTTATTGTGGAACTTATTCGCCCTTATAACCTACACAGTGTTTGTATTTTCATAATATAGTTTCTTATGAATCAAATCTCTTGTTTGATCGTCTACCTAATATAATCTCGCCACTGTTTGTTGAGACAACTAGTAGTAAATATAAACTTAGTAAAAGCAGTTATCAATAATAAGTATTAAGATTTAAGCAAAGTAATTTTTTTGTAAACAAATACACTTCTCGATTTGTTTCACTCATTTGAGCTCAAGATAACAAAAAATTTAAATTGAAAAAATATTCCATTTTGTCTGTTTTCAATAGCTTAGCTTTCTTTAAACAAAGTTTTTTCTATCTCATATCCTATAATTATAGCACTTGCATTTGGGCTGCTATGGAGACAAAAAATTTTTACGCGTGCATTCATAAAGGACCAAAATTTTTTTAATTTGTTTTATTTCATATTTATTGTTTAAGTTATTAGGATGTGTCACAAACATATATTTTATAATGTATTTAATATATATTTGTAACTCAAGCAAAACATGTAGTTTTTTCCCGTCTAATAAATATTTTTATTTCAAGGACCTACATTATTCTGTATTTTAAATCACTTTATGTATTATGTTGTTGTTTATTACCATTTTAACCCTTAACGGTCATTAGTCACTTCTCGCGTAACAACAGTACTATGTCTCTGTGGTCGTAAGTCACCTCTCACGTGACGACAACAGTGCTTTGTCTCTGAAGTCGTGTCGCACCTAACAACATTACTTTGTCGCTGCAGTCAATATGTCACATGGGTGGTGACAAGACTGATACTGTCAAAATTCACTGTCTGTGAAATGTGGGCACAATTGCCTTGTCAGTTCAAATTCTCAAGATCCTTATGGAATTGTGGGAACTACGATGGAGTGCAGATACAATAGGTAGAAGAATGCACAAGTTTTTTCCCACTCCAGATATTAGTCAATATGTGTACCACCCCATAACATCCCAGCTACTCATAGGCCATGGTCGCTTTCCGGAATACTTTAAAAAAAACTTTTTTTCTTCGGAAAGCAAGTTTCTGATCTGTGTCAGTGTGGAGAGTTTGTTGACTCGCCATTACATCTTCCACTGTAAACTCACGGAACACCTTAGGGGTGATCTCCTTTTCCTAAAAGAGGCTACCAAAACTTACTCACAACACCCTCAGTATCACCAGGCCCTCCTGGCCTTGGACAGATTTGTGACTGCCAAACTTATGCCGTTCTTCACAACATTAGGTAAGTTGGTGGGTATTTTGAGTAGTAGTGTGATGAAGCATTGACTGTTGGCTTGAGAAGGTCTTTGCTAGAGGCCCGCAAAGTAACACGATGCATACTGTGTGGTTCGGATGCAACATCGACAGCTAAACATCAATGTTTTGAAGTATCGATATTCAAAATTAAAACATCAAGGTTGATAATGCATCGCCCCCAAAACATCGATGTTTTTAAAATTCAGTGTATTAAAACTTTCTTCCCCATTTCTTAAAACTGGTTTAGCACCTAGTGATGCGACATAGGCTCCAATACATCTATTTTTTGAAAATATCGACATTGATGTCGCATCCCTACTTTTCAGACCCTTGGCCCCACTTTGGTCTAAAAGTAAGTTCAATTTGGCGATTATGAAAATTATGCTACTTGGTTATTTTTTTAACCCCAAAGGTAAAAATTAAGACACAACATAATTTTGAATCATTTTTAAATAACGAGGCAACACCCAAGCTGGCACTCCAAACTTACACACCACGCTAATGTAAGAACACAATATATTTAACATGCACCAGCCCCCTTTCTACACGACGGTCTTTGGCAGGATTCGAACTCCCAACCCTCCGGTTGCTAGTCCATTACTCTTCCAACCATGGCACCTGTTATAGTTGTAGTTTTTTAGGAGTTACATCATATATTAGTTTTGTATGCCAAAAAATACATAATCAATGATTAAATTTATAATTTTTCTTATTATGAACAGAAGAAAAGATTTTTTGTTTTATAATAAAATTACAATATTAATCTGAGTAATATTATTAGTTTAATTACTACGTGTGCAATAATTTATTCACAAGACCTTTTAGGAGTTATAACATGCTACTGATTAGTCTAAAACCAACATTTTGATGAAATGTGGTATATCTAATGGTATTTTTAATTAACGTCTCTCTCTCTCTCCCACTGGAGCAACACAATGGGCTATTTGTGACGATCCTGGATCAACCCCAAAGGGAAAGATTAAGACAACATAATTTTGAATCATGGTCATATAGCGAGGCAACACAACAGATTTAACATGCACCAGCCCCCTTCTACATGACGGTCTTTGGCTGGATTCGAACTTCCAACCCTCTGGTTGCTCTTCCCACCACGGCACCTGTTATATTAGCATGATGCTGATTTAATTAATTTTTCAAAAATTATTTTATCTAAAATTTTCATGTCCTGATCAGGACAGATGTTGAGTGAGTTAAATATATGGAGATAGCATGAGCACATTTTTATAAGTTTCACAGAAGTCTACTTTGAACAAGTTTAGCTGACTCGTGGTTCTAGATAAGCTTTGAATGTAAATCTGACTAAAGCCAATATTGCTAAAGTTGCAAGAATCAGAATGTATAGCTACAGAAAATTTTACGACTTGAAAATATTTACCAACCAAAATATTGGTTTACAATTTCTTCAGTTGTTATGCAGGATGTCTACATAGGACATCATTTTGTTTTGGAATAACTTTTAAATAAAACATTTCTAATTTCATTGTGCACTCAATGATTGACATTATTCATTGAATTTAATATCAATCAAATGACTGCCAGCACTGCATATTTAGTCTTCCATCCACATGATTTCTTAAGACCATTTTGCTCTACAGCTTTTGATTGTCATTTATTTAGGAAGCTGATCTAGGTTAGTGAGTGTGAATCTCAGCACATTTTAGCAAAATATTTAATCAAAATGAATTCTCTATGATGGAGACTTCTAGAAAATTGTAAAATTACTTTGGGCTACATCGTGTGCCTTCAAAACAAATATGTGTAAAAAAAATTTCAAAACACTGTTCTCTGCAAGATACGAAAAAGTCTGACCGACTTCTTACAGAAAGTTCCCAAGAAAACATTGATACTGTATGATATATAGTGTTATTGAAAAACAAGGGACCTCTGTTGACATTACACAAAAGTAGGCTTTCTCCAAACACAATATGGGAAAAATTTGGATTTTCATCGAAGCTCTAAATGTTATTATGCATGCAATTCTCTTGGTCCATATTATATTCCACATATAAGTATAATTATTTCAGTTCTAAAGTTCAATTTAAATTACATTCCAAAACAGTTCAATCCAGAAAAAAATTACTAGGTTAACAATACTTGCGTGTACCAGACAACATTGGCAATCTTGAATAATTATGAAAATCAGAACTAAATATAAATCTTTTAGTACAAATTGTAAGCAACATTTAATGTATTCAGAATGATTTATTGAGACTGATTCTGACATTGCAAGATATTTTTGTAAACAAACACATGAAGGTAAACAAAAAGAAGTGTTTCAGTTACAGTGAATATATGTACTTCAATTCATTATAGAAGGTATTTTTTAATTAATGTCTTACAAGAAAAACAAAGAAACAAATGGTACATAAAAACTTTTATTTTCATTTCAATACACAATAAACTTTAAATATCAAGTAATTTAGTCATACATTACAAAAATTCATTTTTCTGTAAATGAAAATGAAATAATGGGTGAGCCGGAGAACTTAGGCCGAAGGCCTTCTATCTCCCTCAGAAAGTAGTTGGGAACTGAGCAGGTTATGAAGTTCACTGAAATATGTAAGGTAGAGTGAGTGCAGTTGGTTGTCCAATGAAAACAGGTGGCTTAGAAATTGGGCAGATCAAGGACGAGTACAATTGGAACAGTACATAAGATGCAAGAAAGGCTTAAGAATTATTAAATTAAAGAAAAAATAAAAGCAGGAGATTTAAATAGTAAGAACATTAAGGATTAAGAATGACTCTGGGTCTTTTATTATATTCGGGTTGACGAGGGTCATATCTGGGATACACTGGATGGCAGGGTTATCAATTAATTCAAGATTAGCATAAAAATTAGTAGCAAGTTTACTGAAGTAAGTTTTAAGTTCGGTAATTTCAAGATCTTCGCGAATTTTAGCGTTTCGGTAGTACCAGGGGTAACCACTGATAATACGTAGAGTAGAATTTTGAAGAGATTCAAGTTTTCGCTGCGTATCCCAATTTTCTGTAAATATAATTAACCATACAAGACTCAAAAAGAAACTTTTTGCATGAAAATTTAACTTATGACCATTAAGTGTAGAATTATTCAAATTTAAGTATTTCCAATCTTAAATTTTTTATTTTTTTAATCTTGAAACTTTTTTTTTTAATAGAGAAAATGTTTATTTTTGTAAAAAATTGGGTAATTTAAAAAATTACTTAACATTTTGGCAATAACTGCTATCACAAAAACACCTGCTTCAAGAAATAAAAACAAAACCACATAGAAACACATTTTGATAATAGAAATTACAAAAACATAAATACAAGTAAGGGATAGTTAAAAATCTGAAGGATGAGGAACCTGAAAATATAAAGTGTGCACATCAGTACAATACAAATGAGATCACAAACTCACCTTTTCGAGTCAACACTAATGTACACCTAATTCTGTTTGGACGAGCATGAGTATCATCTTGTGCGAATGTTTCAACAGTTTTACGAACAAATTCAGTTATTAATTGTTGTGTTTTGGTTAGGCCATTATATAATTATCTGTAAGAGACTACCAAGAACTTCAGTGAACGTTGAAATTTCCTAGCGCGTTTTTCATTAGGGTCATGTTTGACAAAATGATTACCCAATTTTCAGGTCAGTTCCAGACATTCTTTTACTAAACCTGCATTTAGAACAAGATCCTATTGTTCATTATCACTACATTCTGTGGGATTAGGAGTCTCAAAGCCAACCTCTTCTAATAATTCATCTTTGCTTACGGCTTTCTCGAATGATTCATGAATATCTTCAAATGATAGATCACTGAATCCTCCAGTTGCGTGTCATTGTAATGATGTTGGGAATACAGTCGTGTTAGTTACCAAATACAATTAGAACATTGTAGATACATACATTGGTAAATGAAAACATGTATTCCAAAACGCATACACTACATGTTATGCAATCTATTTGTGGGTGCAATATAACTGACTAACCACTGCATTGCCCGTGATAGTTCTTTTCATGGGGTCAGGTGTGACCACTGCTTGCTAACCCCCAGTAATTGCTACGAATACCCATGTAGTTTAACAGATGATACTACTATGCCACAAATAGAAGAAAAAAAATTTGGGCAAATAAATTCAAACTGACTGGAGTAAATAGAGAATGAAATATTTATTTTGAATCTGAGTAAAAAAAAAAGTTTGTGCAAAAACAGAATTAGGTGAGCGTATACAAACAGGAAATGTTCGACGCAAAAAAATAAATACGCTCAGGGTAGTCGCATGAATTGAACCTATGTCATCTACAGCTTGCAAGCTATTAACAATGAGAAACCCACTGAACCACCAGCAAGTTGCTTTCCCACTCCTTGTACTCAGTAATGATACTATTCCCTCTACACCTCACCTCCCCTTTCCGCTTGTGTATCAATAGAATAGCACAAAATCATTAGTACTACCCAAATTTTGTTCAACAGAGGTTTTGGAAAACCAAATCGACATATTACATTGTTTATTTCAACATACCTATATGAGAACTTAAGTCTGTTAGCACAAATGCACTTGTGATGGGTAATGCCTTCTATGAGGTACTCTCGATACACCCTTGACAATATGGAGCAAGGTCTCAACTATGTCCAAAATGTTAAGCTTATGCGTTTAGCTTTAACTATCCTTCCACGTTCAAACTCGGTTAATTCTTGGCAGGTCGACATTCAAGAGTTTAACAGAGAGCACTGATAACTATCTGACTCTTTATACTCTTTTAATGCAATGTGAGCACTAGTAAATTTGCATACTGCTATCCCATGACTTTTAGCACATCAGTGTTCGGTGTATGGAAGTTATATAAAATTAATAATGCAAAAGTTTTGGTACAGGCATATGAGGGGTCAAAAAATAATACTTAATATAAGATTTTGCAAATGAAAGCACATAAAAAAATAGCTGCAGAGATTAGGAAAAAGCATGTGTTTCTAATTTGAATTAATGGGGTCGCACTGGCCCTGGAACTTTTTTAGGTATAATGCTTGAGTAAATATATTAAGTGAATCTTCACCCATCATATGAAGAAGAATGATTCAAAATTGCCCATTGGATTTATAGTCACATGGAATGTTTTAAACAAAACCTATGCTGATGAACAGGCTTGTGAGTGACATATGTTCAATGGCCCAAAAGGGAAAGAGTTGTCTTGTAATTATGATCCCTATCAAAAAAGGTTATGTAGTGCTTCAAAGGAAGGCTGATTTAATATTCAACTAACTTCAATAAAATAGCATGTCTCTTCTTCATAGTTATTTCATTTTCAATATTATTACACATAAAACAGAAAGGAAATGAAATAAAAATTCTTATTTAAATCACTGATTTTTAAAAATAATCACTTAATTTTAAATTTGCATTCCCTGTAACAATCTAAAAATCGAAAGAAATGGTCCGTTTTGATAGAATCAGATGTATTCAATTTGTGGACTTTCATATAATGTAATCTCAAAAACTAGATTACATCTAATTATAAATCAAAAATTAAAACTACTGATCGCAGAAAGAACAATCTCACTGCCTCTACTAAAATACTAAGATTACACTTCACAAATATAATTAAAAGCAATAGCATAAAACAATTCAAAATCAAAGCTGAAACAAATTTTTCTTGCATCTCTAAAGCATCAAAAAAACACATTTGAAAATTGAAGGAGATTGTATTTACTTTTCAGTTATACATCCAATCTTTCAAAAGAATACGCCTAAAGACAAATTAACTTTTCCTAATCAAATTATTCCGCTTTCAATACAAAGACAGTTGAAAAACATGAGCTCCTCACACATTCTCATAAGCATAAACAAAACAGAATGCATTATTCAACATCAGAACAGCGCGCGATTTTTCAAACCGCCGACAGAACTAATACGCCTTCTAGCGGCAATTCCTCTAAGTTTTAACATTAGGATTATCGTAGTTGGCGATACAGGCATCTATCGCCAACTCGCCAAGAGGTGCTGAAAGCGTGAGGGTTTCCGAGTATGCCGCCCGGACAAGCAGAATACGGAGAGCGCCCGAAAGTGCCCGAGATTAGTGCTTTCCACTAGGAGGCGTATCACCTTGTCACTCTACTTGATCATCTCCTTTGTATGGGCCATAGGGGGTCCAAAACTACTCAAGAAGTTGTCCTTTATCTTTCCGAAGCATGATGTTCCGCGACACAGAACCAGTTTATACGGATTCACGTGGGAATTTTTATGTGCACCATTGTATATGCAATTGTGTTCTTGACTTTTTCTCATGCTTTGTCCCATTTGAAACGTTTAGCTGCTGGCTGCTACCAACAGTCTGGACTGTGTTTTCACTCTGATCAGACGAGCTTTATCTTCACTCCCTGCTTTCAGGTTTTGCTTTGAATTCTGTTCTCGTTTAAAAAAGTCTTTTTCAAGACTCTTCCTATTTCGGAAAATATTATTAGCCTTAAATATTTTCAATTAATGGGCTTGACATAAATCCGGATTTGATTCGTTAGTATTATGTCTCGCAAAACCAAATCGCTGACCCAAGCGGAAATTGAAGCAATTTTGTTTCAAGATACTGATGAATCAGATTTTTTTGAATCGGATGATGATGATTCTAAAAGTACTGAGAAAGTAAACTGTGTTTTAAATAGCAGTTTATATCAAGAAGATGATAAGAGGGAATGTGAAATTAATGTTGGTGAAAGCATTGATGAATCAATGCTTAATTTTAATGTTGACTGGTCAGAGGACGTTCGAAGTGAATGCATAGAGGAAACGAAATTTGTACATCACACAGGACCTGTGCATAATTTGCCAACGGATTCATCAGCACTGGATTTTTTAAAGTTGCTAATTTCGGATGAATTACTTGAAGTTGTTCAAGCAAACACAAATAAATATGCAATTTTCTGTGCAAAGAAAAGAGGTGAGGACAAACATTGGCAACCTATCGAAAAGATTGATGAAATGTGGAGATTTTTCGGAATTTTTCTTGTTATGAGTGTAGCACACACACATTTACCTAGGCTTTCTGACTATTGGTCGCAGAATCCAATATTAGGTAACATGATGATAAAAAAACTGATGACCAGAGATAGATTTTTTAAATTTTTGCATTATTTTCATATCTCAGATAGAGAGAAGGAAGTTGGAAGAGAGAATGCCGAGTTTTCTTACGTACAGAAGGTTGAACCTCTGTATTCTACATTGAAAAGCAAATCTTCTCAGCATCTCAATGCTCCTAGAGAAGTTTGCGTTGACGAAGCCTTAATTAAATTTAAGGGCCGAGTGGGCATAGTTCAATATATGCCTTTAAAACCGGCCAAGCGAGGTCTGAAAATGTGGCTCCTTTGTTCATCAAAATCCGGCTATGTTTTAAATTTTGAACTGTATGCTGGAAAGATGGGTAACATTCCAAAGTCCTCGAAAGGACTTGGATACGATGTGGTCACTCATTTGATTAGTACTCTGAAGAATAAAGGCCATGATATATATTTTGACCGGTTTTTTTGCAGTGTTCCTTTGATTATAGATTTAGTAAAAATAGGACATTATGCTTGCGGGACGCTGAACGTAAACAAAAAGTATTTGCCCAGTAACATCAAGGCCTTAAAACTTTCTGAGGAAAAAAATATAAAGGTTTTCCAAAGTAAAACTAATTTGAACTTACTTTGCACGGCGTGGATGGACAAAAAAAGTGTTTTTATGCTCTCCACAAACTCAAAAAACGAAACAGGTATTGTGCAAAGAAGGCAAAATTCTGTTAAAAAAGATAAAGTTTGCCCTGTCGCTTTTCTCAAGTACAACAAGCATAAGGGTGGAGTGGATTTAGCTGATCAAAAAAGGAAATATTACACTACATCGAGAAAATCCTCAAAATGGTGGAAGTATTTATTTCACTTCCTTCTAGATACAGCTGTTAATAATGCGTATATTTTGCAAAATCTTACAAGCATGCCGGTCCCTAAGAAGTGCAAATCTCTTTACGATTTTAAATTAGAGTTAATCTCCGATATCGACAAAAAATATTCGAGTAAAAAAAGAAAAAACACATTTATTTCTTCTACCCCACACATACATAAGAGGAGAAAAATAGATGGTCGTAAAAGAAAGTGTGTTCTATGCCGTGAAAAAGAAATAAAAACGTCTTCTAACAGATATGTAGAGAGCACATGGGAGTGTGAAATTTGCCAGAAATGCTTCTGTAAAAGCTGTTTCGAAGAGAGTCTATAAAAAACGCACTAATCAACTCATAAAATTGCAAAAAAAAAAAAAAAAACTTATTATTATATAAAACAAGTCAAAGGAAATATGCCTCCTGGGGAACCCGCCTTTGCGACTTATCAAAGGGGTAACGCTTCAATAAACTGTACCTCCTGGGTGATGTGGAAATCAGTTTAACACTTTCTGATCTATAACTTATATGTTTAATCCTGGTTTCGAAATATTTTACAAATATTGTTTCCAAAACTTTGTAAGCAAAAAATAATTGGCCGAACTACGAGTTTCCTTGCGTAAAATATGTTAATTGATATCGAATTTACGAAGTCAGATCAAAAAGTATTTTAGCCAAAGTATTAAAAAAATACCACGCTCAAACATGACAGTTTTTGTTAACTAGCACTATTTGTCAATTAGCCGACCAACTGGTATAGTGGTTAAGGTGTTAGCCTCAAGATCGGAAGGTTCCTGGTTCGAATACAGGTCCGGGCATGGATGTTGGCGGCTGGTGCACCTTAAATCTGTCGTGGCCGAAAGTCCTCACGTTGGGTTGGTGTGGAAGTTTGGAGAGTGGGGTGCCAGCTCAGGTGTTGCTTCGTCATCTGACCGTGGTTCAAAATTACGAGGTGTTGTCCTCGAATCTTTCCCTTAAGGGACTGATCCCGGACCGTCGTCAATAGCCCGTTGTGTTGCTCTAGTACGACGTTAACTAAAATTACCCATTATCCATTTGTCAATTATACGATTATTCTTAAAAGACACGACAATCAGAATGGAGCAATGTTATAATTGGCTGATGTTCTATGAAGATACGTGTCCTAGTAGAAGGGTTTGTTTACAAAATATGATATCCCCAAAAAAAATATTTTTCGAACATAAATTTGGGCAACGGGCTATTGACGACGGTCCGGGATCAATCCCTTCAGGGAAAGATCCGAGGATAACACCTCGTAATTTTTAACCACGGTCAGATGACGAAGCAACACCTGAGCTGGCACCCCACTCTCCAAACTTCCACACCAACCCAACGTGAGGATTTTCGGTCACGACAGATTTAAGTTGCACCAGTCGCCTCTACACCATACGATTACAAACATCCATGCCCGGACCTGTATTCACTATACCGGCTGATCGGCGCGTGCCACGTAAGAGAATTATATATAGAGAGAGAGAATTATGTCAACCAAGGGAAAAATTCAGTTCGTTAAAATTTGTCTCATCCAAAAACTTTTTTGGCTGAACTTAAGAGCAAATTTACTAACCACAATATAAAAAGCATTTCATAAAAAAAATAATAATTGTGACATTTCAAAACCAGTAATCCTTGTGATGATACTATTTCCCGTTCACAGAAATTAAATTTCACTAGTGGGGAAGCTGATCTTAATGTCAAATTTAAAATAACCACGTGCTTTTAGCGTAAGTATTTAAAAGTTATAGCCGAAGCAAATTTGCAAATTAAGAAATTCGTCAACGTTTATCCTTCGTTTTAAAACTAAAATTCACTATCTTCCATTTTCAATTTGGATGACACCAGTCTAAAAATTGGCACCATTGAGTATCGGTATCCCGCAGCTAGATGTGATCAACAGTGACCGCAAAACATGCCCTCTTCCTTGAAGGCCTGGAGAAGAAGGGGAAAGAAACGCTTAAGGGATTCAGGCGTCTTGTTGGGAATCCGACAACATTCTTTTTTCCTGTCCCCCGTAACGAAAGGAAATAGATTCTCGGGCGCTTTCGTATGCAGAGGGTTTAAAGGTCATTTGTATAAGTTTTTAGTATAAGACTGGTAAAAATGTTAACACTTTTAGGGTGGCGGAACGTCTCATTATCTTCAGTATTCTAAAGTATAAATGTGAAAAATTTGGTGTGAATTAGTCAAACGGAGTAGATTTGTATGGAAAATATACACAAACACATCCTTTTTTTATATAAGTAGATTACAATCCCTTTTTTTTGCGTTTTGTGTTCAAACGGTACTACGAGCTAAGAAACGATACAATTATTTAATCAGACCAAATTCTTCATTTTCAGAAATAACGAGAAATCGCGAGTTTTATAAGAACGCTGATGTAAGTCCTCCATTAACTTATGCCTCACTATCGGACAGGTAAGTGTTTAATATTAAAAAAAAAACTTACATGCTTTCTTGGGGGTATGAATATGTTTTGCATCCACTTAATTATTAAATGTTTTATTTCTATTTCTTGAAAAATTGCGAGAAAATAATCAGTTTTATTTTCTTTGATTTCAGGCCATTATTGAATCGCCAGAAAGGTAGCTAACATGAAATTAAATATAAAATTGATTCCAAAACACGTTCTGTTACTTCAGAAGGAACACCGCAACATGGAAGTAAAGCACATTCCACAAGTCTCAAATAGTTTTAAAAACAGCACTGGTGTTGTTTTTTAAACCAAAAACCGGAACATTTTTGCGTGAATGAAACAAGAATTGAAAAAATTACAAATGTTTATGTCTAGAGTTTTATGACGACAATTAATTTGACAATTCATACACCCGAGAGACATTTCGACAATTTGTATATGACATATGAACCTAATATGAGGTTAATTAATGTCTCACTTCAGCAACGCACTATTGGCGATGTTCCAGGAAAAATCCTAGGACAACGCTTCGTCCTTTTGAACCACGGTCAGAAGACGAGAACAACACCTAAGCTGGTACCTCACTCTCCAAACTTCGACACCATACCAATGTGAGGACATCTGAGGCCACAGATTTAACATGTACCAGCCCCTACGTCTACTAGTCTTTAGTTGGGTAGAGATTTGAGTAAATTCCCAATCCCAATATTTGAACTCGCAACCCTCGGGTTGTTAATCCGCTTAGATCAAATCTGACCTGATGTTCTTACGTCAACAGCAGGGACGCCTACCCTAGGGACCCTACCCCTTTGCCTCACCAATATCTTTATGGATGGATAGGTGGGTAGTTAATTAACGTCGCTCTGAAGCAACTCAACGACCTATTGGCGACGGTCCGGCCGTTATCCCGAAGGAAAAGTCCAAGGATAACGCCTTGTAATGATGACAACACTTGAGCTGGCACCCCACTCTCTAAACTTCCATACCAAGCCAGGACATTTCAGCCACGATAGATTTAACGTGTAGATGACGGTCTGAGACTGGACCAAGTTTCGAATTCGCAGCTCAAAGTTTGCTAATCCGTTGCTTATCCAACAGGGCTACCTTTCATTGATGGGATCGGCCTCATCAAATTAATTATGAAATAAATGAGTATTGCAAATATACGGGTAATATGAATAGCCAAACATAGAGATGACTTTACTCAATAGGTCGTAAAGCCATTGTATCCGGCGACAGCGGTACAAATTTAAGAGGTCCAAACTCCTTGCCCAATCCCAATATTTTTATAGTTTATGCAGAAAGGCATGGATAACATGGGTAGGGAGATGTACACACTCAACCCTTCTGGCGATTGCTCAATGAGGTACCTCGTTAGTAGCAAAACCGACTGACGGACGAAAAATTTCATCATTGTAAGAAAACTCTTCAGATCTTGATCTCCTATCCAAAAATACAGGTAATACAATATCTTGATTACAAGATAACTCGTTATTGGCAAAATTGGTCAGCTCTTAATGGAAGAGATATCTCGTCATTAGCAAAATTGATCAGCTCTTGATGGACGAGGTTTCTTGCCACTAGAAAAAGTGGTCAGCTGTTAAAGGCGTCATTTTCAAAATTTGTCAGTTCGTCAAATCTATCGTCATTGGCAAAATTAGTTAACTATTGATGATGAACGAGATATCTGCTCGAAACCCCACCACACACACACTTGGAGGGTTAAACAAAAAATAACTACTATTGTCCCAGTAATTACTTAAAATGTTATATTGTACACACTCCCAGATCGTTTATTTGCACTGTTACTTGTTCAAATTTGTCATTGATAAAATTTGAATCCCATGCTTTTTCATGGGGTCGCCCTCAAGATGAGGCATCATAGGCTGTTTGCAATGAAATAGTATTGTGAGTAGAGCAAGAGCGTATCATTTCATATATGCTTTTCTTTGGTCTGTGTCATTACCTTCAAATGTAAAATGTTAAATCTATAGGACCCCTTCAAACATTTTCAGCAGGTGTCAGGCCTTACTGCAATAATGGACATGTGTCATATTCAGTGGCCACACTTTCTACATAGCTTCACCTTACAAAATACATATATATATTTGGGATTCCCTAATAATTTTCCCACGTTGTGACCATCCATCAACGTGTGCTACCCTTTAACTGTGACCTAAAGGTCAAGACAAAGGTATCTTGACTAGAAATAAACTAACTGCATCATTACTTCAAAATAAAAATCGAATTGATACTTATTTTCGATAACTCTCGAAGTTAAATATTCTGATTTCGATTTAATTTCTATTTATTCCATTGCTAATCCGATGTTCTTTCAGCTGTTCAAATGGAGAAGTTTACTTTTAACACTACTATGACGGCATCAAACATTTAAGTATTGCCGTTAAGGATTTGTTTTGATTTTTCAATACTTTTTCTGTGGACACTCTAAACAATGGCCATAAAGAAATGAAATCCAAAATAAACATCTTAGCTTGTCTAAGAAGCACTCCCCCAAACACTATAATTTTATACAAAAACAAATAGTGAAATCTGAGCGAGTGGGAGGGAAAATTTCCAATCACTGTCATTATATCTTCAAATATGCAACACTTTGATCCATTAATAATATTTCTGTAGAAATTTCTTAAATTATCGAAATACTTTTTATTTTAAAATTGAATTCGAAGAACCTATTAGAATTGAATTTGAACAAATATAGTTTTGATATTTCATCAGTTCTGACACAGATTTATTGTGCCTCTTTTGTGTGTTCTGTGCCTATAGACCTCCCTTCCCTTCCATAGCATTGGGTTGCACCGTGGCTTAGTAATTTACACACTGTTCTTGTAAACTACGAGTTGTAGGCGATGCTGGTTTGATTACTGTAACTTACTCCGGGAGTATTTCTTTCAACTGCATTTGTAAAAATTCACATGTACTTTCATTTATTTGATGTTGTCTGGACAAATATGATCCTTGCGTCTTAAAACCCTAACATCTAATCCAATCCTCGTCCATTCATAAGCCAAAATTAAATAAAACGAAATTTCATGCCCCATCTGTTTATATGTAACTGGTTTTATAATACAAAATTTTGTTAATTGATCACTACTATTGAAAACAGTCATAAAAATTAACTGTCCATTTTAGAAATTAAAAATTGACAGTATTATTTTTATTCAGTACAGCCCAGTGTATAAACCATATGTATAATTATGTATAAAATTGATGTATATATATAACAATTTTATGTTTTTATCTAACCGTTAGTTACATACGCTTCAGTTCGCATCGTACGTAGTTGAAAACGAGCAAGCAACTATAATAACCAGTTAACCACCAACCTAAATTCTAATCTAGTCTAGACGAGAGATCCCGGTGCAAAGCAGCGAGCAAATGCAACTAGAGCTAACAAAGACAGGAATGCCGGGGTTGGGATCTTTATCTCTCCTAAGATCCGGACCCCTCACATAGGGGGGGGGGTCTCATTACAGGACACGAAATTTGGAACTTCTGTGCAGGAAGAATGAGCTATTGCCTACGGGGATGGATGTCCGCAGCTGTCTTGACAAAAGGCTGGACGGCTGACCTAAGTAGACACTTTTCTGAGAAATCTTCTGAAACCCTATTGGGAAAGATTCCAATTGTACATCCGGTCGGTGCTACTGAGCCCTGAGGGGCAGAACGTGAAAAATCAGGGCATACTCTGAATCAATTTTGGAGAGGAAAAGGAATGAACAAACATCAATTTGATTTATTTAGAGTGGATCTCGTTTGTTGAACAACTTTTTTTTCTGCGGTAGTCGTATCTGGGATTTGGAGTATAGCTTCGTTATTATGGTTGGAGAGTTTTGCGTAGAAATTGGTATTGAGTTTAATTATAAACTCTTTGATCTCGCGTACATGTTTAGTTATTCCCTAATTTTTATATTGCGGTAGAATAATGGGCTGTCTGTAGCTATTCGAAGGGTGATGTTTTGGAGTGATGCTGTTCTTTCACGTGAGTTTCAGCGCAGGAAATCCCCATACAGGACTAACGTAAGTGACCATTGGTAGCAACATGGAACTGCGAAATCGCGGTCACAAGGTAGAAACGAATGTCTCTGAGAAACTAATGCAAAGCACGTGCTAACAATGGAATGGATTTTTTTGTGTGTGCCCCACAACCGTCTGAGAAAATGTGCAAGAGCTTGATTTAAGTTTTGTTTCTCTCGCATTTATTATTTGGAGCTGCTTTAGTTAAGGGGTAGAGACATCGCAAATTAATGACGTTTTATAGTATTTTTAAAAAAACTATATAAACTTACCGGAAGTAAGATTTTAAACAAATGTACAGAATCTTTAAGCAAAACTCAATGTGGAATAAAATCTCAAAACTAAATTTATAACTCAACGTCTGGGAAAATTACACAATTCTTTGTGAGTTTGCGTAATCAAGAACTGATCTAGTGTTGTCGAGTTCATGGGATGATGCCAAAACAAATTGTTTGTCTTCTCATTGGAAATGCGTAACACGGCTAACCATGCGACTACGAGAAGGTTTTTAAAAGTATTAGAAACACACACACAGTTTCTTTATCATAGCCCGCCTTGTAGGGGCCGCGGTAACCTTGTTTGATAAGAGTCGTGGATTAGCGAACGGAGGGTTGGGAATTCCAACTAACTAAAAGACCGTCGTGCAGGTGGGGACTCGTGCACGTTAAAACTGTCGTGGCCTCAAATTTTCGAATTTTGGTTAGGTGTAAAACTTTGGAGAGTGGGTACCAACTCAGGTGTTCACCTCGTCATCGGACCGTGGCTCAAAATTACCCAAGTATTGCCCTCGGATCTTTCCCTTTGCGATGGATCCCGGACCGTCGCCAATAACCCGTGTGTTTGTTGCTTCCAGTGTGAGGTAAATTCAACAACCAACCCCACACATTACAAAAAAATATTCCACGGCTTACAAAGCCTTGATTGTTTTAATTTAATAATATAAAAATAACAAACCAATACTAGAAGGAGACCCCCCGACTATACTGTAATATGCTGCCTTTCTGTATGATAAAAGAAACCTTGGCTCATAATTTAATAATTCACCTCCCCTCAGTCCCCTTTCCATAGAAATTTATGAATGGTTTAAACATGTCCATCCTAACCACAGGGTTAGTTTGTAAAGTTTCTCTCGCCTTTATTATTTGAAGTTGCTTTAGTTAATGGGTAGAGGCATCACAAACAACAATTAATGACGTTTTATAGAATTTTTTAAACAAACTAAACTTATCGGGTGTGAGATTTCAAACAAATGCACAGAATCTCTAAGCACTACTCAATATGGAATAATATCTCAAAACTAAACTTATTACTCAACGTCTGGAAAAATTACACAATTCTTTGGGGTGTGCGTAAACGAGAACTGATCTAGTGTCGGCGAGTAATGAAGGATTAGCGTAACTGTATCGGAAATTGGAATAATCCCTTATCCACGCACGTCTTCTTGGTCCTTGGCTCGAATCCCGGTCTGGGAAGAGATGCTCGTAAGATTTCGGAAGAGGTGTTGAAACACAGAGTGTGAACACAAGAATTTTATTATTTCATAAACAAAATGGAGCTAGCTTTCTTATAAATTCTTCGTTGGAAAAAATGATAGTCTCAATGCCATATTTCGTTTAGTGTTTTGTTTTCACACTTTCTCACGTTCTTTTCAAGAGAATGTACGATAACTATGACACACCTTACTGTTCTTTCATTTGAATGTTCCCAGACAGACACAAACCAAAGGGAAAGCCTCAAGAAACCTTTGGTTGGTTTGAGTTTCGAACTCCAAACCTTTTGATTGCTAATCCGCTACTCTTGCAAACAGGCTACCACGGCCCTTTGTGGGAAAATAACATGTTTATACATCGTTAAAATTAATTTGTGGTCATACTGATCACTTCCCTACTTCTGGTGTTAATAGTAAAAAGTACTAACTTGCTCCATGATAAAATTTCCTTTTGATTTGAAAAATCCAGGTGTCACATATATGTCGGCCTGAGAAAAAATATTGATACCGCTCCTTTATAAAAGACCCAAACACCAAATTTCGAAAAAAAAATCTCAAAAAGTGTTTTTTGGTTTATTGGATAAAACGATGCATCAAATATTCAAGAACAAATGAACAAAATTTCAGAGTCGAAGAAAATTGCTAACATCTGCTTTTAAACTTTTATTTGACCTTCCAAATACATAATCGACTGCCAACCATTGGCTTCGGTTTCCATGAAAACCTCCATTTATGCAACATATATCATAGTGTATCTACCGACGACTATCCCAAACATTTTAAATACCCTTAAGGTGTAAGTTCCTGGTTTTTCTATCCTTTTTTCAGAGTCGAATTGCGATTCTCGAATTGCGACTATCAATTGGCGGACAAAAAGCTAAAGGACAAAATCTAAGTCTTCGTGTAAAACACGTGGTGATGTCATTAAAGGAAGCACAAAATTTTGTCGCATGCGTATCAATACAAAAAAAAAAGGCTCGTTTACAGAATAAAAATAACTGTAGAAAAAGAGAAGGTGCAGTTTTTCAGTGGTGGTTTATTTTAAAATAGTACTGATCCAATAAAATATTTTTTTTCATGTCATTTAACAATAAATGTTCTTCGTTGGAAAAAATGATAGTCCCAATGCCATATTTCGTGTAGTGTTTTGTTTTCACACTCTCTCACGTTCTTTTCAAGGGAATGCACGATAACTATGACACACCTTACTGTTCGCTCATTTGAATGTCCCCAAACAGGAGTTATTGTTGTATGCTGTTTAAAATAAAGCTCTCTTTCAAAATTTAATTTGCCTATTACATATACTTTTTACAAATGGTTTAACATGAATCTAATGAATAAAGAATATATTTTGAACATTATATATATCCATCATGTTCTTAGTGATACTAATTCAAATGAGAGAAATCAGAAAAATTTTACTTTCCATGCAATCCATTGCTTAGTCACAATTTTTCTTGCATGGAGCTTACTTCTCCCAGTGGCGGACCAAGTCAAGTGGGGGCCCCAAGCGGTAAAATTTTCGGGGGCTTCAAACACAAGGAAGAAAAAAGTTTCAAGAAAGCTCTCATTGAGTTATTAGCAAAAAGAAAATAAAAAAT
Organism: Metellina segmentata; assembly: GCA_947359465.1. Classification (NCBI taxonomy): domain Eukaryota; kingdom Metazoa; phylum Arthropoda; class Arachnida; order Araneae; family Tetragnathidae; genus Metellina; species Metellina segmentata. The sequence continues at coordinate 26,188,381 of OX375884.1, forward strand.
TCCATACCATAACACATCAAATCAATTTATTTAAAAAAAATTTTACATGAATTTCGAATTTTTTTTTGCGAATTCGTCAATTATTTTGGTATTATAAATTCGGTTTTAAATTTTTTGCTCTATCTACAGAATGGCCATATCAATTAATCTTTCTTTTCCCATAGTACTCCTTAGTAAATTTTTGACAATCTTTAAAACAAAAAACGATCTTTCTTTTGACGCCCATAACAAAATGAACTGTTAAAAAAAATTTAAATAATGTTTCAACATTCGCAAATGTGCAAAACATTTCTTTGAAGGCTCGATAGATGTCTGGTGTAGGTTTTATGGTGTCCTCGCTTTCTTTTAGAAACATTAAAAAATTGTCAAATTCATCTTCATAAGTACAAACATTAATGCATTTTTGTAAATTATATATTTTATAGTTTTTTATCCAACTTCCAGTTAAAGCCTCTTTTCTATGGGTGAAACGAAATTTTATAGCTAATACAGCATCTGCCCCTATTGCTGATCATCTTGTATATTAGAAACTCTTTTCACTGCACTTAAAGAAGCACATTGTAAAGACGCTGTCACATCTTTCCTCGAACACTAATGAATAGACATTTTAAGACCTCGGGGGCCACTTCGTAATCCGGAGCCCTACGCGGATTTCCTTCTCCACAAAGGAAATAAATATAGTTTTGATATTTATTTGTTTTAAAATTTTATTTATGGATTATTGGCGCGTATATTTTCTATGAATCGCTAAACAAGACTCCAAAAACTGAAGAATTCAACACACACACACACTTCAATGGAAACCTCTCGAAACTCTAGTACTCCTCGCAATATGTCTTGGCGATACTTTCGAAATAATAGATACAACCTGTGCTTCATTTCTATTCATCTCTTGAAATTGTTATCAAATTTGTTTTAACTAAAATACTTTCCACTACGCCACATTAGGTATTCTGTGGAAATTGTGATAAACCCTTTTAAACTTAAAGTTAATTGTAGAACATTTCCATTCACATCTAAGAACTCTTCCTGCGGTTTGGTTGCTCTAATTTGTAGTTTTTCATAAAAACTCTAGTTATGTTCCCCTTAGTACACGTACTCATGCACTTTTCAAACAACACTGTAGTTAATTATTTCCAATTTTGTATAGTTGTCCTTTTATATTTCACAATGGATCTGCATATGGTGAGTAAAGGTTAACAACTACGATGACCCTGATTTTTTTTAAAAGAATAAATCCTCTACGTAATCTGTAGTTGCAAACCGGTTATTTTAAAATAAAATAGGATGTTCTTAAAAGAGTGTTAATCGCGTTCAATGAATTGAATACATACTCAAATATGTGTAAACATAACTAAATAACATCTTTGTGCTACGTTAATTAAACACAAGAACTTAGCGCAAAGGAATTGTAATCTATTTATATGATGCACAAAAGATGCTATATTTTTTATTAAATACAGCAATAAAATCAAATAAAAAAGGCATGCTATGTTTTCAACGATTCTTATTTTCAAATCATATTAAATTTTATCGTGAAAAAACGAATACTACACTGTTGAATAGCGAACAATCGCCTTTCACGAAGCAAATCTATTGAGGATAGACAGATGCCTGGTAAAACCGCGAAACAGGGTTTGTGGCAAAACAGTAGTTATATAAAACTATAATGTATAGCCACCAGCCAAAATCATAAAAAGGGTATGAAAACTTTTTCTGGACCCGAGACCTTTTATAGCCCATCGGTCAAAAAGGTAAGAAAAATTCTTTGACAAATTTTTGTCTTATCTGATCGGATATCAAAGGTCAAAAAAGGTTTTATTTTTTTCCCGACGGGATATAAAAGGCCAAGCTTGACATGAATCTGGACACGGACCATCTGAGTCACCAATCGCTTGACATGGGGGAAAACAAAAGTAGAAAGTGCATCGGGGTTGGTGCACGTTAAATCTGTAGGTGTCAATTGAATGGGAAAGATACCGACCCATTTTGATGAAGCCAGTGGCCTCTAATTCAATTTCCGACCCAACCAATTAATCCTACAGACGGTGTTCAGATTCTGCGTTTGAAAAGGTTAACATAATGTTCTTCACACCAAGATTGCCTACGTTTTCATCAGCATCCCTTTTAGAAAACTAGAGTTTCACTGCATCAGTAACCCTTTGCAGCCATTCCCATATGTTCTTTTTAAACAATATTTGCTCAATGAGTGTATCAGAATTTGTTCAAAGCGTTGATAGACCATAGACTTAGAATAAGTGATAGACAGGAATGAAAAAGATACCGGCCTCGAAGTCGACCCACTAAATAATCCGATGAAGGGGTCTGCGATTGAAAATGAAATTTCAATTGGCTCATTCGATCGACATCCTGAAATTTTTAACAGAACGTTTTTCTCACGCCTCAAGCAAACTGAGGCACAGCATGATACCAAGTCTCTGAAAAGGAAGGCATGCCCTTTCCAAGTCGGCCATTTGCGATTGGTCGTCCGAAAACATTCAACACACAAAATTATGATGGTATTTTTTAATTAACGTCACAACTGGCTATTGGTGACGGTCCGGTATCAACTCCGAAGGAAAGAGAGGTATGATGACAGCAACTTGTTAATTAGAACCAAGGTCAGATGACGAGGATATACCTCAGCTGGCACTAGACTTTCTAAATTTCCACATTGTCATCTGACCGTGGTTCAGATTTACGTGGTGTTGTACTCGAATCTTTCCCGTCTGCATTGATCCTGGACCGTCGTCAATAGCCTGCTGTGTTGCTCCAGTGAGATGTTAATTAAAATACGTACCTTCCAAACTTCCATGCCAAAGTGAGGATATTTGAGACTACGACTGATTTAACCTGCACCCCCCCCCCCGGTACAGGTTGGGCCGACTAACAGGTATAGTAGTTAAGATGTTAGCCTCTGGATCGGAAGTTCCTGGTTTGAATCCGGGTCCGGGCATGGATGTTTGTAAGCGTATGGTTTAGAGGCGGCAGGTGCACCTTAAATCTGCCATGGCCGAAAGTCCTCACGTTGGGTTGATGTGGAAGTTTGGAGAGTGGGGTGCCAGCTCAGGTGTTGCCTCGTCATTGAACGTGGTTCAAAATTACGAGGTGTTGTCCTCGGATCTTTTATTTAAAGGATTAATCCCGGACCGTCGTCAATAGCCCGTTGTGTTGCTCTAGCACGACGTTAATTAAAATTACCTCATCTTACTTTGTACAAGATAGTTTTTGTTGGATTCGAACTCGCAACCTTAAAAAATTAAGTGTACCAAATTTATTGTAAATTGGTTAAATTGTGATAGAGATACTGAACGTTATTTCTATTTAGATCTCGAATCTTCCCCTTCGGTATTGATCCTGGATCGTCGTCAATAGCCCGTTGTGTTGCTCTAGTTCGACGTTACTTTAAATATGTAACTATTTACCTATTTGGATTACGAATCGTTTTTACCTCCCTCTCGTCCCAAGACAAACAGAACGAGGGTTCATACATAGCCTGTTTCTGGCAGGATTCTAAAGAATGAATGTATCAAATTTGGTCTGACATCGTAAAAATACTCAATATTATTAATATGGGGATTTCGTATTGTTTTTAGCGTCTCTGCACGCCCAAAAGAAATATAATGGGGGTTATTAAGTAGCCTATGTTACTCGCAGGTTTCTAAAGAGCAAGTATAGCAAATTTGGTGTGGATTGGTCAAACGGTATAGATTTGTATAGAGAACAGCGAAACGAGAATTGGTTTATGTATTTAATAGTTTTGTTACATAGATTATAGAGACAATTAAGAAGTGGTTTTATATATAGAACTAGTTTTAGATTATTAAAAAGTTAATCGATATTTTACTATTTGTAATTTGATTCAAGGTAAATTTATGGGTTCAGGTTTAATACATTTTAATTTCCTGATTATACATAACTTTTATTTTCGACTTCGAGGTTATGCATCGCATTTTTATAAAAATTTTCATTAATTATTTTGTTCAGTCTCATTTTGGAGAGTTGGTATCTGATCAGGACTCCATTGCCTCTCCTTGGTGAAGAATAGGTGCTTTTTATGAAGATAAGGATATAGATAAGGACTAGATAACTTATTTTTATGATAAAGGCAAATATTTAAATTATCAAAAAATATTGTTCGCTCAAGGTCACCTGAACATAAAGATATTTATTAATTTATACTATGTAAATATACACTGGAAACTGAATTGAATTTTACACTGGACATTCAATCTCGGAATTTGTGAAAACAATTTGAATAAATTTAAAGCGTCATAAAAAGTTAATTATCCGATCGCTTAGTCTATTTTTCAATCAATGGAGGTTTGACCATTTCAGTCTGAAAAATGTGTATGAAATATTAAAACCCCAACTTTGGATACATTAAATTTACCTATTTTATGCTAAAATTCCTGTGTCTAAACTCAAAACTTATAAATAATTATAATTAATAACGTTTGAAATATTTGTTATATGACCTGCTAACACTAATGTTGTGCAAAATTTGAGAAACACGACATTTGAAATTGTCAGTACTAATTCATCAATTCTAATTGTAATTACAAAACGCGAATACACCAGTAGATGAATTTTCGACATATTTATTAATTTTATCTCAGTAAATATTGCATTTCCAAACATGTGAAGACAGTTTAAAATAGTTCAAATTCAATGCTATACAAAATTGTTTCGAAAACGATACACCCACTGTTAGAATTTTAAACGATCAAACAGTTTTATTTCTCCGAAAAATACTTGATAAAATTTTTCTTTCTTATCAGTTAAAAATCTTGCGAGTGCTGGAAATATTCCTGTTTTCATACCCGTAACAAAATCTGCTGTCACTGCTTCTTGCAAAAAATTGGTTAAAGTGTTTTTCCCTTCATGTAAATTTATCTTTGAAATTTAAAAAAAAGAAAAAAATTACAAGATTCACAATCAAAAAAGTTTTTGGACAGCTAACAATCAAAATTAGGCCAGTTTTGTCAGCATTTATTCTGAACAAAGTGGGTTTTGTATTTTGATCAATCAGGGGGATCGTAGCATTTTGTCCACTCCACAATTTAAAAAGATGGAGAGCTGCACTCCTTTTCAACACATAAACCCACAGTCCACACAAAACAACAAAAAAATGATACAACTCCATCCCGATGGCGTCCTCACTCCCCAGCAATTCTTCGTATTTCGAAAGACGGGGAAAATATGACTCACTAATGACTTCCATGAGAAAACGTCTCAAAGAAGCCAAAGCCAAAATATGCGCCAAAGTATTTGCCAAGAAAGCGATAACTGATGAAATGTGATAGTTGCAAATAGCGATAACTCGCCAAACAAAATTACCATGAACACACACTAATTACCCGCCTCGGGCGCTGCATCTCGCACCCGTTCGATAGATTAGTAAAAAACGTTCTACGCTCTACCATAAGAGTTGAGATTCCACATAATACACCGTTGTGTTGCTCTAGTACACAAGAGTCTTACCGCAACTCTATCCCGTGGAACCATTTTTGAACTACGCATGCGCAAACTGTTTAAGTATATGGAAGGTGTGGCTTATCTGACGGGAGGGACTAGAACTAGATTTCAATTACACAAGCGGATGGACAGAGGAAGAATCCTAATGTTAAAACTTAGACGAATTTTCGGAGGTTGGCGCATGCGCATTAGCTATGATTTCGGATGGGGAAAAATATTTTAGGGAAGGATATTCGTACAAATGGGGAAAATCTGGGCATGGGTGAATTTAACATAAGGATTCTTCCTCTGTCAAATCTTGGTTCCATAATCCATTATTTTTTCGGCGTTACGTTCGTTCCATTTCTAGGAGTGATAAAAGCAACATATTTTCTTATCGTTTTAGTTGGGTGTATGATACGTTTAAAATTGTCTTTTCTTCTGTTTCATTACGAATAGTTTAATTACATTAGGATTCCTGCTCTGGCTAATCTCTCGGCATTTAGTTTATTTTTCATCACCTTGATTCGAGTATTTTAGCAAGCTTTGGTTTCTAATTTTGCAACATTTAACAAGTCATTTCTTATGTATTTTGTTGTTAACTTGATTTTAAAACATTGCGGTTGCATTTCTTGATCTGTCATATATTCTATGGTTTGTAAACTAAAATCCTTAAATGTAATATTTATCTTCATACAAAATTTCGCTCATTGTGTTTGATTGTTTAACTGTGTTCAAATTTATACTGTTGAGGCAATTCATAATTCGATCTAATTTCGTAAAACTTGTATAAATAAAAAATAGTTCAATTAATTTTTTACTGATTTCACAATCTGATAATTAATTGGGTTGATTATATTGTATTTTACAACTAACCTTTCTTGTACTATCAGATAAGTTTAAGGAGTTTTATTTTATTCATTTTGATTTGGGGGAAGCATTACTTGACATAAATTAAGGAGTATTGTTTGTTCATTTGGGAAGTATTGAGTGATTAGTTTTGATTTTGTGGGCAGTTATTCTTTTTGTTGATACATAAGCATGATTTAAATGAAGTTCCTGTGTTAAGCATGATAAAAAAGCATTCTTGACCATACCAATTTATATTATGTCATGAGAAAGTGTCATGTCAGATTTGTGGAACTCAGTTGTAGAATGTAAAATGTGTGTGTTCCCCAATTACATTTCAATCCAAAATTCTTTTGAGAACTCATCTGAAAATGATTTCACTCAGTAAACAGAGGAATTGTATTAGCAATAAAAAATATTAATTGCTTGGAAAAATGACTGAAAAATAAATATTTTTCAGGTTTATATATAGCAGAGGAACAGCCTAAGTAAATAGGATCTGAACCATTTTTTAGCATTATCATGGTTGATTTTCTATAGCAAGGGAAAGAGAAGTATTGAGTGGATAGGTTCTAACAAAGCAGTTCTATGTATCCTATGATGAAATTCACAAATTAATGGTGTTTGTACATGAAAATCAAATCAAAGTTGATCATAACTTGGGTAGAATGAAAATTAGTAAGTAGGAATTGCTTTGTAGCTATGCAAATGGATACCCATCCCAATTCTTGATGATATTAGTGCTCGTTTAGAACCCATTCATCTCTTTAACTTTTAGTGCCAAAACTGTATTGGTTTTCAATTGTCTCAATGTATTCACAAAAACAAAATAGTTATTTATCTTATGCTAGCCAAGAGATGAGCAAATTGAGATTTTATTAAATATACCAAAAAGGTGCAGTTTTTTTAGGAGTTATATCGGGTGCCAGTTCTGTATCCCAAAAAATAGGTACATATTTAATGATTAAAATTATCATTTTTCACTGCTATGGTGTAATTTTTCTTATGAACAGAAGAAAAGTAATATTTGTTTTGTAAAAAAAATGTTAATATTATTCATTTAAATACTAAGTGTTCAATAATTTAAGTTTTAATGAAATGTGGTATATCTTATGGTATTTTTAATTTACATCTCTCTCTCTCTCCCACTGGAGCAACAGGCATTGGTGATGGTATTTTTTATTAACGTTGAACTGGAGCAACATTATGGGCTATTTGTAACGTAACAGTCCAGGATCAACCCCAAAGGGAAAAATGAAGACAACATAATTTTTAAATAATGAGGCAACACCCAAGCTGGCACTTCTAACTTACACACCACACCAATGTAAGAACACAACATATTTAATATGCAGCAGCCCCCTTGCTACACGACGGTCTTTGGCTGGATTCGAACTCCCAACCCTCCAATTGCTCTTCCAACCGTGGCACCTGTTATAGTTGTAGTTCATCAGATGTCAGTTTCGTATGCCAAAAAATACATAACCAATGATTAAATATATAATTTTTCACTGCTATGAGGCAAGATATATGTAATTTTTCTTATCATGAACAGAAGAAAAGTAATATTTGTTTTATAATAAACTGACAATATTAATCTGAGTAATATTATTCGTTTAGCTACTAAGTGTACAATAATTTATTCACAAGACCTTTAACGAGTTACAAAATGCTACTGATTAGTCTAAAACCAGGATTTTGATGAACTGTGGTACATCTAATGGTATTTTTAATTAACGTCCCACTGGAGCAACAGGCATTGGTGATGGCATTTTTTAATTAACGTTATACTGGAGCAACACAATGAGCTATTTGTGACAGTCCTGGATCAACACCAAAGGGAAAGATTAAGATACATAATTTTTGAATCATGGTCATATAACGAGGCAACACCCAAGTTGGCACTCCAAACTTCCACACAACAGATTTAACACGCACCAACCGCCTTCTACATGACGGTCTTTGGCTGGATTCGAACTCCCAACCCTCTGGTTGCTCTTCCCACCACAGCACCTGTTATATTAGCATGATGCTGGTTTAATTTATTTTTCAAAAGGGCTATTCAAAATTATTTTATCTAAAATTTTCATGTCCTGATCAGGACAGATGTTGAGTGAGTTACATGTATGGAGATAGCATGAGCACATTTTATACTATAAGTTTCACAGAAGTCTACTTTGAACAAGTTTAGCTGACTCATAGTTCCAGATAAGCTTTGAATGTAAATATGACTAAAGCCAATAATGCTAAAGTTGCAAGAATCAGATTGTATAGCTACAGAAAATTTTACGACTTAAAGATATTTACCAACCTAACAATTGGTTTACAATTTCTTCAGTTGTTATGCAGGATGTTTACATAGGACATCATTTTGTTTTGGAATAACTTTTAAATAAAACACTTCTAATTTGATTGTGCACTCAATGAATGACATTATTAATTTAATTTGATCAGTCAAATGACTGCCAGCACTGCAAATTTAGTCTTTTGACCACATGATTTTTTTCAGACCATTTTTCTCAAAAGCTTTTACTGGGTTTGATTGTCATTTGTTTAGGAAGCTGACCTAGGATAGTGAGTGTGAAGCTTCAGAACATTTTAGCAAAATATTTAATCAAAATGCATTATCTATGATGGAGACTTCTAGAAAATTGTAAAATTACTTTGGGTTACATCATGTGCCTTCAAAATAAATATATGTAAAAAAAAATTTCAAAACACTTCTCCGCAAGATATGAAAAAGTCTGACTGACTTCTTACAGAAAGTTCCCATGAAAACATTGTTACTTTATGATATAGTGTTATTGAAAAACAAGGGATCTCTGTTGACATTACACACAAATAGGCTTTCTCCAAACACAATATGGGGAAAATTTGGATTTTCATCGAAGCTCTAAATGTTTTTATGCATGCAGTCACTTGGTCTATATTATATTCCACAAATAAATATAATTATTTCAGTTCTAAAATTCAATTTAAATTACATTCCAAAACAGTTCAATCCAGAAAAAAAATTACTAAGTTACCCCAACTGTCAATTTTAAAAATACTTGCGTGTACCAGGCATCATTGGTAATCTTGAATAATTATGAAAATCAGAACTAAATATAAATCTTTTAGTACAAATTGTAAGCAACATTTAATGTATTCAGAATGATTTATTGAGACTGATTCTGACATTGCAAGATATTTTTGTAAACAAACACATGAAGGTAAACAAAAAGAAGTGTTTCAGTTACAGTGAATATATGTACTTCAATTCATTATAAAAGGTATTTTTTAATTAATGTTGTACAAGAAAAACAAAGAAACAAATGGTACATAAAAACTTTTATTTTCAATTCAATACACAATGAACTTTAAATATCAATTTTGTCATACAGGACAAAAATTCATTTTTCTGTAAATACAATTAATTGTACAAGACTAAAAAAAAAAATTTTGCATGACAACTTAACTTATGACCATTAAGTGTAAAATCGGTCAAATTAAAGTATTTCCAATCTTAATTTTTTTTTCTTCTTGAAACTTATTATTATATTTAATAGAGGAATTGGTTATTTTTGTAAAAAATTGGGTAATTTAAAAAATTACTTATCATTTTGGCAATAACTGATTTGCAATAACTACTATCACAAAAACACCTGCTTCTAGAAATAAAAACAAAACCACATAGAAACACATTTTGATAGTGGGAATTACAAAATCATAAATACGAGTAAGAGGGCTAGTTAAAAATCTGAAGGACGAGGAACCTGAAAATATAAAGTGTGCACATCAGTACAATACAAATGAGATCACAAACTCGCCTTTTCGTGTCAACTTAATGTACACCTAATTCTGTTTGGACGAGCACGAGTATCATCTAGTGCGGATGTTTCACCAGTTTTACGAACGAATTCAGTAATAAATTGTTGTGTTTGTGTTTTGGTTAGGCCATTATCTAATTATGTGTAAGAGGCTACCAAGAACTTCAGTTCACGTTGAAATTTCTCATAAGGGTCAGGTTTGACAAAATTATTAACCAATTTTCAGGTCAGTTCCAGACATTCTTTTATTAAACCTGTATTTAGAACAAGATCATATTGTTCATTATCACTACATTCTGTGGGATTAGGAGTCTCAAAGACAACCCCTTCTAATATTTCATCTTTGCTTACGGCTTTGTCGACTGATTCATGGATATCTTCAAATAATAGATCACCGAATCTTTCTCCAGTTGTGTGCCATTGTAATGATGTTGGGGAATACAGTCGTGTTAGTTACCAAATACAATAAGAACATTGTAGATACATGGATGTATACATTGGTAAATGAAAACATACGTTCCAAAACGCATACACTAGATGTTATGCAATCTATGTGGGGGCAATATAACTGACTAGCCACTGCATGGCCAGCACGGCACTGCCTGTGACAGTTCTTTTCGTGGGGTCAGGTGTGACCACTGCTTGCTAACCCCCTGTAATTGCTACGAATTCCCATTTAGTTTAAGATGATACTACTATGCCACAACTATAAAAAAAAATCGTAAAATTTCGGCAAATAAATTTAAAATGACTGGAGTAAATAGAGAATAAAAAATTTATTTTGAATTTGAGTATAAAAAAAGTTTGTGCAAAAACAGAATTAGGTGTGTATACACAAATAGGAAACTTTCGACACAAAAAATTAATACGCTCAGGGTAGTCACATGAATTGAACCTATGTCATTCTTCTACAGCTTGCAAGCTACTAACAATGAGAAACCCACTGAACCACCAGCAAGTTACTTTCCCACTCCTTGCCCTCAGCAATACTATTCTCTCTACACCTCGCCTCCCTTTTACGGCTTATCTCCCCACAGGTATATCAATAGAATAGCACAAATCATTAATACTACCCTAATTTTATTCAACAGAGGTTTGGGAAAACCAAATCGACATATCACATTGTTTATTCTAACATACCTATATGAGAACTTAGAATAAAATTTGAAATAAACAATCAGCAAAACAACTCTTACCGCTATTTAGAAACAAATATTGAGAAAATACAGTATTTAACCGTTAGCTGGGTACCAAAAAACCGCCAAGCTTAACAGTTAGTGCAGCTATCGTCAAGCCTAAATATTCACGCAAAGAGTATTTCCAGGCATTTTTGGCAAATGAAAATTCTGTCATAGATAAATTCAAGTCTATTTCACTGTACGAAACTTGGGCATGCCTCTAGTATGCAGTGTGTCCCTCATAAATGATGCAGCCAGTTCAGTGTTATTTGTCTGTTAGCACAAATGCACTTGTGATGGGTAATGCCTTCTATGAGGTACTCTCGATACACCCTTGACAATGTGGAGCAAGGTCTCAACTATGTCCGAAATATTAAGCCAATGCGTTTAGCTTTAACTGTCCTTCCATGTTCAAACTCTGTTAATTCTTGGCAGGTAAAGACATTCAAGAGTTCAACAGACAGCACTGATAACTATCTTAGCTACTCTTTATACCATTTTAATGCAATATGAGCCCTAGTAAATTTGCATACTGCCATCCCATTACTTTTAGCACATCAGTGTATGGAAGTTATACAAAATTAATAATGCAAAGATTTTGGCACAGGCATATGAAGGATTAAAAAATAATACAAAGATTTTGCAAATGAAACCACACAAAAAATAGCTAGAGATTAGGAAAAAGCGTGTCTTACTAATGGAGTCGCACTGGCCACGGCACGTTTTTAAGTATAATGCTTGAGTAAATATATTAAGCGAATCTTCACCCATCATATTGAGAAGAATGATTCAAATTTCCCATTGGATTTATAGTCGCATGGAATGTTTAAAACAAAACCTATGCTGATGAACAGGCTTGTGAGTGACACAAGTTCAATGGCCCATAAAGGAATGAGTTGTCGTGTAATTATGATCCCTATCAAAAAAGGTTATGTAGTGCGTCAAGGGAAGGCTGATTTACTATTGAACTAACTTGAATAAAATAGCACATCTCTTCATAGTTATTTAATTTTCAATATTATTACACATAATACAGAAAGGAAATTGAAATTTTAAATTCTTATTTAAATCACTGATTTTTTTAAATAAAAAATCACTTCATTTTAAATTTGCATACATACCCTGTAACAATCTAAAAATCGAAAGAAATGGTCTGTTTAAAAAAATCAGATGTATTCAATTTGTGGACTTTCATATTATGCAATCTCAAAAACTCGATTATATCTAATTATGCATCAAAAAATTAACTACTGATCGCAGAACGAATAATCTCACTGCCTCTATTAAAATTACACTTCACAAATTTAATTAAACGCAACAGCGTAAAACAATTCAAAATCGAAGCTGAAACAAATTTTTCTTGCATGTATCCAACGCATCAAAAGATACATTTCAAAATTGAAGGAGATTGGATGCGTAACTGAAAAGTAAATACAATCTTTCTTCGATCAAGAATACGCCTAAAGACAAATTAACTTTTCCTAATTAAAGTATTCCGCTTTCAATAGAAAGTCCGTTGCAATCCATCAGCTCCTCACCTCACAAGCAAAAACAAAACAGAATACATTCAACATCAAAACAGGGATTTTTCAAACCAGTTCAAAATTTTCCCTACCGCCGATAGAACTAAAAAAGTGTACGCCATCTAGCGGTAATTCGTCTAAGTTTTAACATTAGGATTCTTCCTCTGTCCATCCGCTTGTTTCAATTACTCTGATTTCGAGAGTATGTGAGTATAAAAGCATGAGCGGGAAAAAAAAAATTCCCAGCGGTTTTTGTTTATACTTTTTTAGGTTAAGTTCTGAAGTGGGTAAGTACAGACAGAGTACAGTAGTATTTTCTTTTCCGAGAACTTTTAGGGTCATATCAGCTAAAACTGAAATAAATATTTTAAACTGAAAAACAGCGAGCGGATTTGTTTCTTATAATTGCGTATCAGCGAAAGTTATCTACAAGAGCAGTGTTGCAGTTGGCTTGTAATGTTACTTAAGTATTACGTTTCTGAATTACTTCTGCTACTCTTATAAATGATAGAATTAGTCTTCTCTTACAAAGTTTCTTTTTGATTATTATAACGGTTGTTTCTTTCATTTCTTGTTTATTTCATGTTAAAAAGTATTTCAAAAATTATATGATTCTAAAATCTAGGAAATTCTCTAAAACTTATTCAAGTGCTTTATCATTGGTATGGTGAGTATTTTCTTGCGTTTCAGTTGTTGTCATTATGAACATTTGTGTTTCTCTAATTTCTTGTTTGTTATCATTTATTTTAAAAATTAACTCTTCTAAAATTAAATGGATTCTAATATTTAGTATAGTTCTGTAAAACTTTTGAAATAGTTGCAATTAGCCTATCTTGTGTATATTGTTTTCAAAATATTTCCCTCATAACCTCATAAAAATCTCAAGAGACCTCTCATTGCATATTTGCCAACTTTAAAAATTGCATCAGTGAAACTTTTGCACCCCTGAATGCCTCTTGCCATAAACACAACATTAATACATGAATTAATGTGTATTAGAAATATCCGTATGTCACAATAACTATTATTATTTGTTTAAAAATGCATGTGTAAAAATTCACATTTTTATCAAATGCAGAAACCTTGCAAAGCAGTAGTGTTTTAATACCAAACTGGATACATCCACTAATCTGTAAACTGTGTATACTACCTATGGTTCCATCTGTCATATTTGCGAAAGCTCAACACAGTGCATCACCCCACATTTAGAATCTGTTCCAGTGCCTTCAGGACCTCACCAGTCAAAAATTTATACGTTGTTTGTCAAGAACCATCTTTAGCTTCTATGTGTCTTTTGTTGTCGCTTCGACTTAATTACTGCATATTTAGTCCAACTCGTCATTTCTAAACAACTTTTTAATTAGTTTGTCAGTCTTAATTTTGTCTAGTGTAGCTTGGCCATTTGTGGCTCGTACCATAACACACCATCGTTATCATTTTATCATCACTCGGCCGTTTACATTGGTGACTCGGACAAATTATGCTAGCTGTGCCTTTGTGATCCTGTTTCGTTATTTATTCACTTCCATCTATCTTTAGTTTCAGTTTTCACTGTATTACAGGGCATTAAAATATATTTTAAGTCTACTTTTGGCAATTTTATATACAGGTTTTAGAAGTTTATTGGAATCCTTAAAATCAGATTATTGTAAACATTTCCTGAAACTTGTTATTGGGATCCTCAGTGAACTTGTATGGCGGGGTTTCGGAATCTACTTTTTCATTCATCCAATATCTAGTAATCCTTTGACAAATCAAACTAGTATACAAGGTAAACAAAGATGAGAACTGCTGCTTAAGAGGATTAGGGTTCTTGGCGATACCTCTATAAAAAAAGCGCATCATGATTCCTACCCCATGGGTGATGTGGAAATGGAATTGTTCATTTTAGGACATGTTATAAGTTACAGAATACAATTGTGATGCTTGTGTGAACCATAATATTAGTCATAAGTTAAAACAGACTAGAGATATACAAATATTGACGACCAGCTACAGGCTCAAACCCAACAAGGCTGGTCCTTTGTTTATGAATTCTCCAATTCCCACTGACTATCCAATTGTGTCTTAAATTCGTACACTCCCTTTGAATTAACTATATTTTCTGGCAACGCGTTCCAACTGTCTATTACCCTATTAAAGTAGTTTTTCCTTAAATCCCGATTAAAATGTGTCTTATTCAATTTATACCCATGACCCCTTGTTCTGTTATCCCTATTGAAATTTAAGCCCTCTGTGTCCCCTTGTTTTACCAACTTGAAAAGCTGAATCAAATCCCCCCTCCTTCTTCTAACTCTAATGACCATTTTCCGAATTAAAAAAATGGCACTAAGTGTTGAGGTACAAAATATGCTTAGTTTCATTGTCAAAAGAGAGTAACATTCAGATATTTCCCTCTAGCTTCTGCAGAAACAATCATTAACATTTAGACTACTACAAGTATGGCTAATTCTGTTTTTGCACAAACCTTCTTCACTCTAATTTTATTTAACACGAGCGGGCTGAGCCAATTTCTAGTTTGCCTACATTCTAAGAATTTTGTTATTTGTGGTATATGCATGAATAGATTGCATAACAGCTAATGTGCATTTGGAAACGCATGCTTTGGTTTGCTAATGTGTATCTCTAGGTATCTATGAATCATTTTTATTGGATTTGGTGCACATCTTTATCATTGTTTCAGCCCATTAATTTTTATTTTAGACCTCGAAGAAAAATGTCAGATTGTTTAAATAAAGAGGTTTACATAATCCTGTGTTGAAACTAAAATACTGAGACCAGAATGCGTTGCATGCTCTTTGACTTGCGATTTAAGAACAAACATTGCTAATCCATACGAAATAGAAGTTGTTTCATCCTGTCTAAAAAAAATCTTCGAGTGATATTCTAGATGTATACAAACATATGCACCATTTATTGTCAGATAATGAACACCATCTTGTAAAACAAGATTTTGTTCATGAAGAGTTTTTTTCCATTTTGAATGCAATTTTTTTAATACATTTTTATTACATGTATTTTGTTGAAATAAAATAAGCTTAAAACTAATATTCTCAAAAATGTTTTAAAAATTATTTTTACCGATTTTTAGATTCTAATCAATCTTTCCTTCATAGATACAATGTCTTTTTTTACATGTATTCTTCAGGACTGTTACTCCTTACTTCTAGAACAGTTTGGTATAAGTGCTGTAGCTGAGCTTCACCTCAAAGCATTTATAATAATGCCTCCGAAATTGAATTACGATCCTGAAATGCTAGTTTTATTACTTATTTAGTGACAGTTTATGTGGGACTTATTTCTAGCTACTCACTAAAAACACTAAGGTTTGTATACTTTGAAGTGCAAATGTAACAGCAATATTTTATTGTGTATTGCACTTGAGATGGGAGGCATAAAGCTAACATGCGAGAAAACTTGCTAAGAAATGCATTCGAAGGTAAAAAAATTGACATTAAATTGTGAATGGCAATTGTTTACATGTATAAACATGCTGCAATTTGCTTGTAACAAAATGTTATTAAATTAACTTCTACAAGTTACAATTTTCATTTAATAAATGTTACTTGAACTAACCATTTCAATTTTAGTATACAAATAAAAAATAAAAAAACAGCTAAATATTATACAAAACTTTGGCTTTTTTTGTAAACAAGAAAATAAAGAAAAGATAAAAAAAACTCTTAAAAATATTACTTAC
This sequence comes from Metellina segmentata, assembly GCA_947359465.1. Lineage (NCBI taxonomy): Eukaryota > Metazoa > Arthropoda > Arachnida > Araneae > Tetragnathidae > Metellina > Metellina segmentata. The sequence goes on from OX375884.1 coordinate 26,204,897, forward strand.
AAAACAGTATGCCAGAGATACTTGTTTCTTTATAAATAACAAAAACAAGCTAAAATGTTAACGTTACAGTTTGTTTCGTGCTTTAGGGAAAAGCAGATGAGATTTATAATAGGTTACATGTTTCAAGTAAACAAAACTAAAAATAGTAGATAGTCAATATTTACTTTATATTTCATGGTTTAAGAAAACTTATTTAAAAATTATATGGACAAAATTGAATTATAGCAGATAATGTAATGAGTTTCTTGGATAAAAAAAAGTCCTGGTGAATACAAGATATTCTGTAAAAATACAACCAAGTGGTGCAAAGAAAACTTTTATTTTCAACAAATCTCAAAGAAAGTTCATTCATATTACAAATTTTTTTTATATATACAGTTTCAATTCTAAAACTACCTACCATTCCAGAAATAATGTTAAACAACACATTGTAGCATCCATTTTAGTTGAAAGAACTGAATATTAATGCATTTAGATCAACAAAGCAGAAATTACATCACAGTACACTTACACTATGGGCTGATAAAAAAGAAATAAACACTTAATTGAAGTAAAAAACAGAACATTATATTTAGAAATCTTAAAATGGCAACAATAAGCTATACAAAATATGTCACAAATTTATTCGTTATGGAATGACCAAAAATCCAAATTAGTAACATGTTTTGTTTATGCTCATTGATTATACCTCTATGATATCAATGTGTGATTCCATTACATCACCAGATATTCTATTGAAGATGTGCTTTATGCCAGCTAATTGGTAATGTGACCAACTGATAAATACAAATAGTTGCAGTTTTAAAATTATTGGGTATAAAATAACTTCATGAAATATTAAAATAAATAGGATAATAGAAGAAATGCGCCATCTACATAACATTACTGACAATTGGAGCCACTTCCTGAAACGGATGCTTTACTCTTTATGAACAAAAATGCAGTCAACTCTTGTTAGTCATCTGCAATTTAACTACTTGGATCTTTGAAGTAGTTTAGGTATGTGTATAGTATTCTTCAACTAATATAATGAACCCATTAAATGACAGAATTTACTTAAGCAACCTTCTGCAACATTGACCCAAGCAAATGTGGCATGAATTTTGTAAACATATTTAAGTAACTTTGTGGCCCAAAACACATGCAACAAATCCAAATATCAATACAACTTTTCAACTACATACACATAATTTAATTTATAAATGTATTGTTATCTACTTAACATTTATACGTACCAAATTTAATAAATGTCACCAAAAAGTATGTGTGCATGTTTCTGCCCTGATGCTTGCATGATTAATACAAATGAAATATTGAATTGCTTATAACAGACCCGGTCTGTTTTCAGAAACAAGCTAAACAAGAAAAGTGCAGCCACATACAAAATAATGTGGCAATTGCCTTGATGGTTATTTGTTTCGCCAGCTGATGCTCATTGCAATCACTTTCGACAAAAAAATTCGAAATCAGTACCACCAATTATGGTCTGGCATTATAATATCATTAACCAGCCCTTAAGCATCTCCAATCATTCTTACAAAATCAACTCAAATGACAACTTTCCATACCCAGACTACTAGATTCTGAATATTAAAAACAAGCATTTGGGTAACTTCTGATATAAGCAGAAATATAAAATAAAAATAGCATGTCCAATACTTTACAGCATTTCTTGATCCACAGCTTATTTTGTACTCATTGCAAGCCTTATTGGAAAACTCATCCACAGATTTATGAATTCAAAATTGGAGTATAGTCTAACTCCTGCCGGTTGTCAGTTGAGTCACATGGTCTTGAACAAGTCATTAATTAAATTAGGACACTGGCAGTAATGTAAACAAACCATGTCTTTTGTTGATGTCTATAGCAAGGATCCTGGTGTTAAGTTAATGGTTCAGTGACAAAAGTGACAGCAATAACATGTTGGCAAAGGAAAACCATTCTTGCTTTACATATAGCAGCCTTTTCCTATCAATCTTTAAAAAAAATTTCACAAATCAACTGAATTAAGGTTTATTGATCTACAATATATTGACGTTTCACTATAGTGTACATCAGTGAACCTTGTACAGCTGTAAACCTTGTATATAGGACAATGTGTACATTGTCCTATATAAAATTACTAAATTCAGACACATGATGCTCTATGTAGTGTATATATACTTTGTGCACACCTAGATTTTGCAATATCATAAATATTTTTGTTGGATTTTATAATCTATTACTTAGATGATAGACTAACACAGGAAGGAAGAACTATTGCTAGTTAGTAGTAGCTGCTACTGGAACAATTATCCAATTTAATTTTGAGGACTTTCTTTTTGTAGAAAAAGGATAATCTAGGCTAAAAAACAACATTCCCACTTTATAAATTTTTTAATTTTGATCCTTATTGTTTTTTTTAATAAAAAAAAACATCTAAGTATTTTGATTTGTACCACTATCTGTGTAGTTGAAATGAATGATGCAAAACTACACCACGATAAATAACCAATATCGATGAGTACTTTAATTCAATCAAAGTTATATTAATGATGTAGTATGCATTTATTCCAACTTGTGTTTTTGATTGATAGAAATCGTGAACTAAGACATTACGCACGAGGAAAATTTTACTCATACAAAAGGGAAGTACATCCAGGATTAAATAACAGGAATTTAACCTGTACTGTATGCCTACAGTTAAGTCAGTCAACACTACACTTAATTCTTTGACAGTGAAAAAATTTCCCAATTTCTAGCATTAACAAAAAAAGTACAGTTGTATAACAATTCTGCTATCACTATGCAAACTGTGATGCTGTTTATAAATCAAAACACTCTTAACAACAATGATGTTATCACATTAAAATAAAATAGAAAAATTATTGGGTAGCCACAATTTAACAATTACATGCAGCAGATACCAAATGCCTGGAGGTCATATTAAATAGTAACTTACTCAGAAGTGAATAATTTCACATTATAGAGCAACTGAAATCCTCTGAAAACCACCCTTTAAAGATCATTGTTTTCTCCGCGTAGGCTGATTAGATGTGCGTGTACATAAAGTGCTAGTTACCATTATGATTTGTAGAAAACGTTCTACCATAAGAGCTGAGATTCCACATAATACAAAACATTTATAACTGCATTTGCGGACAACACATTTAATTCAAATAAAATTTCTAATTAATTAAGATAGGTCCCAACTGTTCACTTCAACTTATCTTTTTAACAAGTATCTAACTGTCATAGTTTCCTTCTCACCACACCAAAAAATCTATCTGTATCTGCTTCTCTTCTATTCCAGGATCTGGTATTTTTCCGTTCTTCTAAATCGGAAATAAATTTTAGCCCTAAGTCCTAACAAAACAAAACATAGAAATCCCCCTCCCCAATGTTTTTTTTACACTCATACCCTCGAAGCCAGGGTGAACCTCTACTCACTCATGTCAGATAAGCCACGCCTGGCATATACTTAACAGTTCGCGCATGCGCAGTTTAAAAATGGTTCCACGGGATAGAGTTGCGGTAAGACTCTTGTCTCTAGTACGACGTTAACTAAAATTACCATTTCTAATTATTTAAGATAGGTCCCTACTGTTCACTTCAAATTATCTTTTTAACAAGTAGCTAATTGTCATAGTTTTCTTCTCACCACATCAAAAATCAATCTGTATCTGCTTCTCTTCTATTCCAGGTTCTGGTATTTTTCCGTTCTTCTAAATCGAAATAAATTTTAGCCCCAACAAAACAAAAGAACACTGAAATCGCGTTTTAAAATATTATGGAGCACATGGTCCCGTAGGGGGCCTTAATCTCCAGTATTGATATTTAGACTTGGCGTGATGGAACTTGCCTTGTTGATAAGATATGAGGTTAAGAGGTTTAGACCTTGGACAGTTAACAAAAGGTGCAGGGAATAAAGGTTGGTCGTGGAATTTAAGATTGAATAAAGTCTACATGGATAAGTTTGGGGTTTAAATCGACAAGAAAAGGGACACTGAAATCCTCCCTCCCGCAATGTTTTTATACTCATACTCTCGAAGCCAGAGTGAACCCCTATTCACACACGTCAGATAAGCCACGCCTTCTATATACTTAACAGTTCGCGCATGCGCATTTTAAAAATGGTTCCACGAAATAGAGTTGCGGTGAGACTATTCACAGTTCCTTCTTCAGATTCAGTCACAGTTTTGAATCACAACCACAGTTTCGAATCACAGATATTCATCAATAGCAGTCACAGTTAGAACTGTTACTGTGAAATCACTGTTTGTAACATCACTAGATCCTAATTTAAAACTTAAGACGAATTGCCTCTAGATGGCGCATACACCTAGTACTATGCAGCGGTAAGGGAAAAATACTTAAAGAAGGGATATTCGTGTAAATGGGGAAAATCTCGGCATGGATAAATTTAACATTAGGATTCTTCCTGTCACGAATATCTTGGTTCCATAATTCCCTTACCTTGAATTTTTCTGCGTTATGTTCCAGAACGAGGCTATATTCACATACATATTTCCTGATCGTTTTACTTAGGTGTAAGATCCGTCTTAGATTATCTTCATTTGTGTACTTTCTGCTTTGTATCATTGCAAGTAGTTTTACTACATTAAGGATTCCTGCTCTGGCTAATTTCGCGGCATTTGTTTACTTTTCATCACCTTTATTCGAGTAAATTTGCATTCTTTGGTTTATAATTTTGCAACATTTTCTCGTCCTTTCTTTTGTATTTTGCTGTAAACTTGATTTTTATAACCTTGCGTTTTGTATTTCCTGATCTGCCCTATATTTTATTCTTCACAAACCCGGCCAACAAATCTTTAAATTTTTATTTTTATGCAAGATTTAAAATTTTGCTCCTTGTATTTGTTAATTTACTTGTGTTCTTCAAATTTAATTAAAGCAATTCATAATTCGATCTAATTTCGTAAAGCTTCTATGAATTAAAAATAGCTTATAATTAATTTTTCGCTGAGTCAACAAATCTGATAATTAATTGAGTTAATTAATATTGTATTCTTGAACTAAGCTTTGATTTGAAAGTATTACTTGATATAAATTAAGGGAGGATTGTTTGTTTATTAAGGGAGTATGGAGACATTAGTTTGGATTTGTAGGCATTCGCTCTTACTGTTGATATGTAAGCAACATGATTGAAATAAAGCTTCTACTGAATATAATGGGTAGAATTATACTGGAAAGAGAATCATTCATCCCCTCCCCTCTCATCACTTGATTAAAATCATGATTTTAAATCAGCATACCCTGTAATATTTTAATAAATAATTAAATTGCGTAAGATTTTTTATGAGACAAAATTGTAAGAAATGGTACATTTCAATGGAATCAGATATATTCAATTTGTGAACCATATAATGTAATCTCAAAACTACAGATTATATGTAATTATGCATCGAAAAACAAGCACTGCTGATCAAACAATCTCATACCTCATACTAAAACTACACTTCACAAACATAACTAAACACAATAGTAGCGAAACAATTCAAGATCACAGCTGAAACAAATATTTCTTACATCTGTCCAACGCTTGAATTTTACGCCATCTAGCGGCAATTCGTTTAAGTTTTAACATTAGGATTCCACCTGTTCCCATCCTCTTGTGGGAACGTGCAGTGCAAGGGGAATTGCCGAATCTAGACTTGCCTGTCAGCACGGTACCTCTCTCTCGCTCGAGTGGAAAGCCCTTCGTACCGAGTTATTCAAAATCCACAGCGGATTAGTCAAAGGCTAGGGAGAAAGTCAGCACTGTATATTCCTTCCTTCCTTCGAATGGAAGCAGACCCCTCCGTACCGAGTTACTGAAACCCCACAGCGGATTAGCGGATGCTAGGGAAAGCCTCTAATGAATGTCAGCACTGTACCGAAGCATGTACGTATTATGACGAGTGCAGCGCCATCTATTAAAAATGTCGAATTAATTTTTCCTTTCGCCAGACAAATTGTCATCGCTTTACGTATATTCAGATTATTCTGACCAGTGGTTCGTATTTTAAAACATTTTGAAAGTTGATCTTTAACTATAATCACCCCGTATATTCAATTATCAATACCAGGTATTACTTACATTACGATTGCAGCGCTCTCTTAGGGTTTAACCGTTAGAGATTGACAAAACTATTCTTTTACGATAAGTCTTAACTGTTATTTCTAATTGCAGTCCTACGAAAAATGTATTAACATTTTTAACATAAATACCTAACACGAACAGTTTGTGAAAAAATTTAAAAATTGTATTATCTCTTAAAAAAAGGTGACGTTATCTATCAAACAAGGAAAACATTTAGTTTTACTTAAAATTTTCATAACTTTAACTTAAGTTCAAACTAAATTTTGAAAAACTGTTGATGATATTTTTGTTTTTTTGTCTTCGGTGTTGTTTTCTCTTATTTTTTTCCAACAATTGTCAATGACTTAATTTTTCCGATAACAGATGTTGATTTTTATTTTTAATGCTATTTTTCTAACTGCTATCAAAATAACAGTCCATCTCTAGTAATTTCAGTTTTAGTCACCATTTCGTAATTAATTTTAATTAGTAATTTTGTACCAAGTTTGGTTGTATTTGTTTGTTTCAAGTTAGAAATTTCGGAGTTACATTTAACAATTGTCAATAACTATTTTCTCTAACAGTTGCGAACTTCTTACGTGTATAAACTGTTATTTTACCTTTTGTTGGAATAACAGCCCATCTCTATTGCGGTTTGATGTAGCTTTTTGCATTTCACGTGAATTTGCTTTGAGATAATCTGTGGAAACAACACATTTCAAAAAGAATCTGGTATTCACGCGAGTTATGTTTTTGATCTTGCATTACGTGCTCCAATTTTAATGCGGGATCTCATGTTAAAAAGTTTTTTTTGACATTGCTTCAGCCGTAGACATTCTTTCATAAAATGATTATTCATTCTTGCAGAAGAGGTTAAGCTGGATGAAATGAACTACTCATTAATTCTAATTTAACGTAATTTGGATGTGAATTAAGGACTTAACCTAATTGACTCTCTTTCTGCACGTCTCGCAGCGATCCGCTCTGCCAAAGGTGGTTATTCTGGCTTTTGACAGGTGGTCACATTAATGTGACTGGACTGTGTATATATATATATATATATATATAATTATTTTAAAAATTGAAATCAAACTTGGCAAAAAACTGTCCTTGGGAGTATTTCTTTGAATGTCACCAGGCGAGCAATTACAATTTAATATTTACTTGCTAAAATAAAAACAATTATTCGATTATCTAATTCGTCTCTTAAAATTTAATGCTTCAGAAAAATGTCCTTAATTGCTCTGCAAAAGGCATGCAGCGAAAAGCGCTTTCCCTTCTCCTTTAAAAAAATTTTAACAGAAAATAAAAAGAATGCAAGAGATTTTGCTAAAAAAAAAAGACTGTGTCCGACTATTTTGGTTGGGCTGTCATCAACTTTTTATTCACGGGCGCTATCCCACTACTGCACCGTGCGGGAGCTTTTGCCTGCTCCGTTTCCGACCTGGGCCGGTTCGCTCCGCCTTAGACGACCTGGAGTGTCCGGGCTCCCCCAGACGTACCATATCGACACCGTGCTTAGCGCGGACGCCTGATCAACATAGAGAAGACGAGGACAGAACTCCCAACCTCAAGCCGTCCAACGGCCTAGACCTCCAAAGCAGCTGGATTACAAGACCACGCCACTGGTCCCAGTCGATTTGTGCTGTTTAGTTAGCAATATAAATATGTAATATCGATTTTTGTTGTCTCATAAGACGAGGAGTTATGATGAAATTTGAACGGAGATTAAAATGAAGATTGGCACGCGATTCAAATACAAAACAAACATTCGGATAACATACAAATTAATCAAATTTTTATTTTTTAAGTATATTGGTGTATTGCGAGAGGGAAAAGACCTGCCGCCATCTAGTGCTCAAATTATTAACAAAATCATTTTTCATTTTCAAATACCTAGTTTAGTAGGTTACCTTTTACTGCTATTTTGTTTTATTACTTTCTGTTAAGTGTCATGAAAGAGAGAAAAAAATGCGTCGTTATGAAACAGATGATGTTAAAGTATGTGCGTGTTCTCAAGTTATTCTTTACAAACCAAAGCAGCTGTATTACAAGACCACGCCACTGTCCCAGTCGATTTGTATTGTTTAGTTAGCAATATAAATAGACAATGTCGATTTTTGTTGTGTCATAAGACGAGGAGTTTTGATGAAAATTGAACGGTGATTAAAATGAAGACTGGCTCGCGATTCAAATAGAAACAAACATTCGGATTAACAAACAAATTAATCTAATTTTTATTTTTAAATATATTGGTCTATTGCGAGGGAGAAAAGACCTGCCGCCATCTAGTGCTCAAATTATTAACAAAATCATTTATCTATTTTCAAATACCTCGTTTAGTAGATTACCTTTTCTTGCTATTTTGTTTTATTACTTTCTGTTAAGTGTCATGAAAGAGAGAAAAAAATGCGTCGTTCTGAAACAGTTGTTAAAGTATGTACGTGTTCTCAAGTTATTCTTTACAAACCAAAAGTTTTGTTTTGACAGCGTTTTCGAAATTTACCAATAAGCCTAATTTCTAGTATTGAAAAATATAAATCGATTTTCTTCTGTTTCTTTTTGCTGTTTTTGTTCTGAATTTTGAGATGTATTTGGAAAAGACAATGATAATTTTTTTTTAAATATGATTGTTTTCAAGTATTTTATGTTTACTCTATCTTTGTAAGCCATTGAGCAAATGCAGATTCGAAAATAAACAGACCTGCCACCATCTCGTAAAAAAATATAAATGAAAATCATATGCAAGAAAAACGTAGTTTTGATATAGACACAAAGGAAGTCTTTGAAAGTTGGAAAATACAGAAAAAATTTTTTAAGTAAAATTAAAAAATAGGAAACCAGATTACATATCCTTCAAACGATTAATAAGAAATAATTTTAAGCATACTTTTGAAGCAAAGTCATGTTTTCTTTGAGACCGAGACGATTGATGTTGATATCGTTCTTCGTCAGAAGTAAAATTCAGGTCTTAAAAATGTAAAAAAGAAATAGATTATTAACAGTGAATTACTCTTCAATTACTATTACTAATATAAATTAACAAACCATATTCGTAATTCCCGATTACAATAATTTGTACTTCAGTTACTTTAAATATAATTTCTGTTTAACGATACGTAAAATTTGCTGAAATGAATTCCCTTACTTTAAAATTCGGACACTAAGAAAAATTTTGACTAGGGAGTTAAATTATTGGCTCTATACTAAATTGGAAATGGGGAAATTCATCATAGTAAGTATTTGACGTGCAATCGGAATAGCTGATTTATTCTGATAAAAGCTCATTCCTATATCAAATTATTAAAATTAATTTTTTTTCTAGAACAATATTTTATTTATTTTTATAAATTTGATATTTTTAACAGTGGAAACTGGTTTTAAGGGCTCAGTTTTTATTTAAAAACACAAAATTTACAACTTTTGAAATTATATTGAACTTATCACAGTGAAAGGAATTTTCTATGTGCCAAAACATTTTATTTCCGTAGTTGCGCAGCATTGTGGTAGTGGCACAATTTATCCTGTGTTCAAACAAGCAACACATCACGAACAAAAGAAGTGTTAAATATAAATTGCTGTGACATAAAAACTTATTTTAACTAATTTAATTACTTATTTCAACTACGTTTGTATCGTTTGTGCAAAAAAATATTATAATATAGCTTCCTTCTATAATAACTAGGGCAACTTTTTGCAACAAATGCAACTTTTTTCCACACGTTCTACGCTGCATGTAAAGTCCTAAAACCAAAATTCCTCCTACATGGGGTGTATTGTAAGTGAGTTATAACCACAACATAAACAACCTGCAACTTTTAAAAATTTAGCTTAAAATTAATTAATATGAAATTACTATTCCATATTTTTGCCCTCTGATCCAACCCTTCGATTACGTGTGTCTGATCTTGCGAACGCCGAAGTATTGCGGATCAAACAAGAAGTTCACGGAAAGAAGCTGTTCGTCCTAACAGTCGAAAGTACTTTTAACACATTGGTTGGCAGTCTTAATAATGCAGAGGAAACTTGCGTAATTGACTGCATTGTTGGCGAGGTCAGTGTCGATCATCATTGTGTTGTTCGCTTTGTAAATGACGTTTTAAAACCTCTGAATGTTGATCGAAAGGATTTTGCGCTTCTGCTATCTAATACAGCCCATTATAGTATGACTGCGGCTGGCGCAGTTTTTCAATGTTAAAGAAATTACTGACCAAGGATCGGTCATTTAACGTTCTTCTGTATTTAAGAAAGTATTATAATACTGTTTTACACCGACTAAAATTGTCAATAGATTTTTAATTTTTTCATTTTTCACGAATAATTTATTTTAGAATTTAGTGTATCAAAAATAAATGCAACTTTATTTCTATAAATGCAACTTTAGGGAATGATAAATGCAACTTTTCCCATTTTAACTGCAACAAAAAAGTTGCAATAATAATAACCCACAGTAATCGGTAATTGGTAATTTTAGTTAACGTCGTACTAGAGCAACACAACGGGCTATTGACGACGGTCCGGGATCAGACCCTTAAGGGAAAGATCCGAGGACAACACCTCGTAATTTTGAACCACGGTCAGGTGACCCCACGATAATCGGATATTCAAACACTAATTGTGGTTGACCGTCCTTTTCGGTGAAAACAAGTGCAAATAAATATCTACAAAAGCAAACTTTTTAAGGAAAATAAAAATACATGGGAAATTAAACTTATTGCATTTCTTTTTTCTTATTAAATTAATTTCCTAAGTAACTTCCTTACCACTAAAACAAATGCCAGACAACTTTGCCAGAGAAGCAATCGAGTACGAAAAAAATGTACTCTTTAAAAATAAACGTTCAACCGACGAAAACGTCTATCACTGACGCTAAACTCGATTAGAAGACTCCCTATTATGTCCGGGCCGCAGTAACCCATTTGGGTTGGTCTTTTGAAACTAGGTCAAGCCAAATACTCGAGTACACGGAGGTTGGTGAACGTTAAATCTGTAGTGGCCTCAAATATCCTCCCGTTTGCGTGGTGGTGTGCCAGCTGAGGCGTTGACCTCGTTATCTGAACGGGGTTCAAATTTACGAGGCATATTATCCTTTAATCTCTCCCTTAGAGATTGATAACGGAGCTCTCACCCCATTCTTTACACTTCCACATCACGCCAATGTGAGGACATTTGAGGCGACGACAGATTTAACGTGCACCAGCCCCCGTGTACACTACACTCTTTGGCTGAACTTAGTTTCGATTTCGCAATCCTCAGGTTGCTAATCCGTTGCTCTTCCGACTGGGCCACCGTGTAATTGGTCATGGATGAATTTAGATTCTACATCAGCCACTTGTCTTAGTTCTATTTGTGATAAACAAAAATAACTATAACATTTATTTAGCTTTGTTAACGGAAGTTTTAACGTACAGTAAACTCCCGATGATCCGTTTTGCGGCTTTTCCGAAGTCAATTTGTGACAGAATATTGTTGAAAAAACTTCAATCTCAAATAAAAAAATAGGTGTTTTAACACAAAAACCAAAAACAATTAATTGATTTTTTTCTGAATAAGTAAATAAACAAACTTTAAGTACAGAAATTTACCGCTTATTAATTCACTAGCCACCATTGCTTCCTATGGCAGTGATCCCTCTGTATGCGTAGCTATTTACTCTGTGGTTTACAGCACTCTAGACGGCATTACCGTCTTTATCACTATTTTTCTGTCTTTTTTCGAATTGCTCTATTTCAGCTCAGGAAGTCGAAATTCGACACTTAATACATCTTTCGTTTTTCAAAATTCTGCATTTTTTCATTGGAATTTCGTTTCTGTTTGTATATGTCTTAGTCTTTTGCATATTGCAATATATTATTCAGGAATTAAATGTATATACTTGCATCCGAAGTAAATTGTAGAAGCTATGAAAAAGTTAAAACGATGTTTAAAAGTATTTTCATGCAAAATGATTGCATTTTTCTATGCAAGAAAAGTGATTATTCTAATTCACTTTTCAATCAACATTTAATCATTTAAACCCGAGCAACGCCTGGTTATTTTCCTCGTAAATGATAAGGTAATAGAGCAAAGAAGGGCATTTTTGCAACTGTAAAACTCAAAGTTAATAATAGTGTGCAACAGAATTGCATTTGATTATTGAGTCAATTCCAACAGTTTTATATTGAAATTAAAATATTGTTTTAAATTTTACTTCAAACAGCAAATTGCTAGATCTCCATAGTAAGACTAATGGTGAAGGCTATTTTGCAATTAGACTTTAGGATTAGTTTTAAGGAGACTCAGAGTATTATGAGCTTTGACATAAGCTATGAAGGAAAAATAATGTTTAATTATATTATTTCCTTATCACTGAATCGGAAAGAGGAACTGAGAGAGTCAAATCCTTTTGTTTCCGTGAACTGATTGATGAAGTTCAAAATCATTTAAATAAAACAAGTAATTTTTATAATTTTTAAAGGTGCAAAATAAAAATATTAATTGATTAATTCATGGGCATATGCTTTATCGAAATAAATCTTGTGATTCAACTCAAAGTGCTCTGGTCCTCATTTCAACAGGCTCTGGGTTCGAATCCTAGTCATGTCATGGATGTTCGTTCTTATTCGGAATCCACTTTATATACCTTACGTCCTCGATCTAGTAAAAAATGTTCGAATAGCGACAAACCAACTATCACAGAGGCGAACCAGTTAGCTTAATACAACTTTAAGATTGTTATGAATATCTTAAGAAGGGATTGTTTGAACTGGCAACAATAACGTATAAATTCGATGTTGTAAGGTATGTAAACATGATAGTTGCTGACAATTGTGATGCCGGTACCCTTGTTTCATCCCTTCCACATAAAGGTTTAGACTTGCGCCTGTTTTTGGCTTGGGTCATTATTTTCAAAGGTTGTCAATTCTCTACAGATTGGCTAAAATGATCGGCCCAGGAAATGTGACCAATAAAAAAAGCCTTAGGTTGGACTTTTAAAAATACAAATTAAAATTTTCTCCGACACGGACACTTGAAAGCAGGACTATGATCGCTCCCTGAAGAATGAAGTAAAATTTGGAAGAAAAAAAAAACTAACGAGAAGTGCGAATAAAAATACGACCAGCACTTGCAGTTTCTCACAAAGAAGAATGCAACGAAACGAGTTTTACAAACCCTCAGAAGGTTCCTCAGTCCTCACCCAATGATTGGGGGAAATCATCCCCATTCCATAAATTGATTCGAAGAAGCCAAGGTTCCTACTATAGTTCCTACAAGTCTACCTACAAGAGGATATGAAAAGGAGGAATACTAATGTTAAAACTTAGACGAATGGCCGCTAGATGGCGTATGCGTTTAATACTTTTTTTTAGTTCTGCAGCGCTAAGGAAAAATACTTTATGGATAAATTTAACATTAGGATTCTTCCTGTCCCAAGGAATATTCGTGCAAATGGGGAAAATCTCGACATGGATAAATTTAACATTAGGATTCTTCCTGTCGCGAATCTTGGTTTCATAATTCCTATCTTGAATTTTTCTGCGTTACGTTCCATTACTAGGCTGTAGTCTATATTCTTACATATTTACTGATTGTTTTACTTTGATCCATGATCCGTTTTAGATTATCCTCATCTGTTTTCTGCCTTGTTTCATTACAAGTAGCTTTGCTACATTAAAGATTCCTGCTCTGGCTAATCTCGCGGCATTAGTTTATTTTTCCTTCACCTTCATTCGAGGATTTTGTATTCTTTGGTTTATAATTATGCAACGTTTTACACGTCCTTTTGTATTTTGCTACAAACTTGATTTTTATAACATTACGTTCTGACATATAATTTATTGTTCGCCAATCCCCATAACCAATGTTTAAATTTAATTTTTATCTTCATGCAAGATTTAAAATTTCGCTCATTGTATTTGATATTTTAGTTGTGTTCTTCAAAATTCAATTGAAGTAATTCATAATTCGATCTAATTTCGTAAAACTTGTATAAATAAAAAATATTTTGAGTTAATTTTTCGCTGAGTTAACGATCTGATAATTAATTGAGTTAATTAATATTATATTTTTGAAATAATCTTTTGATTTTTTAAAAGTGTTGCTTGATATAAATTAAGGGAGTATTGTTTGTTTATTAAGGGAGTATGGAGTCATTAGTTTGGATTTGTAGGCATTTTGCTCTTTTTGTTATGTAAGCAGCATGATTGAAATAAAGCTCCTATAAGTTGAGCATGATAAAGCATTCTCGACCATACCCATCATCAGAAAGTTTCATGGCAGATTTATAATTCAGATGTAAAATGTGTTTGTTCCCCAATTACATTTCATTTCAATCAAAATTATTAATGGCTTGGAAAAGTGACTGAAAAAGACATATTTTTCAAGTTTATAAAGAGCAGAGGAACAACCAAAGTAAATGGGATCTGAACCACTAATTTTAGTGTTATCATAGTGGTTGATTTTCTTGAGTAAGGTAATTCAGAAGATAAATAGGTTCTAACAAATTAGTCCTACGAGCCTGTGATGAAATTCACAAATTGATAGTGTTTGTATGTGAAGATCAATGTTCGTCATGACTTGGGTAGACTGAAAATTGGGAAGTAGGAATTGCTTTTAGCAAGCAAATGGATACTCATCCCAATTCTTGATATTAGTGCTCGTTTAGAACCCATTAATCTCTTGTAATTTTTTCTTTAAAGTACCAAAACTGCATTGGTTTCCAACTGTCTCAACTACATTCACAAAAACAAAATAGTTATTTATCGTATGCTTGCCAAGAGATGAGGAAATTTGAGATTTTATTAAATGTACAAAAAGTAGTATTTTTTGGAGTTATATCAAGTGCCAGTTCTGTATGCCAAAAAATGCATAATGATTAAATATATCATTTTCACTGCTGAGGTAAGATATCTCGCTGATGTAATTTTTCTTATTATGAAAAGAAGAAAAGTAATATTTGTTTTATGACAATATTAATCGTTTATAAGTGTGCAATAATTTATTCACAAGACTAACACCATGCTACTGATTAGTCTAGGACCTCCAAGATTTTGATTAAATGTGGTATATCTAATGGTATTTTTAATTAACGTCCCACTAGAGCTACAACATTCTATTGGTGATGGTATTTTTTAATTAACGTTGTACTGGAGCAACACAATGGGCTATTTGTGACTATCCATGATCAACCCCAAAGGGAAAGATTAAGACACCACATAATTTTGAATCACGTTTAAATAATGAGGCAACACCTGAGCTGGCACTCCTCACCAATGTGAGGACAACAGATTTAACATGCACCAGCCCCCTTTATACACAATGGTCTTGGGCTGGATTCGAACTCCCAACCCTGTGGTTGCAAGTCCGTTGCTCTTCCAACCGGGCTACTGTGGCACCTGTTATATCAATGACCTTACTAGTTATGAATGGAAAAAGAATGAGGAAAGCTTTTCACACTCGGTTTGACTTATTAAGCTTTGATTTTAATAAAAATTACTCCATCTTAAAATTGTAAGTTATTTTCTAAGAAAACAGATGGGATACATATCTGGGCAATGTTTCACTTACAAGTACTTTAAATAGATTTTAATTAATTTGGAAGAATGATGCAGGTTTAATTTATTTTACAAGAGGGCTACTCAAATTTATTTTGTCATGTTCTGATCAAGACCGATATTATGACTGAGTTACATGTATGGGGACAGCACAAACACAGTTTATGTAAATTTCACAGAAGTCGACTTTAAACAAGTCTAGCTGACTCATAGTTTAGAAAATTATGATAGCATAATACAAATTTAATAAATATTACCCGAGAGTGTAATATTTATTTAGTATAGTGAAAAAAATAACTAAATTTTCAACTAAAGCTTTTCCTCTTCATTATTTTAATCAAGAATATACATTTGAATAAGATTAAAAGTTATTTTTTCTTAAATAGGGCTGAAGAGAAACTATATTAGCTTTGAATGCAAATCTGACCCAAGCCAATATTGCTAAAGTTGCAAGAATCAGATTGTATAGCTACAGAAAATTTTTTGACTTAAAATATTTACCAAACTAAAAATTGGTTTACAATTTCTTCACTTGTTATGCAGGATAGTTTACATAGGACATCCATTTTGTTTTGGAATAACTTTTAAATAAAACATTTCTAATTTCATTGCGTACTCAATGACATTCATGGAATATGATATCAGTCAAATGACTGCCAGCACTGCAAATTTAGTCTTTCGACCACATAATTTCTTCAGACCATTTTCCTCTAAAGCTTTTACTGGATTTGACTGTCATTTATTTAGAAAGCTGATTTATGATGGTGAGTGTGAAGCTTCAGCACAGCAAAATATTTAATCAAAATGCATTATCTATGGTGGAGACTTCAAAAAAATTGTAAAATTACTTTGGGTTGCATCATGTGTCTTCAAAACAAATACGTGTAAAAAATATTTTTGAAACACTGTACTCTGCAAGATAAGAAAAAGTCTGACTGACTTCTTCAGAAAGTTCCCAAGAAAACATAGATAGTGTTATTGAAAATCTAGGGACCTCTGTTGACATTATGCACAAGTAGGCTTTTTCCAAACACAGTATGGGAAAAATTTGGGTTTTCATCCAAGCTCTAAATGATTTCTTTATACATGCAGTCACTTGGTCTATGTTATATTCCATAAATAAGTATAATTAGTTCAGTTCTAAAGTTCAATTTAAATTACATTCCAAAACAGTTCAATCTAGAAAAATTACAAAGTTACCAATTCTCAATGCTAACAATACTTGAGTGTACCATAGACAGCATTGGTAATCTTGAAAATTTTTGAAAATCAGAACTAAATATGTAAATATAAATCTTTTAATGCAAATTGTAAGCAACATTTAATATTTTCAGAATGATTTGACATTGCAATTTTTTTTGTACCCACACAAAGTAAAACAAAAATTTGTGTTACAGTGAATATGTACCTCAATTCATTATACAAGGTATTTTTTAATTAATGTCATACTGGAATAACAACAGGCTATAATCATACAAGAAAGCAAATGGTACATAAAAACTTTTATTTTGAATTCAATATACAATGAATTTTAAATATCAAGTAATTCTGTCATGCAGTACTATAAATTACAAAAACATATATCCCAATGGCTAAGTAAAAATGTGATGGATGAGGAACCTGAAAATATAAAGAGTGCACATCAGTACAATACAAAGGAGATCACAAACTCGCCTTTTCGTGTCAATTTAATGTACACCTAATTCTGTTTGGACGAGGACAAACACAAGTCTCATCTTGTGCAGATGTTTCACCAGTTTTACAAATAAATTCAGTTATTATTAATCGTTGTGTTCATGTTTTGGTTAGAACGTTATACAGAGTGTTTCAAAACTCGTGGGCAAAAATGTAAGGGGTGATAGAAAACAACTACGTAAAGCGTAAGTTTTCTTACACATCGTCATTTCTACTGTGGATTTCAGAAGGCATGGCGACGTACAGTAATCAGGAAAATACGGGCATGCATGTTATGTATGGTCTTTGCTCTGGAAGCCGAAAGACTACAGGCAGCGTTTCCCCAGAAAACATGTGCTAGAACGAAAATTGTTCGAGCCATTGTATTGGTGCCTGTGCGAAATGGGATCCGTAGTCACCGGCATGCATGATACAGGGCGTGGCAGGAGTGTGAGGATGCCATGCCCACAAGTAGTAGATAGAACCACGGTAGAAATGACGTTGTGTAAAAAAACTTGCACTTTATGCTTTCCAGTCCAGCACCGTCTAGCTGTTCACCGCTTGCTCTCTGCCCAAGCATTGTAAGGCGAAAATTGCTTGTTTAGATGTTTTCTATCACCTTTTATATATTTGCCATGAGTTTCGAAAAACCCTGAATAATTCTCTGTAAGAGGCTGCCAACAACTTCAGTTCCAATGAAATCTCACAGCGCGTTCCTCATTAGTGTCATGTTTGACAAAATGATTACCCAATTTTATGGTCAGTTCCAGACGTTCTTTTATTAAATCTGCATTTAGAACAGGATTTTATTTTGTTCATTATCATTACATTCTGTGGGATTACCCTTTGCTTAGGGCTTTGCTGACTGATACATCAATATCTTTAAATGATAGATCATCACATACTTCTCTACCAATTGTGTGTCATTGCAATGATGTTGAGAAATTCAGTCGTATTAGAAATCAAATACAATAAAAACATTGATGATACATAGATGTACACATTGGTAAATGAAAGCACACGTTCCAAAACGCATACTCTAGCTGTTATGCAATCTCTTTGTGAGTGCATTATAACTGATACTACTATGCCAAAAATAGAAAAAAAAATCTCTTAAATTTGGACAAATAAATTCTTGGAAACTGCTCGTGTTAAATCAAAATGACTCGCATAATAAGAGAATATTTATTTTGAATTCGAGTAAAACAGGTTGTGCAAAAACAGAATTAGGTGTGCATACACAAACAGGAAAAGTTTGACACAAAAAATAAATACACTCAGGGTAGAGTCACATGAATTGAATCTATGTCATCTACAGCTTGCAAGACGCTAACACAGTGAGAAACCCACTGAACCACAGCAGCCTCTTTCCAGTGGCGGATTTATACTTCTGCCGCCTAGTGGCTACCGTCAACTTGCCAACCCACTCCTTGCCCTCGGCAATGAAATTCCCTCTACACCTCGCCTCCCTTTTACGCTTTCTTCACATAGGTGTATCAATAGCACAAAATCATTAGTACCACCCTAATTTTGTTCAACAGTGGTTTGGTTTTACCAAAACCAGATCGACGTATAACATTGTTTATTTTAACATATATGAGAATTTGGAATAAAATTTGAAATAAACAATCAGCAAAACAACTCTTACCAATATTTCAATAACAAATATTGAGAAAATACTGTATAGTTGACTATAAGGAACTGTTGTTAAAATAAAAACTTAGTTCTCAAATGAGCCTATACTCAGTTATGGGGGGAGTTAGGTACTCCCCTCCCCTCCTGTAGGCTTTGAGTTATTTCTAGTAATTTTATACAATGATATTCAAAATTCAAACATGTTATTTTTATTTTTAAATGCTTAACATTTTTAATGCTGTTGTGCATTTGGTATTTTACCAAAACTTTTTGCTGCCCTGGGCTACAATCCACCTCTAAATCTGTCACTGCCCTCCCTTAAATTAAATTGCATTTGCTGGTACATACTGAAAAAAATGGGTAGAATTATACTGGAAAGTATCATTCATAAATTTTATAAAAAATTTGGTATGTCTCCTAAGTAATTTGTTTTCGAAGATAAAGATATTTATACTAAACGTGGCATTTCTTTTAACACAAGAAAGACATATAGAGCCTTCATGCAGCGTGCCAGCCTAAAACTCCCCGACCAGTGAATTGAATTTGCAATTTTATGACTGAATTATTCGGTTTATACCAATTATTCTGGTCTGACTGCAATGGAATCAGGAGGATAGAGCAGCTTAACAAGAAAGACAGAAATGGAACCTAACAATAAGATTCATGGTAGTTTCACCTTGTTTTACCGCTTTACATTTTGTTTACAAACATTATGTTTCCCTCCCTAGTTTGATCACTTGATTAAAATCCTGATTTTAAATCAGCATATCCTGTAACATTTTAATAAAACATCAAAATGAGTAAGATTTTATGAAACAAAATTGTAAGAAATGGTCTATTTCAATAGAATCAGATGTTTTCAATTTGTGGACGTTTATAAAATGTAATCTCAAAAACTAGATTATGTGTAATTATGCATCAAAAAACAAACTGCTGATTAAACAATCTCACTACCTCCAAACAAAAAACTAAGATTACACTTCAGAAACATAATAGCGTAACAATTCAAGATCAAAACTAAAACAAATTTTTCTTACATCTGTCCAACCAACGGTCTAACGCGTAAAATTTTTTCCACTATGTTATGCAGTTTCACATCAGCGATATCAAGACACATTTTCAAAATTGAAGGAGATGGCACTTACTTTTCTGTTTCATCCAATCTTTTAAAAGAATACGCCTTAAGACAAATTAAGTTTCCCTAATTTTTCCACTTACATTAGGATTCAATTCAATTCACGTCTCAAGTGTTTCTTTTTCGGTCCATGACCATGATGGAAACGAAGCGAGAGGAAAACGCCACACGATCGCATTGCCATCTATTGGAAAAAATGAGCATTAGAGAAGGCGTGAATTATTATTAATTATAATTCAGTCTGAATTTTGTTAATTAAATTTGGAAATAATTGGGTATATAAACCCATTAGTATGATTGAAAAGACTTATAAATTTGCTTAAATTTGAAAAATTTTCTAAGTACTTCCGTGTTTCAGCGTGATAGATTTAGTCACCAGTATAATTTAAAATATATTTTGTGTATACAATTATCACATAGCTATGATAAGCATACTTACCTGGCACTGGGGAAGCCTTGATCACCAAGGAGGCTCCCCCGAGCAGAGACCCTTCATTGCACTTCGAAGGGTTGACGTTCGCCACATCCACAAAATGTGTTTGCTTGGGGTGCACAATTTTTGGTAGCTGGGACTGCGTTCGCGCAGACCCTTACATTCAAAGATTAGAAATACACTGAGTGTTTAAAGCATTATAACGTTGCTATGAGTCGACTTTTGTAAATTTGACCCATAGTCTTGAAGTATCGATTCGCGTATGTGAATTTCTCGTAGCGTCGCTTGTTCAGAAAAGTTGAAAACTGTTTTGAGTTGTGATTTGTTAGTGTCGGTTGAGCATTTTCTAGGGATGTAACAAATAGTGATTTCACAGTAACAGTGACTGCTTTATTGAAGAATATCTGATTCCAAACTAAGATTGTAATTCTAAACAGTGACTGAATCTGATTGGTTGATTGTAAAGTATCTTAGCCATAGGTACGATAATTTTAAATAAAGTTGTGTACTAGAGCATTACAACGGCCATACTCCTAGCAACGGAATGCTTCTATCAATGCTTTATAATTAGTACTTCAATCCGTAAGACTATTCTTACTCCGCGACGCTGAGGTAGTAGCGTCGCGGATTTCAACGTTAGAGGACTCGGTCCGAACCCTGGGATTTCTTTCATCCAGAACAACTGAAATATCTTTTTGAATGTAAACTAGCAATACCACTCAGTAAACCTACAATTTAAACTGAATTAAATACTTTTATTCCACCGGTGGATTTCATATTAAGCCTGCAATTTCTTATTTTTAAAGATACATTTTCTCTAAAACTAATGCAGACAGCATTTCTTTCTCTTCCTGACAGTGATGGATCCGCATTTTGAGCAACTCGGCGCATGTAACTTGGAAGCTCATTGCTTTTTATTGAATGTAAATTTTTTGCTTACCTAATTTTTATCTTGGTAGCGGTAGCAGTATCGATATCAACCATCAGCTAAGCGATATCAGCTCAATCACTGCTACCGAATCACCGATACTCTCAATCACTGTTCCAACAATCACTGCAACCAAATCGCTGTTATTTAGACATTCCAGTAACAGGTTAGAACTGTTATTCAAAAGTAACCGTGATTGAGTAGCAGTTCTGTGATTCGCTTAACATCCCTAGCACTGTCCTCTCAATTTTAAGAACTCATTCATACGTAATAGTATTGCATTAATTCAATGTTTGAAAAGATTATTTTTCTAATCGAAACGTTGGTAGGGAAAACGATACATTTGTGTTGACCTCTTTATTGTAAGTAAAATGGTTTTTGCCTCATATATTGTGTAGAAATGAAAATAAATTCTATGCACATACCACACATGACCAGTTTGTTCAAAATGTCATTTTTAATTTCTGGTTTTTGTCCAGGGGAACCAACATGAAATCTTTTCTCTTGATTCAATTTCGAATATATTCATTTGAACTGAATAACACAATACATAATAACATTTTTTTTGCGAAACAAGTATTCAAGAAAGGTTGAAATTTTCAATATCTACCAGCACACAGAATAAACAGTTTTACGTATAGTACTTGTAATGTTGTCCAGTAGCATACTTACTTGGCGTCTGGGATGCCCTGATCAACGAGGGGGCTCCCTCGGTCTTAGGCCGTCCATTGCACATAGGGCGGCTGACGACTGCCACTTCCGCAAACTGCGGTTGGTTGGGGCGTGAAATTTTTGGTAGTCGGGACTGCGTTCGCGCTGCTCCTGGTAATTGAAGATAAGATTACGTTCACTAATACCATTCTATTAGGAAACACTTTTTCACAGTATGTTAGGGTAAGGGTATGTAAACGAATTAAATATCTGATTGAGACACTATCACTACTTGAATTCAAATGAGCAAGATGGCAGATCCTGGACTAATGTTAAAAATGTTTTAGTTGTGATATCAGATAGGGGGGGGGGGAATTCTTTTGTTAAAGACATTCGTGCAAATGGGGAAAATCTCGGTATGGATAAATTTAACATAAGTATTCTTCCTTTGTCACAAATCTTGGTTCCATTATTTTCTTGAATTTTACGTTCCATTACTAGGCAATATTCATACTTATTTCTTATCATTTTACTTACACGGTGTCCTTAGAAGGACTGAATGTTATAAAAATTGAATAACAAGCAAACTGTTAGAGTTATTAAAGTCATTTTTGCAGAAGGATTAATGTGTGAGGTCAGGAATTTTTTTTAGTACGCTTCCTTGTGTTAGTACCAATGTCGGCGCCAGACGGCGCTTCGGTTTCTGAAGCTGTCAATCCTTGGAATACTTTAAGAAATCACATCACAATGTTCACGAAATATCCACCATCCACCGCAATCATATGTCGTAAGCGAAGTATAAAATTAACAAACACGTTCTGCAATGTCGCTACTTGAATGGTTTCACATTCATGGCTGATGGTTTGTTCCAATTCTGCAAGCGTGATGGGATTCCGTCTGTACACTGCATCCTTCAAGTAGCAACAAAGGAGGAAATCGCATAGATTGAGATCCGGCGAATACAGTGGCCAATTCATTCCCTTGCCTGTTGCGTGGGGGTAATCCAATGCAATGACACAGTCGTCAAAACATTCCTCCAGGAAAGTGAAAACTTCTTTAGTCCGATGAGGCCTTACACAATCTTGCCTGAACCAGGCTGTTTCGGGTGAATCGTCCAAGGCATTAAGGATGGCCACAAATCCTTGCAATATTTTAATGTATCGACTTGAGTTCACTGTAAAAAAATGGGCTTCAGTTCACTGTAAAAAGTAATGAGTTCACTGTAAAAAAACGATGCCCGCAAACTCGAGTTTGCGGGCATCGTTGTGTACCGGTTCGTGTAAATTTCTCGTACAACTGTTTTATGGCATTCGGATGCGGACCTTTCTAGACCTTAAATCTGTATTGGAAGCTCCTTTTTTTTTTCTCACATATTGCTCCTAAAATAAAATTTTTACACGTTTTAAAACAGAAAACGATCTTTCTACTGACGTATTAGGTAAGGGAATTGTTAAAAAAAAATTTTTAATACTATTTCATCATTCTGAAATGTGCAAGACATTTCTTTGGTGGTTCGATACATGTCTGGTTGTGGTTTTTATGCTGTCCTCATTTTCTTTAGAAATATTAAAAAATGGTCAAATTCATCTTCAAAAGTACAAACATCAATGTCAATTTTGAAATATCCTTCAACTTTTTTACTGAACACTTTTTTTCTTCTATTGATAAATCTCGATAAAAAAAATGTTGGAAAAGGCTCCACTACAACTTTATACGTCAGAGTTCTTTGAGATAATTCTGCCTTGGTGTAAACACATATGACATAAAATGAATTGACTCTGGAATTTTCGCTTATTGTAATTTCATGTCCGACTTGTTTGTTTTCATCAAAAAACATTTTTTTTGTCTGCGAGTTTGTCCATCTTCTACGTTAAAAGGTAGCCCTGATAAATCAGTTACATCAGTTTGAAATTATTTATAAAATTTTCTAATGACTTCAGTATAGATAGGCTTCAGAATAGATTATTTCTCAATAGTTCGCATTCTACGCTGATTGCAGTGATTTGCTAGTAGCATTTATTCTTTGTAAAATAGTATTCCAAATAACTGTCATTAGGACGATTTCATATTTGTCCATTTTCTTCAGAAGTGAAGTCGCCTCCACTATAGTAACTTTTTTTTCTTTTTCAAATTACATATTTCAGTTAAAGCCTATTTTATATGGGTGAAACCAAGTTTCATAGTTAATACAGCATCTGCTCTTGCTGAGCATCTTGTATTAGAAACTCCTTTTAATGAGGCGGAATGTTTACACATTTCTAGATTTCTGGTTAAAATTTTCCAGCGATGGGTTGACGCTGAAAAAAAAATGTGAATAAACTCTTCACAAACAAAATACTGAATTGCAGCGTCACAATTTTCTGCAGAGAAATTTCCAATTAAGTTTAAGGAAAGATTAGCATACGGAATAAAAACTGGCTATGTTCTTTAATATGTTCTTGCAAATCTGAGTACTTTGATGACATATTAGAAGAATTACCAACTGATTGCCCTGGACAGTTTTCAAAATCCACTCCTAATTTCATTAAAGTTTTCAAAACTTCTTGTTCCAAATATGATCTATGGGAGTGAATTCCACAAAGCTGTCCTTTATATTACCACAGGATGAAACATTGTATCACAAAAGTTAGTAGATCGACATGCGAAATATCGGGAGTATAGTCAATAATTATACTTCAATTTTTCCAATTATATTTCTTCAATTATTTCAGCTCTTACTTGATTACAAATAAGAACAACAAATTCGTCACAAATATTATGAGATAAATAGTTTATATTTCCTCGTCCTTTTTTAGCATATTTTTGTAGGTGTAACTTCCAACCTATCAGCAGTTCAAGTGGGTTAAATATTTTCCTTTCCTTTTGAATTCTTGACTCCTAAATCCTAATCCTAAGCGACTCAAAAATTTTATTGTTGATATAATTCTTTTCAATACACCTCTCCAGTAACATACTTCTTTTCCTTTTCCTGTAATAGTTGAGTAGCAATTGTAATGAATTTTGTTCATCTTTTATACATAGTACACATGGTTGACATGTTCTTTTGAAACTTCGTGGTCCGATAAAAGAACAGTAATTGATCTCCAATTTGGCAAACCAATTATTAATTTAGACTTTTATGTTGAGTAAAGTTTGCGAGGGTAGCTGTAGACACTTTTTCTTGTTTCTGAAAATATCAACCAATTTCTCTTTTCCATAAGTGTTTGTCTGTCTGTTTGTTTATTTTCTGCACGCTATGGCACGGGATTTGACACACAGATAGTCCGAATTTTTTGCAATTTTTTGGTCGCGGCGAATTCTAAAATTCAATCTAGAACATTTTTAAATGAATTAAATTAAATTTAATTATTACTGTTTTCTTAAAATGCAACATCATAAAAGATCACAGATTCTAAATGTATTTTTTTCGTTTCCGTTTTCATTTCGCGAAGAGGAATGAATTAAAAACAAATAAACTTTTAACTGGCGCTTAAAAAGCTTTCAAGCTTAAAAGAATAAACTAAAAGAAAAGAAACAAGTTCATACATTAGTCAGATTTCATAAATTAAAGTTCTTTTTAAGTTCAGAAGACATTAAAAAATTGCTATTTTAAAGTATTTATGCTAAAAATACTAAAAGAATATTTAGCTTTTAATTAGAAATGCAAATGGCGTTTCAAATAGAATAAAACTACCTGCGATAGCTGTTATGGAAACCTAGTTCGGTTGTTATGGAAACTTAGTATGGGTGTTATGGAAATGGGGTCTAAATCCGACGCCATAGTGTTAAGTGACCCGCACCAAGGGCGCCAGCGTCTATGCGATTTCCCATGTTATTTAGACATTTCCTATGTGATCCCTCTGACAAGATTTTGCGGGCAGTGGAAGTGTACCTGAATAAGCAAGGTCTGCTCTGATTGACTGGAATTAAAAATGGTCGTTTCTGTTAGTTTTAGAAAGTGTTAATAACGGTTACATTACATCTTAAAATAACTGTTATAAAATATCTGTTACAAATAACAGTTTGACTGATTGAATTTATTGGCGACATCTATGAGAAAAACAATGAGTAGCATGTGTGTTTTATTGTTTCTTTTATTAAGGCTGAACAAAAAAAATTTAACTGTCGATCCATTTATCAGAAAAATAAACGAGATAATACTCTTAATTTTGTGGTTTGGTGTCAGATTTTTAGATTTCAGGCATAAGAGAAAATGTTAAACTCTCAAGACCTATGCCAGGGGGATGTCTGGTGAACCTTTTTTATATAAAGAGCCGCATCGATCTTTCGAACCACTACTTACTAAGTACAATGTATTAATTTACATTATTTTTATAATACATAATATTACCGTCTACTTTTTATATCAGCACAAAAAATTATAATTATGAACATAATTTCATCATTATGGGAAATCTTTGTTATTAAATATTTAAAAATTTACGAATTAGCTTTTTTATATCCAAAAGGACACTTTTTGAGGGAGGATAGAACTTCCAAAAAGAGGACAGTCCTCCCAAAAGGAGGATGGTTGATCACCTTATAATAAATGCCGTCAAAATATAAAGCCACCTCTCAGACAAGACAATTGCGTTTTGATAAAAGTATATTGGGAAATTAAAGAATAATTCGAATTGCATATTTGTGAAGTTGCTTTTTCACAAGACAGTGGTGTGGCGTCAGTGTGGTTTTTTTTATAAAAGAACAATTAAAAGAAAACAAAAAAGATTGGTGACAATGAATTAATTTTGTTAAAAAAACTGTTTGCACATATTAATGGAAATCATTTCATTTTTATATGATTCGAATACAGATTGAAAAAATCACAATATTTTTGTTTTGTGAAAATAAAGGAAACAGCTTCCAACCTGTTAGAACTTTCAAACTTCTATATATCTGTGACGGTTCTTTCTTTCGGCTGATTTCCTAATCCTCTGCCTTGTCGTCCCCTAAACATTAGACCTGGTCCATGAGCATATTTCAAATCTATTAACACCACTTCTTGACTATAAGCTATACAAATGATATACACTGAAGAGTCAAAACATTGACCACCTATTCAATAACGCGTTGCGCCTCCTTTGGCTACAAAACAGCTGCAACCCACAAATTCTTGGTACATGACTGGAGACAGGTTGTACCAAATGTCTAAGCAGCGGTCACGCAAAGTCGAGATATTCGGACATGGTGGTGTTTGAGCTCTGATCTGCCGCTCCATGACACCCCAAATGTGCTTTATCATATTAAGATCCGACTAGTTAGATTAAGTGAAATTCGTCAGCATGCTCCTCGAACCACTCCAAAACAATCCGAGCCTTGTGATATGGGGCGTTGTTCTGCTGGAAGATTCCATTTCCAGTTGGGAAGACAGACGCCATGTAAGGGTGCAACTGATTCGCAATAATGTTCAGATAGTTCGCAGCGTTCATGGTCTGTTCTACCACAACACAACTAGTCCCAGAGTCGTCCATGAGAACGTCCCCCAAAGCATAATACCGTCACCACCAGCCTGTGTATGACCTACTGTACAAGAGGGGAGCAACTGTTCGCCTGGCAGACGGCGAACCCTGACACGTCCATCGACGTGATGAATGAGAAATAGGGATTCATCTGACCAGGCAACTCTCTTCCACTCATTCATGGTCCAGTCACGATGTTCCCGGGCCCACTGTAGGCGTAGTTGACGATGACGCTTGGTCAACAGAGGCACACGATTGGGACTCTGCTGCAGTCCCATATCCAACAGTGTCCGCTGAATTGTGTGCTCCGAAACACTTGCGCTTGGACCTGCATTGTATTGGGCTGTTAGCTGATCTACTGTCTCGCGCCGATTTTACTTTACCAAGCGGGACAGTCTCCGACGTCTTTTTTCTTTGATGACGCGTGGACGACTAACACTTTGACGTCTACTGCTGGTGTCAACGTCATTTATCCACTTCGCATGAATACTAACAGCGGCAAATCGTGAGCAACCTACCAGTCGTACAGTTTCGGTGATACTCATTCCTAATCTTCGGGCCATTACGATTTGCCCTCTATCAAATTCGCTTAGATCAGCAGCCTTTCCCATCACGTCATCCAGACGAGTTCATTGAAATATGTGGGGATGCTCATAATGCTTTGGCTCGTCAGTGTATTAAGTTTATCATACACGGTCGGGAAAACATCCCCATCGATCTCCAGCACAAACCAAGAGAGGGACACCCGTGGTGTCCAACTCCGTGTCCATTGGCCCTACCCAGATATGGTGAGGCGACGGGGAACCTCACAATTCCCCTCCGGTTTATAATTACGAGGCCACTTGGTCCCGAAATTGAAACCATAACCAAAAAAAGCAATGACGGACGCCCCTATCCTTGGGCAACGTCATCATTAAAAATCCAAATACTCAAAAGGTGTATTGATGTTTGTGTCCCCCAAGTCGGCAAGTATGCCTGAAATGAGTCTCTCATGTATGAGCTCACAAAACATGCATCCTAAACTATCAGTGAACGTAGAATGACAAAACAATTTATTCCAAATACAAAAATATTAACCCTAATTAAAGAATACTAAAAATCTAAAACATACTCTTAAATAACAGTTGTCTGTGTAAACAAAACCAATTAAATTACTGTATTATATGATACACGGATACATTACAACCTGTCTTTAGTGACCATAAAATCACTCGCATTGCTTCATACATTTTCGATATTGCATCAGCATCGGCATTTGAAATACATAGCTTATGAGCTATTGCTACATTGGACTGAGGTAAAGCCAATGCCCACATCTGAAGTCTTTCATTTTTGGGTACACCTTCGTTAGATATTTTAATGGGTTTTATGGTCAGTGTGCAACAGTATATTTTGACCATAAGTCAAAGTGTCAAATTTCCCCAAATATACTCGTCGTAATAATACCTCAACTACTCATCATATCCTAAACGGTATTAATCATATCCCAACTAGTATATTATTACCAATATCCAGGCTGTAATTACCCAATATCCCCGCTGTATTAATAATATCCCAACTGTATTATCAATATCCCAACTGTATTATCAATATCCCAGCTATATTAATAATATCCCAGCTGTATTAATAATATCCCAACTGTATTAATAATTTCCCAACTGTATTAATAATATCCCAGCTGTATAAAAAATATCTCGGTTCTATTCCCCCCAGCTGTATTAATAATATCAAAACTGCATTAATAATATCAAAACTGTATTAATAATATTCCATCTGTATAAAAAATATCTCGGTTCTATTACCAATATCCCAGCTGTATTAATAATATCCCAACTGTACTAAAATGTCCCAACTGTATTAATAATATCCCAGTTGTATTACCAATATCCCAGCTGCTGTATTAATAATATCCCAATTATATTAATAATATCCCATGTGTTTAACTATTGTAGATCACCCTCCGACGTTTCACTACCCGTGCTTTCTAGTGATCTCCGGTTTTCCTGTTCTTTCAGTTTGATTTCTAACTATTTTAACTTAATCTCCTGTTCCCTTTCTAATCTATTATCTTCGCGTTCTCTTTCTAACATTTTATCTTAGCGTTCTCTTTCGAATTTCTCCTGTTCTTTTTCTTCGCTCTCCCTTTCTTCCCTGTCAGTAACAATACCTTCCAGAAGTGCCTTAACCATATTTTCCTCGTACCTTTCACTGCTACTTATGATTCACTAAACCCTATCACTGTCATTCTTGGATTCAACTCCAATTCCAGTTCCTGAGCAAGAGAGATGAGATCAGCTTTCTTCATTCTCATAAGAAAAGGCATTGTACCATTTTTAAGCAAGATTATATCCAACTAATATAATACTTTCTACCAATAATAATCCATCTTTAATTTACTTAACCAAACAAGTTATTTCTATCCTTGTAGTCTATTACCAACTTATTCTAGTTTTAACTTAGTTAATATTCTGTTGCACACTTCCACCTATGTATAGAATTTACCATATAACCTCTACCCTTTTGTAATGTTTCTTATACACTAGGTTCCGTAAAAAATTACACCAATTACATACATATACACTAACAACTGTAACTTCGTTTTGGCCCTCAGTACACAATAACAGAACATTTACAACACTCTTGTCTCTCCACTCAACAATCTTCTATTAAAATACCTCTTAATCATTAAGTTTCACACAAAACAATATTCTCAACTTAACTTCCAATAATATTCTTAAAACACAGACATGCATTTCTTGTGTAAACCCCCTGTTCAATTTTAAATAACAATAAAATTAAACGGGTATCTGGATTTACCTTTATCGGACTTCCCTTGGGATGGCATCGGGATCTTGTATACTACGTGGAGTAGGCTTCTGTACCGTCATGTAACAATTAGACGGACAGCTGTTTTAAAATTAAACTATTTATTTAAAAAAATTAAATATTTACAAATATTTTGGGCACAGCCATCGACATTGAAAAACCTGCCTGGAGCACCAATTTCTCTCCACAAAAACAGAGACGTCTGTCTCTCGTCGAATTCAGAATCAGTCTCTCCAAAAAAGGTTCTCAAACCCCCGTTCTCTTAGATCCGCAGTTGCGAACGGGAGGGGGGCGAATTCCGAGCCCTTACAAGAGATGTTTTTGTCCTCAACAGAACTGAAGACACCCCCACACAAATGCAAAAACCGTCTGTAATGCCGACTTGAGTTCACAAAAGTTAATCTCCATTCCAGACATGGGATTAGGGAACCGACGGAACTCCAGCTGTGTCGATGGGAAAATCGTTCCTGAAAACCCACAGAACAGTTTATCGCATCCATGAATTCAATTGCCAGACACAAGGGGGAAGAAAAGGGGCTGACCAAAACGGAACGCCAGGCCGCTGATGAGAAAAATTCTCTTTCGATACTTTGTCAAAAACACACGTGCAAACACTGAAGTTGTTGTTGTCACCGTCTGGATGTTGATGCACATTCCCGGCGCCTACGTGTTAGTGAAAATGGGTCGGCTAGTACAATATGGTATACTTCGCTCATGCTCCGGGAGTAAGCTTCGCTGATGCTCAAGAGTAGGCTCCGCTGATACTCCAGGAGTAGGTTTGGCGCTTTCGCCGGCTTTCCTGGTACATATTGTCCTGAACGGCTTTTCTCCTGGATACAGCGTATCCGACTCAGACGATTCCACGCAAACGGCTTGCAGTTACCTCACAGACGGCTTCCCTCGATCCTCTGAAGACATTCCTTCGGCATTCACTCGCAATTATCCACTATGGGATCTCCCAAGTCTCCGTAATACCTGGAGATTCCTTGCTGGCCGTCCTGTGTGGAATTCGGATCTGCTCACCACGCTCAATATTTTCGTTGGGTTTCTGGACGACAATCTTACCGGTTGAAACGCTGTGGCCTTTCTTTCTTTCGGCGGATTTCCTAATCCTCTGCCCCAAACATTAAAACTGGTCCATGAGCATATTTCAAATTTATTAACGCCACTTCTTGACTATAAGCTATACAAATGTGCTATATCATATATATATAGTTTATCATACACGGTCGGGAAAAAATCCTCATCGATCTCCAGCACAAACCAACACGTCCACTTTTCTCGCTGGCCATCGTGCAAGTCCCTCTTTTCTACCTCTTCTCCAAACGAGTTTCTTTTTCCATACAAGAGGGGGCCCCCGTGGTGTCCTACTCCTTGTCCATTGGACCAACCCGATCTGGTGAGGCGACGGGGAACTTCACATATTCCAATTGACCCAAAAAGCAAAAAAGATATGAAAGCAGTAATATGATTAACATTTTCCACTCGCCCCATTCCTCAGGAAATGAAAATGACAAATTTTTAGGTTTTATGAATAAAATTATAAGCTAGGGCCTAAAACTATTTACAAGTTTAAAAAGATCAAAGGCCCAAGACCCATAGCATTTTTATTTTTTTAAAGACTGTCGTAGTTTTTTACCTGAAGTTTCTATTCACTCCTTTAGATAGTGATTCTATGTAATCAAAACCAATGAAACAGCACTCAACACCCAGTCTGGCTTTCCCTTTTATCATCATGGTATATTCTGCTTAGCTTCATTCTATCTTACTACTGATGTAATGATATTAATCTAGTAGTCTTATTTTATTTAAATTTATCATGGCTGTTGAATTTGGTTGGCACTTCTAGTTTAAAACACAATTAGATATCTGTTTGGGCTTTAGTGCACTCTTTTAGTGTCAGTCTTACACCCGTAATTGAAATAACCAATTCTTGTACTGCTTCTTACTGAAAAAGAAATAATGTTATTTACTGTGATGCTTTTATTGAGTTTTTAATTTAATTAATTCTTTATTTATGCTTGCACATTTATAAAAATTTTGACACAATACTTCATACAATGCTAGGTTTTGACTGAAAATACCTATTTATCAATATTATTTTCCTTTTTATTAAAGCAAACAGCCATAATGCAACTTGTATTTGTTCTTTTCAGCTTCATATATTATCTCCTTCAGAATGGATATCTGAACTAAAAAATACTCATAATTGATGTCTTTTCAAAAGGTCATTAAATATAAATATCATTTAGTCATTCAGCAATACAGAAACAATCTAAAAAGAAAAACATTTTCAAAATTCAGGAATATAATCATAATTTCAAATAAGAATTTTTTTTTTCATGTAAACATCTCCTTGCAACAAGGCTATTGTTTTGATTCTAGATTAGTTTTGCCAACTACTACCTCTCATTTAGACGATTCGATAAAAGCTGAAACCTTAAAGTCAAGAAATAAATATTTTTCATGCAAATATCTCCATGACACAAGACTTCAGCTTTGATTCATTAGTTAGCTAATTACCATTTCCCATTTACACGATTCAACCAAAGCAGAAACCTTACACGCAAGAAAAAAATTCATGCAAACATCTTCGTGCCCCAAGTTTTTTGTTTTGATTCTAGATGAGTTAAGCTAACTACAGGATTTCAAAAATGACCGGCCTATTTGAAAAACCACTAAAAACTAAACGGGTAGCAATAGAAATGCACTGTTTATTGCAATGTGCTTGGGACAACAGTAAATGTTCAGCCAAACAGACTTTCGAAATTAGTTACAATGTTCAACAACAGATGGAGATGCAGTCTAGAAAAATCTATACTCCTATATTTTCCCCATATCCACCATACGCATTAACAATATGGCGTAGTCTCAGAACAAAATTATCAGAAACCCGTGTAAATGTCTCAGGCAGGATGGCTTCACATGCAGAAGAGATGTACTGCTGATACAACTTCTAATTCGCATTGCTTCGCACGGTTCTTAAATGAATTTCAAAAGGTTCTCTTACCTGTCAGACGGGAAAGACAATCTAGGATTTATTCTTTTTATCCTTTATTTAACACAAACACAACATCACAAGCAACAGCAAAGACAACACAAAGAAACATAAAATTAATCATGGCGTCATATCTTTCATACAAGCAGTACTAACTGGAGCTTCAACATCTATCTCACGTCAGAATGCACGCAGCGCTCTCTGTTCAGCATTTGAGTTTCAACAACTGCTCCAGTTGTGAATTTGTCTCTGGATTGTGACGGTACACCTGGTCTTTCAAGTGTCCCCACTGAAAGAAGTCACAGAGGGTCATGTCTGGCGAATAGGGAGGCCAATCCAGTCCGCTTTCTGTATGTGTGGGATAGACCAAAGCAATCACACGATCATCGAAATGTTCGTTGAGGAAATTAAATACTTCGGCCGTTCGATGTGGCCGGGCACCATCTTGCACAAACCATGAGGTGTTTGCAGTGTCCTCCAAGGCATTGTGTACCGCCACAAATTCACGAAGAATGTCCAGATAGCGTGCTGCAGTCATCGTTTGGGATTTGAAAAATGGGCCGATGAGTCCTTTGGAAGAAATGGCGGCCCAAACCATTACTTTTGGGAAACGCAGGGACGATGGGACTGCAATATGGGGGTTTTAGGTTCCCCATATGCGCCAGTTCTGTTTATTGACGAAGCCGTCCAGGTAAGAATAAGCTTCGTCAGTTAACCAAATGCTTCCCACATGGATATCGCCGTCATTAATCTTTTGCACATATCGTTAGCGAATGTCTCTCGTGCATTAATGGCGGCAGCGCTGAGGGGTTGCCGAGTCTGAATTTTGTATGGAAAGAGGTGTAAGCTCTGGCGCATGAGACGATACGTGGACGTTGGTTTTATTTGTACATCAGCTGAAACACGGCGAATGGAAACCCGAGGCCGCTGTTGGATCACCTGTTGCACAAGCTGAGCATTGGCCTCCGTGGTTGTCCTACGCGATCGCCTTACCTTTCCAGCACGTTCATCCTTCACATTCCCTGTCCGTTGAAAATTTTCAAACAGATCCTTTATTATATTTTTTTTTAGATCCTTTGGTTACATTTAACTTCCGTTGAAAACTTTATCTTGTTGCAACAACACTGTGTTCTAGGCGGTGGAATTCCAACACGCGAGAAAAATCCATTGTTCTGAGGAATAAACCATTTTTTCACAGCAAACTTGCAATCTGTGAACAGCACACGCTTACAGCAGAAAGACGACTTACAGACTGCGTTTTCTTATATATCTCGCAAATCGCCTGCAGCGCCATCTGTTGTTGAACACTGTAACTAATTTCGAAAGTATCTGCCTGAAAATTTACTGTTGTCCCAAGCACATTGCAATAAACGGTGCATTTCTATCGCTGTCAGCTTAGTTTTTATTGATTTTTCAAATAGGCCGGTCATTTTTTAAACACATTGTACAACCTCTCATTTACAAGATTCGACCAAAACAGAAACCTTATAGGTAAGAGAAAAAAAATTTTCATGCAAACATCTACATGCCATAAGACTTCAGCTTTGATGATACCATCTCCCATTTACACGATTCGACCAAAGCAAAAAAACCTTAAAGGCAAGGTATGTGTTATTTACATACGTATATTTCAAAAACTTAAAGAAACAATTATTACAATCATTAGTTCAGATTAAATCACTTAGCTAATGAAACTGACATATAAGATGTTATTTATGAAAATGGTATAAGTTCATACATCGAGATATTTAAATGAATTTTAAAATATTGGCAAACGTTACTCAATTCGGATGATGTTTTAACACTATAAACCTGTTAAATTTTACTATCCAATAATAATTATTAAAATTATTAAAGAAAATAAACTAATTAATTTTTTTCAAAGTGGACTTATACAACTTTCAAAGATAACGGCTGATATAATAGAAGCTTACATAAAATAGTGTTAAATTCTACAATGTACTACTTACCAAGTACATCAATCTAACATATATTCTCAGAAATAATTTTATGTATGTAACACATGTTGTACAATCTGCACACAAGGTGTTTTTTTTATTTCAACACAACTTAAAATCAACAAATAGTGCAATCTTCAAAATATTGCACATTAAAACAAGGAAATTTCTATTAAATACATGCTCAATAAGTGTATATTTTAGACATCCTAGCCTCAGCATTTTCCTTCATCTTTAGCATTAACATGCAAATAAGTGAGAAAAAATATCTTCACTCAAGTAGATGGCTGTTTATATTACCATTCTGAATTCAAACATATTTAGAGTAGTTTATCTTAATCTTGCTCTGAACATGCAAGTAAGCATATTTACCCAATACTCTTTTCATATACTTACATTTCAAAAACAAAACTTTAATTAATACTGTCAACAAGAGAAGCAGATGTATTTCATAGCAAATAGAACACTTTAAGACTTAAGAATGTAAGTAGTTATAACGGCTTTTCTTTCATTTATGTTTAAATTCCTTGTGGCCATTATCATTGGTTGAATTAGGCCTAATTTGGTTTTTCATTTTACCAAAAGGATATTCATATTTCTCTACCATAATATGGGTTAATTTGATCAAGAGACCACAATGCAATGCATTCTTCATTTCAGATAAATGGCTCAAATAACACTTCTTTAATATTTTTAAGCCAAAACTTTGCCAGATACGATGCATTAATCTAGAGATGCATGTACATCTCTCTCTTATCCTTCTATGTGGGTTTTTCCAAAGCAGACTTGAATATCCTTCTCTTGTTGGTAGAATAAAGCCTTTGTTTAAATATGTTTTTATTTGAACTACACATTTCTTTTTCTACAAACTTTGGCAGTAATCCACTTTACTTGAATGCCTCTATTCTAGGTTTCACAGGTTTAATTAAGTTTTGAACAACTTCGATCTCAGACACATTTTTAACACTGCTTGCAATGCTGTCTAGATCTTTTTTCAAGCGCTGAAAGTAGGTTACAAAGGAGTTACATGTGGTACGCTGTAAAATTGTTGACCTATCCTCCTGTGATGCTGCAGTACATTCTGCTGAGGTTTCAAAATCATCTTGTGATGCTGCAGTAACTTCTGCCGATGTTTCCAAATCCACATGTTCATAATTACTTCGGCACACTAAATGTATATGCTTGCACATATTTGCCCTTATAGAATCATGACAAGTACAAATAAACTTGTGCAAACAAGCATTGCAATCTTCACATACCAAACTACAATTGCACTGAGTATCGTTTACTTATCTTCATACGTATCATCTTCCGTATTAAAAGGTACAATCCGACTGTTCTGGTACTGTATGACTGAATTTAGTACAAGAAAAAGACTAGCGTTGTGCCGGGTTCTTAATTCCATCACCTTCTTAGTAACTTTACCCTTGAAATTCATAACAAAGCTATCAAATTTCTTTTCTTTTATGCTTTGTATCTAACTATTCATACTTTAGAGTTCTATGCATCCTTTTAAGATGTATGTTTGTATTGATACCGCTATGTCCCCTGAAGCAATAAGCCCAGTTCTTAACATTACTTGAATAATTCTCAAAATAGAGTCCAAATTCACCCAAGTCATCATCATTCTGAAAATATGCTAGTGCTTTCTGAAATAGCGACCAAAAAAATTTATTATTTTTTCTCCTCCAGAAGAGTCACTACCTTGTAAACAGCAGATTTCTTCTCTGAGAAGATTTTATTTTCTTCAAATTATTCCTCTATGCCAAGTGCAATATCACTGCATTTCCGGAGGAGAAAAGACTTTGTTCCAAGCATTACAAAAGTTTTCTGCCATGCCAGACAAAAACTTTAGGCTTTAAATTCCCACATCGGTTCTTAATGACAGACAGAAAACAAGCAATTGTCTCATTATCTGTGCGATTACTAATACAAAATGCACCTGGATATCCCTACCTCATTTCATCTAGTACTAGGAGGGTTATCAACTCAAAGTATTAAGCATTTGTACCATGGGTGCCGTCCATACAAATAATATCATGCCCACATTTTTTTTATCCTCTCCTCCTGTGTCTTTTTCATTATAACTAGCAAAAAGTCTGCAGCTAGAAGCATGGGAAATCCCACAATGAATACATTTTTTCATAACTCTTTTCACAATAAGAACATTTGTATTTCTTTTCAATTGCAACAACTTTATCGGGATGTTTTTGCACTATATGCCTTTTCAAAGACGTGTTCAGTGCATATGCACACTCGCAATAGTTGTAACTGAACATTTTTACAATGTGTTTTCTATGTCAGTGTATTAAAAAGAAATTAACTTAGGTCCTTTTAGCCTACGTTTTACTCTAAAAGCTTGATCAATTCTTCAAAAAAATATATCAGCTTTTAGAAATGATAGAAAACAAACTGTCTACAATAAGCAATGTTATGGAACAGGCTTAAAATAACGAACATCACAAAGTAACGACTACCTACGCGTCTAAAAAAAATCTATCAATGACCCACAATTGCAGGAAACGGAGATTCATTTCTGAATTACTCGACATAAAGCAACCACAATAACAACTCCGATAACGAGTGCATTTATCATGAATGGATTCCAAAAAGAAATTACCTTAGGTCCTTTTAGGATGTCGTTGAGTCCCTCCTCTGGAAGCTAAATCAATTCTACAAATAAAAAATAGCTTTTTTTTAATGATAAAATAAAATGTCTAAATCTATGTTTTTTAAAAAGATTAAATTGAAGAACATCACAAAATAACGATTACCTATGCGCCAACAAAATATCTATCCATGACCTACATTGGCAGGAAGCCGAGCTGTCATTTTTTAATTACTTGACATAAACCAGCCATACTAACAACTCCGATAATCAGTGCATTTAATAATGATTTAGATTTTCTACCCACAGCTACCATCAGAGTATCTGTTATTTTCACAAGAACTGCTATTTTCTGTGCTTAAATCTGTCTAAAGAGTGATTTTACAGGCCAGCCAATCAAAGTAGACTCGGCTCATTCGGGCACGCTGTCCGCAGAATCTTCTATCCCACTGTATGTTACTTATCTGTGGTACAGGTGTACATGATTCAAAAAGTATAAATATTCAACAACAGCACAGGTATTTTTTCAAACCAACACAAAAGTTTCCCGGACAGAACCAATGAGCATGCGCCAATCTCCGAAAATTTGCTTGTTTTAACAGTAGGAATCCTCCTGGCTCTCTCCATTCGCTTCACTCTAAGATTTCGAATTTGTGAAAAGGGTTTTTCTTAGAATTTTAACTTAAAATTCATGTGAAGAAATGTCTTTCCTGTCCCTAATTTTCCCACATTACTCCTAAATAGGAAACAATATTTTCATCTACTATGCCACTAGAGAAAGCATGCTTACGCCGCGACGAGGCGCTGTCGTCACATAGTCATAGCATTAAATGTTCTTTGACGCGCATTCACAGAACTATTTATTTGAAACTTAAGCTGTATTTAAAAATTTTAATAGCAGGAGGAAGAAAGGAAACGTAATATTTTGTTCTTTAAATACGTTATTTTGAGACCTAATTTTTTTTCCTTTTTTAAGATGCTGCAATATGTTTCATTGAACTGCCCTCTGGTGACTTAATCCAAATTTATAAAATCATATCGGTACTTTTTGCTGAGTAATAACCTCTGAACCGAGTTCCCGGATTTGTTTGATTTTGTTTCCCTCGAACGTTAGAAATCATAAATTTGATTTACTAACAGTTTTTACAAAACCGATTCGTGCTTACCCGTTATTTTATGTAAGAGAGAGTATTAGTACTGGAAAAAGGCAACTTTAATCTATAGTCTTTGGTCTGATTAAGTTCAACAGCGCTGTTCTTTTATGAAATTCCATATGCTATCATTTATTTTATCCAATTTTAATGTTAATAAAAAGTTATTTTTTGTGTAATCCATATGACCACATGTTATGTACGATCATTTTAAATTATACATTTATTTAGAAATTGTGAGAGTTTGAACTAAATTCTGTTCCCTTTTACAAATACACAGAGACATTAGATTGAATATTTTTAAAGAAAACTCCATAGTTAATCCAATTTATTTTAAGCATAGCACGAAACATTATAGTCACCACTAACAGAAACAATGTTACATAATGTACTATCTATATAGTATATTTTACTTAACTTATCGGATTTGGATTATTGTACTTAGCGCAGGGTTAATACCCAAAATCGTGAAGCGTTACATATTTTTGCAAAAGTGTTCTGTTTTCTAGATAAGATATTGGCATAACTTTTATTTTGCGACAGCACCGTTTAGGTTGTTATCAAATTTGCGGCAACAAAGATTACAGAAACCCTGTGGCGGATGGACAGAGCAACATCCGGTTATTTATTTATAACTCTGTGGTCGCCTGTAGTAGAGATGTTAAACGAATCACAGAACTGTTACTCAATCACCGATACTTTTGAATCACAGTTCTTAACTGTTACTTTTATATAAAAATAACAGTGATTTGGTAGCAGTGACTGAGAGTATCAGTGATTGAGCTGATATCAATTCTGCTACTGCGACCAGTATCAGTGATTCGGTAGCTGAGTATCGGTGATTGCGTAGGGGTGACGGCTGGTTTATCGATGATCCACTCGGAAGAGTGTGGGGCTCTGTGATTGATTCGGATTTCTCTTGCTAGACAATTAGGATTTTCAACCTGATACTTAAAGAGGCTCCATGACACATCAGGTTGCCGCGTATTTGACTAAATGAATAAGTTCGACAATTTGAAGGAAAGTTCAGATGAAAACATTTTAAATGACATTTTTTTTTGTTCTTCAACTTAATTGAATGAGTCTAAAACACAGATGATTATTTCATTCCGCTAAACAACAGAATAAGAACATGGATGCATGCTAATTTTTTACACTGAGAAATTTCTTTTATTCTGTAAGACAATTTCACTCTCTTCAGTTATACCTACATACAGTGTTGCTTTAGAATCCAAAGATGAATTATGGGTATTGACGAAGGGAAGGAAGAGTTTGAAAAGTGTGTGAAGGTGATGTGATTGAAATGCAATCAGAATAATTTGAAAAATTCGTAATTTTTCAAAGCAAAACATGCTTTTTATGATAACATAATTATTTGAGAGAGCTCTAATGAGCAAATTACTCTCTCACTTGTCAATTTTGCACTCTGAATCCAAAGCTGTGTTTTGAAATTTATTTCTTGTATAATAAATTTTTATTGTGCGTTTCTTCATCGTTTTACGAGTTTGTGCCTTCTTTAAAGTTCGTCTCTTATAAGAGACGAATTTATATCTTATAAGACGAAGCCGTTTCAGAGGGAGGATCAACAAAATGATGTTTACGGCGGTAATGAATGCATTCTGAAATATCGTAATGCAAGTCCAAAAAATTATTAACTGAATATTTAATATTTAAAGCGTATAATTTGTTGTTTGTAAAAAAAAATTGTTTCTCTGGAATTCCTTGTCAGACTATGTGTTTTCGATGCAAATATAAATGTTACACGTTACGAATTTTAAAATTCAATCGAGAACATTTTAAAATGAATTTAATAGAATTTAATTATTATTGTTTTATTTAGAATGGCAACACCATAAAATATCGCAGATTCTAATTTTATTTTTTCCGTGGATTACGTTTGATTTTGCAGAGGAACAATTTGTAAGCAGACTAAAAAAACAAATAAAAATTTTTAAAAGAAGTTTTGTAGTTCTTTTTCTGATCTCCTAGACCGTTAAAAATTTCAACGGTTTTAAAATTTGCGGAAAAATTTCACATTAGATCAATATCTAAAAATTTGATTTTCTTTAATTTTTAAATTGAAATTTTTATATTTTTTCCAATACGAACGCCGTTGAGCAGAATGACCTTCGTTTGATTCAAAATTCCAGAAATCACAGATTTTATTTTATCAAAACAAATAAAAAACATTTTGACTGGCATTGTTTAGTTCTTTTATTTGTAAAATCGGGATCGTTAAAGATTGATTAAAAATTTAAACGGATTTGAAAACTGCGGAACATTGTACAATATATCGATACCTTGCATCTAATTTTCGTTAAATAAATAATTTTTCAATTAAATATTTATATTTTCGCAAGAGATTGTGACGTCACGCCGATTGGATCTCTTCGCAATTAGAAGTTGGCCGATTTTGACAATGACGAGGCCATCACGGCGCTCCCTGTGGTCGCAAACCAAATTACGATTCGCAGGGTAAAATTGGTAATTTTTAATTAACGTCGTACTAGAGCAATACAACGGGCTATTGACGACTGTCCGGGATCAATCCCTTAAGGGAAAGAAGCGAGGACAACACTTCGTAATTTTGAACCACGGTCAGATGACGAGGCAACACCTGAGCTGGCACCCCACTCTCCAAACTTCCACACCAACCCAAGTGAGGACTTTCGGCCACGACAGATTTAAGGTGCACCAGCCGCCTCTACACCATACGCTTACAAACATCTATGCCCAGACCCGGATTTGAACCAGGAACCTTCCGATCTAGAGGAATTCATTCCAACAGGCTACCAATTTCCATTTGGTTTGCACCAACACCACGTGCAACATGATGGCTGTACTCCAGTAGGCTGCGAATTCGCAAACCAACTGGGAATTCGTAGTAAATATTCTTTTATTTCCGAAATAAATTTACAGTTTTGTTTATTATGGTCTGTTCCAGTACACCGAGTACAAAACTCACCTTTCTTCTGCTTTTCCGCTAATTCTGTTTGCTTGCATGCAATTTTTTTTACCTACATTTATTACATTGATTCCAGAAGAACGACGACCCATAACATCATTTGCCCCTCTAAATGCCTTTTTCATAGCTAACGCAATTTGCCAAGTTTTCTCTAGTCTAGATCAATATTGTCCTTCCAAATAATCTATCTAAAATTGCCTTATCTCTTAAGCCGCTTACGAGCACATAGCGTAACATAATATTCAGCATATTATTATCATAGTTACAATTTATTGCAAGTGCTGAGTTCAGCTATGTAATGATTTACATTTTACCCCTCATTCTGTTTACGATTGAGAAATTTATGGCGGGAAGGGATAATTAAAGGTTTAGAAGTCAAATAGTTTTTTAGAACACACACACTTTTTAGTTTCTCTAAACTTTGGTCAGAGGGGATGTCAGGAGCCAGCAGATTTAATGCAATTGATATAATTTCGGACTATGAGATGAAATAAAAACTTTAGCCCTTTTGTCAACCACAACTTGTACATCAAGGTATGTTTCAAAACGTTCAATAAAACTATCCAGGTTTTCATATTCTTCATTGAACTTCTCAAATTGTACTGTAACTTTACTGAGAACCGTTTTCTTTATTTTGAAGAGCTTAAATCAATTCTTGATTTTGACGTAATAATTCAACAATTTGCTGCTCCATTTTGTCTTCTGATCGAAAGATAAAAAACTTTTACCTTGAGCCGTCTTCGGGTATTTACCCTATTCTTTGGAAGAACACTCATTTTCAGTTCTACCGAATAAAAGGGCTTCGCATCCCGTGTTCGTCGCCAGTCTGTCGTAGTTAAAGAGGGAAGTACTCTTTATCCTGACAAATATTTATTAACAGTCTATTTACAAAGCTTGGGAAATAGATACATCATTACGTTACAGACTCACGGAAGCTTCTCATTATAGTTTCAGTTCGCGTTCTACTCGGTTAGAGTTCTTACGGTCACAGTTACACAGTTAATACACTACACTTCAAACCGGGCTACCACGGCCCATTTACACCTTTGATCTTGAAGTGAGGATACACACCCTTTCAACCATCAACATCTGTTTCAACAACGCCAAAAATAAAGATCCACGTAAGTATGCAGATAGCTTTTTCTCAGAGAGGAAATTCTCTACATTTCAAAGCTGTTTTAACAGGTGGTATGCAAACATATTTCACTCTGTGTTAGAAAGCCTTCTTTTTAATTGAAAATTCAAAGTATGTTGTTTATAATAACTCTTTTAGTCCAAGTCTATATAGTATCTTCGTTTGGCCAAATATTGCCCTTGTGATTCAAAAACCCTACCCCGAAAAATCAAAATTCATAGTATTTTCTGCATTTTTTCCCAAGAGCTCTACCAGTTTCTAAGAAACACAGGTCTCAGAAATTTCCTGGTGTCCTCATCCATCATTGAACGTTGGTGCATCCGTCATGATTCACTAGCAAAGTGATTTAATCAAAAAATAAACACAAGCCATAAACATGAATTACTACAAGTTCATCTTGTAAGAACCAAATAGCAAAAATTAATTAGTACTAAAATAATTATTAAAATAATACTCGTCCAAGCCCTTTTATAAGAAATGTAGTACTTCATACTAGAGTGCCTACTTCATATTACCGTTTCATGAATGAATAGCCCGTTCCCTTTGTGTGGCTATGTTCCAGTGGGACATTAATTCAAGTACCCTACCCTTTTCATGAAAGTTAATTGAAATGAAATAAAAAAGTAATATTATGTAGTTAGACTT
Source organism: Metellina segmentata (assembly GCA_947359465.1). Taxonomy (NCBI): domain Eukaryota; kingdom Metazoa; phylum Arthropoda; class Arachnida; order Araneae; family Tetragnathidae; genus Metellina; species Metellina segmentata. Next base: position 26,248,671 of record OX375884.1, read on the forward strand.
ATATATTTAAAACACCATTGTCAGTAAAATATATGTTCGCAATCTCTAATGTTATAAAAGGAAGTGTTTGTTTAGTGTTTGTTTTCTGCACGCAAAGTAATGACGAATCTATGGCACTTAAAGTAATGGGATTTGGCACACAAATTTTTATCAATTTTTGAGTAGCACCGAATTTTAAAATTTAATCTAGAACATTTAAAAATGAATTTAATCGAATTTAATTCAAAAACTGAATGCAACAGCGTAGAAGATAGCAGATTCAAAATTTATTATTTTAGTTTCCGTTTTTATTTTGCGCGGAGGAATGATTTTCCAGCAGACGATAAAAAACAAATAAACTTTTCACTGAAGTTATTTAGTTCTTTTTCTATCTCCTATACCGTTACAGATAGAGTAAAAATTTCAACGGATTTGAAATTTGCGAAAAATTTCACAACAGATCGTTTCCTAAAAATATGATTTTCTTAAAATAATTTATTTTTAAATTGAATATATCTTTTATATTTTCGCAAGAGATTGTGACGTCACGTCAACCTTCACGTTGCAAAAATAAACAGATTACATTTCCTGCACTATTACGATTTCAACGAAGGAAAGCATAACAAATAAAAAACATTTTGACTGGCATTGTTTATTATTTTTTGTAAAATCGGGATCGTTAGAGATAGATTGAAAACTTCAACGTATTTATTTGAAATCTGCGGAAAAATTTATACCAGTTAGATACCTTATACATTTGATTTTCTTTTAATAAATAATTTTTCAGTTAAATATTTATATTTTCACAAGAGATTGTGACGTCACACAGACTCGATCTCTTCTTAATTCGAAATTGGCCGCATTTGGCAATGAGCGCTGCCCGTGGTTTTGGTTTGCCTGGCAATGCCGTGATGGCTGTTATCCAATAGGCTACCAATTCCCATTTGGTTTGCGTCGCAAACCAACAACACGGGCAACTCCGTTATGGCTGTTATCCAATAGGCTACAAATTCCCATTTAGTTTGCTTCGCAAACCAACCCCACGTGCAAAGCCGTTGTGGCTGTTATCCAATACGTTTTAATATAGATATATTTTTTACTTTTTTCTCCCTTGAACCAATGTTTTCGACCTTTTTGTAATTAATATGTGTGAGTTGTGATTTTTTTAAATATTCTGTCTTTTGGCTAGAGTCATCATGACGGTGTACCAACGTGTAGTTATTCATTAGATGCCATGTTATTTATAATTGAGCGCAGTTCAATTTCTCTAATTCATCTCAATATGGTAACCCTGATGCTTGTATATTTTACCATCTCGTCTTTTCCTTGTATGCAAGGCCTTTGAGCTTTTATTTTAATCTATTGGACAAGCCACAAAATATTTTCTTTTTACCAACATATGTTTTTGACAAGTGAGAGAAAACAATGAGTTTGAATATTTACGAAGGTTTGTAGGTGTCGGGTAGTTTTGCGCCCCCGCTAACTGGTAAACTTATTCAATTATTATACTGCCAATGTTTATCTTATTAGATGAAATGCATATTAGTAACAAATTGTGACACATCGTGTTTACAAAGCAAAAAGTTCGTCGGCAATAAAAAATTCACGTAACGTGAAATTCACAATTTTGATTATTTGGACATACAATAATTACCGATTGACATTTTGTGAAGTAAATAACTCAACATGTTACTATGAAACGTACAAAATAATTACAGCATTCTCAAACTATTTATTACTTCGAAATATATTAGGCTACAGATTGTAAACTAGTTTAGCGAAAACTGAAATTCGTTTTTGCGGTTTAACTTTCTTAGCTAATTACATTTAATTGTTGAAAGACTTATGCTTGTGGGATATGTAAATAATTGTGTAGAAAAGCTTATTTCATTCAGTTTTAAAACTCAAAATAGCAAATTCTAATTAAATTGTAAATTTCATTCTTGAAAATTTTATTGATCAGTGCATGTTAAATTTTTTTTTTTTTTTTTTTAATGGAAAATGAGTTGTGATTTGTGCATTGTGTGAAATTAATAAAAAGATGTGTTAATCAAACAAGACATTTAAATTTTATTACATATGGTTCCTAAATATAGCTTGATATTTAACATTTAACCCTTTGGAACTCAAACCATGTTTCCTTACATTAGTGTAGTTTCCTTATGTACTTTTGCAGTTGGCTGGATCTCTCTGATATTATATATAATATAATTATCTGATATAATTCCTGATAAGTGTATCGTCATCTGTATATCGTTCAAAATTACGTGGTGTTCTCGAATCTTTCACTTAGGGGATTGATCCAGGACCATCAATAACCCGTTGTGTTGCTCAATTACGACGTTAATTAAAATTTTAATTACCTTACCACCTGGTAAGTGTAATTATAACAAATTTAATGCCTTGAAATCCGCTTTTTAGAACAACCCTTTATTTAGCATTGTATTTTTACAGATAAGAACTTTTGAATAAATTAATATTTTTATGTTGCCATTTACAGAAAACTAACAATGTGAAAACTATCAAGTACATAAAAATCGTCGTTATTAAAAAAAAATTAAAAATATAAAATAATTAATGAGTGCAGAAAATATCTGAACATGACATCCCAACACTTGCTGAGGGTGAAGCTGCTGTCAAGTGACCCTCTCAATTGACACCCTTTCATGAAAGAATCATGCTAATGCATTCTGAGAAAAGTATGGGATTTTGGGAGGGCTGTGTTCGGTTGAATGTTTTGAAACTACTGGAAGCTAACACTATCCAGATTCAATCTGTAGATAATTGGGCATAAATGTGTTAAATTCATTTAATTAAAATAATTTTCTTTGTTCTTTGGCTCATGGAGTTTGCATGTAGGAAATAATCGTTTTTTAGAAATCATCCATCGAAGTAACAGTCATCCATTTCATAAAATTGCTAGAGTGTAGGAAGATTCTTATTGTCCGAAATGTTTATGTAGGCTTTCAATTCACCTGGTACAACATGCAAAGGTCCCAGGCCATACCAAAAAAACATCCCCAAACAAGTCGGTGGATTTTATGCAAATCCGCTGGCATCCGGTCCATTATTGTAGGGTAGTATATATGACTCATGTGTGTATTTTACAAAATATGTGAACGCTCATAAGTGGCCACTGAATGAAACAATTTCAATGGCCACTTAAAAATTTCTTTTAATTTTCACCTTTATCTGGACACCCCTTTCAAGAAACTCTTGCCAACAAACTCAAGGGATTGAAACCACTTTATAAAGGTAACTTTCCTAAACTCAGCCAATAGCCCATTTGTTCCAGTGCAATGTTAAATAATATCACATACACTCAGCTACTGATAAGATAAGGTTTCTGCCATGAATAGAATTTTTAGATGAATCCATTTTAGATCCATGGGGTGTGTAGCCCCCTGAAAGAAACTTGAAATGAAAACTTTTATTAAAATAAATTCTCTTTTCAATTCCACTTAAAATTTCCCATTTAAAATAAGTGAAATTTTAGGGGCTGTTGGTATGCCTACTGCACTAGCAACCTGCAAGTTGTTGACAGTGCAGGTTTGATTCCTCTCTTGGTGTTTCTCTCTCTTCTGTGTTAGTAAAATTTCCTTGTGTGTGTTGTCCATTACTTGATGTCTGTCTTGTGTCTGGTGCAGCATGGTCAAATATGGCCCTTGTGCCATAAAAACTGCAAACAACCCCAACCCAATTTAAATTTTAAGCTAATTTTAATATTACTTTCTCAAATCGTATCAGTTATGAAGGTGATGTGATGACTAAATTATGACCTGGCTAATTAACCAATTCAGTAAGACTTCATTACAGACAAAGTGTCGTAAATTTACCAAAAAAATATTTTATGCCTTGTAGGAAGTCAAAAACAATTCAATAGTATACGATAAATATACTGTGTTATTACAACGTAACACTACCTAATAAAAAACACTACCTAATAAAGATTATCTTGAAATAAATTGCTTATTAGAATATTTTTTAAGCTAGTCTTTGTGCTTGACCCTTTATAATCAACAATAATTCTTTATTTGAGATGCTAAAAAAGTCTGTAAAGATTGAACAGAACAACCACCTTGCTGAAAATCAACTGGCAGTTGCCTAAAGGTAATTGAATTGTTGAGTATAACATGAAGAAACCAACCAGGGAATGCAGATAGATCATTTCGACCTCGAATGATTTTTATGGTGTTTCTCAAGCGCAATGGCTACCTTTTATGCAGACTCTTCCCCTCCCTATGCCTTCACATCATCTGGTAGTGGTTTAAAATTATGAGATGGTTTCAGAATTATAGTCCAAGGCTCTTTAACTTCAGGATTGATCTTGGAAGTTACCAATAGCCTGCTGTGTTGCTCTAGTTCGATGTTAATTAACTACCTACTTACCCCATGCCTCCTTTTGAGGCTAGCATCAAATCAAGGTAATATGTCCAGTTGTTACTTGTGTATGGTCTATCATTCTCATTGTTTCCCCACCTTTGTAAAAGACTGCCTCAAGCATTAATGTTTCACATACAGACTTGCCAAGATTAGGTACAATCTCGCCTTTTAGGTCCCTTTTTATCTTAGGGCTAAAAACAATTTGTTGTCTCTGTGAAAAAAAACCTGGCAAATGAAGTGAAAGGTTGTCTAAAGTTAAAAAATAGATTTTTTGCTTTTAACTTTACTTCTATCTAAATCAATTTAGTTCATCTTCTTAATCTAAGTTGCAGTTCATCTTCAAAATCTGAGAATAACTCCAAAAATTTCGAATAACCCTTAATTTAGAGCTGCTCTTATGATCGTCTACTTATCAAGGATGAAACTGGCTTTGTTACTTAGCAAAATATCGAGTTAATAAAGATATATCTAATGATGGGAACAGTAGGGGAAGACGGGGTACAATGAAACAAGGGGTACAATGAAACATTACTTCTAAAATCAGTAAAATTTGTCACAGAAAGTTGCAATTTATACATATGTTATGTAACTATATGTTCCAATTACTGATGTGATTTGGATACATTCACACTTCTACAACATTAGCAATAGAAGATTATTGGTTTTTCAGCATTGAAAGTAAATTTCTTTGCTAAAAGTAATTTTGTTTCTTTTTCCTCGTTGTTATATGTAATAATTATTTTTTCTATACATTGTTATTGTTAAATTATAAATCAATACCTGTTAAATATACCTCGGTAACTGTAACAAAGTAACTACAACTTTCACTACAGTTAGTCAAGTCTTTTTATTATGCTGTTCTTTTTTTTTATTGCTGTTCTTGTCCTTACGATATCTTCAATAAACTATTATTTAACTGTTTTACTTATTACATTTTGGTAATATGTTTAAGTGGTTATGGGCCCAGATATGCTGATTTGCGCATCGTTGAATAATAGTCTTTGAAAGAGGTAAATATCGTGACCGGCAAGTCGAAAGGCTTAAGTTCCTGATCGTCAAAGGCAAGTGTGCTCTGTACAGTTGTTTGTCGATGAACTCTAACATGGAGAAATTTAATTTCATTGAGAAATTAGAAGGTGAAAGGAACTGGGTGAGCTGGAAATTTGATATTGAACTGCAGCTCACTGTTCAGAAAGCCATGCCCATAGTACTGGGTGAAATGACTATGCCTGAATCGACCACAGTATTTACTACAGAAGATGAAAGAAAAGCCCATGCTGCAAGCTTGAAAGCTTATCAAGAAGCAGATGCCATTGCTCGATTTGTAATTGGTTCGAGTGTTAGGCCTGAGCCTAAGCAGCACATTTTAACATGTAAAACTGGTAAAGAAATGTGGGATTCTCTTCATTCTGTGTACGAGCAGAAAAACGAGCGAAGGTTGGATTTGCTGTACTCCCAACTTTTCAACTACACAAAAGATCCTTTGGACAGTATTGCTACCCATGTGTCTAAATTGCAAAGAATTTGGCAGGAACTGCAGGAAGAACTCAAGAATGAAAATGTGCAGCTACCAAAATCTATGTTGCTCAACAGAATTTTAAATACATTACCCAATGAATACCTTGAGTTCAAAAATGCCTGGGAATCTGTTCCAAACAGTGAAAGAACTCTTTCAAGTCTTACTGAAAGGTTACGCCTACATGAGCAACGTTTGGAAGAAGTGAAACCTCCTGTTGAAAGCAAAAATGTGGCTTTTGTAGTGAAGCCAAATAGCAGTTATGGTAGAAAGTTCCCTGAAAAAGTAGCGACTAGTCAAAAAGATTGGAAGAAGAAAATGAAGTGTTATGCCTGTGGCCGTCCTGGACATTTGAAAAAGAATTGCTATTCACTAAAAGGTGGCAATAATGCTGGTAAAGACGAATCAAAGTCTGATAAAGACGAATCAAAGTCTGGTCAAGCCTTTATGACAATTAATGAGCTGAAAAGTCAAGATTACTGGCTTATAGACTCAGGTGCATCTCATCACATATCATCCAAGTTAAATTGGTTTTGCTGTTATGAACAATTTGATATCCCAAAGCCATTACGATTAGGCGATGGAAGATCTATGTTTGCCAAAGGTATTGGTGAGATACAAATTGAAATGCTTGTTAGTGGTGAATGGAAACCTGGTAAACTCACTAAAGTTTGGTATGTTCCCGACTGTGATCAAAATCTCTTCTCATCTGGTTCTGCATTAGACAATGGACTTTGTGAATATGCTAATAACAAAGTACGACAGTTCAAAAACAAAAGTGGTGAAACTGTAGCTGTTGGCATAAGACACAATAGTGTTTACAGACTTCTTTTACGTGTTTTAGTTCCAGAATCTGCTTGTGTGGCTGTCGACAATGATAGTCTTCAGTTATGGCATGAGCGAATGGGACATCAAAATAAGCGCCATGTTCAAAAGTTTCTAAAACTTAAAGGTATTGATGTAAAGCTCGACAGTGAATTTTGTGATGCCTGTATGTATGGCAAAATGCATAGGCTTAGCTTTGGCTCACGCCAAGAACGTCCTACAAAACCTGGTCAGCTTATTCATGCTGATGTGTGTGGACCAATGCCTGAAAAGTCACTAGGTGGAAATAGATACTTTGTGGCATTTAAAGATGATTATTCCAAATACAGGACTGTTTATACGATAAAAGAAAAGTCTGAGGTTAAAATCATGTTGTCTAGGTTTTTGAGAGAAGTTAAGACTGCTGGTTATACATTGAAAGAATTATTTACTGATGGAGGTGGAGAGTTCAACAACTCTGAAGTGCATGATATTGTACAGAAAGCTGGGCTCAATCATCGAACATCCATGCATTATACTCCTGAACAAAACGGAGTAATTGAAAGGGAGAATAGAGTTTTAGTTGAAGCTGCAAGATCCATGCTGCATGCTAAGGATTTACCAGAAAGACTGTGGGGTGAGGCTGTTAATTCAGCTGCATATGTGATTAATCGCACAGGTCCTTCTCCAGAAGAGGGTAAATCACCATATGAACTGTGGTTTGGTAAAGCCCCAGCAATTGATCATTTGAAAATCTTTGGTACAGAGTGCTTTGTGCATATCCCTAAACAGAAAAGGAAAAAATTCGACAAAAAGGCTTTGAAGGGACATCTTGTGGGATACTGTGGAAATGAAGGATATAGAGTGTGGATTCCAGATAAAAATGAAATTACTTTATCACGGGACATTGTTTTTAAAAGTGAGGTTACTTCACAGAAAATGTTAGTGAATCAGATTCCTATGCATTCTACAGAAAACTTGTGTGAAACAGATAGTACCAGAAATGGGGAAGCTGCTGAAATTCAGAATGTAGATTTCATTAAAGATGATGAAAACCAAATTAATCTACGAGACAGAGCTCGAATGCAGAAACCATCAAGATTTGATGATTTTGTTATGCTTGCTGAAAATGATGAGCCAGCAACGTTTCAAGAAGCCGTTCATTCAGCTAACACAAGTGGGTGGAAAAGTGCAATGCAAGAGGAATTGAGTTCACTGAATGAAAATAACACTTGGAAGTTAGTGGACCTACCGGATGGTAGAAAAGCCATCGACAATCGCTGGGTTTACAACATAAAGCGAAATGCTGATGGTGAAGTAGAGCGTTTAAAAGCCAGACTTGTGGTGAAAGGTTTTTCACAGAAGCACGGAATTGATTATCAAGAAACCTTCAGTCCAGTTGTCCGTTGGGATACCATCAGAACTGTTTTAAGTGTTGCTGCAAGAAATAATTTAAAGTTAGCACAGTTTGATGTAAGGAGTGCATTCCTATATGGAGAACTCAGTGAAGAAATCTATATGAAGCAACTTCAAGGATATGAAGATGGTTCTGGACGGGTCTGCAAATTATTAAAAAGCCTGTATGGATTGAAGCAAGCTCCCAGATGTTGGAACCAAAGGTTCAAGAGCTTTCTTCAGAACTGTAAACTTGAGCAGATGGATAGTGATCCTTGTTTGTTTGTGAACAACGATAAATCTTTGTTCTTAGTTCTCTATGTTGATGATGGAATTGTTGCTGCCAGAGATAAAAAATTGCTCGATATGTTTTTTGGAAAACTCGCAGAAGAGTTTAGTATCAAGGTTGAATCTGCAAATTATTTTCTAGGCATGCAAATCCAATATTTAGAGGATGGATCCATTTTCATTCATCAAGAAAGTTATTGTAAGAAAGTCTTGGACTGTTTCAACATGTCTACTGCCAATCCTGTCTGTGTTCCTATTGATAAGGATATATTATCAGTAGAATCATCTGAAAAACTTGACAGTGGAACACCCTACAGACAAGCCGTTGGTAGCCTCATGTACCTGGCTACTGTCACAAGACCAGATATTGCTTATGCAATTAGTGTGTTATCTCAAGTCTTGGACAAGCCATTAAAAAGACATTGGTGTTTAATCAAGAAAGTCTTGAAGTATTTGCGAGGAACCACTAGATGGGGTATTTTGTATCAGTCAAATATCAAAAGCTCATCACTATTAGAAGCCTTCAGTGATTCTGATTACGCTGGCGATCCCACTACCAGAAAATCCACCTCAGGAATGGTTTTCAAGTTTAGTGGAGGAGCGATTACCTGGGCCAGCCGACGACAGAAATGTGTGGCATTGTCTACAACAGAAGCTGAGTTTGTTGCTGCCAGTCAGGCATCGAAAGAAGCTATTTGGTTACACAGACTGTTCCTGGATATTTCTTCCATCAGTGTTCCTGTACTTCAGGTGGACAATGAAAGTGCTATAAGACTGATTAAAAATCCTGAATTCCACAATCGAACAAAACATATTGATGTTCGATACAAATTTGTACGAGAAAAGTTCCAGGATGGACTTTTGGACATTCGGTACTGTAGCAGTGAATGTCAGGCTGCAGACATTTTCACGAAACCTTTACCCAAGTTTCGTTTCCAGAAACTTCGTGAATTAATTGGAATGTGCCAAGTTGACACTGGAACTTAATTTTCCCCCTCATTATATATATGATATTTTGTTTGTTTTGTTTCCTAAGGTGTATTGTAGGTATGGATTTAGGGGAAGTGTTAAATTATAAATCAATACCTGTTAAATATACCTCGGTAACTGTAACAAAGTAACTACAACTTTCACTACAGTTAGTCAAGTCTTTTTATTATGCTGTTCTTTTTTTTTATTGCTGTTCTTGTCCTTACGATATCTTCAATAAACTATTATTTAACTGTTTTACTTATTACATTTTGGTAATATGTTTAAGTGTTATCTCTGTGTTGTTTGTTGTCTTCATACCTCCAAAACCAAAATTAAAAAAATAAATATTAGAAGCTTGAAATTTTTTTTTATTTAGTAACCTCAGTATGGGGTACAATGAAACACTTGCAGACGGGGTACAATGAAACATGTTTCATTGTGCTCTGTGTGAATGCATTTACTTGAAGTAATATATCACTGGTAAATATAATATCACTGATATAAAATAACATATTACTGGTTATCACTAATATAAATAAAACACTTTTACTAAGGAAATGGCAACACCTAACATTAATAGGAAAAGGCAATACCAAATCAAAACAGTAATTTTGAAAGCATGCAAAATTAAACTTTTTTTTTTCTTCAAAAAAAAAAAGCACAGATTTCAATAGTAAGTTAGTTTTCTTACATTCAAAACAAATAGTTTATTTATTTCATAGGCCTAAACTCCACTTACTACAGTTCACAATCCTAGTAAAGTTCTCAGTCAAATGGTCCAAAAACAAATAGGTCAATTAACTTCTGATGAAAGGGGTGTTCTTGTTACTATGTGTGGATTTATTAATTCGTCTCGAAATTCTATACCCCATTATTTAGTATTTTCTAGAGTAAATTTCAAGTTTTGCATGTTGAATGGAGCTTTACCTGGGACTGCGGGTGATGCAAGAAAATCGGAATGGATGAATGGAGATATTTTTTTTTAATGTTCTAACACATTTCCAGGCACATACACGCTGTTCGAAAGAAAATCCAGCTGTACTAATAATAGACAATCATGAATCACATATTACGATTTCCAGTAATAATCCTGTGTCCCCACATACCAGTAACAAATTGCAGCCTTTAGACAAAACTGTGTTCAAGTCACTTAAAAATTTCTTCAATCTAGCTGCAAATGATTGGATGCTGTGTAATCCAGGTCGTACAATCTCTATCTATGAGATATCTTCTTTGTTAGGCCTTGTCCGACTGAAAATTATTTCCATGGTCAGATCAATGAAACTGAAGACCAGACAAGCAAAACCCAAGAATTAAAAGTGGCGGATCTTGCCATGAGAAGATCTGAATTACCGACTGCAGGTTGTTCAGCAACTGTTCATACACCATGCACTAGCTCTAAACCTGTGAGGAAATACATTTCTCCTCAAGAGATAAAAACTTACCCCAAGACTGGTCCAAGAAAAGAAGTAAGAGTAGAAAAACCGAAAAGAGTTTTGTTCTAACCACGCCAGTGGAAAATGCTCTTGTTAAGCAATTAGAAAGTAAAAAGAGGAAAAAAACTAAGAAGGTATTGTTTTCAAAACAAACTACCTCCTACAGACTTTGAAGATGATGAGGATCCAGATTATTTTCCAGCTCCAGGTGATCACCGAAGTACTAAGAATGAGATATCCACACATAACATGTGTGATACATGCAGTATCTATAAATGATTATGTTTTAATCAAGGAGGGTGAACTGAAACGTAAGGAAATATATTCTGTTGGAGACATCATAAATTTAAATGAAGTCGAATGTGACTAAAATAAACTACGTAGGGTGAAAATTGCTTGCATCATTTGGAGTGTTTCATTGTACCCCAGTATGTGTTTCATTGTACCCCGCCATATGGGGTACAATGAAACACTATGAGACATTTACTTTTTGTTATTTTTCAAGCATAAAGATATTGTTAAGAACCAAATAAAAATTTATTTAGATGGGGAAAATACAAGATTAAAAGTATGAATTAATTATATTTTAGTGCATGCAAAATTGTGGATAGGAAAAAATAATTAGTAAATTTTGTTTCATTGTACCCCGTCTTCCCCTACATTGTCAGTAGATCAAATGTTAAATAAGAATTTAGAAAATATCTTTTTATCTCTTTCTATCATAGACCTGGTTTAAAACTGTAAAAATTTGAATGTCATTCTTTGAATATAACAAATGCAAATATTATGACTAACAATCATCAAAATTGAAAATATTTTTTCTTTAGACAGGAATATTTTTTCATGAAATTTATGTCAGTGAAATCTAAAATGTTTTTTTTTTTTTTTTAAATAAATTTTCATGATATTCTATGATTACTATCCTTGAAAATATGTCAAAGATGTAGCATTATGACCCACAAGATATTTATAGTTTCAAAAAATATTTGACATTGTTTTTACATTTTTTTTAATGTAATGTTGGGTACATAAATTCCTTACAAAAATGCAAAATGTTTTCCTCTATTTCTCATTGGAAGGTTTTCTAGGTCTTCAATTATATCAGGATGGTATGTAGTATATGTTACGTTACAACTTATGGTAATTTGTAGCCAAATGTGGTAACCTTCCAGTTTTTGCTAGTTTTCGTGCTTTTCATACAGTTTGAAGGCAACCATATTCAGAAAAAATTCTGCAATTTACCATGTTCTATGATTGCTTAAGATTTTTTTCCTTCGTATTTTTGCCAAATTTTTCTGTAATTATTTTTACATTAGTTGTGGTTTAAGTGGTTGCTTAGTTCGTTGAATTTATGTTGAATCTGGTATTTGTTTGTTGGGATTCTTTCATTTAAGTTGCACTTTTATTTTGCTTCAATATGGTTTACCCCTCGCGAATTTTGCATTTGCAGTAAAATATCAGACATTTAAATAGGAATAATTTTTGAAAAAGAAAAAAAAAATCTTCTTAACCTTTACGCTGCGGCACTTAGATTTTTTTAATCGTCTCATAGAACGGCTTTGGCCTGACTCTCCGAGCCCCTTTACCTAATTACCAAACTTGAGCGTTAGGGCTGTGAGTGGCATTTACGACTGTTGCTTTCCTTTCATAGTATTGTGGGGCATGAGAAGAGATATCAGTAGAGCGACTTTCTGCTTTTCCCAAAGTGTTCACACCCCAGGATCTACATGGTAGGGGGGCACCAAACAAAAGAAGGGACCCTATAGAAGGTCAGTCGCTGACAGCTCATAAATGGTGAATGATGCCAGTGGTTACTTAAAAGGGGATAACATCAACAGTACACAAATCTATACCATGCCGCTGGTGTAAAAGAAATTTTAGTGGTAACAATTCTTTACCTGCTGCAGCGTAAAGGTTAATATATTGGAACAAATTTTACTTGCAAATCTTCTAACTTTTCTGTATTTTCGGTATTTACTCCAAACATGTCCGTTATTTTGCGTTGTTTCATCAATTAGGTCCAGGTTTAACTCCTTGATTTTTAAAAATTGCCGGAAAGGTGTGAAAGAGTGAGAAAAAAAAAACGCTGGTTAGCAAAATGTCAGGATTTTTTGGATGTCCGGTTTTGGGACTTAGTACTATATAACTAATCGTATTAATTCTTATTTTTTTGCAAAAATATTTGATGAGAGTATACATTTAGAAACTAAAGATATATTTCAGTAATTTATATAAAAACACTGGATGGCCTTTCTGTAGGAAATTCTCAAAATGTACTACGCGGAGGAACCAAAATAAGGGTGACACTGGACCATGCCCGGGTGGGCACCCAGTACAGTAGTTTTTCTCGTATCAAAAAATATCTGGTAGATTATCAAAATCCCAGAAAAGGTAGACTTTTCTACAAAAAAATTCCTTGTTTTTAATTCCATATACAGTTTTTTTCACTTTTGTACGTCTTTTCAACATTAAAAAAAATGAGTTAAACCTGGACCTAATGGAGGAAACAATGCAAAATAACGTACATGTTTAGTGTAAATACCACACAGAAAAAAGATTTGCAAGTAAAATTTGTTGCATTGCATTCAGCCATCTTGGAATTGTTTAGATTGGCCGCCATCTTGATTTTGCAAAAAAAATTGCTTTAACTGATTTCGCGAAAAAAACTAACGTAGCATATTCTACATCTCCACCTTATATCACTCTTGTGTGTTCATTTTTTTGTTCCCCACAAAATGAAATGTGGCATATGATGATTGTATTAATTATATTTAAAATTCACTTTTCACTGTTTTCTGAAGTTCCATTTTTTGAATAATGAATTTTTTTATCGAAAATTACTTAAATAAATTTGTTGAGACTCAAAATTATGTTCTGTTAATTCGACTTCCATTATTTTACATTAAAACAAAATTACTTTGATCTGTACATGCATAACCAGTTGAAAACTAAACACTATGATCAAGGTTCATTTTGAAATGCTGGCTCAGAAGGTTTGCTCCATCCATGCACTAGCAGCCTGCGAGTTGTAGGTTGCACAGGCTTGATTTTATAACTTCACCTGGATGTATTTCACTTTTTTGTGCCAGTAAACCTTCCTTGGTGTGTTTATGTCCATTACTTGATGTTGTCTGTCTTTTGTTAGATGCAGCTTGGCCTAAATGGCCCTCACACCATAAAATACAACTGACCACCATGATTTTGAAATGTATGAAACTATTTGTTCTGAATTTCTTATAAAACATTAGCATGTTTCGTTTTCATAATTTATGTATAGTGTTTTTTTTAAATTTTGTGCTCATTAATTTGTAATTAATATTTGTTTGTTTTAGAAAACAATTTGATTTGATTACAAACTGTTGGAAGCAGCATGCGCTTCAACTCAAAAGAAATAATAGCTGTTGCTTCTCAGCCATCCTATAAATTTGACAAAGAAGGCATTTTATTTGTAAAAGAAAAGCATGATAGCTTATTCAGAAGAAATGATGGTAAATTCCTTTTCTTTATAAACTTACCATGGAAGATACTTTGAAGAAGTATAAATTGCAACTTTAATGCATTTTAATCAAACAATCTAAATGGATTAAAAATATCCATCCAAAAGATTTGGTGTTTCTGTTGCCATCATGTTGTATAATTGGATATAATCTCTACCTTGTGTTTCAAAAAAAGCTGAATCCCTTCTCTAGTTTGAAAATATAGTCTCCTAGATTTCTTTACAATTTTCAATGGCAAATCCAATTTCTTTATCAAATGTTAAATGTAAATCAATGTGTAACTTCAAACGTCAAGTTTCAAATTATTTTGTTGTTTTGAGCTCGTAATGTTAAATAAAAAATTAAACTGGTGTCAAAAATTATCTTTACGTGCATAGAATCATGAATTTCTCAGAAACTGAACTTTAATTTTATGAATTTGTGTGGAATGAGACATAACATCATCTCTACTATTATAAAAGGAAGTGTTTGTCTGTTTGCCGCAAAATCCTGACGATTCTATGGCACTTACAGCAATGAGATTTGGCCCACAGGTAGTCCGAATTTTTTGCAATTTTTGGGTCACTGTGAATTTTAAAATTCTATCTAGAACATTTAAAAATTAATTTAATGAAATTGAATTATTATTGTTTTCTTTGTAATGGTAAAGATATATGACAGATTCTAAATTTATTTGTTCTGTTTTCATTTTGCACAGAAGAATGATTTTCCAGCAGAGGATAAAATAAAAGTTTTAACTTTAGTTATGTAGTTCTTTTTTCTATTTCCTAGACCATTAAAGATAGAGTAAAAATTTCAACGGATTTGAAATCTGAGGAAAATTTCACTTTAGATGGATACCTAAAAATATGATTTTCTTTAAATAAATAATTTTTAAATTTAATATATCTTTTATATTTTTGCAAGAGATTGTGATGTCTCGTGAACTTTCTCTTTCCAAAAAAAATAGAAACATTACATTTCCTATCCCTTTCCATTTCCAGGAAAGAGAGCAACAAATAAAAAAATATTGACTGGGATTGTTATGTTTTTTTTCGTAAAATCGGTATTGCTGAAGATAGATTAAAAATTTCAACGGATTTGAAATCTGCTAAAAATTTCACTTTAGATTGATACCTAAAAATATGGTTTTCTTTAAATAAATAATTTTTAAATAGAATATATCTTCAACGGATTTGAAATCTGCGGAAAATTTTACACCAGATTACTACCTTACATCACGGGCAACGCCGGGCTAGCCACGCAGTGGCTAGTAACACATATATATACAAAGGAAAAAATTAAGAACACTGCATATGGTATAAAAATGTAGTCTGAAACAATAAAACTGGCAATAATATGTGACAAGGGAAGTTCAGAAAAAATTAAGTCTTATGAATTTAATATGGCATGTGATTGCCCCTGACTTGCACACACATATATCACAACATGATTTCATGCTGGCAATAGTGTTGTTAACCACAGTTTGAGGAATTAAGTCCCACTCTTCCTGCAATGCATTCTTCAGGGCATGTATTTCTAGGAGGAGGATGTCTCCATACAACTGCTTGTCCAAGGTAATCCTATAAGTTCTCTATCGGATTCAGATCAGGAGAGTTTGTTGGCCATGGTATTCGCTTATGGCTTTATTTTCAAGGAATTCGTCAACGAGGTTTTTTAGATGGAAAGTCTTACATAACTTCTAAGACCTAATCTCAATATCTCTGGCCGGTCCCAGATCCTCTTGAAAACGTGTAGGGGCGTACATTCATCAATCGTTATTCCCCCACACCATCGCACATGCACTACCAAAACGATGACATTCCATAATGTTCGAAGGAATATTTAACGATCCTAATTCCCTTCACATGTAAAAGTGTTTAGAATCAGATATAAAAGTAAACCTTGACTCATCAGTAAAGAGAACATGGGTCCATTGGTGTTTACTCCAGTTCTGATGTTTGCACCAATTAAAGCAATCTCTCTTGTGTTGTGAAAACAGTGAAACACATACCCTTGGCTTTCTGGCATAAAGGCCTTTTCATTAAGCCTTCTGTATACAGTTTGTCATGATACAACAGTTCCCATGGATTGTTACTTCCTGTTATGATGGGCAGTTATTGGCCTTAAATCAATTTTGAGAAGCAGTTGTTATATATTTACGACCTTGTCCATGCTTCCCTTCAACAGTTCCAGAGTTCTGAAATTGTTTCCATAGTGCAGAGACTCTGTCTTGAAATATTCACATATCTCGCTGCTTCCATGATTGTCTGCCCTGCTTCTAAACGGCCGATAATATGCCACTTCACAGGCTGTGGCGGATTAAGCGGTAAACGGACTAAGCGGCCCCATAGGGCACCTGAATACCAAAGTGGTCCCAAGGTTTTAAAATGTCTTTTCATTAGGGTTCAAGGAAAGTTATGACAGCATCTTTACAATGTGCGTCTTTAAGTGCTCAATATGTCGAGAGATGGCTGAACATGCAAAGGTTAGTTCATATTGAAATAAGTTGAAGTAATTGGCAGTAAGCTGTGCAGTTACAAAAATAAATTTAAACCAAATTTATAGCAATAGAAATGAATACAGAATCAAGTTTATGGTAGAACATTTAAGAATACTATCAGTATGGGTTATATGGTCAGCTCAGCGGTCCAGAAAAAACAGACCATATAAGCAGGGTGACCATTCTAAAATTTTTTTTTTCGTTTCTGTTTTTATGTTGCGCAGAGGAATAACTTGTCAGCAGACTAAAAAAACAAATACAAATTTTTAACATAAATGAACGTTCTTATTTGTCACGTATGATCCAAATGAAACAAAATTTATCTTTACAATCGTCTCAATTACAACGTACTTTGCAAAACGGGATATAACTTCAACCAATAAACAGACAGATATCCATCCGTTGTGTTTTGGGAGGAAGAGAATTATAGGGGGGGGGGGTAACGCGATGAGGATTCAACGCAGAAGAGAAATGGGGGGAAAGGACGTAAAGGCGTAAATTCAGGTCATCTCCGGGGTCGAAAATACTTTTTTTCTGGTCATTCCCTGTGTTGCTCCCCACCTCAAGAAATATTACAACAATTACCATTAAAAAAAAAACTGATAACCTCATTGAAAAGATGAAAAAACCAACCATATAACTGATTCTAAAATTTATCCATTAATTCTATTTTCACTGTATGTACATGTACTATGTAATCTTTGTAATATGTAATTTCTTTGTAATATGTAATCTCTTTGTAATAGGTAATCTTATTTGGTCTTTGACTGTGTTTGTAAAAAACAGCATACTGCTAGCGTGCAAAGTGTGGTCGAATTTGTATCCATGCATGATGTTGCAGTGTTCTTACAGTATAAAAAATGAAAAGATCAAAGTGGGGCAGGAAAACTAAAAAATACCCTGGAAATTGCTTAAAGCCAAAGAATTTCATTGCATAAGTTTTTAATAGTTAATACAGAGAGTTGCCATTATGCCAGATAATTCTGTTTTGCTTACGTTCAAAACTTCTTTTGAGCCAAAATTTGTCTTGTTCTTAAAATCTTGGAATAGCTCTTCAGATGAATTTATAAAACAACTTTTATTGTATTCACCGTCTGTAAGATAGCAATCTCTTGACTAACAATAAAGCTTGCAGTATTAACATTGTTGGAAGATTGCACCCAATAATTAAATACAGAACTTGATTTTTCTTGACTCAGGAAGTTCCTCAACTGCTTTTTTCCTTGCATCACCGGCAGGATATTTACTGCCAGCATTTAGTCGAATCGATTCGTGGCAGAGCCGCACTCAAGTGGCTAAAGAGCCCTGGTTTGCTGACCACCGCCTTAGGGGATTGATCCTGGACTGTCGTCAATAGCCCATTGTGTTGCTCTAGTACGACGTTAATCAAAAATTACCAATTACTACCCTTATCTAATGCGTCAGGAAAAAGATCGTTTTCTGTTTTAAAGGATGTAAAAAATTATTTAAGTTGTACTATAGGAGAACAAAGAATAATTAACATGGTCATTCTGTATATAGATCAAGAAATCTTAAACCAAATCGAAACTGCCAAGATAATTGACGAATTTGCAAAAATAAAAGCAAGACGGAAATTCATGCAAAAAATGTTTATCTAATAATTTATTGAATGTGTTATGATATGAAATTTTTGATTACTTTTCTTTTTTGTTAATAACTTAATGAGAGTTTTCTTGAAACTTTTTTTTTCAAACTTAAGTTTGAGAGCCCTGAAAATTTTACCGCTGGAGGCCCACTCTTGACTTGATCCACCACTGTTCACAGGTTCTTCCAAATAATACTTCGGAGCCATAACTAACCGTTTTGAGTCCTTACACACTGAAATCAAATGCTGTACTGTAGGAATTGACTCAGATATTTACTTTGCGCAAAGCACTTGATTCACCGTCAGATATCATAACGCCTTGATTTGCATATCAGAAGCTGTTTGATCACTTTTGATCGGATAATACTAATTAGACTTGTCCTTCACACATTCCCTGCAAAAATCAATTACATCGATTGGGTATTACATGAAATATAATTATTTTTGGGTATGTAAAGAAAATTGTGGAGACTTTTTTTAGACTTGTTCGTATTTTACTATTGCACTGGTAAAACTTTCCTTGTGTGTGTATGCAAATTATTAGATATTTGCATACACACACATTGCTTATCATAACTTGGCCGAATATGGCTCCTGTGCAGCAAAGCTTAACTAAATAACCATCAAACTGATGTTTTTATTATCTGGTTTTTAATAAGGTATTTAAACGAAATATACCTTATTTTTTTCCAAATTAATTTTTAGTATGCAATTTTTAGTTAAGTACACATTTGGAAACCTTGATATATTGATTTTGATAAATTCATTAGGACTTTATACCACAGGTAAAATTTCTGTTCTTTTCACCAGAAGTTTTTGTTTTAAAAATTAATCTCTTTTTCATCTATTTTTGTGAATTCCATTTTTTGAAAAATGATGTCTTAAACATCTAGGAGTATAGAGATGAAATTTTCTATCCACATAAATAGTCCTGAAGAAATTTACATTAGAATATATCAAGGTTTTTCATGTTTCCATTTTATGTCTTTCTAGGATATTGAGTTGATGTAAGCTAGTTTGAGTGCAATATGTAGAAGATTTTGATCTCCTGAAAGAATATGCCTATAATTGGGGGCACCAATAGCTATAATAAAAAAATAACTCTTAAGGGTTCTCAATATTGCTGCATGAAAATCAATAATGAAAAATCTGTAAGTGGTATAATTAATAAGAAACTAGATTAAGAGTGTTGATTATGTGACGAAGAAATGCGCTTATAAAAAAATTTTGTTTTTAAGAATTTTTAACAGTTATGAAGATGAAAATACAGATGAAAATCTTTACATTTCTAAAAAGTTTGACTTGTATGATAAAAATATCAAACTTTCATGTGAAAAAAAGTCAATTAAATCATTATACACTCTATAACAAAAAAAATCGACGCACCAAGAAGGAGTTGTCCGATGGAAACAAAAATTGGTGGATTGGAAAATTATGTACAGAATAGAAAATTATTAAAATTTCAGAACAATTGAATGATTTATTTCAGAGCTACAGTAACGAGCTCAATAAGGTGTTGACCCGCCTCTAGCCTGGATGCAAGCTGTCACATGGCGTGGAATAGACCGATAAAGCTCCCGGATGGTCTTCTGCGGTATTTCTTGCCAAATTTGCTCCAATTGTCGGACTATGTCATCAACATTCCCTACCGGATGCAGTCGCCTTCCCATCATATCCCAGACATGCTAGATGGGAGAGAGATCTGGTGATCTGGCTGGCCAAGGAAGTGTTTGACAAGCTTGAAGACAGTTCATAGCAACACGTGCCGTATGTGGTCTGGCATTGTCTTGCTGAAAAATAAGCCCAGGGTACTGCGAAAGGAACAGTAGCAAAACAGGTCTCAGAATGTCGTCAACGTACCGCTGTGCAGTAAGTGTACCTTTAATGATGACCAAAAGGGTCCGGCTATCAAGGGAAATGGCCACAGACCATAACTCCTTGTTGAGGGCCCGTGTGGCGTGCAATAGTGAAAGCAGGATAGGCATGCTGCCCTGGGCGTCTCCAGAGTTGTCTTAAATGATCGTCAGGACACAGTTGGAAGCGGAATTCGTCGTTAAAGACTATACGTCCCCAGTCAGCATCATTCCAGCCTGATCAAGCCAAGCACCACTGTAATCTGGCTCGACAGTGTGCAGGCATGAGTGGCAGGTGGCGTAACGGTCGGTACGAGTGTAGATTTCGCTCTCTCAGCCGTCTGTGAATGGTCATGGTGGACACTTGTGTATGGGTCGCACGACTGATGGTTGATAGCGATGAATCAGGCGCTGTGACAGCTGATCTGACAATCACACTGTCCTCGCGATCTGCTGTGACCCTACGTCGACCGCTAAAATCTGCCATGACACTGAAATCTGCCATTGTCCATCCACTCTTGCCAGCATCTTCTAATCGCCACATTGCTTCGACTCACATGACAAGTGATTCTCCGATTTGCCCAACCTGCCTCTTTCAATCCAATGGTACGACCTCTTTCAAACTCTGAAAGTTGCTCGTAATGAGCTTGAATCCTGCGGCAAGGCATTTTTTGAGTCGTTGAAAGGTATCCTAAATCGCAATGCAGCAGAAATATTTAACAACAGTTCAAGAACAACTCCTTATATACATCTGCTGGATGCACAGTTCCGATGCGCTGAAGATCACACTATTCATTCATTGGACACCAAATTTTAATTATTTGCATATTTGGTCAAAACATTTTTGCATACGAAATTTCAAAGCAATCAGATGATTCCTTCTTGGTGCGTCGATTTTTTTGTTATAGAGTGTATAACCAGTCTAGTTTCTTATTTTCTTCAGTGGCAGTTACAGAAGAGTTCATTTGGTCTTATAAGTTTTATCTTAATTCTAACTACATAATAAAGCTCAAAATGTATTGGAACAGGTGCATAAAATTATTGATTACAAATTCCTGTTATCATTCGAAAGTTTATACTACTTTACTTTGCAGTTTATTATCAATCTTTTACAACATTTAATTTTCTTCATTTAGTATTTGTACAGCGCTGGTGCAGATTGAGAGGAAACTTGCTTTTCTACTATAAATCTAAGGATCAGGTAAATATATTGATTTTTTTTTTAAACTATTAAAATTGATCCTAGGCAATGCCTTATTATATTTACCTAGTATGTAAATACCTCATAAAAGTATGAATCATTTACTATTATTTAAATTCTAAAAGTTATATTGTCATTCAAGATCTTAAATTATGCAATTTTGTGAAGTGTTTTTGTAATAGTTAATATCTCTTAAAGTAAAAATCAGGTGAATATTGGTTAAAATTGATTATTATCAAAATTGTTTTAATTAATTAACAATGCAGTATCTTATTTTTTATGTAGAAACATTTGAAATATGATAAACAATGAGTCCCATGTGCATTGATCTAGTTGAATTATTTTTGCTATATTCTTGTAAGATAATACACTGAAGTGTCAAAAGTAATTGTATACCATTAATATCGTGTGGGGCCTCCTTTTGCTCAGCAAAGTGTTGCAACTTGACGTGGCATTGACTCGACAAGTTCATCAGAAGTCCCCTTCAGCCCTGCTGCCTCTACAGTCGTCCATAATTGCAAAAATGTTGCCAGTGCAGGATATTGTGCATGAACTGACCTTTCGATAATGTCCCATATATGTTTGATGGGATTCATGTGTGGTGATCTAGGTGGCCAAATCATTTGCTGGAATTGTCCAGAATGTACCTCAAACCAATCGCGAACGATTTTGGCCCGGCGGCATGGTACATTGTCATCCTGTAAAATTATATTGTTATTTGGGTCCATGAATGGCTGCAAATAGTCTCCAAGTAGCTGAACATAACCATTTCCAATCATTGATTGGTTCAGTTTGACCAGAGGACCCAGTCCATGCCATGTAACAACAGCCCACACCATTATTGAGCCCCCACTAGCTTGCACAGTGCCTTGTTGACAACTTGGGTCCATGGCTTTATGGGGTCTGTGTCACACTTGAACCCTTCCATCAATTCTTAACTGGAATTGTGACTCATCTGACCAAGCAATGTTGTTCCAGTCATCTAGGGTCCAACTGATATGTTCATATGCTGCAGCTGATGGCGTCTTGTTAGTATGGGCACTTAGTCGGTCTTCTACTGCCATATCCCATCAATGCCAAATTTTGCTGCACTGTCCATATGGACATGTCTACCGTACGTCCCGTACGTGACTCTATGCACTTATTGCTGGTCACGGTCATTAAGTAGATACGGCCGGCCACTGCGTTGTCCATGATGGGAGGTAATGCCTGAAATTATATTTTCTTGGCACACTCTTGACACTGGATCGAGGAATATTGAATTCCCTAACAATTTCCAAAATGGTATATCCCATGCATCTAGCTCCAACTAGCATTCCACGTTCAAATTCTGTTGATTTCTGTCGCCATTATCATGGCAGAAAACTTTTCACATGAATCACTTGAGTACTAATGAAAGCCCTGGCTATGCACTGCCCATTTATACATTTCTTGGGCGATGCTAGTGACATCAGTATATTTGCTTATTGCTACCCCATGACTTTTGGCACTTCAGTGTATATCCTAAGCTATTAGCGCTTTTTAATAGCGCTATATTTTTTTAGCGCGGGGGTTGGCGAGCGTATGCGAGCAGGGGGCGGAGCCCCCTAGTACACTTTAAAAACTTGAAAACTCATGAAAATCGGTCTGTTTTCGATTATGAGTGTCTCTTGCAATGCACAAAATAGTTGTCCTGATAGAGGAAACTAGAATACAATCATCCAATGTTACTTAATTTTGTTTTATTCAGTTACCCGAGGGTGCAATGTTTTAAAAATTTATTATAACTATGGGGAATTGTATTTTTAAGTTTGTAGGTGAATCGAAAACAATATAAAAATAATTTATTTTAATTAATACTGCTATCTAATTGGTAATTTTTTTAAAAATTTAAATTTTTTTTTATGCTTTTAATTCTTTGTAGCAACTATCCCAGAAAAAAAAAATTTGAAGATTTTCAGGGGTGATTCTGTTTTGAAAATTTGAAGCAATCGGTTATCAGTTCCAAAAGAAAACCAACCCACTCGTTTAAAAAAACATTTGAGGAAAAGATCGCAAAAACGTAAACCTTAGTGCTGGAGAACCGAGAATAGTCGGGGAATTTCAATAATCAGGAAAAGTCGTTTGAAAACTGGAAATTTCGGACTCTTATCGCATTTGGTTGCTAACCGAAAACAAGCACACGTAAATGCCCACATACTAACTGCTGAATTTTGTAAAAATCAGACTGCTTTTTTTGAAAAATCACTCATTTTTGTGTGGCCTTATTTGTGTATAATTTTTAGCAAATAGACTTGAATATTAAATTTTTTACATACTACTGTTCTTATAAGATTATCTAATCTGTAAGAACATCCCCATTTGGTCGAAAGTTAGGTATTACATTGTGTAATACGGTTTCTATAATGTTTTTTGTAAGTCCTTAGAAAGTCCTTATTTTTAGTTAGAAAAAAAGAGTGGGAACCCTGAGTATCCTCAGTCTTGTTTTTCATGATCTTTTTTTATACAAAATGATGCTATACATAAGTTAAAGTATCATAAAACCATTAGTGGCAGTAGTGTACTCAGTTTAATAAGATTGTACATACCCATTAAATTTTCATTAATATCAGAAGCTTGTTTTACATGTTTTCATTTTGTGTAAGTGAAATAGAATTATTTCTTTATATTATCCCGTTGTATTTTATTTTATTTATAGTATTCAGAACCCGCTGGAGTGCTGGTACTAGAAGAATATCATGTTCGTTTAGATGAAAGCTCTGAAGTTCCTTATTCTTTCAGCCTAAGTATGTAGCTTTATAAACATTACAAGCTGTAGTGTTTAGCAAAATTTAATCCTTAAACTACATTAAATGATGAAGTAATGATATCATATAAAAAAAAACATTTTCTTTTCCAAAAACATTCTCACTGTTTATTTGTAAGAGAAATTGTGTAAGTAAAATAAACAATGTTAAAGGATTTTATTAAAAAAACGAATGTGCAATTACTTTTATTTTGAGTTACTTTAGGTGATTTCTTTTTCTCCAAGTAAAATTATGAACTATGAAAATATTGAAAGATAACTGATTTAATAAGCTCAAATATATTACAAGTTTCCCATGTCATTACTTATGTTATGACTCTGCATAGTGTTTCAGATTTTTCCTATTTCTTCAAAAATAACTAATGAAAAGAATATTATCCCACTGAAGAAAATATAATTTAATAAATAGTGTAGATATGTGTGCTAGTATTTTAAGATGATCACAATTCCTGTTCCATAAATACAGAATAGCAAAATATTACATACTGTAACGTCGTGGGTATAGTTTGCGTGGCGAGTGGCTTGAAGATAATTAAAACGACATTTAGAATTACAGCACATTTAATTAATTATAGAAGAATACATATAAGTTAAAACTATTTTGAGGCTAATGGATATTGTACAAATTAGGGTTTCAGTCCCGCGGCTTCAATCCGGAGCAAAGTCGTCCTGCGTCCGCTCACGTTTCGGTTTTCCACGATTCTCCCTTTTCTCGAGAGAAGACCCCACACGTTCTTCCGAAGGCGCTATCGCCCAAAGAGAAGGGGATACCCCCATCCGGTCATAAATTCATGGACCACCATGAAAGCTGTGGTCAGAGGGACCCCCTAAAGTGTCGCTACAGCTTCCTTCCCCCTTTTAGACAAACTTTTTCTAGGAGATCAGGAAAAAGTTTCAGCTTTATGCCAATGCAATCCACAACCAATGTTCCTGAAATACATGTATCTTCACAGCACAAAGTATCTTTGTCATATAAGGTTGCGACGTTTGACATAACTTTAACATTTGAAAACCTACTAGAATTAATTAAATAACCTACGGATAAACAATTAAAAAAAATGCTACCCAGTGCAGTTACCTGTAAAGGATTAGATTTAAATCTATCAAACACACTTATATGTGTAAAATTTCATGAGTAATTAAAATTTATACATGTAGTCTATCTCTTTAACACAAAAAATGCAGTTGCAATAGATAATCATTTGTTATACAACACATAAATAAAACTAACAAGGCCTATAAAACCTTAATTCCTTGTATTAAAACCTAATCTGACACAATTACTCAGTTATTAAAGAACTAAGCAAGCAAGGAATAATATACACAACTACTTATTAATCAAGAAAATTATTTCTCAAATATTTCTTTAACATGTAACACAATTATCATTTATATTGCATAATCATAATTTCCAACCATAATGTATGAAAACTATTCATATACCTTAACACAAAAGGACTTAACTATTATTATTATATATATATATATATATATTTTTTTTTTACAACAATTCACTGAAAAATGCAATTCATTCCTATAAACAAAAAATCTTTTTCAATCAACATAATTGAAACATCTGAAAACCAATACCTTTAGGTTCTGACACTTTAAATTCAAAATCAATTTCAACTCCACACATTTTACCTCTACTGTAAGCTCAAAAAATAAAAGTTCTGTGGGCGAAAATCCCAAACGACTAAATATTTTTGGTAGCATTCCTATGTCGGAAACTGAATCCATTTCAATCATCGCAACTTCGAGACACCTTCCTACTGAACACATGTATGTTATGAAATACGAGATACGTTTTTCAACTTCTTTCTTAGCAAGTAAAACAATCGCATCGGTGTGCAACTTTGACAAAACCTCCCGAATTACAGATACAATTCCAAGTGGTTCCTTTTCCCCTTCATTGAGCTTCCCAGCCCTTCGACACTGGTCAAATGTCGGGACAAAACTTTTCAACCCTCTAAAACAGTCGGGCATTATCGAGTAAAAGTATTTTGATTGCTTATCTTTGGTGTTTACCAAAGGTGCTAATGAATCTTCGCGACATATTTCATCCCTCATTTCCTCAGGAACGACTAATAATTTCTTTATATTGCCCAAACGATCTTCTTGTCGTTTTAGTAACAAGAAGTTATCCATGCAATATGTCCCTCTTTTCGAAGATGGAGCACTCCCTCCCACAAATCCAAACATCTCCTTCATACCCTCACTTTCTCGTTGACCCCCCTTAAAATTCTCGTGACTTATCTTAAGTAAAGACAACTCGGGTGCATTGTTTTCCACTTCTGGAATTTCTATTTGCTCCTTAGTAGTTGGCTCAACATGAATCGCCTCAGTATTTAGCGAAGTTTCCATTTTCGAAATTTCTATTAACTCCTCGTCTGGAGAAGTTTCCACTTTGCCCTTACCATCGGTATCCCAATAACCCGTTGTGGTAATATCTTTGGAGACACTGTTGTGATACTCCGTAGGATTCGTCCTATTTTCCTGCCCTTTCGTCTCACATGGTCTAATTACCCTATCTTCGCTAGACACTACCTTTTCCGTTTCGCCATTTCCTACACTTTCCTCCCTTTGCATTTGTAATTCTCGCAATTTTATTGCATACTGGGACTTCGTCTTTTCAGCTTTTTCCCGAGCAATTTTCCCGTTTCTCTCTGGCTGTTTCCAACTCTCTTTCAGTTTTTTCCAAAACTCCTATCACATCTCCAAACTCACTTTCCGCTACTGTCCGAGAAACCGTAAGACTAATTTCCCACTTCCTTTCAGCGAATTTTTGACTCCACTCAGCTTCTATAAACCTCCCTTCAGCTACTCTCAGCTCCTTTGTTTCATTACTAATAGTTACCACTAAATCTTCGACAAATTTAGCATCGTATAATTTACAACCTTCTATTATACTTTTCAATTGAAACATTTTAGGTTCTGGAGGAACCTCTTCTCCTAATTCCGTTGCCAACCATATCAAATCCTCCTTCCTAGCTTTCCAGAGAAATGCCATTTTTTTAAACTTACAAAAGATTTGAAAAACACACTTTAAAAACTTTTCACATAAATCGACACAGTTGGAATAGTAAAAAAAATACTCAATGGTTCCACGATAACAGTCACAATAAATTTCAGTTTAATTGCAAAAAGTAGTAAAATCGAAATACTCTTCCCCAACAAGTAAATGCACTGTTCTAAATTTAACAATTTACTCGAATTTGGAAAATTAAATGCAATGAAATTTAATCACAACCAATGCTATGACAAAGGTACTTACGTGACTTGACGTGATGTCTTGTAGTTGATTTGGAGTACTATATATCCTTAGATTGCTACGCACACGCACACTCACACACACACACACTTTAAAAAAATGTTGTTTCAGCACAGCATCAGAACGGGAACAGGGTGTTCATTGGTATGTCAGGATGACACTGGAGACACATTCCACTAGACGGAATAACCGTCAATAATCGAGAATTTTTTTTTTCTTTAGGTCCGGGTGACCATTACAATTGCTGCAGTTTCTCTTGGTCAGGATGACCATCAATATCGTCAGTATTTTTTTAGGTCAGGGTGACCATAGAAACGAAAAGAGAAAACGTTCATTAGGTCAGGGTGACCATAAAAAACAGAACACAGTTCCTTTGGTCAGGTTGACCAGCAAAACCAGCTCGAAGCTCCTCTGGTCAGGGTGACCAGCTAAATCGCAGCAGTTTTCCCTTGGTCAGGATGACCATCAATCGTCAGTATTCTTTTAGCTCAGGGTGACCATAGAAACGAGAAGAGAAAACGTTCATTAGGTCAGGGTGACCATCAACTATCCTTTGGTCAGGTTGACCAAAAAAAAACGAAAACCGCTCGATAGAGACTGAAACCTAATGCTGGGAATTCTTATCCCTCCGCTGTGCACCAAATCCAAGTTGTTGCAAGGTCGTGAGTATAGTTTGCGTGGCGAGTGGCTTGAAGATAATTAAAACGACATTTAGAATTACAGCACATTTAATTAATTATAGAAGAATACATATAAGTTAAAACTATTTCGAGGCTAATAGATATTGTACAAATTAGGGTTTCAGTCCCGCGGCTTCAATCCGGAGCAGAGTTGTCCTGCGTCCGCTCACGTTTCGGTTTTCCACGATTCGCTCTTTTCTCGAGAGAAGACCCCACACGTTCTTCCGAAGGCGCTATCGCCCAAAGAGAAGGGGATACCCCCATCCGGTCATAAATTCATGGACCACCATGAAAGCTGTGGTCAGAGGGACCCCATAATGTGACGCTACAATACTTACAAAAACACAACCAAGACAGATTGAGAAACACATTAAAAAGATTTGGCATTAAAGTGCAGCCAAGCACACAGGTAAAGCATATGTAATATGACTATCACTGTACTACTGAAACCTATCATTTTATTAGCTTACTATCCTTAAAGGGAAGGTTCCAAATGGAACTATTCTGTCTCATTTCATCACTGACTGTGTAATTAAGTGTCTGTAATATTATGTTTCTCTTATACGTGAAACATTAAACATTTCAGAAGTAGTTTATGTCTTTATCAATTTATAAGCTTCAAATGTTCAGCTCATGCATGTGTTAAGTTATGAAAAATTTCATGTAGCGCTTGTTAATTTTTGTTTGATAAATTTTAAGTAATACTTAAAGATAGATTTTGTTGTAAGATTGTATCTTGCTTCATTGATTTTGTATTGCAGTTTTTAAACATGATGAAATAGTACAGCAACTTGGGGCAGTATCTGAAAGTGAAAGAGATTCTTGGATCCAGGCTCTTCACATGGCAAGTTTTGAATACATGCAGGCCCAACTTTCTACTCTAAAAGAAAAATTAAAAGAAATAAAACTTTTAAATGATAATGATTCATCACTTGTTTCATGTAAAAGACAAAGAAGTTTTACAGCAGGTGCAAGTGAGTAATATTTTTCCATACCTATTTATGTGACTTCATTGTTTTTGAAGAATCAATAAAACACACTAGCATTTAGTAAAATTTTCCCAAATTTTAATCTTTTAATTATTTTATGAATAGATAATTACAGCCCATAACTTTTATTAAATTGCATATTACTATTGAAAGGAATTGACAGAAAAATATGTACAACTGACCTCATTAAATATACATTGGTCAACTGATGCAAGGTGTAAAAAATGTAAATTTATATTCATGTGAAGGTAGGGAATGCATGTGAATAACCCTAATTTGTTTAGAAAATATAGTAATATTTTCTAGCAGTTAACTTGTTTTGGCATCTTTTTCACCTAGTTTAGAAAATGTGCTTGAATAACTAGTGAGAGACTAAGAATTGAGTTAATGGTGAGCTGACCCCTCTGTTTTCTAGAACCTATCTGTATATCTCTTTTTAACTTTTCATCTCAGTTGAAATAAGTAAGTTAAATATTAAATTGCTTTTTTTTTGGTGGGGAGGGGGGGGGAGACCATTATTTATAGAAATAATAAGTTTTCTATGATAGCAACTAAACAAAGCTTGTTATATAGCATATTCTATTCATTCTTTAAAAAATGTATGAGTTACATTTCAATCTCATCCACAAGATAAACAGTGATTCATACAGAAAAATATTTTAAAATTTACGATATTCACTGTTTAGAGTTGCTTAAGTTTCCAATGTCAATCTAACTTAAGAATGAGGTAAAGAGAAATTCCATATACTATAACTTGCGTGTATGAAAGTTTGTATCTTACTTAAAGAATTTTCATACAATGAAAATATTCAAAAATGTGAAATAATCCATAATATAAAATGAATATAAGATCTCATCCCTAGTGTAAGAGTGCAATAATTCAATAATCAATTTTTGTCTGTTTTTAACACCCTTAAGTTGATCTCTTAAAACGTTTTTGTTATCAAAATTGTAAAACTGATAAATCTGACGAATTGTAATCTTGCATTTGCCATGTTTGCCTGTCATTTAAAAACTTTTAAAATGTTTGCAAAACTGCTTTTTGACTTGTGTCATTCTTGCACTATGGTGGTATGTTGTGTAATTTTATTATTTTGACTTTTATAGGTTATGATCCACAACAATATGAACCTTTCATGGAGTTGAGTCTATGTAAGTTATAGGCAACATATTTTTAGATGAAGTGAAAAATGAAAATGTAATTCTTCAAATTGATTTCTCAAACAATCCAAATGGAAACTGTTAGTATGTGAACTTAGATGTTGCAATGCTATTGGTAATGTATTTTCTCAGAAAATTTTTTATATGTGCAGTATCTTTACTTATTTAACTTATTGCTTTTGTTGCCAGATAATTTTGTCACTAAATATATTTTATAGTATGAGTGTTATTTTATAGAAATATATTTTACACCTAGTGATTGAACGATGTTTAAGATCATTACAAGAGATTGTAGAAACTTTAATTTGCTAATTCGTAGTAACGTTTAATTACAGATAATTTGAGACAAGTATTAGTAAATATGTTTTTCCTGATTTTTAATTGTTAAGCAGAGCAACTGAAAGTTTTCTTCCTGTAAGATACTTAAGTGGATGAAATTTAAAATTATATTTGCCTTCCTCTCCAACCCCTTACATAATTACCTGATTTGAGCAATAGACAACGCTTTCCTTTCATAGTATTGTCCAAATGCCGCTCAATTGAAACGGAGGGTAAAGGTTGTAATATTTTTAGACCACTTTTGGGATTTCCTACTTTTCAATCATTTGCTCCCTTTTTAACCCCACTTTATGTTTTGAACAAGGGACTGTTTTAATTTTGTTTGGATTAAAATTCGTTTATGGAGATCTTGGCAATAACGAATACAAACTCCATTTAATGTATTCATTTGTATTTCAATAACTGATGCTGAAAAGCACAAGTAATTTTTTTGCTAAGATTTTGATAATTTATTTCCGAAATTATCAGCATGATTTTGTCTCAGCGTTTATATTCTCCATTATCGTTTCAGTTCATAATATTCATATTTTGGGGCTATAAATTAATCAATGGTGTAAAGTATCTGCATTACAAACGAATCCAAAAGGTAGATATTTTCTATGTAGATAGTTAATTTGAAAGACACAGCACATAAGATTCACGGTTATGTTTCGTTCTTGCTTTAGGAGCACTATTTTCTTGCAAATGATTAACTTTTGTTATTTTATGAATTCTTTCAAAAATGATTAACTAATGAATGAATGTTTTCTTTACCTGATGGATTTTAATAGGCTCAATACCTTATAAGAAAAGTACTTAATATTGCTTTAAATACTTATTTATTTTAGCAAGCTTAGTAGAACTTTGTTATAAAATCTATTGGAATTTTTACTTGCAAGTTAAGCAATGGGTTGATATTTTAATAGTTGTTTCAAAGGTTTTAATTTAATTTAAAAATCAGTTTTATATTTCTATCACAAATAAGAGAAATATATACAATAAAAAACCATGAAAATTTCATTATCAAGTGACATCGATATGTGACTAAATTTTAATCAAATTTTAGTGCTCGTATAGCAGTGAAGTTCCCATTTTAGTTTAGAAAATCACTAACAATAATAAAAACTAAAGTCACCCAAAACAATTATGAAATTTCTATATGAATATTAACTAACTGCGTGATTTTAAAGAGATTAGAAAACCATCTTCAAATTTAAGTACATAGAAAGTCTCCATTCTTTTCCAATCTACTTCAAGTGATGATCTTTTAGCGAAGATGCTGGCTGATCAAGATGAAGTCATGATAATATTCAATATTTTTGGATATACGTTATTGGATCTGATCATTGACTCATGTGATCAATCTATCGCTGTGGAAAATATTGAAAATGAATGAGAGTGATATCCAAATGAAATAAAAATAGGTAATAACAAAATAGTGGTTAATTCAGAACTTTTGTAGCGATCTTATACATTATCTACAAATTAAATTTGAACCATTCGGATATTTAAAAATAGTTGGAAATTCTAGTAAACTATATCTTATGTTTCTCATATACTTCAAATTAGGTAGGTATTTTAATTAATATCGCACTGGAGCAAAATTACAGAAAAAAGTTACTTGTAAGTCAAGTTTGAATTTTACCATGAAAATTATAATTGATAAATTTGCGTTATTTCTACAGATACTAGTGTGCATTGTTCATACAGCCTTCAAAAAGCTATTTTTTATGCATAAATAATAAAAGTTTGCATTTGCTCTGTTTTTTAAAGAATAAAGTCAAAAGTTATGTTGTGTATCTAAAGTGTAAACTGTCCTGTTATAGGTATCCAAAATGAATAGAAATTAATTACGATGCATATAATCAATTCTGGCAAAAGTTCATTCGCCCTTCCTTACAGTACCCAACAGTTCTTCAGAATAGCAAAAATTTTTACTTTCATCCAATAGTTAAATATTGCCGTCAAACTACAGTAAAAATAAAATTTCCCAAAATAATAACTAACACAGTATCCTAAAAATAAAAGAAACATTAAGTAGACAAACCTCGGTACCCAACTTTTGGCTGCCTCTGGATTGCGAAGGTTAAATTACGTGTTTCCATTTACAAACTAAATACAATAGACAATACATGGTAAAAATAATTTTAATTGTGAAAACTAAACTCCTTGTTCATCTACTTTTTCAAATGGTTTTACTAATTCAAAACAGCCTTTAGCACAGATGCATGGATATATGTGTTGGGACTATTATCTAACTCTAATGTACTCAATAAGGTTTGGTTTTGGGGTTTTATGGAGCAAAAACAATATTTGGCCATACTGCGCCAGACACAAAACATAAAGTATCAAGTAATAGACACCCACACAATGAAAGTTTTATTGACACAGAAGAGATAATTACACCCATGGAGGAATATACTTGACAGGAATTGAACCTGCGCTGCTTACAACTTGAAGATTGCAAACGCAGTGGGAATATCCACTGAGCCATGATGGCCCCTCTCAACAAGGGAGAGAAACATGTGTAGTTTTAGTAAAATGTGGGTCTGCAAGAAAATCTGATTTAGCTCTATAAAATCGAATTTCTTTTTAAAATCAAAATCTTGTAGGGCCCAGTCCCCAGACTTTGACTCCTCGCCTAACGAGTAATTTACACAAATAGCAGCATTAAATCTTTTGAGGAAGAACTGAAAATGACAGTGATCAAAAATGTTAATTCATTTCAGTCATTGTTTAACGATTCAAAAATTTCTCTTAGTTTCCACAATCGTTTCTGTAGTTCTTCAATAGAGCTATTAACTACAAAAGTCTTGTCCGGACACAAGATCCGTCTCAGGGTGCTCAATTTTGTATTCTGAGTTGCTACCTTGCACAATTTTTTTTTTGTTGCAATTCCTTCATAATTCGATTTATTTTTGTTGGGGGTTAAACCTCTAGAAGTTCAAGCCATTTCTGAAGTAATATTACTATCTTTTATATTCAAATCTGAAAAATGCACACAAACAGTAAAATTTCCTTAGCAATGAAGGTATTGGGTGTTAAATCACTTGTAATTGCAACAGTACTACGAATAGCGTTGAATGAGAAAAGAGCTCCCATAAATTTCCTATTGTACTACTTGGCGTGAGAGATATCACCTGAGCGACTTACTGCCTTTCTCAAAGCGTTCACACCATGGTCGACAGGATAGGGCACCGAACAAAAGGAGGGACCCTCTTTAAAGGCCAGTTGCTGACAGCTTGCAAATGGTGTTTGATGCCAGTGGTCACTTCAAAGGGGGATGACATCCACTGTACAGATCTGTACCGTGTGGCTCATGTAAAGAAAATTTTCCAGGTAAAAAGTTTATCTGCTGCAGCGTAAAGTTTAAAAGCACATCAAATTTTAATGTACTATTATATTTTTTGAATACCTTTATATATATATTAAGTATAACTTTGACAATTGGATATATATTAATATCGCCCATTAAAATTGCCATTCCTGCAGGTTGTGATAATCTTATGTGTGATGGAGATGGGCAGCCACCTAATCCATTAGTATCTGTGTCAATCAACACCCTTCCTTCTGTGAAATGGACAAAATTTGCCCAGACTGAAATTGTAGAGGTGAGTATTTATAGGAGCTTTCTTTTAGCATTGAGAGTATTCCATAGTGAACCTTGACGTTTTCTATGTATGCCTGATAACTACACCCAAGAAGATTCTATTTGTCTCCAATTTGTCGGATCACTACATGCAGTGATTAAAACAAATTCCTTTTTTGGCAAACAGTCTATAAGTCTTTGGACAACAGGAAGTGGAATATTTTGACACTCTGCCTTAAGTACAGTAATCAACTCTGCCACTGAAGAAGGTAGAGTGCATAGAATGCACTCATTGCTCTACTACACTATGGACAAAAGTATTTGGACTGCATGTTTTTCAGAAAAGTGCTTTATTCTATTTAGTAATGGGTAGGCCCTCTTTTTGCTTGTATTACAGCTGCAACACATCAAGGCATACTTTCCACAACTTCTCTGTAAGTCTGGGCAGGAACAGCTCGCCATATGCTTCTTGCAAGACTGTAAGAAGAGATTGCTGTGAAGATTGGCGTGTATGGTGGTGTTGTACTCGTTGCTCCAGTTTGTTCCACAAGTGCTCAATTTAATTGAAATCAGGACTCTGAACAGGCCAGTCAAGCAAATTCCCTTCATTTTGAGGAAGCCAGTCCCACACACGTTTTGCAGTATGCCATGTAGCTTGATCCTGTTGGAAGAAACAACCATCAACACTAGTATTGCTATAGTGTAGGCAAGGCCGAATTATCTAGAATGTCGAGGTACACGTCACCATTCATGTGACCATGTACATAAAGCAATGGGCTGAGTCCTTACAAGGAAAAACAACCCCACCCTAAGATGGATCCTCCTCTGAATTTCTGCAGTGTCCATATAGGGTACTAGCCACTGCATGGCCAGCATAACATTGCTTATTGTTCTATTTGTCTGCCATTTGAAAGCTAACATCCAAACCATAAGTATAAAATTAACAATAACAAAACAAAAAATATTGCATAATTGATCAAAATAAATAGCTAAACTATTCAAAAGATTGGAAGAAAACAAAATAATACGAATAATTTAAAAAAGACATCCAAAACATGCAAACCAAAACTATAAAAGAAATCAAACATATAGTATCTATCAGGTATAGAATTTTCCGCATATTTCAAATCCGTTGAAATTTTTAATCTATCTTTAACGATCCCGATTTTACAAAAACGAACTAAACAATGCCTGTCAAACATTTTTTATTTGTTTTGCTTTCTTTTGGTGGAATTCTTTGAGCACAGGAAATGGAATCTGTTGATTTCTTGACAGCGAAGGTCAAATTCGTATGAGAAATAACATAAAAGTTACATTTTAAAAATTATTTATTTAAAGAAAATCCTGTTTTTAGGTATCGATCTGGTGTGAAATTTTCCTCAGATTTCAAATCCGTTGAAATGTTTGCTCTATCTTTAACGATCTAGGCGATAGAAAAAAGAACTACATAACTCTTGTTAAAATTATTTGTTTTTATCGTCGACTGAAATCATTCCTCCGCATAATCAAATGGAAATGTAAAAAATAAATTTAGAATCTGCCATCTCTTTATGCTATTCCCTTTCTAAAGAGAATAATAATAATAATATTAAATGCCAATAAATTAATTTTAAAATGTTCTAGATTTAATTTAAAAATTCGTCTTGCACAAAAATTGCAAAATATTCGGACTGCCTGTGTGCCAAATTTGATTACTGTAAGTGCCATTGATTCATCAGGACAATGCTTAAACGCAGACAAACAAACACTACCTTTTATAATATTAGAGATTGGGCAGCGGTAGCCCAGTTTGAAGAGTAACGGATTCAGCAATTGGAGGGTTAAGAGTTCGATACTAGGTCCAGCCAAATATCATTGTTCTCACGGTGCTCAAGCACGTTAAATCCGTCGTGACCTCAAACATTCTCCCGATAGCGTGGTAAGGAAGTTCGGAGAGTGGTGTTCCAGTTTGGGTGTTGTTCTCGTCATCTTATCGTGATTCACAACTACGAATTGTTGTCCTTTGATCTTTCCCTTCTGGAACAGTAGACAATAGCCCGTTGTGTTGCTCCAGTGTGATGCTAATTAACAACCTACCTACCGTATTAGTGATTATTTTTAATTTCACTGATTTTATTAATATTAATTGAAAAAATTATAATAATGAGCAATCTCTCGTGTGTAGTCAAAATAAATCTTTGTTATTTCATTTCAACAATAAAACTTTAATTTACTAGCCACTGCATGGCTAGCACAGCATTGCCCATGCCAGTTGCTTTTGTGGGGTTAGGTGTGACCATTATTAACGCTCATCAACCACTGGTGTTTGCTCCGCATTCCCATTTGGTTGGCTTCGCCAACGAACACCATGGACAACGCCGTAAAGGCCTTGTCATTTTGAAATGCGGCCAAATTCGAATTGCAAAGAGATCCTATCGGTGTGCCGTCACAATTTCTTGGAGAGTGAGAGCCAGCTCAGATGTTAAGTCGTCATCTGACCTTGGTTAAAAATTACGCTGTGTTGTCCTTGGATGTTTCCCGAAGGGGATTGATCCAGGACTATAGTCAATAGCGCACTGTGTTGCTTGAGTACGTTTATTAAAAATGGCCATTTACCTCGGATATTTTTCTTTGGGGATTGATCCCGGACGGTAGTGAATAGCACATTGTGTAGCTGTAGTACAACGTTAATTAGAAATTACCTTGGAAATATTCCTTTAGGGGATTGATCCTGGAAAATTGTAAATAGCACATTGTGTTGCTGTAGTACGACAGAAATTACCTTGGAAATGTTCCCTTAGGGGATTGATCCCAGACCGTCGTCAATAGCCCATTCTGGAGAGAAAGACTAAAGCTGAATCAGAGGGCAAAAAAAAAATATATATATATAAAAAAAATAAAAAATTGTAGACTTTTTGTTGATTCTTGTATATTTTTCCATACACATGCATCTTTTACACATTTTACTGCAATGCCAAACAATTTTTTATTTTCCAAAATTATAAAAATTTAAATGGTGAAAGAGGAGTTGAAAATATGCTTTTTTACTTAAAACAGAAAAAATGAGTCTAATATTTTTAAAATTTTACATTTAAAATGTGTATCTTATTTTTAACACAACAAACAATGAAATATGTTAGTTTGGGTGACGCAATATCCTTTAACCCCAATTACTAAGGTAATAGCAAGATAGAAAAATTGGAAGATTATAGTTGAATAGAAATATTTTTAAATGTTAATGAAATTTTCATCTTTTAATTTTAAATCATAGATTAATAGACCAAAATTAAAGGTAATTTCTTTTCTTTTCTTGAGTACAAAGTAAATTATTTTGCTGCTCATCTGAATCTTTAAAGTAGCAATGTTTGTAGGTGTTAAATGTTACTTTAGAAACATAATTATAAACTGAAAAAATAGGAATTATGAAGGAATGCAAGAATAACATGTAAAATATTTATTTAATAAAAAAATATTTTTATAAATTTAATTTTTCTTCTTTCTTGACATCCTTACTGGGATTTCCAGGTAAATTCAACACCTGCAAGTTATCAATAAATAGTAATTAAAAAGGTGAAAATACAGAATTTTTGAAAAATCTTACTATTATAAAATGAAGTGTTTGCTTGCGTGTGTGCACTGTCCTGGCGAATCTATGGCACTTGCCATAATGGGATTTTTCACACAGGTAGTCCAAATTTTTTGCGATTTTTCTATCGCGTTCGAATTGAAAAATTCAATCTAGAACATTTTAAAATGAATTTAATAGAAATTTAATTATTATTTTCTTTGGAATGGCAATAGCATAAAAGATCACATTCTAAATTTATTTTTTCCTGTTTTCATTTTGCGCAGAGTTATGATTTTCCAGCAGACGATAAAAACAAACTTTTTACTGGAATTATGTAGTTCCTTTTTCTCTCATAGACATTTAAAGATAGAGTAAAAATTTCAACGGATTTGAAATCTGCAGAAAATTTCACATTAGATCGATACCTAAAAATATAATTTTCTTTAAATAAATAAATTGAATATCTTTTATATTTTTGCAACAGAACGTCACGCTTACACTTGCGTTCCAAAAATAAACATATCACATTTCCTGCTCTCTTACAATATCAGCGAAGGAAAGCAAAAGAAATAAAAATATTTTGATTGGGAACTCTAATAAACTAATTTTAAGTATCGAATTTTATACAATAAAGTTTTATTTTACCTTTGTTTGTGGGTGTCTTCCACGTTACTAACATGCTGTTCTCTTGAATTTCTCGTCGGTGGTCATCTATTCTTTTATATTGATTTTCACAGAAATCGTGGCCTCTTATCATCATGTCTCTTTTCCTGTGTTTTTTCTTGGTTTTGTTTGTCTGCCATTTGGAAGCTAACATCCAAACCAAAAGTATAAAATTAACAATAACAAAGAAAATAAAAATATTGCATAGTTGATCAAAATAAATAGCTAAACTATTCAAAAAAATTAGAAAAAAAACAAAATAATAAGAATAATTTAAAAAAGACATCCAAAACATGCAAACCAAAACTATAAAAAAAATCAAACGTATAGTATCTATCTGGTGTAAAATAATCTGCAGATTTCAGATACGTTGAAATTTTCAATTACCTTCAATGATCCCGATTTTACTAAAAAGAACTAAACAATGCCAGTCAAAAGTTTATTTGTTTTGCTTTACTTCAATGGAATTGTTTAAGCGCAGGAAAGGGAATCTATTTCCCGATCACAGTAATATTGGAAAAACAATAAGTTACAGTTAAAATAATATTTAAATAAAATATTTTTACTTATCGATCTGATGTGAAATTTTCCGCAGATTTCAAAACCGTCGAAATATTTACTCTATCTTTAATGATGTAGGAGATAGAAAAATAACTACATAACTCCAGTTCAAACTTTATTTGTCTGCTGCTAAATAGTTCCCCAGAAAATCTAATGGAAACACTTAAAAAATAATTTTAGAATCTGTGATCTCTTTATACTGCTACCATTGTAAGGAAAACAATAATTAAATTCCAATAAATTAATTTTAAAATGTTCAAGATTGCATTTAAATTCCAATAAATTAATTTTAAAATGTTGAAGAAGCAAAAAATTGCATAACAGATCCAAATCCGAGAATGGCGGGATTTTCGTATAGCAAAATTTTAGTTGCTCATCAACGCACTAAACAAACAAAAAATTTCATGAAGATAAAAGATAAACAAAATGCAATAGTATTATAGGTATTTAAAACAAACTAAAAGTTAATTTTCCTTAAAAAAGATGTGTAATAAAAAGTTTCAATACCAAATAGAAACGTAATCCAGCTCCAAAATGTTGATTTGTGAAGAGCAGAAGCAGTCACTGGCAGTAACGACCGATTGAAGACTTGTCAGTAGTATTTCAGTAAATTAATTTAAAAATCGTATAGATTAAATTTTAGAAAACGGGAGCAATAAACGCTAGAATCGAACCTTGGTGAAAATCTCAACCGGTCTGGTGGTTAAGGTGTTAGCCTCCAGATCGGAAGGTTCCTGGTTCGATTAAGAGGTCAGTGCATGGTTGTTTGTAAGCGTATGGTGTATAGGTGGCTGGTGCACCTTAAATCTGTCATGTCCAAAAGTCTTCACGTTGGGTTGGTGTGAAAGTCTGGAGAGTGGGGTGCCAGCTCGGGTATTGTATCGTAATCTGACCGTGGTTCAAAATTACATGTTGTTCTTGGATCTGGCCCTTATGGGATTGATCGCGTACCATCGTCAATTGCACGATGTGTTGCTCTAGTACGACGTTAATTAAAAATTACCAATTACCTTGGATCTTTCCCTTAGGGGATTGATCTCACACCATTTAAGTTTTTGAAGGCAGTTGAGAAAATTGAGTGGGGTTAAGAGGAGTAGAGAAATATGCTTTTTTTTTACTTAAAACATAGAAAAAATTAGTCATATTTTTAAAATTCTACAACTTAAATGTATCTTATTTTTAACACAAACGATGAAATGTGTTGGTTTGGACAATGCAGTATCCTTTAACCCCAAATCACTCAGATAATAGCGAGATAGAAAAATTAGAAGAGTATAGTTTAATAGAAGTATTTTTAAATGTTAAGGTCATTTTCATCTTTAAATTTTAAATGAAATAGATTAATAGACCAAAATGAAAGGTCGTTTCTTTTTTCTTTTCTTGTGTACAATGCAAAATATTCAGACTACCTGTGTGCCAAATCTTATTATTGGAAGTGCCATATATTTGTCAGTACAATCCATGCACACAATTCAATCTTTGACCTTTTTATTAGCTGCTTTGCCGCTCTATACTCCCGATACTGTGGAGCAACCCCCAAGGAGCTGGATTCGGCTGGGAATGTCTTCCATGTAGGTGGACTTTTGTGTCCTTCTCTCGCTATCTTGCTTGTTTTTCTGGAGAGGATTCAGCTGGGCATGTCGCCTCGTTTCTTGCAGCTGGCCTTCCCTGTTCTCTTGCTGTCATACTTGTCATGACGCTGGCATGTCGCCTGATTCTTTCTAAAACATGGTGGCTTTGTAGTCACCTTGAAATCCTTACAGGCATTTCCAGGTAACTCCAACACCTGCAAGTTATCAATGAACATTGATGAAAAATGTGAAATACAGCAACTTAAAAAATATATTTATCTTTGCACTACAGTGTGTATATAATAGCAGTTGTACCATCATAGTATCAGAACTAACAGTAAACTATAGCATAAAGGTTAATCTACTCTCCGTTGAGATAGGTAAAACATTTGGTTTTAGAGTAAACAAAAGGCTCTTTAAGTGTTGAATTTTATAAAATAAAGTTTTATTTTACCTTTGTTTTGTGAATGACTCCCATCTAACGTTCATGAGGCCCACTTCCACCCAACATGGCCATATCGCCTCATTCGCTTCTCTTTTTGGACTGGATACGGCTGGGCATGTCTTTCATGTAACTCTCTTGCTGTCTTGATGGGCTTCTTTCGCTGTCTTGCTTAGCTTCAATTCTCTGTCCTTGTGTCGGACCTGGTCATGTCACCATCTTCCCATTTTATACTGCCGAATTTCATTTTGGTCATTCTTTCCACTGGGCTTCAAACTGATTCTTGCTTAGAGAGCTTCTTGATACATGATGTTTAACATTCTGCCATTTGGAGCTAGGATGTAAAGATTCTTGATTTTCCAACTCTTGAACACCCCATTAACAGTTGACCGTGTGGGAAACACAGTTTAATGAGATCGAGTCCTACAACTTTCAGTGATTGTCCCTGTGCCTTGTTGATGCTCATGGCGAAACTTAAACAAACCAGGAACTGAAGTCTTTTAAATTGGAATGGTATATCAGAAGGGATGATTGGTATTCTAGGAATAAATACGTCTTTGCCTGCAGCATGTCCAGTCATGATGGTGGCTTCAATAATATTTGGCATGAGTTTCTTGATGGAGAGTCTTGTGGCCAATTGCAGAGGGAAGGCAGATGCAGATTTCTGAGAAGCATAATCGGTGCCCCAATCTTCAGCTCCAATATGTGTGAGGGTACTCCAGAGGACTCCAATGTGTTCAAAAACTCTGTTGTGTAGTTTACGGCCTCATCTGTGTCACACATAGTGTTGATAGACTTGTAAATTTGAACACCACCGAGCAATTGGTGCAAGAGTTGATTGTTGATGACGTTCACATCTTCGTTTCTTGGAGCAAGAATTGCCCTTTGGCACAGACATGCGTGATCAGTAAAGTGCTGTGCCACATTTGGGTACACTGCCTCTTGCAGCTCTTGTGTTTTCACAATCTTTGCAATACTTTGCA
Source organism: Metellina segmentata (assembly GCA_947359465.1). Taxonomy (NCBI): domain Eukaryota; kingdom Metazoa; phylum Arthropoda; class Arachnida; order Araneae; family Tetragnathidae; genus Metellina; species Metellina segmentata. The sequence goes on from OX375884.1 coordinate 26,290,643, forward strand.
TCGGTATACTTCCATTTCTATTGTCCGAAGCAACGACACCATTTCCCAGTCAAAGTAGGTTATCTGCAAATTGCTGGGCAGAGGGATCCCCTGTGACATGAACTCTCATGTTTTTTGACAGTCGAAGTCTGTGAATGCCATTCCAAATGTGAGATGATTTCAAGCAGGCTTGCATTTCATCCGCCCTGGTTCCAATGGGAATAACTGGAAGTGTCTATCGAAAGTCGCCAGCTAACACGATCATGACGCCTCCCATTCTGTCATTGTTATGCCTGAGGTCTTTCAATGTGACATCAAGTGCTTCACATGCGGCTTTGTGGGACATAGTACATTCATCCCAGACAATGAGCTTTTAATCCTGTAGAACCTTTGCCTTTGCTGAATTTCTGGAAATGTTACACGTAGGACTTTCCACGCTTGCCAAATTTAATAGTAACTTGAAAGCCGAGTGACCCGTCCTCCCTCCCGTCAATAGTGTTGCAGCAATGCCAGACGAAGCAACAGCCGAGGCGATCTCATTTCTTTGTCACACTTTAGCCAGGAGAAGATTGATGAGAAAGGTCTTCCATGTACTGCCAGGAGCATCCAAAAAGAATATTCCACTGTGCCTATCAAAAACTGCTTTTGTAATCTTGTTAAATGCTTTCTTTTGATCTTGGACCATTTTTGGCTCATTCTTCTCTATGTATCTTGCAAGTAGATTTGCGTCATAGTTTCGTTCCATGAGTTCCTCACTCGGTAGGACTGAATCGCACTTTCAACTGTGTTGTGGTAGTCCAAAGCTTTTTAGGTCAGATCCACCCAACTATGCGACTTCATCCTCAATGTAGATTAGAGCTTTATTGAAGATGTTGTCACTGTAGAGCAAATCCATATTCTGCTGCTGTATGTGTGCTTGGTGCAGTATGTCTTCAGACAGGTTCTCCTTGTGGTTCATCCATAACTGATTGGGTGAAGACATTGCGCATGTTTGTAGCATAACAGCAAATAGATTGCATAAAGTTTTTGGCGATCGAGTTGCAGCTGCTTCTTCCAATGCTTTGTTCTAGTGGTCGTCATTCTCCAGAAGTCCTCTGAGCTGGCAAGCCTCTTTGTAAGTTCCACAGACCCTTCCTTAAAATGTTCTCAAATCTGAAAAAGACAACAAGCCTCGTACTTCATGCAGCAAGAGTCGCAGGTCATTTAGAGTTGGTTGGATGGATGGTGTAGACACGGCCTAGTGTTGCTGAACCTTATTCCGGTACAACTTGTCCTTGCTTTCAATGGTTCCACGTCTTGCTTCCGGTGTTCCAAGTGTAGTAATTTGGTACTTGGTTGTATAACAGGGTGCGTTCAAAGTCTGAAGAAAGCCGTGAGTGTTTCCTGAGGTGCTTGGGCACATTCTGAAGCATTTTCTGTCATGAAGTAGACTTGCTGCCCATTGTCAAGGTGGATACTTAGATGAACAACTGTGGGGTGGCATTCGGGAATTGGGAAGTTGAGTATCCTCCATACTGCTGATATATCTTCCCATTTCACACTGCCGGATTTCATTTCGGTTGTTCTCTTCACTGGTCAATTCAAACACTGCCATGTCAGATACTTTGTTGACATACTTGCAGACGTACTTTATAGACTTGACAGAATTGCAATACTTAATGTTGATATGTGCATTGAAAATTTTCGTTAGTAGAGGGCAATATGGCACAATCCACGAATTGTTCACAGACACTTCTGTTCCCCATAAAAAGACCTTTACAGAAAATACCCCGTCTTGCAGCGATCTACAACGATAAAGTAGATATCCGTCTTATCCTGTTTGTGTCTGTTTCAAAAAACGGTGTGTAAATTGCTTTGTGCAAATTCCATCCTTTATGCATGGAGAGCGTGAATTTATGCATCCGTAGGGGCCATGCACCACCTGCTTCATTACTATGGCAAACAGTTATGGGTCTTGTGGATTAGGGATCTCTGCACTGATGAATTCATCCACTCTAAACATGTAATGAGTGTTAGCCAAATCAGGATGTGTGCATGTGGAAGTCAGCGCTTTTGCCACTATCGTATACATGTGACACTTAACCTCTCCAAAAATCTTTCCCTTTGTCATGAGACTCATGAGAGCTTTTTGCTTTTGATGGTAGACTTGCCAACAAATCATGACGATCCTGTGGTTTTCGCCCAACAAATACTTCTTGCTATATCTCTGTCCACTTTGGATTGCATGTGAAGGTGATGAAGAGGTCTGGTCTACCATAGTTTCTTACTTAGGTCTGGCATCTTGAGTATGCTCATACATGTACCTGGAACCACCAGTAAAGCTGGAAGGCAAGATGATCAACTGACCGATGTCTGCAATGTTTCCATTGTTCATAACCGCATCCCTTAAATGTGCATACTGTTCCACTCTTAGTGTCATCTGATTCCGTCGTATGTACAACAGCCTTTCTGATTCAATCTTGGCATACATCTCAACGATAAATTGATAGAACAGGTCCTTGCTTCTTAGTAAAATGTTGAAGTTTGAAGAGCGCATCATCATCCTGTTAGCGTAAAACTGCATAGCAGAAATCTTCTTAATATGCGGCATTCCTGTAGTTGTGTTTGTTTGTCGCAGTTCAAAATTATATCCATCCTCCCCCTACCAGAATATGAGTGGATACTGCAGTGCATCATAGGACCTGTGCATATCAGGAAGTCTCTTGATGGTGCCACTTCTTTCTTCTAAAACTATGTCCCTTGGTCCATGGTGTTCTCCCACCATGATCAAAGCCACTTCTGTTGGCGGTGCATTGTACCGCCTCATGTTTACCATCTGGGGTTTTGTCTGCTAAGATTAACATTTTCAATTCTGCGTTGATCTTATCCATATCCGATTTGAAGCTCTGGATGTTAGGGTTGTGCTGACACACCATGTCTTGCAACTAAAGCACTACATCTCGACTCGCTTGCACGACGTTTTTGCAACATTTTTGCGACGCTGTTCTGCTTGTTGTGTATCATCTCCAATGAAATAAGCTTGTAGAAATTTAGACTCTTCGTTTAGTACAGGCTGTAGACTCCCGATGCGGTGATAAACTTGACCCTGAACCTAAATTGTCGGCATGTACCCGGACTCTGATTTCTTATGTCGTGCCAAAAAAGGTCATCTGGAAACAGGAATTGTAGCTTCTAATATGTGCCAGGAAATTTTTCGATTCTGTTGAATCTATGAGCAGTAGAGCATATAGGGGCTCAGGTGGATCTATTAACTGTGGCAGTTGAGCCTTTCCTCCACTGCAGCACATACCTGGGGCTTCACCTTTCCACTTCTTTGCTCCACAGTGTTGACATGTAACGGACATGGATCCTATGTCGTACAAAGGATGAGATTCATAATCTGCATATGGGTCGTAATTAAAAGCCTCATTCTCTAAATTTCTAACTTTAAATTTCTAAAAATTTCGTGCATTCGAGCAGCACTTGCTGTTCTAACTTGCTGTACTCTTGTTTCTCTTTTATGGGTGGATTCAGCTTCTCTTTTTGTTTCGGTTCTTTCTCTGTCCTCTCGCAGTCTTGTTTCTATTTCGGGGGTAGATTCAGCTTCTCTTTTTGTTTTAGTTCTTTCTCTTTCAGGGGTGGATTCAGCTTCTCTTAGTCTTTGATATCTTTCTCTTTGCTCTCGCAGTCTTCTTTCTCTTTCTGGAGTGGATTCAGCTTCTCTTTGCGTTCTTTCTCTGGTCTCTCGCTGTTGTGTTTCAAAAGATTTCCTTTGTCGTTTTCTGGGAGGTTGTGGCATCTTGAAAGCTATCCCTATACTTTAAAAAAGAGTACAAAAACAAATACACAGAAACAAACAAAAACTGCATAAATGAGAAAAAATTAAATTGTTACTTCAAAATAATGTTTTCAAAAAGAATTAACTATGTAATTCCAAGTAAACAGCACGAAGCAAAGTGTGTTACTTTAAAAGAAAAGTGTCAAAAAGAATTAACTCTGTAATCCAAAAGAAGCAGTACGAAACGAAGTATAAATGAGAAAAAATTAAATAATCCAATGTAAACAGTGTAATCAGTAATTAAAAATTAACTACGTAATCCAAAGTAAATTGCATAAATGAGAAAAAATTAAATACTCCAAAGAAAACAGTATGATACAGTAGTTAAAAATTTACTACATAATCCAAAGTAAACAGGACAAAACAGATTTTCAAAATTAACTACGTAATCCAAAGTAAACAGGACGAAACAAATTTTCAAAATTAACTACGTAATCCAAAGTAAACAGAACGAAACAAATTTTCAAAATTAACTTCGTAATCCAAAGTAAACAGTACGAATCGCTAATGATTAAAAAAACAATACTCTAAACCAAAAGTGTTTATGCTTTTAAAAAAGCAGTAATGCATAAATTATTAAATTTCCAAGAATGGCTGAAGCACAGTGAATACCATTAGTGGAAAATTCTGCACAGATTTCAAATCCAAGTGTAAAAGCCATGACGTCATTGTCTAATGCGGCCAATGCTGTTGCCATTCCAAAGAGAATAATCAAATTTCATTAAATTAATTTTTAAATGTTCTAGATTGAATTATAAAATTCGCTGCGACCCTAAAATTGCAAAAAATTCAGTATATCTGTGTGCCAAATCCCATTACAGTAATGCCATAGATTCGTCAGGACTTTGCGGCCAAGAAACAAACAGACAAACAAACACTTCCTTTTATAACAGTAGACATGTCTCAGTGGTTTCCAATGGAATTAATGTGTGAACTCTGAGCAGGCCAGACCATCTGGATTATCTAATTTTGTGTATACTAGTTTATTGTAGCTCTGGAAGTGTCATTCTTATCCTGAGTGGCCATTATGGCAAGTAGGTATACCCATTGCGCTAGCAACATGTGAGTTGTAGGTGGGGAAGGTTTGATTCCTCTTAGATGCATTCCTTCCTGGGTGTATTTCTCTATCTCTACTCTGTCATGAAAGCTTTCACTGTGTTTCATTTCATAAATACGTAATTGAATGTTTTTACCTTGCCAAGACAAAGTTTTACTTCAGCAATCTAGAATCTCAAAGCTAAAAAAATATATCGATAAATTTTGAAAAACTCCTTTTCACTTACTGTGAAAACACAAGAGCAAACTTTAAATATACGAACTGTCACTTTGCTCAATCTTCCGAAAATTTCATATATGTAAAATTTTCTCCCCAACAAGATGAGAAGGGAGATTTCGGGAACATTCATCGAAAAATGCCTTTTCCCTTAAAAATATAAAACTGTTTCATAATGGCGAATAAAAATAAGTAAAATACGCCCAAAATGACCAAGAATTAAAAAAAAAATACCATTTTGGTAAAAATTGTGAAAAATGCCCTTTAAAAGGAACTTAAATCAGCTCTATTTTTAGAAACTTCTTAAACTTTAACATTCTTTACTCAAAAAAGATTAAACACTGCCAAATAAATCACAAAATCGTAGCTCTAGTACAGGGAATGACAAAAATAAAAAAATTAGGAGCCAGCCCAATTTTTTAGGAGCCATTATACTAATATTTTTTTGAATGCTGAGTATATTACAGAACTTATTATGCACACACGCACAGTAAATAATATGGTATTTATAGTTCAGCTGAGCCAATAAAAAAAAAATTTATTATCTACATTAGACATTTTGCTCCATTTTTGACCCTTTATGGCCTAAAAAATCAATTTTTTTTCATGAAAAAAAAAAAAACGTTTTTTACAGAAACAGAAAATCTAGGATCCAGACCAAATTTTTTAGTTGCCATGGTGACCTGGCAGCATATTTCCAACCTTTACTGGAGTAGAAGACATGGGGAAATTTTAAGCCCGCTGATTCATTGGTTTCAATTGCAAGCCTGCTGATTCGTTGGGTTTTCACCCTGTGATCTATGACATCACTCACTCACAATGTGTCACTGCCCATGCATGAGAAGTTATTTACTTGCAATGGCATCTAGTGCTCAGTCAGTTACATATGATTCATCAGTAGAGATTTTATTAATGACTAGCCACTGTCTGGCTAGCCAGGTGTTGCCCGTGCCAGTTGCTTTTCTGGGGTTATTGGTTTACTTCACAAACCAAATGGAAATTCGTAGCCTATTGGAAAACAGCCATATTGGCGTTGCCCATGGAGTTGGTTTAGTTCGCAAACCAAATGGGAATTCATAACCTATTGGATAACAGCCATCACGGATTCCCATTTGGTTTGAGAATTTGTTGCCTATTGGATAACTGCCAAAATGGAGTTGCCCAATTTTCATTCTACCTTTAACGATCGCTTGGATATAAAAAAAGCACTGAAGAATGCCAGTCATAACTTTAATAATTTCTTTTGTTTCACTCGAATCTGTTTATCAGGAAATCAAAATGAATGAATCTCGAATCAAATGAAGGTCATTCGAATCTGTTAACTCCCATTCAGAACGGAAGGTGAAAAAAGTTGATATGGTTCCAAAGGCTGACGTCAATAGTGACGCGAGGGAGAAAAGTCTAAATTTTGATTCTTCTTCATTTCCAAAAGAAGAAAGAACGTTGAAAAAACTATTAAATTCATTTTTAAATGTTCTAGATTGAATTTTTAAATTCTCAGTGAGACCCCAAAATTGCAAAAAATTCAGACTACCTGTGTGCCAAAGTATATAAGAGTTATTCAATTGAATTTTTTTTATATTTATTTGTGTGTGAAGAAAATCGTAATTTTAGGTATTGATCTAATGTGAAATTTTTCGTAGATTTCCAATACGTTGAAATTTTTACTCTATCTGTAATGGTCTAGGAGATAGAAAAAAAATACTACGTAGCTAAAGTTAAAACTTTTTTTATCTACTGGAAAATCATTTCTTTGTGCAAAATGAAAACGGAAAAAATAAATTTAGAATCTGATCTTTTTCATGCTGTTGCCATTCCAAAGAAAGCAATAATAATTAAATTTCATTAAATTCATTTAAAAATGTTCTAGATAGAATTTTAACTCTTAATATTTGATTGGTAGAGTATTAAACAAAGTATGTTATAAATACTCATTGATTCACAATTAACTGTTCTGAGCGCCTTATTCAATAAACAGTGCACATTTTCAAAATTGCAATTTGACTTTCTTTTAATTCGAAAACATGTATGTTTACACATTTCTGTACCTTAGAGTAATTGTATATGCCAATTTTTCGATTGTAGGGTTTCATTGTAAGTGTTATTTAAACAATTGCAAGTGAGCAACCATTTATTTGACTTTAAAGCATCTATCTTTCTTAACGTAAAGAAAAAGCCCTTTAAAATGACAATATCTATACTGTAAAATTTTCCAAGTGTTAGCTACAATAGTTTACCCCTGACGTACAGAATTATAAGTACATTTCACAGTTCACAGGCATTTAAGTATTTTGGTTTACGACAAATGCATCCATTTCTCATGACAGTTACATTAGAATTATTACTATAGACATTGTTTCGTTAGGTATATCATCCCATTATCAGGCCTATGTTCGAAATCAATAAAATTGCCGAGCTTTTGTAATGTGTTTGCTCTTTTGAATATTTTTCCATGTTGGTTTTTAGCTATGCATGAGCGAGTTTAAATTTTTTGATATTATTTGACCAAGTTTGTATTTCCACTGGTTCACATGGGCTCAATTTATGGGATGTTGGGTGTGCAATTGCGAAATCGCGGTTTGATGAGCTAATGAAGTTTTTTTTCTGTGTTTATCAATTGCATAACGTTCTATCGAAAGTTGCAACAACTTTGACCAAAAATAGAATGCTAATAATAAAGAAAGCGATAGCTTTAGATGATTACCTAGTGTCAGTTCAATGGTTGGTGCCATGTACTTTAATTGCGATTGTAATAAACATTTTGTGTTTTAATTCCAGTGTAGATTTTACATGCACAATTTAAAAATACAGTCCATTTTCGAACTTTAAAGGACCCTTGGGTCATTGAATAGAATAGAAGGTGGAAACAGGGGAGTTTTTCGTTATTCTGAGGATGTGTTGTATGGATTCGTTATTTATGTTGCAGAGGTTTTGCTATGTGGGTTTTAAGAGCGGTAATTTTAAGATTGTGTTTTATTTTTTTCTGTATTTAGCTGAAACTCTATCTGTTTTTGGAGATGGTTCTGAGGGTGGTAGATTGGAGGATTTCACGGGTGTTGATGTTATTACTAATTGTAGTTCTCCAGATTTCGCTTGCATAGGCGAAGAATTTCTTCGCACTGAGTTGTATGTGTGGGATGTGTGAACTTTCGAAACTTGAAAACCTTTTCATTGTTAATCGGTTATTTACTAAATTGCACGGAATTTTCTTGCATTACAGATTAAATGAATTATTAAGGTTCCCATATTGTATAAAAGGCATCCAGAAGGCAAGCCCATGGTTTTCCAATATGGCAGATGGAAAACCATGGGCTTGCCTTCTGGATGGCCAACAGCGCTCACGTCTTTCCCTCCTTCCCAGGGCAGAAGGAGTTGCAAATTTTAGAATTATTAATGGACATGACTATCTGCAGGCCCACTTACATAAAATCAACTTGGTTGATTCACCTCACTGTGTACTTTGTGGCACCTCGCATGTGACTGGGGAGCATCTCTTTAGTTGCCCCTCTCTTTCTAACATCCGCTCCAGTGATGACTTTCGGGCCCTCACACCTTCTGGAGCCACTTCGATTTTATACTGGACTGCAAGACGCCTCATGTCCGAAATGACGATGGCGGGCGTAATTAAAAAAAAAATAATAAAAAAATACTGTATAAAACTTGAACAAGCAAAAAATTTGTCACGATGTTTTGCGAAAATAGTACTTATGATTGAAATGGAACAGTATGAAGATTTTTTTATTTCGCAAACACACATTTCAAAATGTGAAAGAATATTGTGCTGAGTATTTTTAAAGTTCTTATTAAATCATATCCATTATAAAACCATAGGAGTAATTTAAAATGTGATCAGTAAGAGCTAAATTCATCCTTCAATACAAATTATTAAAAAAAAAATACTTAGTCATACCAAAAGCCCTATTATAACCCAAAAATAGTATTTCTTAAAGTAATACCAATTATTAAATTAGAGATGGCTAATATATCAGGTGCTTTTGTTTGCTACCGGCTTTCACTAGAAAATTCGTACCGAGTCCACATAAAGGCATCATGTATCAACGTCATAGATGACAGTTTGAAACCAACAAATCAGCCAGCTTAAAATTTCCCCATGTCTTCTACTCCAGTAAAGGTTGGTAATATGCGACCTGGCACCCGGGATTTGTCGTGCCCTACTCTAGTAATTACTATAAATTGTTGAATGCCATCTATGCAAACAAGACCTATACTAGTTTATAAATATGTGTGTTTCTGTCATTGGGAAAGGCACTCAGGCTGACGCCGTGATGACAAACAGAAAACAAGATTTAATAACAAAAGAATAAATGAAGACGCGCTTGCGTCCTGCTTGTTGACAATACAGGAGCAGGAACTATAATGCGCATGAAGCGCCGAGAGGAAGTAAACAAAAGTATCGCCCTCTGGCGGATTTGCGCGTCACATACATGGAGGCTGAACATAAGGCCGAACATACTCCCACCCTCAGGACCTCAGTCCTGATACTTGGGTAAGGGTATCACCTTCACGATTGAGCGCTTGAAAGTTCCAAGCTGTGTCTGTATGGAGACTGTCCGAACTAGTCCGTCTTGTCCTGGATGGACTGCAACAACACGTCCTAGTGGCCACGTCAGTGGAGACGTTTGCAGATCTTGTAGGAGAACCATGTCGTCCACGGCAAGATTAAGTTGCTTGGACTGCCACTTCTTATGGGGTTGAAGAGAAGTGACGTACTCTTTGCTCCACCTCTTCCAGAATCCTCGTCTTAGGTTTTGAAGGAGCTCCCATCGGGACTTCAAGGACCGAGAGACAATAGGATCATCTGGAATTGAGCTTAAAACATCTCCTGTAATAAAATGAGAAGGAGTGAGGGTGTTTATGGATTGAGTGTCAGACTTATTCACATAAGTGAGGGGTCTTGAATTTAAGATAGCCTCAATTTGTGCGAGAATTGTAGCAAGTTCTTCGAATGTTAAGAGTGTTCCGCACAAAATGCGTTTCAGATGAAATTTCGCTGACTTAATTGCAGCTTCCCAAACACCACCAACGTGCGGAGAGGCTGGTGGAATCATATGCCATTCAATAGTTGATTTTGTCAGATGATGTGACACAGCTTCATTATCTTGAATGGTAGACATGAATTGATATAGTTCATTTAACTTTCTACGGGCACCCACAAAATTAGTACCATTGTCACTATATATGTGTCGGGGGTTACCTCGACGCGCGGTGAAACGTCTAAGTGCGGCTAAGAAAGCATCAGTTGTGAGATCGCTAACGGCCTCAATGTGTACAGCTTTTGTAGCCATGCAGACGAATAGTGCAATGTAGCCCTTAGTTGTTTTAGAGCCACGACCCTTGTTAAATTTAACTTGAACTGGGCCAGCATAATCAATTCCACAGCTGAAGAAAGGTCTCTAAAGTTACACGGCGTTCAGGCAAATTACCCATTTGCTGTGGCGCTGTTGAAGCCTTGAATCTGCAGCAAATCAAACACTTGTTGACACATTTATTAATGGTTCGTTTAGCTCCGAGTATCCAGTGAGACTGTCTGATAATATGAGAAAGCAACGTAGGCCCGGCATGCCAATGAGTGATATGACGCTCCTTCACAAGTAATTCGCTAATTTTATGTTGCGAGGGAAGTATAATTGGATGCTTGATATTAAATGTTAATGGTGAATTTTGAATACGTCCTCCCACCCATAGAAGACCGTCAACATCTACAAATGGGTTTAGTGAACGTAATTGACTTTTCTTTGGTAAAGGTTTTTTCTCTTTTACTGATTTCAAATCCTCAAAAAAATAAAGTTCTTGAATCCAAAGATTTATAGCTCGTTCGGCTGTGTGTATTTCTGTTAATGAGAGAGGTACTGAACATTTCGATTGGTCATTGTGTTGAATTCTTTGACTATCAATACGTTTCTTGCAATTCTTAATAAATCGTTGGCAGTATGCAACAATGCGAATAAGTTTAGATAAACTTGAAAAATGTTCGAAAATATTTGTAAATAGATCATTAGATTTTTGAAGATGACAACTGAATACCGGATCAGATCTCTGCTCGGCGTCGACTTCTTTGTAACCGTCTGCCTTAAGTTCGGTTTTCGGCCTACTCTCTTCGTTAAGAGCAAGAAAGTCTGGACCTTCCCACCACAATTTGCATTGTTGCAAGCTCTCAGGAGGAATGCCTCGAGATGCAATATCTGCCGGATTTTCTTTGGAAGGAACATGATGCCAGTGTTTAGTGGGTACTAATTCAATGATTTGAGATGTTCTAATGGCAACAAACGTTTTCCATTTTCGTGAATGTGCGTTTAGCCAGGAGAGAACCACCTTTGAATCAGTCCACGCAAACACTTCAAATTTGTATTTGCTTAGAGTGTTCAAAACTGCTTTGAGTAACTTGGATAATAAATGTGCACTGGAAAGTTCGAGTCGCGGTATTGAAACTTGTTTGATGGGCGCGACTTTAGTCTTAGCAACTAAAAGATGAACCTTTGCAGTGTTGTTGTGAACTTGACGGCAATATACAGCAGCCGCATAAGCCAATGAAGATGCGTCGCAAAAACCGTGTAATTGTATAACACACTCGCTGTTGATGATTACACGTCTTGGGATGTTGCAGTGATTTATCTGATTAAAAGTACTTTGAAATTTGATCCACTCATTCACTAAATGTGGTGGACTATGTGTGTCCCAGTCTCTTTTCGTGAGCCACAATTTTTGATAAAATATTTTAATCAAAATAGTGCAAGGAGATAAGAGTCCTAATGGGTCAAAAATGCGGGCCGACTCTGAAAGTATACTTCGTTTAGTTAAAGGGGTAGTTAACTGTAAAACAGCTTTGAAATTGAAGTTATCTTTTGTTGAGTCCCAAAACATTCCTAACACCTTAGAACTTTCTTTTGGAATGATTTCAAAATTGGATTCATGTGATTTGTGATCACGAAACTGAATTAATAATTCGGATGAATTTAAATTCCATTTTCTCAAATGAAAACCATGTGCTTCAAAAAGGGAAGTAATTTTCTTACAAATTGATGCAGCTTCGTCCACGGATTCAGCTCCACTGAGCAGATCATCCATGTAGAAGTCTTCTTGAATAATGCGAGTCATTTCTGTATCATCGCTAACCTGGAGCGATATTTCTTTCAAGCATCTTGTTGCCAAAAATGAAGCAGATGAAGTGCCATATGTGACTGTGTTTAACTTGTATTCCCGAATTGGATCATTGGGATTATAGCTCCAAAGTATGTGTTGAAAATTTTGATCTTCGTCAGCTACTAAAATTTGTCGGTACATTTTTTCCAAATCTGCGGTAAATACCACTTTTGGAATTCGGAAACTTAACAAAATTTCGAAAATGTCCCTTTGTAATTTAGGGCCTACTCCTAGAATGCTATTTAACGAAACGCCATTGCTACTTTACTTGATGCGTCAAATACAACGCGTGTTGAAGTTGTTAGGCTCGATGGTTTCAAAATAGCGTGATGAGGGAGTATGTACTTGCCCTTACAAGGAGTGTCTGATGACTGATCATTTTCGATGACTGTCATGTGACCTAGCTGTTCGTATTCCAGCATAACATTTTTGTACTGCTTTTCAAACTCTTGATTAATTGCAAATTTTCTTTCCATTGCCAAGAAACGTGAAAGTGCTGCAGGTTTAGAGTCACCTAAGCTGAGATGTGTTTTATAGAAAGGGAGTTTAACCACAAAACGACCGCTTGGATTGATGGAATGAGTTTCCTTAAAATGTGTTTCGCAAAATTGCTCTTCTGGTGTCAAAAGATTATTTTTCGTGTTCTCTATTTCCTCCATCTGCCAAAACCGCTGAAGCTCTGTATCAATGTTTAACTCGAACACATTAATGTGTGTAGAAGCATTTGTTTTGGAATAATTTTCAGGCAACTTCCCGGAAATGAGAAATCCGAGAGTTGAGTTCCGTGCAATTAAATTGCTGTTTGGAGATACTATTTTTTCTGGTAAAAGAATAGAGAAAAAATAGTCTGCACCAATAATTAAATCAATTTCTTTTGGAATGTAAAACTCAGGATCTGCAAGTTTGAGGTTTTTTAAGTGTTGGAAGTCTTGGTGATTTATATTTGTTTTGCAGGTAAAGGACCTGTCAAATTATTCAAGATGAAAGCGTTGATATTTAGTTCTGACTGTGCACCAGTTCCAGAATGTAATGTTAAACAAACCGACCCCTTGGTGAATCCAACTGGCGTCTTGCCTAGCCCTTTAACCTGATATCTATCCTTTTTTCTGACTACACATAAATCTTTCAATACGCCTTCTCGCACCATGGTAATTTGACTTCCGCTGTCGAGAAGAGCTGTTACATGTTTACAATTTCCTTCACTATTGCTTACTGTTAATTTCGCTGTTGGGAGTAGAGCGCATAAATTTGTGGTATCGGGAGAAACTTCTTTCCCCGTCAAGTGGTTAGAACTCGGCTGCGGTTCAAGGTCAGTTTCTGGGGGTTTTGTCGCAGAGTTACGACTACGTGAAAATGCTGAAATGGGACCCTTGGATCTCTCGCATAAATAACTGCTGTGTTTTTCTCCACAATTCTTGCAACTACTTAACTTACACTTGTAGTGATTATGACTCGTTGAAATTAAACAGTTCTGGCAAATTTTATTACTTGATACGAATTGCTTCCTTTCTTTTACGCTTAGGTTTTTGAATTTAAAGCATTTGTACAAATAATGAGGGTTTGAACATAGTGAACAGTTGTTACCGTTGTTATTTACGAAACTTTTATTGCGAAATCCCTTTTCTTTGTTGTCGATTGAAATGTCATCGCTTTGATATAATTCTAATGACGCACACCTGTTATTTAGGAACTCTAAAAACCTTTCGAAAGACGGAAATTCGTCTTCGGTTGTGAGTTGTGCCCATGCTTGGCGTGTTTTAAAATCAACCTTTTGCAGTAATATAAAGATTAACCATGGATCTTTTGTAGTTGCCTTTTCATGCAGGGATTTTAAACCTCTGATTGTCTCGTCAGAGATGTCTGCTATTTTTCTTAATTCCCGAGAGTTTGGTTGACTGACTGCGGGTTGATCAAGAAATGTTTTAATTAATGAGGCAGTGATTTGTTTTTTACAATCATACCTGCCCATTAATTTATCCCATGCTTCTTGATAGCTGGTTTCTGAAACCGGAATGTGCTTTATAATCGAAGCCGGTTCATGCATTAAAAGACCTTTGAGGTACTGAAATTTTTGAATATCTGTAAGACATTCATTATTATGTACAAGAGATATATACAAATCCTTAAATGAAGGCCAATCAATATATTTGCCAGTGAAGGACTGAATATTTATTCTAGGCAATTTAAAATTACTAATGTTATGCAATTGATTATGAGCATTTGATACATTTGGAATAGAAAATTCATCAATCATGTCCTGCAACTTGGCTTTGGTTTCGAAGTATTTTTCCTCGAAATCCTCCATTTCTAATTGTTGCGGAGGTAGTATGGCGTCTGCATTCTTGAAATCTGTATAAGCTTGTTCCAGCTTTTCAAGCCTGTTGCTTAGATCTCTTTTTGAAAATTGTGACGAACTGTCACTAATATAGTTCGCTATGCGCGTCAATGAACCACGGGTGTGGCCACGTAGTTGTTTTGCCGTCGCTTCTTTTTCAGTCATTGTGACTGAATGGCAACTGCTGATTGAATTCACAGTTTTGTAAAATTGATGCAATGAAACCAAAGACAAGCTTCAGCACGAAATGAAAAACCACTTAGCTTTTTGGTCTTGATGCGCTGTTGCTGCGTTGATCCGCGAATTCTTGAAATAATCTCGACGGTGCCTCCAAAATTTTTCTGTCATTGGGAAAGGAACTCAGGCTGACGCCGTGATGACAAACAGAAAACAAGATTTAATAACAAAAGAATAAATGAAGACGCGCTTGCGTCCTGCTTGTTGACAATACAGGAGCAGGAACTATAATGCACATGAAGCGCCGAGAGGAAGTAAACAAAAGTATCGCCCTCTGGCGGATTTGCACGTCACATACATGGAGGCTGAACAATGTGATTATGACAAAAATGTAGATTTAAGCAAGTATTTAAAATTATCTTTTAATACCGAACCCTTATGAATTTTATTTTCAAACATTTGTAATCTGTTACCACTGCCATTCTTTGAGTCATAAAATAAAAGATAACTTATTATTTAAAAATAGTTTTAAGAATATTGATATAAAATAAAATTATTGTAACGTGACTTGTAATACATACTACTTCCTTGCAGAAATCAAGTAACCCATGTTTTTTTACAACTGTAACATTCGTTAAAGGAGAAGTCACAGAACTTACTAGAATCAAACTTTCTGTTTATGATGTGAAAGAACGAGTGACATGTACAGTAAGTATCTTCATATACAAAATGTGCAGCCAAGAATACTGTTGAAGCTATCAAATATGGTTTTTGATTTCATATTTCTATAGTACATTAATACACTTGCAATTTCCATTAAAAGTTTTAAGGACAGAACGCAGATGATAGATGTAAAGTTGGAATAAAATTCCTTTTCACATTGCCAGTTGTATTACCTGTTCATAAGTAGGGATGATTTTCTAAAATCAAATGGGAACCACTGCAATAAGAATAGTAAAAGTGTTTAAAAATGTTGGAGGCTAGCGATATTGACCTCAGTTGATAAAAAATTAAGATGGGGTTATTTAATGTCCTCCTCTTATCTATTATTGAATCATAAAACTGATTTTTAAAGTATTAAAATCTTTGTAGCAAGAAAAAGAAGAACCCAACAAGTACTTTCCCTACACGAACAATTTCCAATAGATTTTGCAAGGATTGATGGGAGTTCTATGTATTTTTTTTACAAAGTATTTTGGAAGCAGAGTATTAACGTTTTTCATAATGTATTGACCCTATTGAATTGTGCTGGAAAAGCAAATATGCATTTCTCATAAAGGATGCAAGACAAAAATTTTCATAAATGTAGTTACTTTTGTTGAAGTCTGAGTTGCATGCTTAATGAATATTCAAGATATACCCTTCAAAAAATAATTTCATATAGATGGAGTTATCTAAAACTATACTGTTTTCAGAAATATGCTCTAGAATACACTTATTTTACAAAACTGTAAATTATAAATGTTGGTCTTACAATTTTTTGTATCTTTCTTACAAATGGAAAAATCTACCAAATTCTGAATAGCACTGCAAAAAAAATTTTCAGAATTGGTTCTTCCACACTTTGAATGACTTCTCCAAATACAAAAAGCAGCATATCCTGTTGTCCGTGTTGGCCATTAAAACTATCCCAGAGCAACTTGAGTACATCACTGTCAAGTGTGAATGGAAAACCTTTGTCCTTGTACCGCTCCCCAAAGGAGCTAAGAAGAGACCCCTCAGCATAACTACCTGCTCTCCTACAACAGCCCCAATATGCCTCAGATAGGACTCAGACGTTCGTTCTCTTTGGGATGGTTTGAGGCAGTTCAGGATTCAGAGAGTTAAAGGCTCTTTAAATAATAATGCAATTATTGAGGTCTTTTTATTATATCCTTCTAGAGATCTGAGAAAATTAAATTTGTATAAAGGTGAGTTTAGCATACCTTTTATTTCTTTCTGGTCACATCTGACCTCTGTTAGGAGATCTTAAGTTAAGAATTTGGGGATTAGAAAAATGTTTTTTGTTTATCAATGTTTAATGAAAGACCCATGAGCAAGCATTTAGTTCTATTGAACCATGGTAAACTTGATGTCTTTTTAAGTTCTTATATCATTAATCATATACATTAAAAATGATAGTACATGAAGGATGTATCAGAGCCAGTGTACCAATGAATGCCTCTAATCGCAGTTAAAAAGTTAATGTGTTGTACTGATTTATAGTAACGGCATTTTTTATTGTAATTTTGATTAGGTTGATCAAGTTGAAACAGTTTCTTTTGTAAATGTTATTTTGTTGCCTAGTCAGCATGTACAAGTCTTTTTAAAAAATTGTAAGTTTATGCTCACCAAGTGCTTTGGTATGGCACAGAATGGCTAGTCTATGTTTTTTCACTATAAATTTATCTTTTCTTGTTTATAGAGCTCTCTACTAGGTGAATCTGTATTTACTCTAGATACTCTTTTGCAAAGTCATCATCGGACATTGAGATTAACTTTAGTGTAAGTAATGTTTATTTTTCATTAATTGATGTTGCATGTGTTATTTACTTCAATTCAAATCTTTATAATATGTTCTCTTTTAAGTTTTGCTTATATTCCGGTTTAATTTCATTAGATTTTGAAATTCAATTATATTTTTGGTGTTTAAGTGTATTTAATATCAGGATCTGTAAATTTGTGCTTTTATAAATATTTTGTATATGTGCTTCGATAGACTCTGAGCATGTAGCCACAGTTAAAGAGATTAGATAAACAATTCCTTTGAAAGTATCAATCTTGATTAAAAAATGTTTTTATAGAACATCAGCAATTAGCCCACATGATTCCATTCTGCTCTGATTTTCTCTTTATCACATTCACAGTTCAGATGCTCTGAACTTTTTCATCCGTCGATTATACTTTTTGCTATGCAAAATAAAATTAACAAACTCCATTATTTTTGGTTAGTATGAGTTTAAGACTGATTTAATTTGTGACTGAGAAAAGTAGACAGAAGTTTCATGAAGTCTTAATTTCTGTTTAAATAATCAATGAGAGTCTTATAATTTTTAACTATCTGTTTTTATTGCAATGTTGTAAAATTTTAAAAGTGTCCTAACAGTGATAATTTTGTTTAATAGATCTCCTTCTTGTGCAAGTGTAGGATTTATTTCTATATCTGCACGAGAGATGACTAATACAAAGCAAAGAAATGCTTGGTTGCTATTGGCAGAGGAAGAATCACTGTGGTCAAAGGTTAATATTTTATCTTCAATTTGTATTTTGTGAGTTTAATTAAAAAAAATTTTCTTTGTTTTTATTATGATAATAAATTAACCTATGTTTAACTATGGTTTCTATTTCAAATACATATACTTTTTTAAAGGTTGAACGCCCCAGAAGTTATTCTTTGCCTACTAGATTAACATCTCAGGTCGGAATGCCAGTACTAGGCTTACTAAAGACACTGTCTAGTAATTTTACTACACAAACATATCGTTTTCATACAGGACTTGGTGCTGAACTCCATGTTCATGAAATAATGTCAGAAAGTAAATTGTCTGTGACAGTTCCTTGTATGTTATTGTACGTTTCATTTTATCTTATTAATTGTTTTTTACTGCATGCATGAACTTTTGCATTTTCTAAGTGAAGCATAGCATTTGTATTCTTTGCAGGGATTTCTCTTATGTTCAAGAAATAATGTTAGGAAAAAAAATTGTGCTTAATTATATTTTCTTTATATAACTGATATTTATTGATTGACTATACTTTTTCTAAGTGTCTGACAGCATGTTACATCTGCTATTTTATTTGTGAGATGTGTATGACTTTAAAAATTGGTTTTAGGAAAATAACTTGTACCTTAAGTAATTCATAAGGGGTCATAATTTAGCGATAATTTTGATGAAATCTCACACACAGTCAGAGTACCAGACAGGGAAACTTACGCTCTCTTCATTTCTTCTGTTTTAATTTTCTTGGATTTTAATGATTAAAAAAAAACATGTGATTATTGTAATATTTAAATGCAAATAGCTGGTGTTCTGTGTAAAAATAGGCTTTTCTATCAACATGTAAAATTATACTGTGTTTAAACCTAATACTTGTTTGAAACCTCATTGCAAAGTTTCTGGTGTGTAACATTTTTTCAAAGTACTTTTACTGAAAATTAATGTACTTTAGATAGCTTTTATGTGCTTTTTTGAGTAAATGGTAGTGCAATCTATATAAAATCCAAATACCACTCACTCACTGATCACTATGTTATGAACTACCAGGCCTAAGAAGCTGAAAATTTTGCAGGGTGATTCTTATACTGTAGAGGTGCACTAAGAAAGGATTTTGAAAAATCCAATTCCTAAGAGGCCTAAAATTGACCTAAGGTCCAAGCCCATGCTTATAATTGAAAAGGATTACATCCCACAAATGAACTGATAGGAATATGTAAACAGGAAACAGTAAGGTAAACACAGGAAAGAGTAATATTAAGCACCAGTGATTTAAGACTCATTAATTTAAACACTCGAAGGAAATATGCTACAAATGTTTTGTTTGGTTATACTCTCAAGATAGATTTTGACTCTGCTTTCAATATTTGTTGCTGAGCTGTACACTTTCTACTGATTCTTATTTTTATTTGTGTCATTTCCCACATACATAAAAATGCACAGATTGTTTCGCATTGCTTCCTCTGTTTTCCATTTCTTTTCCCACTACACATTATTAGGCATGAAGCTCATTGAAGCATACTGATGGCATGATAGCCTGTTGAGGGAAGGCCCATATTACGTTTTAGGTTTTCTTGTCCCACAATTTCATTGCATTTTGAACCACTCATACCTCAATGTTCTTCCTCTTCAACAGCCACCAGTTGTCGCTGCCAGTGACAAAACGATCATGAATTTCCTTTAACTGATGTATCTACTCTACTCTTCCTAAAAACCAGTGTCTTATAATGCTGCTACAAAATCTGATACCTCCTAAGCTTTGTAATGGCACCAGGCTGCAGGTCAAGTCTTTACATAGTAACATGATTGAAGCAACCATCTTTACAGGATGTGATGGGGTAGAAACAGTTTTCACATACCTCACATTCCTTTGATTCCCTCCAACTACCACTTTCAATTCAAACGACTGCAATTTCCCTTCAAAGTATGCTTCGCAATGATGGTAAACAAAGCTCAGGGTAGACTGAAAGTTGCTGAGATGGATTTAAGAAATGACTGTTTCTTCCAGCCAGTTGTATGTTGCCTGTTTACGTGTAAGCTCTCCTGACAGCCTTGTGACTATGCAGCCAGAGGGTTGAACAAAAAATGTAGTTTACGAGGATGTTTTATAAGAAAGAATCATTAGCCACTAATTTACAATGTTGTTTATTTGAAATATTTGTTGCGACTTATTTCCCTTATAAATATCAAACAAGTTCATTCCTATTTCTTAGTACATAAAAGCAATTTTCTGCATTGATCTTCAAGATTACTCTGTAGCGAAGAACATATATTTAGCAAGAACTTAATAAAAGAAGTCACATCAGAAAAAATGCTTTGAGTGAAAGAAAACTTCATGAATAATTTATTTTGATTTTGAGGTTTTAGACCAACTTGTGGCTGAATATAAAGGATAACGGTTTTATGAAGAGATAACTGCTATATTGAACAATATATTTGACAGCATGGGTATTTTTATTGAGTCTGAGCCTGATATTTTCAAACACTGTATTGACTATGAAAGTACTTTTAAAATATATTGAGTGTAGTAAATATATTAAAATTCATAGCATTGATAGGCACTTGAATATGTTTTTCTCAAACAAAACATTTAGGTTGATGGATGTAGTGGGATGTTGTATTTTATCTTTCTAATGCACACAAAACTGCACATTAATAATTACTTTAAAAAAAATCATAATTTGGGTTATGATTTTAAACACATAAGAGGTTTTATAAAAATGTGACAAAATAGCCAATTTTACTAAACAATGAGATGAGACCAAGACATGCAAATGGTATTGCCGATGTTCAAAGTTGCATTCAAGCAAAAGTGTCTTGATTTCACTGTTAAATATATGATAATTTATGTGAAGCTTGTGTATGGTAATTTAAAAATGGCCCATATTGTTCAATTTCTATTCTGAAATATTATTTTTAAATATTTCATATAATAAATTTAAATTTCATTTAAATATTATTAAATATTTTAAACCTCTATTATAGGGAACTTTGGATAAATGAAGAAAAGAAATTAATGGAAACAATATTTCAGCTAAACCAGGTGATTAATAATAATTTATTTGAATGCGTTAATTTCTTAATAAACTAATATTTATTTCATGTTAGTCAAACCATTTCATTTTCTCTTACTACAAAATCGTTTTTATGATTTTTAACTCTAAATATTAAAAAAAAAACTCTGGTTATATTTGAATAAATAATAATTTGATGGAAATTGATGCATGAATGTTTTTACATCTTAAATCAAACATGTTTCAGCCAATTAACCCCAAATTGTAAGCTTAGGATTAATTCATTTATTCAAATGATTGCTGAAAGATATAATCAGAGTTTTGACTCATATTTTAATTTTTATCCACCTGTCATTTTCGTATAATTAGAATTGATTATTTTTAATGTAATCCATTAATCCATTTTAAAATGTACTGACTCATTTCGTTTATCAGTTTCATGAAGGGTGTTTAGAGTTTGTTTACATATTTGCAGTTAAAAATGCACATACACACATAAAAATGCATATATTGCATAATTATATGTATATTATGTGTATACAGTCAACCCCATTATAACGAACTTTCATTGGACTGATCCAGACGTTTTTTATGACCAAGGGTTCCCTATATCCGATTTTTCAAATATTAGAAGCACAAAATTTTCTAAAATCCTTAAAAACATTTCTGTGCTGAAGAAATTAATTACACTAAATTTCAATTATTAATGGGCTATTATAAAGAAAAAAAAATATCTGTTCTTAAAATAATGAAACGATAAAATTAATTATACTTACATTTATTTCTCTAAAGTATGATAATAAGTAGTGATTTTTTTGTTGAGAACATCTAGATTTCAGATACATTTAATCTATCTTATCAATAATTAGTTGACTCCGCCCCCTGCCTGCTAACGCTCGCCTACCCCGGTGATTGCTATGCAATCCCATTTGGTTTGCTTCACAAACTAAATTAATAAACTAAATTAAACCCTATTAATTTCGTAATTTTCTGATGCGCACTTTCTCGTGAAACCGTCTGAGAAACAAGCAAAAAAAAGCAAGTTTTCAATACTGCAGTACCTAGCTCATAATTCGTTATTCCTGATTGGACTTTCTAGGCCATGACGTCACAGCAAGTCTCAACAGCCAAATAAAAAATAATCGTTGCTATGACTACAGCAATAAATTCTCTGTGAAGAAAAACTTCTATGCTGTCGCGAAATTTTTAAATTATACTTTTCATCACATTGGATGTATTTTAAACCAATTTTTTAAATAATTCTGCCATATGAAAGAGTACATTCTTGGCTTGCATATAGTATTTTAAAACTAATAGTATTAAATGTGACAGTTTTAGTTTTATATCGGAAATTATGATCTAAAAATTCCAAAATTTGTGTGACCAACTCGCATTGAATTTATTTATTAACCAATTTCAAAAATAATTTTACCATAAGAAAGAGTACATTCTAAAGTTTCCCATGATGTTTTCAAATTAAAACATAGTATTAAACTATAGATATGACAATTTTAACAAAAAGTAACGAAAATTTCCCGAATTAAAAAAAAATAGTACCAGAAACCAAATTGAAATTAAAAAAACCTCGGCAAGCTGCACATATTCACATTTAAAGGTTCTCAAAAAAAAATTGTGGCTGAATTTTACGTGTTTTGCTCACTTGCTAAAGAAATTTCACTTTCTTTGATTTTGACACTTAATGCACTCTAAACTAACAGCCTCGTTGGATAAAAACCTTCTCCATCTTATTCCCTGTACAATTTTGAACAAACCTTGTTAATTTCGTAATTTTCTGATGCGTACTTTCTCGGGAAACCATCTGAGAACCACGCAAAAAAAAAGGTGAGTTTTCAATCCTGTGGCTGCGACAGTAACTTTTTAATATATGGAGATTAAAAAAAAGAGTTCATTATATTCTTATCCACAGTTTCTTTTGCAAAGAAATTGTACAAAATGTTCACAGCTACCTTCGTATCAGAAATTAAAGGACCTGAACTCATATCACCTTCGTCTTCAATATCTGACAATGAATCGTTGATTAAGTTGTTCTTATCTTTTATGAGCGAAACTATTTCTTTATCACTTTGCACATAAGATATAATCACGTCGTCATCCCAACATTCAAAATGTTCAATTTCGCTTTGAGAAAACCAATAACTCTGCTTTTCTAGCCACTTAGCAATCATTAGGTTAGCATCGTCATCATTAACGTTTGATATGATGATGAGTCATAGCTGCCAGTTTCAAAACCCTATGTGCTCTATATCTTTATCTCAGCTCTATGAGTTAAATGGGGACAGGAGAGGAGCTGAGCAGTGGTGTCCAATTGTCACCATTGTGGAAACTGGCTTCTGTCAAAGGAATAAAATGTAAGGAATGTGGTCAGTCAGGACGATTAAAATTCCTGTGAAAGACCTGAAACTAAGCTTGACAAGTGGAATTTAGGTTCTTCTATATCTGAATTCCTGGCTTTTGAAGATCGTTACTAGCATTTGAATATACATTAGTGACAGGAGTTTGGTGTTGGTACCATTTGAAAAGTTCGTTATAACCGAGGGATCGTTATAATGGGGTTTGACTGTGTATATGCATATAGTTATCACCTTTGCCTATTTTTCACATTGTTTCGATGTGATGATTTGTTTCTGTTAATGATAGTTTTATCAGATAAACAACCCCATTTAGTGTGATTTATATCGTTTTATCTTTTGCTATGCTGTTGGAATATTGAGTTATTGAGCTTAAATCATTATGAAAAGAGTAAGTATTTAAAATTTATGAGTCATAAAAAGTGAATTTCATTCATGTGTTCTCTTAATCCAACAGTCCGATAAATATTTGTCAATTGTAGGCAATACATTCTTTGGTTGTCCATATTCTTATGGGTTGAAAAAGAATTATCTCTTAAGTGTATTTTATTATTTAAGTTACCGCAGCCGCAAGATTGAAAACTCGCTTTTTTTGTTCGATTCTTAGACAGCTTCCCGAGAAAGTACGGATCCGAAAATTAAGAAATTAACATGGTTTGTTAAAAATTTTACATGGAACAAGATGGAGAATTTTTTTTCTAATGCGGCTATTAGTATATATATATATATATATATATTAATGATTTCACAGTTGAAATACTATTTTAAGAGATTACCAAAATATAAAATTGCAACTGTCATGCAATTTCAAGGATAAATCTGATACATACTGGCCAAGTGTTTACCAAATGCATGTACAAATATGTTATGTTAAGAAAAAATTGGTCAAGGTTGCTTTCACTGGTAGTGTATTATCGAATAAACATAGAAATTAACATGTTAAATGTGTTATTTTATCTTTCTTTGTATTTCTATCTACTACTTTATGCATTTGCAAATGGTAAAGTAGATTTGTTCCGGCATGCAGTCTAAGTGTAATAAGTTTTCATATATTGTTTTCATATAGTTTATCAAGATTTCAGCTTGTTTATATTAAAATCAGGGTTTCATTTCCTATCAAATTGTGGGTAGTATGCGCTGCTGATGAATTTACAGAAAACCACTTGAATATTGGGAAGTGGGGGTTGCCCAGAGGCAAAATTAGTGATAACTATTTTTAAACTCCTTGTAAAATTTATATATAAGTAATCCAAAAGAAATTCTGTTTATATTATTACTAGGGCACAGTTTGCCTTTTGTAATATGTTTTAACTCTTGCCTAATATGCAGTGAAGGTAATTGCTTTAGCTCTTGAAGTATTGATTTTATTAAGTTTTGGTAATATTTTAAGAAATTAGAATGTTATCAAAAACGTGTGTGTTTAGAACAAATTTTCTAGTAATTGATTTTTGTTCCAGCTTCCATTAGAATGGCAACAAAAGTATTTAGCTGCCACTGATGGTCATCTCAGACTTATAAATCATTACACAGAGGTTGTTGACTTTTTGCTCAAGTTGAAAGGTTCATCTTTTAAGCCATCAATTAAGAAGAAAGACACAAATTTTGAGTTCGTCCCAGTCAATCTACATGTTCAGAGAATGTGGGTTCAAAATGTAACAACCCGAAAAAGTAAATTTCTCATTCAGATGCAAATGTTTTTTATTCCAAACTGGTGTACATATGGAATCTTGTATGTTTACTTTTTTTAGCCGGCGTATATGATATAATCACGGTGGGAGCATTCTCTGCTTATTCTCGTCGATTTCGACAGGGTGGCTTACTGCGACTACTTAATCAATTGAAAAGTTACTATCCATTATTCAGGTAATTTAAAAAAGTTATTTTTTATCATATTTTGCTTTGTAGATGTTTGGAGAATAATTATTTTTCTGTTTAAAAATAGTGGTGATAATGGCTGTGCAATTCTGGGCCCTGATCCAATATCTCGCTCTGCTGAAGCAATCATTCGAATAGAACAACTTCAAGAAGAGATTGAATCTGACCTCCAAAAAATCATTGCAATGTGTGATAAAAAATGTAGAAATACTGTGCAAGCAGTTCTCAATTCCCTCAGCAGTAAGGTATGCTATTCACCATAATTTTACTCAAATAATAAAGTAATCTTTTAAGAATCATGATGACTTTTAGACCTTTTGATATGGTTTCTTATGGTTGATAAGATAAGTGCACTAGTGAATTTCTTTATAAATCATACTGTGCTAAAATAAAGTTAAAAGACAAGATAAAGACAAAAGTTTCTGTAATTAAATACATCTAAATTAAAATTTGTACCTAAAATACTCTCACAATATTCTGTTTTGGACTTTTCACCATAGAACTCAAACTACCTACCTAAATATTCCACTGTACCAGGGTTTAAGCTAGAGAAAAAATTCCTTCACCAAAAAAGCTAAAATGGAGAAAAAGCTTTAGCACAATGCTAAAATAACAAATTGATTGGCAACAGCAATTTTTTTGGCTCAAAAAATCTTTTGAAACAAAGTACAAATCCAATACTAAATACTTTTTCAATTATTATATTATATTTAACCAACATCAAATTATATTTACAAAATATCAAATTATATTTAAACAATATCAAATTATGTTTACAAAATATCAAATTAGATTTACAAAATATCAAATTAGACTTACAAATGATCAAGTTATACAAATTAACACAATTATTACATAATATAAGAATTATAATTACACAATAAATAATATTAACACAATATGAAATTACGTTGTACACAAAATTAAATTATATTTATACAACTTTTAATCATATTTATTCAATATGCCACTTAACATTTTTTTGCTTCATTTATAGGGAGATCAGCTTACAAGAGTTTGTGCTCCCCATCTAGTTGAGGAAGTCCTTTTATCATGGGATTCTCTGAGACCTGGTGCAGTTACGTGTGCCATTAAAAATGCTTCAAATTCACCGCATTTAGAGACAACAAAAAGTCCTAGTCATCTACCTGCTGAAGGAAATATAGAAAATAATGATGAATCTACATTTAAAACAACTGACGAAAGTGGTCAATCTTGTCAACCTGAAAAGTTAAATGAAAATTCTCCAAATTGTATAAACAGCTTAGAAGAGATAGAACCTTTGGTATGGAATCCCTTTTATAACATAAAATAATTTGAGTTAAAGTTAAGGCGTTAATGGTTGTAAGACCTCAATATTTCTTTGCAGGAATGTATATTCTTCCCGAAGAAACAATGCTTAAAAATATGTTTGCCTTTACAGGTTTTTCAGGTGTCATGCTAAAAATTAAGTTAAGACCTAAAGCTATTTTAAATGTTTTCTTTTAATTAAAAAATATTTTACATGTGATTTCCTTGTATTTAGCAAAAATGACATGTTTTCTATTTTAAGATGTAAGATTAAACTTTGAGAAATTCATAGGATTTTATAAA
Source organism: Metellina segmentata (assembly GCA_947359465.1). Classification (NCBI taxonomy): domain Eukaryota; kingdom Metazoa; phylum Arthropoda; class Arachnida; order Araneae; family Tetragnathidae; genus Metellina; species Metellina segmentata. The sequence continues at coordinate 26,317,430 of OX375884.1, forward strand.
TTAAGATTTTCCTAATTTGCATGGTTGCTTTCAGTGCTTATCTGTTTGACATAAGAATTTATAAATATTCCCACAATTAGTTTCAGATACTGCTATATCTACTATAGACTCCAGATTCATATGCTACACTTGGAATCTAGAAGTATTTAGAATTCTTAGAAAGCATGAATTTAAGTTTATTTCTGATTTGAACGACTGGGAAATTTTTACTAAGCTCAAAAACAATAAAAGTCACCTGAAAAAATGCTTCATTTTGAAAATTGTTTCTGGTGCTCAGCGGTTTTGATATTGATGTGCTGCAAGAGATTCACATTTTTTTCTCTAAGCTTCTAACACAAGTGTCAATAACTTAATTCTTCATGTTTATAAACTTAAATGTTATTGACTTTCAAAAATGTTTTTTAGGATTTCACCAAAGTACGTCTAAAAGTATGATTGTTTTAAAATAGTATGTGTTAATGTATATTTTAGGCTTATTGCTTGTAAATTCAGATGCTTCTAACCTTATAAAAATATATATATATACACACACTGCTGTTTGTAAAAAATGCAACACCATGAAGAAATCATCCGAATGAAATGAAATTTGCAGCAAATGTCAATTATAGGATGTTATGCAAAGTAGTAAAGTCTCAGAGCCACCACTCATGCGTGGTGTAAGCAGCGCCCTCTGAACTGATGCTAAAAGCGTATAAATAGAGGGCTGTAGCGGGACGTTGAAAATAGTGAATGGTTATTTTTTAGTGGCGAACATTTAGTGTGACCTAAGTATGCCTCCACGACGAAATAGGGTGAAATTTCAACTACTTACGGAGTTTGAACGGGGGAGAATCATTGGCCTTCACGAAGGAGGATTTTCCTATCGCACAATAGCAGCTCGTGTGCAGCGGAACAGTTCCACAGTGATGCGAGTTTGGAAGCAGTGGACCAAAGAGCAGACCAACGAGCACCAGACAACTCGAAAAACTGGGAGTGGACGACAGAAAGTAACATGCTACAGGTGTACTAATGTCGGCTTTGTCAATTCGCCGACATCTGCTGCACCGTGGACTGCGTTCAAGGATTCCTTTATACAGGATCCCCCTCACGACAAACCATCGACGGCTGCGTCTGAAATGGGCTCATGAGCACAGAGCCTGGCGGGCTGATTGGCAACAAGTTGTCTTTTCTGACGAATCCCGCTTTAATTTGTGGAACCATGAGGGCCGCATTCGTGTTAGAAGCTATGCTGGGGAACGCTGCTTTCGAGAGTGCATTATCGGACGTCATAGTAGCCGAACACCCATAGTTATGGTCTGGGGTGCGATTTCGTATCATGGACGATCGCAGCTGCTACGAATTGATTGTAATCTGAATAGCAACAGGTACATCCGTGAAGTGCTAGAGCCCGAAGTCGTTCCCTTCCTTCAAGGCATTCCTGGAGCTATCTTTCAACAGGATAATGCACACCCACATGTTGCAAGGAATGTTCGAGACTTCTTTTCAGCCCAACACATGCAACTTCTTCCTTGGCCTGCTTATTTGCCAGATATGTCGCCTATTGAGCAAGTGTGGGATTTGGTTGGTCTGCGTCTCGCTCGTGATCCCCGTCCTACAGCTTCAAAAGACAAACTTTGGGTGCGCATACAAACAATATGGAGTTCTCTTTCACAAGCAGACATTCAACATCTGTTTCACCCCATACCACGTCGTATAGCAGCACTTATTGCAGCGTGCGGTGGCTACACCAAATACTGATTTCGGACACTTAATATTGTTGTTTTGCTTTGAAAATTTATTCATTTATTTGTACTAATACAAATTATATAAAACTATATTAAATTTCATTTGATTCTGATGACTCCTTCATGGTAATGCATTTTTTACAAACAGGAGTATATATATATATATATATATATATATATATATATATAATTTCAAGAACACAATAATTTCCAAAAAAATTCCAATAAAATACTTAAAAAATGATAAAAAAATGAAGAAATGTTGGTGGATCAGGGCGTCATCAGGGAGGAGCCTGACCCAAACAACATAAAATGGTGTTTTCTACATATGAGCAGCATTAGGCTGAAAAAATTGCTCATACACTCCCCCAAACACCACCAAAAGCAAGTAAAAGAAAAACAAACAAAATACCAAAACAGAGCAGGAACAAAACGAAATGAAACCCGAAGCCGCAGCCGGGATATCAACAACAACAAGCCCAAAAATTACCACCAAATGCCATCAATTAAACAATGTAACTTATATGCTAACATCATACTTCCAATGCAACGAGTCCAAAAAAATGCAGAAAAATAAAAATATAAATAATATGAAAATCCCCCCAGCCCCTATTTAAAAATATATTCATAAATAGTAAAAAAATAAAATTGAAAAGCAATTCCCATGCCTCTGAGGAAATTACGAAAAATAATTAATCATGGGTTGTGTGTAGGTGTTGATATTAATAAACCTTTCAAAAATATTATTAAAGAATGAATACGGGTATTTGTTATTGAGAAGTGTGTTTTTTAGATATTTGCATTGTAATAAAAAGTTTGAATCAGAATTACAAATTTTTTTGATACGTACCAGTTGACCAGCTATTGTGTTGTAGTATATTCTTTTAGAGATATTGGAGTCCCAAAATATTAATTTAATGACAGTAAATTTAAAATCGCTGCGTTTATCATATACATTAAAGTCAATTAAATTTCCAATCAACATATAATTTTACCTTATATTACCGTTATTCCCAAATTTCATAAAAATCCTATTAAATTCCGTTACATCACCTGTGGTAATTGATTAAACCTGGCTTTCTACTATTTAAATATTTAAAAGTTATCCTTGCTGCCATTATTGGTTAAGGCTTTACCTGGATTATATGTGATAATAACAAGGTTTTGAATTTTTTGGATAAAAATATTATTAATGATATTCAGACCTATGATTTTAAAGACCTTTTTACCAGCATACCCCTGGACAAATTGAGAGATGTTTTGAACTATTACTATCATGGTTTTAAAAACTTAATTGATTTGGATTTTGAGGAATGGGTATTTTGGTTAATTGTATTTTTAATAATTTTATTTTTAATGGTGAGCATATTTACACTCAAGTTAAGGGTATACCCCAAGGTTCTAATTTTTCTTCCATTCTTGCTAATTTATTTCTTCATTATTTTGAAAAAAATTTTTGCCTTCAGATAAATACTGCTTTTAGATTTATTGATGATTTAATTGTTTTTAATAATAGCAACTTTTCTAATATTTGGAAATCCATCTATCCAGACGAACTTTCTTTAATTAAAACCAATCTGGATAACAATAACACTGATTTTCTAGACATAAAATTTCTGTTTCATCCGGCAAAGTTGACATTAATGTATATGATAAACGCAGCGATTTTAAATTTACTGTCATTAAATTAATATTTTGGGACTCCAATATCTCTAAAAGAATATACTACAACACAATAGCTGGTCAACTGGTACGTTTAAAAAAAATTTGTAATTCTGATTCAAACTTTTCATTACAAAGCAAATATCTAAAAAACACACTTCTCAATAACAAATACCTGTATTCATTCTTTAATAATATTTTTGAAAGGTTTATTAATATCAACACCTACACACAACCCATGATTAATTATTTTTCGTAATTTCCTCAGAGGCATGGGAATTGCTTTTCAATTTTATTTTTTTACTATTTATGAATATATTTTTAAATAGGGGCTGGGGATTTTCATATTATTTATATTTTTACTTTTCTGCATTTTTTGGACTCGTTGCATTGGAAGTATGATGTTAGCATATAAGTTATATTGTTTAATTGATGGCATTTGGTGGTAATTTTTGGGCTTGTTGTTGTTGATATCCCGGCTTCGGGTTTCATTTCGTTTTGTTCCTGCTCTGTTTGGTATTTTGTTTTGTTTTTCTTTTACTTGCTTTTGGTGGTGTTTGGGGGAGTGTATGAGCAATTTTTTCAGCCTAATGCTGCTCATATGTAGAAAACACCATTTTATGTTGTTTGGGTCAGGCTCCTCCCTGATGACGCCCTGATCCACCAACATTTCTTCATTTTTTTTAATCATTTTTTAAGACTTTTATTGGAATTTTTTTGGAAATTATTGTGTTCTTGAAATTATATTGCTTACCATGCTATGTCTGCAGCTTCAGCGCGCTTGCATGGGTAGTTTCGAGTTTTGGTTTCTGGTTATGGCAACCCGGCTGTTTGGTTATTTTTTGGTATATTTTGTGTGTGTTATGTAACTGTTATTTTGTATATTTTATGCTATTATATATATATATATATATATATATGTATATGTATATGTATATATGTGTATATATATGTGTATATATATATGTATATATATATGTATACATATATGTATGTATATATATATATATATATATATATGTATATATATATGTATATATATATGTATATATATTAGTGATGGGCAGAATCGAGTATTTTTGAGTATCGAGTACTTAGTAATCGAGTACTTTCAAGTATCGAGTACTATTCGAATACACGAAAAAAACGATTAATCGATATAAGAATCTGAGAATTACGATATATGGCTTTTATTTGTAAAAAAACTTAATATGTCACGTGTTACTTGGTATAGTGGTTAGAAGCACGGATTTGGAGTAACACGGAACGCGGTTCGAATCCAGATCTAGGACTGTGCTTCCTTAAACAAAAAATAATAAAAATCAAATTAGTTTGATTTTTTTTTGCTTTGTAAAAGGATTGGGTTTTTTTCTCTCACAAAACTCTGATTGTTTTCTAAATTAAATGTTTGAACATTGTTTTTCTTCCGATTTATTAATATAAATTTTTAAAAATTTTGTTTAAATGAAAATTACTATTATTTCTCTTTTTGAACTTGTTAAAAAACAACTGTATTTTGCAAAACCAAAATACAATTTACAAATTGCCGAATTTTTTAATTTTTATCTCGATTTTACAAATCATTTTTTAATTTAAGTTTTTGCATTTTATGGATTTGGTTTTCTACTATAATTTGAGGAAATAATCACTCAACAGGAAACAAGACAAACTTTTATTTTGAAGGGAACCCCAAATATAAGAACAAAAATTCTTTTTCTACAAAACTCTAAAAATATTTTAAAAGATGTAAGAGTGTTATTTTTAATACCAGTATCTGAAACTTTAAAAATATTTCTGTAAACTTAGCCCTTATTTCGATTCTTAATTTTTTTTTCAATATGGTATATTCACATTTAATAAGATTAAAATCTGCTTGTTGAAGTTCAGACAATTAAATTAATACATATTACACTTGCACTGAACTAGTAAAAATTTGTAATTCCAATATTTAGGTAGTAATATTAATAACGATATACATATTAAATTTTTATCATGTCAGGATTTTTGCTTCACATACTGAGCAATATAGGGCTCTTACAATGACAAAATAGGAGGGCATTTATCATCGTTTCATAACTTATTTCATAGTTCAGAAACCTGTTCGGTGAGACGTTGAAAATTCAATTAAAATAGTACTTTATTTCTAGTCCTCGTCTACAAGTTCTCATAATGGCTTTATTTTTATTCCGTGCTTTCTTTGAATATTATTTCAAATCAGTCACAGTAATACTCCCAAGTGCTGTGTTCGCATTAAACGTCAGGGTGGTCATGTTCGATGAGATTTGTTTCATTAGCAAAACTGACCGTATCTTGATGCACGATATATCTCATAACTAGAGGAAAACTGACCCAATCTTCATCTTGTAATCAGATATTTTTTGTACTTGATGTTTTTCGTTGCAACCACTAGGGTGGTTAAACTGAATTCTTATTAAATTTGAAATTTTTAGAAACTTTAAAGCTTATTATTGTGAACTTAATGTTTCTTAACTATATTAATTTCAAATTTTTAAAATACCATTTGGTGTTAACTTTTGAGTAAATATTTTTATTCCAATCAATTGAATAAAAACACCCAAGCTTGTAAAATCTATATATTTTAATTGGATTTGCTTAAGTGTAAAGAACCATAAATTAGTATTTTTTTGTTAAACCCACAGATCTTAAGAACATGTCATCCACGGCTGAGTGTCAGTACAATAACCAAATAATTAATGTAAATGCCGAGAATGGAACAAGTATTGTTCAGGGGCTGTTTCTTCTGGTGTCTAATTTCTCTCTCTTCCAAGGAAGGCACTTTGGACACAATTGTCTTGTTTGAGAATTTTTCTGCTACTAACAATACTCACTAATGTTACATAACAGGGCACCGTTTATAGGCAACGCCATCTACATTTTTAATAAGTATATTTCAGACTGAATACACCAATTTTATGTTTTAAAAGCTATTACAATTATATTCTGTAACTTAAAACATGTCCTAAAATGAACGATTCCATTTCCACATCACCCATGGGGTAGGAATCATGATGCACTTTTTTTATAGAGGTATCGCCAAGAGCTCTAATCCTCTTTAGCAGAGGTTCTCACCTCTAAATTTAATAACCAGTTTACGATGTAAACTGATTTTTCCTGTAGGAACCCTAGATATAGAATGCATGAAAAACTAAATTTAAAGTTAGGAAAACTGCAAACATTTAAATTACTTTACAAACTTTAAGGAGGGAAAACACAAGAAAGATCAAGCTAGAGAGGAAAACCACTGCTCTTCTTCAGATTCCAAATGCCTAAAAGAAAAGAGAAAGCAAACATAAAAACATGTGTGCCGAACTTAGCCACCACTAAAAAAATTAACTTAAGTTTACTAGTATATATAACTAGCAGTGTAACTCTTCTTTACTTTTGGTAGATACACGCTGCTAAACATATAATGTTTAAGAACAGTTCACTATCGGCAATCTTCAAGCAATTTAATGACTGATTGTCAGGACGTAAATGAAACCATGTATCTTCTTGGCCTCGATGGTGGACACATCTAATCTCGCTTCTAATTTAAGAGCCTAAGTTGTGTCTAAGATTCAAGTGAGACGAGAATTAACCATCTTTTCAAAAAGTTAGCACATGCAGCTAGTGAGTGTGATTGGCTTATTGTTATATGCATTTGTTGGATCTTTACAGGTTTTTGAAAAGGTATAAAAAAGGAGTGTATCCAAGCCAAAGGGAAGACATGTTCCTCCAATATGTGATGATACAGATGTAATATGTTATAAAGTGAGTGACAGAGGAAAGATGTATCATTAGATATACAATGCCATCAGGACAGGCACAGTTTTTCTGGTCCTTTTTAAAGCATCACATCAATCCTTTTTCTCTGAATTGAGTTATACGAGAGTTCAGATCAAGAATGGAAATTAATGCAATGGGATTATGCATGTTTTGTGCGCTGAAATGTCTCTGGATAGGTGTTAAAACAGGGAGCTGCAGAAAAAGCATGTGAAATGGCATTTACTATCGACAGGCTCTGAGATATGTTGCCCATTTGCTTCAACGAAGGAGATCGAATATAATCTCATTGCCTTCCGAAATCTGTCCCATAACTGTGTAGGAGCAGCAGATGTTATGCTAAAAGCATATTTTTGCCAAGATTCCCTTAGGCCTTTGTGTCGCACTCTTTGAGCATTGCCTTTCACTCGTTACTGCATAAATATGAGCACTTTAGGCGCTGAATATCACTTCTTGCTTCAGCGATCTAATGTACATCATGCTTATCTTGTCTCATATAGAAATCTTTGTCATAATATGAACACTTACGTTTTTATTCTTTTAAACCTGATCTGGATGACTCAGTTTCAAATATATCTTGGTAATGGGAATTTTAGTTAACGTCGTATTAAAGCAACACAATGGGCTATTGACGACCGTCCGGGATCAGTCCCTTAAGGGAAAGATCCATGGACAACACTTCATGATTTTGAACCACGGTCAGATGACGAAGCAACACCTGAGCTGGCACCCCACTCTCCAAACTTCTACACCAACCCAATGTGAAGACTTTGGGCCACGACAGATTTAAGGTGCACCAGCCGCCTCTACACCATACGCTTACAAACATCCATGCCAAGACCCGGATTTGAACAAGAAACGTTCCGATCTAGAGGCTAACACCTTAACCACTATACCGGTTGATCGGCTCAAATATATCTTGAGATATTTAAGATTCATACACACGATGACATGCAAAACAGGGAAACATATCGAAAACAATATACAAATGATAAAGCAGTTGCAACTAATTCAAGAGTTTTACTGGATTATACTAGATATTAGAATCAATTAAATTTTAGAAACATTAATTTAAAACATAAATGAAAACAAATAAGAACTGAAAGCAACACAACATTTACTCAAATGCAAGAAAGAACCCAACATACAAATGATAAAGCACTTGTAACTAATTTAAAAGTTTTACAGAATATTCTAGATTTTAGAATTAATTAACTTTTTAAGCAATAATTTTTAACCTTTATGAAAAAGTAAACAAGAAATGAAAGAAACATTTAAACTTAATAATGACCCCAAGTAACTTTGTTAAGACTAATACTATCACTTAAAAGAATTAATCTAGAAATTAAAGAAACGTAATAGAACTGATAATACTTAAGTGATTTTCCTAACCAACAGCAAATTGTTCTTGTAGAAAATAAAGGGCATAGCATGTGTACTTCACTGATAATCCAGCCTGTCTATTCGGGAAATTGCTTCCAGAAAATTTTAAATCCAATTTCTTAATCGATGGAACTTTTCAGCATTTCATGCAGCACATATTTTTTCAAGATAGCATGTAAAAATTGGGAATTTGTAGCCATTTACTCTGGTCAGGTACTTTGAAGAAAGTAACAGCCATCTCAAGAATGAAATAATAACGTTATTTTACTTGAAGAAACAGAAAAACATTTTGAGCATAAAAGTATCTTATTTGTATAGATAATTTTAATACCAGAAATAAAGCCTGAAAATTAAAATTTTAAAAAAATTGACAAATTTAAATACAATTTTCAACAATAAAAGGCAAACTCAATGTCTTTTGCAAAGAAATCCAATCTCTCAATCGATGGAATTTTTCGACGCTTCATTCATCACGTGCATTTTCAAGATTTATAAAATTGGGAAAAGCAAAATCGAGACAAGAAAAATAAAACTAACGAGAACCATAGATATCCATACTTTTCCAATATGACACTTCTGCTACTTAAGAATACGATGAATTCTCAGGTGTTCGAATACGCAGCGACATACTTTTGGTATTTGAACAGCCAGCATGAGTACTCTTGTATGCGAATACCTTTGATGAGTACTTACTACTTTGTATGAGTACAGGAACTACTACTAGAGTACTTCCGGTACTCAAATGAATACTTTTGTAACCGATACTCCTAGGATGAATACAACTACTTTAGTACTTCCTGTATTCATGAATACTTCCTGTACTCATATGAGTACTTTTGTAACCGATACTTTGGATGAATACAACAACAACTACTTGAGTACTTCCGGTACTCATATGAATACTTCCGGTACTCACATAAAAGTATCGAGTACAGCGGTTACTTTTAAGTATCGAATACATGAGTACTTTTGTATTCGAATACTCCCATCACTAATATATATATATGTATATATATGTATATATATATATATATATGTATATATATATGTATATATATATATATGTTATATGTATATATATATATATGCTATATGTATATATATATATGTGCTATATGTATATATATATATGTATATATATATATATGTATATATATATATATATATATATATATGTATATATATATGTATTTTTTCACGTGCCTTTTACAGTTTTGCAGCCTATTGCATCAGAAATAATTAATTTCTGCAAGCTAAGCTAAATTCATCTTCCCACGCCGTGATCCATCTGTTCCCATCTATTTACAATAAGATGTCCCATCAAATGATACCATATAAGGCAATGAAATCTGTCTGAGTATTGCTGATCAAGGAATAATTAATTTGTTGATACGCAACTTGTAACTTGTTGCGCCATCTCTTATAGAACTCAAATCATGACTGTGGTCTAATAAAGACGTCTTTTTCATTGCTCTCTGTCCTGCTCGTATCTTATGAGTAAATAAATAGTGAGACTTGTAGAAAGTCGTCACACACACACACACACACACACACATATATATATATATATATATATATATATATATGAAATTGTGAGGAAAAATTTTCCCTCTCATACACTAACTTGTTAACTATTCCAAGTTATACCAGTCAAATATAAGATTATCATTACTTCAATATTAACCTCTTGTATTAATTTTAACTTTTCACTACACCTTAGATAAAGGAATAATAGCTAACAGTTTACTAAAGGAACAATCAGTAACAATTAGCTAAAGGAACAATAGCTAACAACTATATAAAGGAACAATTGCTAAAAATCAGATAAAGGAACAATACTTAAAATATCATGTGTTTGTATGTTTGTAAGAAAGGTAACAACTTAAAAATGTATTAAGTTCACCTCGCAACTTATATTATATTTAGTTATTATTTTCTTGTATTTTTGTCCAAGTATTCCTCCTGTAAAAGGCCTATGCCTAAAATCTGTCCTTGATTTATGTAACATAAATATGAAGAAATATGAGTGAAAATTGTTTTTATGTACACTTTAGAACAGTCTTAAAATGAAATCATGATCAATTCTGTCTTTTTATCCAAATTATCTATTCATTTAAATACACGAAAAAATAATTTTGGCTGTACAACTATTAAATCTGATTTACTGAAGATAAAAATAAGAAAAAATATTTCTAATTGTGTTTTATTAAATAAAATATGGACAAAATATGTGTTATGCTTCTTAATAAATCAATTATTGCTGTAGTATTCCTGAAAAGTTAAATTAGTAACTAAAATTGTGTTTAACGTAAATATATTAAAAAAATGACTGATCATATTTCACTGTGGTCCAATTTTAGGCTCCTAAATTATCTGAATATGGTAGTATTTTGATTGTGCCTACTCCTAATAACTAAGGGATTTGATATTTCTGTCTGTCGTAAAACATGATAAAAAAAACTTGTTTAAATTATTAAGCATAAATTCTGTTTCTAGGGAGAAAATCAATAGCATTTCACTTTATTTTTGATATAATATCCCTAAAATGATATATTAGCTCCTGATCAACTTATTTTTAGGCTATTTATATTACAATATTTCTGACAGCATTTGTAAACTATTATTTTATAACACCAATAGGATGAAAGTAAATATTAATCAATCTCATTAAAAGATTTGTCTGGAGGTTTTAGCACCAATAATTAACTTTTCTTATCTGCTTTTAGGATTTGACACATCTAAATATTAAAGCCAGCATAATGTGTATGGCCTCTAAAGTCCAGTCGTTCATTTCTGGTAACAAAGAAGAAAATGCAAATCCTGTTGAAAATGGAGATAAGCCTTCCAACTGGACAGAGGAATTAATGCCAAGTATTAAGAAACTGCGACAAGCAATTCAGTGTCTTTTGAAAACTGCAAGCTTAACTTATGCCATTGTCTCTCTCAAAGTAAGGAATTTAAAAGTACTTCAGTTTTGATATTTAAATGAATTTCTTTCAGCTTAGCATTTTAAATTTTTATCCTGGATACCATTGTTTTCAAGAAAGTTGATTTATGAGCTTAAGGCACGTTCTCATGAATCAAGTTTAATTGACCGATTATAGGTGATCAACAAAAGTTGAATGAAAACTATAATGAGAACCTTTGTTTCAATTGAGAAAAGTTTGACCCATTCAAACTTTATCGTTCAAGTGAATAAGTCATCCGCCATCTGCTTTCAAGTTAAAAATTGCCCTGAAACGTGTGAACTTCAGCTGACTTTCAAGTTCGTTTTCAACTGGTCAGGCCATGCATGCCTATATTTTGTTTTTATTTATAAAAAAGTTTAAAAAATGAGCCTCAAGTGGTCTGAAAGTGTGTTGTTAATATTTTTAGAACTGTGTCAAAAAAAAAGTTGTCTCTGGAACCACCGACTGGATAAATATAAAAATAAAGATGGAAAAGTCGCAATTGATAAACTTGATAAAGGAGTGCAAAGTATTAAAATTGAGACTGGTGATAAATTCGACATATTTGCTAAATATGTTGCTGTCCTGCCAAATCAGATGCCTCTTGACGATGCACTTATCTGCCAAACACATTCAAACTGTAATAAGACAAAAGCAATTGGAACTCTTAAAAGCATCACCTGCGTTTTCACCTTCTCAACATACAACTCCATTGCCAGCTGTTTCAAATGGCATGGAAGGACAATAATGGTCATCGTCAGTTTAAAATGAATCATGCAACAGAGAACAATGTGGAGATCATTCACAGTATCCACATAATATACTTGCTAAAGCTGTAACTAATATCTTATACTAAAATTTATTACTTTTGTTGATAAAATATTATATTTAATATAATAAAATATTGTAAACTATCGTATGTTGCCGTACAAACTTCCATCAAAAAATTTGAAAATGTATTTAGGTACTCCATATATGGAAGCAAGTGTTGAAAAGGAATCTTCTGTAGCTAAATATCTTAATGTTACTTTCAGCTTTAATTTTGGTGAGATTGCTTGTTGCACCACTTTATCTTCTTTCTTTATGCGGTCCTTAACTTTAAACAGCAGTTCATCAAATTTTTCTTCAGGTATTCTTAAATGATTTCTAGATCCCTCTTTATCTTCTCATGCTAGTTCCATCAGCTAGATTTCTGAACCCCCCCCCCCTCCAAATAATTTCTTCTTAAAATCCACTGGCTTACTCGTTTCTTAAGATTTCTTCACACGTTAAATAAAATTGTTTTTAGTTCTTTTTACAAAACAAACTATCTGTACTACTTCACGCACAGCTGCTTTTGACGCTATTAAAAAATGAAACTGTTAATCAGTTTCTATTTAAATGTGTGAACAAAAACTGATTCAAGTCATTCAACTTTTATTGATCAACTATAATCTGTCAATTAAACTTGATTCGTGAGAATGTGCCTTTAGCTGAGAGTTGAAAGAAAACTTCTCAGGTAGTGATTTTGATGCAATTGTAATGTGATTACCTACTTCTGTAATGACTGCCATGGGTTCAATTCAGTTCATGTGAAACAAATACAATGACTGATTTTGCTACAGATTGATATGAATAAAATTTTCTTTAGACACTCTTTGTATCAAATTTCTCACAACTTCATTTTAAGCTTGTTTTATATGGGTATTTAACATTGTTTTGACATTTATGTTTTTATATTTCATGTAACATTTTGTTCTGACCTTATTTATGTATTAAATTTCATTTTAATAATTTAATAGGAGGGTCTTGCTTGTGCTGGTTCCTTTTACAAAATCTAAGGTATTCCTAATGTTTAGAGCAAAAAACTGACTCAATATAGGCTATTAATCATGTTTAACGTTTACTGCTTGCTTTGTTTAAAATAATTTACCTATCACTTAAACAGTCTGTTGATTCTTGTTCCTTTCTGGACTTTTCTATTTCTATATTTATTTCTTTTAGGAGTCAACTAAGTGTTTACCTTTGAGCCAAAAAGTTAGGCATAGACGAGATATTGTTTTTTCTCAGGCCGTAAGTAATTTCGTCTACATTATTTCTGTACTTTATGGTGTTATTTTAATTGAAAAACAGGCTAAATTTTCAAAAATGTTCTTATATAAAAGTAAATTATTTGTCAGTTTTTATTATTTAGATATAAATACTCTGTTTTATCATACCAGGAGAGAAACCTAGGTGCTTTTCGATTTAAGAATAAAAACCTGTGCCTTATTTTGTCTTTACCCAGAGTATTTTAACTATACAAGTAACATTTTAAAATCTACCTTAAGTAATAAGGGAGATGGGAGGCATTAAAAAACAATGTTCTACAATTTCAAAGAACTATTTCGAAATAAGCATTTGAAACAACATTTCCCAAAAAATATGGCAGTATTATGGTCGTACAGTCAAAAACAACCAAAATTTATTAAGTTAAATTTCTTGTAAATTTTTCTGTTGCTTCCAAAATCAGTAACACTACATAGACATTTCATTCATTGCAAATATTGCTTTTGGAATTAATATTGTTTTAACTTATGAATATTTATTGAGATTCTCAAATTTTTTCAAAGTGAGGGGGGAAAAATATCAGTTTTGAATTTTATACCATGATGAGATTTTTTAGCATGTGGTAATAAATTGTACCTCTAAATTCTAATTGAAAAGCTCTAACATTGAGTGAAGTCACCTGATCTTTTGAATTTTCAGAATAAACAGTTTTCACGGAAATAAGACATATTTTCTTCATTTACAAAAATCAAATAATGCATGAAAAGGCAGATGAGCAGTGACAAATTTCAAGTCAAAATTTATATATTGGAGTAGAAATTCCATTTTGAGGCTTCCAAAAATGTTATGACCTGCCAACTGGAAGAACAAAAATTGTCTTAAGACTGCAAGTAAATCAGAGAACTGTTTTAAGAGTACTGTTTAGCAATGAAACTACTTTAAAGAAAAGTACTGTTAAGTAAACTAAAGAAAATTTACTCACAAAGCAACATATCAAGCGTCAGAAATAGGCTCAAAAGGTTTCAAAGTAGTTTTGAATGGAATCAAGCTCAGTCTGAATGCACCAAATGTATTCCAGTACTATTTGTATAATTTGTGTAAGAGATAATTTCTTGTCTACCCCACTTTGACAAATTTAAATATCTTAAGCAATATTAACTCAAAAAACAATATTTGAAAAGACTTCTTTTGCAGTACACTTGCATGCTACTTTTGGTAACAGGAAGCTTATAAGTTTGACTGTGAAAGTTTTTTTAAATAAAATTTTACGGCTTACAATGCAGTTACACATTTTTTTGGCAAGGAGCTTCTTCAATAAAATACAGCAACAACCTTTAGCATACAAGTTGATTTTTGGTCTTTTTGGGGTTTTATGACACACGGGCCATACTTGACCAAGCTGCATCAAACAGAAGACAAACAATATCTGCATTTGATGCAACTGAGAAGGAAGGGGGAGAGGAGAGGACCTCTTGGCATCCTGGGGTCATGCCCCCATGTTTAGCAGAGACAGTAAACTCTGTGGTAAAAGACGAGATCACTAGGGTACCTCATGTTCGTGAAACCTGTACACATCTAAAGATTTGCCCTTGAGGATTTTAGCTCACAAGAGAAACCAAATAAGAAAAACAGAATGGCTACCAATTGTGCTACTTTGCCATGATGTAAAGTGCTTTAGTTGAAGGACTGCTATCTCCTTTAATACAATGCCACAAATAAAACACCTAGGTTTCTCTTAGAATTCAGCAAAACCTGGACAACATGAAACACACTTACACTGATAAGTTATATTGTAATAATTTTTCTTTTTTAAATCATTTTGTCTTTGTAGCTAACGAGTCTAGTAACAGGGCTTATGACAAGACTGTGGTGTAGAAATCCAGACACTATGTTTATGCATATGCTACGAACTGTAGGAGTTTTGTGTCATTTTGAAGGTCTTCTCAGTTGCTATGGTGATGAGATGGGAGCACTTGAGGACATGGTTGTCGGAATTGATGATCTTCGTCGAGTTTTGTTTTGGTTAGAACCTTCCACTGCATCTAGTAATCCTCAGCCACGTATAGAAGGAAGTAGGTAAGATATCTGTTTTCACTTTGGTGGTGTGGTTTTCAAATATCTGTTTGTGGTGTGAATTTTTATTGCCTTAAAGTAGATTTTCTAATTAAAATGGTTTAGTATTAAACACACTTTCAAATTTCTTATTTCCCCAAATTTTATTTCATAAGCCATCCTTGTTTGTATTAGAAGCTAAAGGGCAAGACTCTGCTGGAGAAATCTGCTCAACTCTATTCTGATAGTTCTCAATACAGTCCTTTGTATTTTTGAGTAACTGTTTATACTTTGCACTTAACTTCTGTCTAACAATCCTCTTTCATCCAATCTCTCTGTTACTTTTTCTAGTTCAGTAATATTCTTACAAATGTGTTTGCTTATTTAAATATTTATTGGAATTATTTGCAAAGTATATTTATTATGTACTGTATAATTGTATTTAATTGCCCACCAATGTGTCATAAATATGAAAGGAAATTGAATAAAAATAATGCGAGCTAACATTTTTTACATCCCAGGTAGCACATATATGTCGGCCAATATCGAGAAAAAATATTGGCCAATATTGCCGTCGATATTGGCCAACGTAAAAATGTACCCCCCCTGGCGACGTCGCCCCAATATCGTTTTACGACATTGGCCAACGTAAAAATGCCATCGCCTCAATGTCGTTTTCCGACATTGCTCAATATCGTTTTCCGACATTGATAGATATCGTTTTCCGACATTGGCCAACGTAAAAATGACCCCCCCCTGGCGACATCGCCCCAATGTCGTTTTACGACATTGATAGATATTGTTTTCTTGACATTCAATGTTCGTTTTTTATCATTGCTCAATATTAGCTTTTAAGATACTTCTCGATGTTTTTTTTCCAACATTATTCAATATCTGCTACATAATATTGGGATATTTTAATTAAATTTTCTTCTTATGGCATGTGATTGTTTTCTTAGAGGGTACACAAGATTAAAACCATCTTAAATTTTGTAAAATTTAAAAAATATTAATCATTAAAAAAATATTTATATAATACAATATTTTAGAACATTAAAGAGAACATATAATATTAAATTGTTAAAAATATGTTTTTATTACAATTTGTGTAACTGTTGTATTGTATAGTACATGAAAGAAAATTGTGGGCAACTTGGCTTTTTAAAACCTAAACAGGCATCCATTATCAAATCAGACATTCTAAAATCCATTTTCCCCTTGGTAGCTTGAAAAAAAATTTCAAACATAAAACACGTACAGGTACCATTTTTGTGATTTCAATTCAGAAAATTGTTTTAGAAAAATATTCTAGTAAAAATTTTAGCTAAGCTGCTGATATAGCAGCTAATATTTTATTTTATTAAGTGCATATTTTAAATTATTGTTCCATTTCTTTTGTAGAAATCTAAGGCTATTAAAACTCATTATTGCCAATTGTATAAACTATATCTCAAACCAGTAAAATAAATACAAACATCAAGCTGATGCTTGTATTACAATACAACTTGATAAACAGTTGCATGGTATGTAATTCTAAGAACTGATTCAGATTTATATAATTTTGATTTAATCTAAAAATGGAATACTTCCCGAAACTTCTGTTAAAAATTCAATATTGTCAGAAATGTTAAATAAGGAAAAAAAAGGGCACATTGCAAATTGGCAGAAAAATGAACAGTTCTTACAAATTTCATTTAAATAGAATTTTCCATAAGTTTAAAAAAGAATCACAAATCACAATAAAATAATTTTTTTTATTCTTAAGACAGATTAAACCCTGGGAACTGTCAAACATTACAATCAGGTACATTCTTCGGAGTCACCCCTTCAACAAGTCAGATTATCCGATGGGTGAATTCTTTTGCCATCTCAAACTGCCGCACCAGCGAATGCTTTTCCAAACAACTATGACAGATAAAGTCATAACAAATCATGAATAAGAACACAAACAGCAACCTGTGACACAACAGAAGTAGACAATTAGAACAAGTGTTACCCGATTGCTAAGCAAAGATGAGTTACAGTTAGTAATTATTCTCAACACCCTCCCTTAATAACATTAACATACATTTTTGTCTTAGTTCAGTCTAGGTTTATGTTAAGATTTTGTAAATAAATCAGCAATTTGGTATTCAGTTGCAACATATACAATATAAATGTTTAATAATTTTACAATATCATGAGCATACTTCAATTTAATATTGAAGTGTTTTAATCTGGAACAATTACTTTCATTTAATATGGCCTTAATGACTGACTGAAGCACAACATTTTGTCGCATGTGTATCAATACAAAAAAAAGGCTTGTTTACAAAACAAAAATAGCTGTAGAAAAAGAGAAGGTGCAGTTTTTCAGTGGTGGTTTATTTTAAAATAGTACTGATCCAATAAAATATTCTTTTTCAGGTCATTTAACAAGAAATTAATAATTTTCAGTGAATTATCACAAATCACTCAGTTGTCATCAGAGTTAAAACTGGCTTTAAAAAATATATATATATCAGCTTACTGTAAAAACTCTTGTTTTGATAAATGTCTTAATGTAATAGAAATTACTAAAATAAAATAACACTAGCAAAAAATAAGTTAACTTTTGTTGTATTTTGTACTTAAAATGCAATTAACTCAAAATCAGTTTTTTTGCAATTTTGCCAAAGTTCAAAGTACTAAGGCTTTTTGATAAATAAACTTAGAGTTAAACTGTTTACATTTTTTAGGTCTTGAATAACTATTTGATAGACACAGGGAGAACTTTTTGTATGAATAGCTCAGAAAAATTTATAAAAATTAATAAACAAAAAATGTGACATTTTTATAGAAATTTAACACATATCGAGTAAAATATTTTTTTAATGAAAGTTCGTAAATAAAATTTTAAAAATCTATCCCTAGGTCTTTTGCATATACTATAACAATATTGTAAAAATTTATTTCACCAAAAATATTGAAAAATGACAGATTGAATTGCAAATAAAAACAATTTTTTTATTGATTATTGCTTTAAATATGTGCTTAATTAATGTTGTGTAGCACAAATACATCCTGCATAGCTTTAGCCAAAGCCAAAATTTCTTCCTCCAGGCAGCTTCTCTTGACTGCTTCTCTATTGGCTGCTCTTGAATTTGGCTCATAGTCATATAGAGTGGGGAGGTCAGGAAAGCCCTAGGTGCTGATTCCACTAGGGAATATTGCACCAAACCCCATTGTTTTTCGATATTCCTGTCAGAGAAAGCCAGATTCCTTGAGAAAGGCCAAAAGGCTTTTGACAGGTTCTTCGTGAATTGTATCAAGTTCTGTTCCAAGACCTAGACTTGAGTGCCTTATGTGAAGCAGAGCTTCGCATTCAAAAAGTATGTGGTGGGCAGTTTCCTCCACCATATTGCATTTTCTGCATAGAGGTTCTTCTTTAAAGATTCCCATCCTATGAAGGTGTTTTCTTAGGTGATAGTGGCCTGTGAGAAATCCAACTATCACCCTCATCTTACCCCTGCTAAGACGAAGGATCTGAGAAGATGTTTTCATAGAAGGTTCTTGAATCATAAGCCTTGCATGTTTTTGATCGGTGGTTTGCTTCCACTTTTTTGTAGTTTCTTTAAGCATTCTTTCTCCTATCACCCTTTTTGCGGTAGTCTTAGAGATCCCGCAAAAAGGCTCAGGGCTTAAAGGTAGGTCTGCAGTCCCCAGTTTGGCTAACTTATCTGCATTTTCGTTTCCTTCTACACCAGTATGCCCTGGTACCCAAGTAAGAAAGATCCTATTATGGGTCCCCAAGTCATGTAGAAGGTTCCTACATTCCCAAACAAGTTTGGAGCTTATTTGGAATGAGTTTATTGCCTTTAAGGCTGCTTGACTGTCACTGAATATGTAGATTTTCCTATTTGAGTAGGATCTTCTAAAACATTCTTGTAGACAGTAGATGATAGCAAGCAGTTCCGCTTGAAATACTGTGGCATGTTTTCCTAATTTTCGGGAAATCCTTGCCTTAGGTCTGATCCCACATATTCCAGCACCTGCCTTTTCGTTTTGTCTGGAGCCATCTGTGTACCACACAATGTCTCCATTTGTGAGCTTGTAGTTTTCCTCTTTCCATTCCTCTCTTAGGTCAATAAGTACCTCAAAGGGTCTTTGAAAGAGGAATCTTGTCTCCATGATGTCGGAGGGCATCAAAAGTATAGGGTCAAAGAATTTTTGGTTAATACTGGTGTGGGACTTTTGGCTGGCAAAATCCATCCACAGTCCAGCGTTTTCCAGTCTGTAGGAACTTCTTCTGGCAGCACCGCTGATAAAGATATCAAGTGGGACGACAGATAGAATAATTTCCATGGCTCTGGTGGGAGTGGAGGACATAGCACCTGTTATACTCAGGCAGGCAGCTCTTTGAAGACTGTCTAGCTTGGTCTTAACAGTCAATTGTTCCGTCTTTTTCCACCAGACCACAGCCGCATAGGTCACAATGGGTCTAATAGCCATAGTGTATAGCCAATAGGTCATCTTTGGCCTTAGACCCCATGATTTACCAAGAACTCTTCTACATCGTAGAAGTCCAACTTTCGCTTGTTTAATTTTACTTTTCAAATGCTGATTCCAGGTTAATTTAGTGTCCAGTATAACTCCCAGATATTTAACCTCGCTCAGCATATTTACTTTTTCCCCTAGTAGGGTAGGTATATCACTTTTGTCAATGCAGGTTCTTCTTCGTGTAAATGGGACAAGAGTAGTCTTTTGAGGATTTACTCTCAAATTCTTTTCACAGCACCATCTTGCGATTCTGTTCAGGGTCCCCTGCATGATATTTATCACCGTTTTCTCATCCATGCCCGATATGTAGACGACAATGTCATCTGCATATCCCTGGGCATAAATGCCGCTTTGATTGAGGTCTGCAATTAGGTCATCATCCACCAGATTCCACAACAGAGGGGAGAGAACTCCTCCCTGAGGGCAGCCTCTAGTGGGTCTAGCCTGAAGTGTTGCCCCAAACAACTCTGTTGTAATAATTCTGTCTGCTAACAAGGAGTTTATCCATTTGCAGACCTGTGGTTCAATAGCTCTGCTGGCAGCAGCAGCAGCGATTGAGTTAAAAGAGGTATTATCGAAAGCACCCTCAATATCAAGAAAAGCTGCCAAAGCCATTTCCTTGCACTCCAGGGTCTTCTCAATCTTTACAACCAGGTGTTGCAAAGCCACCTCTGTAGATTTACCGGGTTGATAGGCAAATTGGTTTTTGTGAAGAGGTCTGGTACTCCTCATTACATCCCTAATGTGTCTATCAATTATTTTTTCCATACACTTAAGTATGAAAGATGATAGACTGATAGGACGAAAGTTCTTAGCCTGGTCATATTGGCTTTTTCCAGGTTTGGGCAGAAAGACTACCCTTGCCTTTCTCCATGGTCTGGGGATATATTCAAGAGCTAGACTAGCTCTGAACATTTTACACAAGACCCGTGAGATGAGATCGGCCGATTTCTGAAGCACAATCGGTATTATCCCATCTGGTCCTGGAGTTTTATATGGTTCAAATGAGTTGATAGCCCATAGTACTTGTTTAACAGTAAAAATTTTCTTGGCAACTATCCAGTTTTCCCTTCTCACCCTTATTGGATATCCCAGGGGAGAAGGGTTTAACTCATTAGGTACCAAGTTGGAGTTTGGAAAATGTGTCTCAACCAGAGTCTCTATAACTTCTCTGCCAGTTTTGGTATAGCCACCGGAATTATTCTTAAGTGAATTTGGCTCAGACAGTAATATAAATTATCACAGAATATAAAATATCTGGATGTGTTGTCATGGATAGGTACAATAATACACCTACAAATTCCTGATTGGGTCCATGGAAAGTTTCATCTTGCACGAAACACGATGGTGTCGCTTTAGGCACTAGAGGAGTGTCGGCTGGTTTACACCGAGTCATTTTGAATTTATTTAAAATTTTCTCAACATAGGCCTTTTCCTCTAAGCAAAGTTGTTGCTGAGAAAACTTAATACATATGCACAGAAAATCTTTCACAACTTAAGCCTGGACATTTCGAACTCATCACTTAGAAGTTGTATCACCACCATGACCACTGATTCATAGGAACCAGCAATCAGTAGGTCATCAACATACAGCACTACTAGGGGGCTTCGCCCCTGCTCGTCAACCCCTGTGTACCACTGTCACTGTGCCTTTTTTCAGTTTTTAAAGACTTTTTAAAAATTTGCAAACACGACTATTGTTGTTGTAGCCCATGGGTTGTACCCTAAATAAGATTTCATCGAGTTCACCATTCAAAACAGTCTTAACATCTAGTGCATAAATCTTCATTTCCCTATGGAGAATAATGTCAAAAACCAGTCGTAGTGATGCCATACTGATGTTCTTTAAAAAGAAAGAAATAGCTAGTAAAATTATGAAAAGTTTTGTTTTATCACTGAATATAAGCTGCAAATTTTTTGTATAGTTATAAATCTTAAATGATAAAAAGTTTGGACAAAAAGCATACATTTGGTACGCTCAAATTTATGATTTATTAATTTTTAGAAGAAAAATTTGGTGTAAACTAATATTTTAGAATGAATAATATTCACAATACTTCACCTTTTGAAGTTAGTTTTTTTTTAATGAAATTAATCAAATCACACAAAACTTGAAAAGAACAAGCAGTTTTACCCATGGTCACAATTTTAAAGCTTCACATCTTAAATTTATTTATTGATTTTTTTTTATGTTAGAAACATTTGGTATAGTCTTTAAAAAAAACAAAAATCAGTTAAATTTTTAAATGTTATGTTATGGTTGAACAATATATTTAAACCTACTTTGAAAATGTCCCACTAATATTAATAATTAATGCAAACAGAACTCTGCTGACATACTGATAACTTACTTTCCAAAACAAAATAATCTAACAATAAAAGATGGAAATAGCATTCCACAAAATCGAATGTAACTTGAGAATTTGATACAGTAAACGATGAATATTTACACATTAAAAAATAGTATACTGACAATGTAACAAACTGCAAACATGGGCTAAAACTTCATCAATGAAACAAGTAAATATGTTTAATTATTCGAATTTAAATATTATTAACATTACAAAATAATGTACAGCAATATCCTTACATTATAGGACTTGCACTTTTAGGGATGACTGCTCTTATTCACTGCTAGATTCGGCGAAAAATCGCTGCGGTCTAACCCAAACAACGAACACGTGACCAAGCACAGCTTCAGCTCAAAATTTAAATATCAGCCAACATCAGCTTAACATAGGTTTTTGGATATTGTTTTCACAATGTCGCCAAATATCGGTACAATATTGGGAAAAATTGCGTAATGTTTAAATTATAAAAAATATGGGTAAAACAACACGGTGTCATTATTTGCAGTATTACTACATGATTATAAGGTTATTAAAAGCGTTATTTACAGTCTTCCTCGTTTTATAAAACTAAACGATATCTGCCAATATCGACAGATATCGTAATTCCGACATTCACAGACATTCAAAACATTGGCCAATATTGGTAGAATGTTGGCCAATGTTGTTGTGCTACCTGGGATTTTATTTATTAAGACAAGCATTGTACTAAGTGAGTTTTTGGAGCTGCAAAATAATTTCAGACTTCACAATGCCCAAGTGTAGCAAATCTTTCTTTAATCTCATTCATATTTTCATGATATTCTAATAATTTCTATTTTTATTGCCTTTAATAGCATTATTCATCATTGTAATTTGAGTTCAATTTTGTGTTTTTATGTACTAACATTAAATCTTGTAACTTTCTGGGAAACAAAATTTTGCCTTCCTTTTGTTCTACAAATAAAAAAAATGGGAATATCAAAATTTGTATAGTTGAATTCAAACATGTTATTTAAATTTTTGACAAAAATGTTTTCTAACATGTATTTAAACTTAATATGTATATACTCTGAAGTGCCAAAAGTCATGAGATACCTCCTAATATTGTGTGGAACCTCCTTTAGCCAGTACAGCAACTTGATGTGGCATTGACTCAACACATCATCAGAAGTCCCCTGAAGAAATATTCAGCCATGCTGCCTCTACAGCCATCCATAATTGCAAAAGTGTTACTGGTGCAGGATTTTTGGCATGACTGACCTTTTGATCATGTCCCAAATCCACTGAGTGGCCACTTTATTATGACCATCTGACAGTTTTAAGCAAATAACCTACTGCGTCACAATGTTTCCGCTAGAGGGCTAGGGTAGTATAAAAGAAGAAAGCTGAGTTCCTGAGACAGTAGTATGGGTGAATTGTTTGTGAATATATGGGGGAAAATGTGATTTGACAGACTTTGAATGTGGGATGATAGGTGACTCTCACAATCCCCAGAACTCAATCATATTGAGTATTTGTGAGATGAAGTTGAAAGAGTCATCAGACATCTAGATCCACAGGCAATCGATCTCATGCTACTGGAAGGTGCCATTCTTCCAAGCATGGTCTCAGATTTCACAAATGACCTATCAACATCTTGTAAAGTCCATGCCAAGAAGAATCAACGCTGTATTAAAGGCAACAGGTGGCCCAACAACATATTGACGAGGTGGTCATAATAAAGTGGCCAGTCAGTGTATGTTCGATGGGAATCATGTCTGGCGATCTAGATAGCCAAATCATTCGCTGGAATTGTTCAGAATGTTCCTCAAACCCATCACAAACGATTTTGACCCAGTGACATGGCACACATGTCATATTGGAAAATTCAACACTGTTTGGGTACATGAAGTCCATGAATGGCTGTAAATGGTCTCCAAGTAGCTGAACATAACCATTTCCAGTCAATGATTACTTCAGTTTGACCAGAGGACCCAGTCCATGCCATATAAAAGCAGTCCACACCATTATGACCAAGCAATGTTTTTCCAGTCATCTAGGGTCCAACCAATATGTTCACAAGCCAAGCAGAGGTGCTGGAGATGAAATATATTTTCTCTGCACACTTTTGACACTGGATCAAGAAATGTTGAATTCCCTAATAATTTCCGAAATGGCAACATACATCTAGCTCCCACTAGTATTCAGTGTTCAAATTCAGTTAATTCCCGGCGTGGCCATAATCACGCCAGAAAACTTTTCACATGAATCTCTTGAGTACAAATGAAAGCCCTGCCCATTTATACATTTTTTACATGAAGCTACTGCCATCTGTATATTTGCATATTGCTATCCCATGACTTTTGGCACTTCAGTGTAGATATGAATTTATGTGTGTATCCAGGAACTAAGACATTTAAATGGTAAGAAGTGTACAACTTTCTACAGTTCTTTGTCTTACGAATCATCTATATATTTTAAGGGTCCAAAAGTCAGCAAGCACATGTTCACAATGCCCTTGATATTGTTTATCAATACCTAAAATTTTCCAAATAAAGCAATGAGCATAGTGAATATGGATTGGTATAGGAAGGACTGTGAAGAATTTTTTTAAACAGTTTGCACACTATGTCTTTAAAAGGTCATCCATACTTTTTTGTTATTTTAGTCTACCAAAAAAGTTTTTCAAACTTGTGACTTCAATGCTATTATTTTCAACTGTATTTTACTGCTGATTGAATTTTTCATTCAGCTAAAATGTCCTGATGTGTTCCCAAAACAACATCGATACTTTGTCACTTTTATTTCTTACGAAATTTAATTTAAGTTTCTGAATGAATATTGTTAACCAGATATAAGAATTGCTGCCCAGTTTTAACCATTGTTTTAAGGGATGATCTCTGGCCTGCTGTATGTTTGAGGAATGTGTATATTTTTACAAGTTCCACGAATGATCTATTGATGGGTATAGTAATGCTCATTTTAATCAATATTTTAGGACAGTTACCAGCCTTTTATGCATTATGTGCTCTTAGAAATGTAACTGGCTTATCCTTTGTATAGATAGATAAAATTATACTTATAAACTTTTGAATATTGGAATACTAAGATATGTATTAAATTGCAAAATTTAAAAGCAGTTTAGTAACTTCAGAATAAATTCTTAAATGTATTTTATGTCATGTGAATTTTGTGCACACTACCATTTGTTACTAAAAATACTCTTTTCCATGGTTTACTAAAATGATGTAAATAGGAAAAATGTATCACTCAAAGATCTTAAATAGTTCACTTACCTAAGTTACCTATTAATACCTATTATGAATAATCAGACCTGAATTCCATGCTTAGTTAATCTAGCTGGATAATTTGGTCATGATAAATTAAATGGTTTGTCATTTGCTTTATATAAATCAAATTTGACTTTAAAAAATATATTTTATAATTGTGACTCTTTTTAGTGTTGACCATATTTTTGTAAATTATTTAAAGCAAAGTTTAATGTTTAAATCAAGTTTTCAAATAAGCTAATATTATTCTAGTTAATTAATCTAAGTTTTACTTTAATTTAAGTTTTCCAAAGCATGAAACATAAACATATACATTAAGAACTGTTTATGGAAATAATGTAATCACTAAAGTGATTAGAAGTGGTATGTAAATATTGCTTTGTAACTTCGATACCGAATAGTATAAATTATACCTCTGTTTCACCTATTTTGCAGATTATTTTTACGAGTGTTTATACCTGCACCTGCATCTGTAATGAGTTTGTTACCAGCTGAATGCAATAGTGGATATCGCTTTACTGTTAGTTCTGTTTTCTTCAATATTGGTATTAATGAGCAAGCCACTTTGGCAGAAAAGTAATATTCTCTTTATTTGTTTATGATTCAAATATGTAAAATGAATATTTTCCTTATAAAAATGCTTTATTTAGTAAATGTTTTTTACCTACATATTTGCAATTATTATTGTATTTAATTTCAAATTATATCTAGTTCTCTAAATTGTTTTATTAAAACCTGGTTTCTTCATTTTTGAACTGGATCATCTGGTGCAAAATTGTTTTAATCTTATTTGAAAGAAATAGTAAACTTTGTCTTGCTTATATTTTAGCTTGCATACTTTGAATCTAGTAAAAAAGTCCCTGGACAATTTGAGGGTTAATACAAGAATGTGATGTGAATTGTGAAAGATCAAGTACTTGCTATGTAGTATAATTTTGAATTATTTTTACTTAATGTAAAATTCTGATTAAAAACAAAGAACGAACATCTTTAGCTAAGCCTCGTACAATAAATCTACATACTGACAATATTTTTGAAACATTATTATGTTGCAAAATCGTATATATGTAATTCCTCTCCCCTTATGCTGTAGACCGAAAATAACTTTTCTAAGTCTTGTGGTGCTTTTATGACAAGTCTCATTACATCTGATGTGCCTAGCTACTTCACTAGCCTGTTCGTAAATTTTCTATTATCACCATTATCTACCATCTAGTTTCCTTTTAATTATAAAAATTATTGTTTTACGATTTATTATTTTTATTGCCTAATCTCGTATTATTTCTGATTCGTTACAGGTGTAAAATCCTTATATTTTCTCCTTACAAAGCTACAGGTTTATAAAAAATTTGCTTTGAGTTATGCTAAGTATTTTCTAATTCAGTAGTCAATAACCTGTTCTGTGCAAGTCTAATTCAACTACCTGGCTCTATTCTTGTTTAGTATATATTTTCACTTTGGTGTGATTTGTAATCTATATCTTATTAAAATACGGTTTTTGTTGAAAATAATCTACTTTTTGCCATTATATTCGTATTAACCATCATTAATGCATCATATAAATTTTGTTCACTTAGCATCTACTTATCATTTGACGTTTTCATGTCTAGTAATTTAAATTATTTTGTGCTTTAACCCTCTAAGGATCATATGCATTTACTTCAATTCTACAGTGTTTCAATAGCAAAGCTTTTGACAAATGTGTCTATTTTGATTAATTAAAGCAAAAACTATAGCTTTTGACCAGTTAAGTGCATTAAAAATAGTGAGAAAAGAAAGACTTTTTTCAAATAGCTCAGAACTTAGCTATGATCCATTTGCAATTAAATGACTTGCCATTCCACAAAATATAAGCAGCAGCATGTTCAAATTTGAAATGCCATTTTTACCAATACTTTGATTTTCTTTTTAGATTTGGAGATACATCTTTACAGGATAAAATTAACCAAGACAGTTTGAGCTTATTAAAAGAACATTTTATCAGATTTCAAAGAACTGCAAAAGCTCAAAAAGGGCATGGTTAGTTTCAGTTTTCTTTTAGTATGTTTCTGCTTTTAAAAAAATTACTGAAGCTGTCTCACTGAATTTGATTTTGTGTTTTTGTATGACTAGGGGGCTCCGCCCCCTGCTCGCGTACGCTCGCCAACCCCCGCAGAAGAAATTTCGCTTTTCAAACTTTGACACTTAATAAACCCTAAACTAATAACCGCATCGGAAACATATATTTAGTTCTCCAGGGATCACAATGAAGAACAAGCAATGTTAATTTCATATTTTTCTGATCCGAACTTTCTAGGGAAACCGTCTAGAATCGAGCTAAACAGCTCAGTTTTCAATCCTGCGGCGGTAACTTTTTTTTAATATAGAGAGACTTACATAAAAACAAAAATTGGCCTAGATCACTGAATAGCACACAAGAGAATTAAATCGTATTTTTTTCAATCAAGTACAGCAAAACAGGGTGGATGTGACAGAATTCGATCTGTTAATTCTTCTAAAAGTTCATGCCTGTAACTTTTAGACCTTACTATCTGGTTGGACTTACATTCTGTCTTTGTTGACAACCTCCTAACTTACCATTGTACGCTAGGGGCATTCCAATCACTTTCAGTCGATTGGCTTGTGTACTCTAGGACATTTCCTTACAAAGTAATTACTGTGAATACTTTCCTAGGAACCCTGTATTTACAGCCATATAGAATAAGTATTCCATACTATAAAATTTTTCTTTGAAAATGTTATGCTTTATAAGGTGAAATGAGCTAACAATTTATCAATAGTGACTTTTTGTTGGATATGCAGGTTTGAAAGACAAGATAAATGTTCTTCAATAAGAGTAACAATAAATTTTAATGATAGTTTTTGATTGAAGGTAAACTATTACGATTTAATCATGCTCATGGCAAAGTAGAATTTATTTGAGAAGTCAGTTGCGACTATTGTAATCTGTACACATGCATGTAATGGAATTTTTGATAGCTTGTACTATTTAAACTAAAACTAATACTATTTAATTTTGCTGAATATGTGCATGTTTTCTTTTGTATCACTGTATTTTTAGCTATTTAATCATTTTAGGTTTCCATTTTGCTGAAAGTCATTTATCAGATTTATTAGATCAACTTCATAATCAAATATATGCAAAGAAAAGCAAGAATGTCGAAATTATTCATCTTTCATCAGAGGTATTTTTTAATTATTTTATTATTCACAGGTAATGTTTCTTATATTAAGGAACAAGCCTGACATGTAATATTATGGCACTAATATAAGATTTTACAATGTTTAGCCTGGAACAATCTTCAGGTATAATCAAAATTGTGTTTTGCTGGAAACTGGATGACAGGTTATTGAAAAATGCTGAAACTGGAATTATATTCACAAATTAATTGGTGAATGAGCAGTTTTAATCTATTACAAGTGCTTTATTGTCTTTCTATAGTTGTAATATTATTGTCTATTGCATACTCTCGTGTTAGCTAGCAAATTGATTTTAAACTATTTTACTGTATCAAAAATGTTTTTTATTTACTTCGAAAGATTAATTTAATTTTCAATGCATAGATTTGTTTTTAAAACTTACTAACGGCCATATTTACAAGTCTCGAGTTAACTCGAGGATCAGTTGATCCGCGGGTAAGAGTTAACTCGAGGATTATCAAGAACGTTATTCTCAAACGGCGCGTTAAGTGATACAGGGATTAAAATGAGACGCTCGCTGTGATTGGCTACTATTGTCTCCTCACGATCATGTAATATTGTTTATAATGGTTACAACGTCCGAATCTGCATTCATTCTGATCAAACACGCACTTCGCTGTAGAATTGATTACAAATTGTGATTAAATAGAACGCATACGACATTTTAATTGGGGTCTGGGAAAAGAAATGCAAAGGTATTTAATTTTAAATTGGATTTTTATGGAAACCTAAATTTTGCAAGAAAGAATTGTACACAATGTCTTGACAAATGAATGTAATCCGATTATCTTTGTATTTGTCAGTATGGGTGTGTGTTGGTGGTGTGAAAAATAACTTGCATTGTCAATTTTCTTTCATTCGTAATAAATCAGAATAATTTTTATTCTGCGACGAATTTGCATCTGCCATGGTCTTATTCTTCCTTATGCTCTTAGTGGACAGAGGTGCCGCCATCTATCTTTTCGCAGCTATTTTTATCTTCATTTTTCTTTTGAATTTCAATAAAATTATGTTTTAGAATTTTCCATTTAAGCAATATTATGATGAGGAGATTAGCTACTTTGCAGCAGGTGCTCCGTAATGGTAGGTCCAGTCCAGTCGTCGCAAGAATACTGTAATTGAACATAGAATGAAATGTGTCATCCATTTTGTTTTCTCGTTTACTTCGCAAAAAGATAGTACTGTACATGCGTTAAATCTAACTCGCCGATTTTGGAGGATCAAAATGTAACACCGAAACGGCAGTTTAAACCACGGATCAGTCATTGTGAATACGGTTATTTCGATAACTCAGGGATTATCGTTGATCTTTGAGTTAACTCAGACTTGTGAATACGGCCGTTAATGGACCAGGACTACCAAAATAGGCTTTGTGACTAAATTCTGTTTTTGGAAACTATTTTAGTTGAATGTGGATTTCTTCAAATTTTGCTAAAAATATTCTATGTTGTCATTTGTATTATGAAAGTAGAAAAACTATTTCTCCAATAAAGATCTTAGTATTTTTCATAAACAGGAGCAAAACTTTTAATATTGTAGAATTGATGATATTTAAAGACATGACTAAAATAATATCCAAAATGTGCACAAATGCAATTGCTTACACAACCAAAGCATAAAGGTTGAAAAAACTGCACATCTTATAATTTCAATCCTATTACAATGAAAGAGTTGTCTTTATGGGATGCCTACAATATTTATTCCTAGTTGACTGTTAAATATTAGACAATGAAGGTATTCGAAATAAAAAATAAAAAAAATTTTGTGAGGATAAGCCATTTTAGACTTTTATTTCTAAACTTGATAAACATAAACTTTCTTGTTATTTGTTTTGTATGAAACATTCAAGGGTATGTAGCAATAGTCATTAATATTCGACTTTTCTAAAAAAAAAAAATGGAGCTTGCTAGTTTTTAACATTTGTTTTATCAATGTTCGTAGTTAATTTTACTATTCTGTTTCAGATATGTAAATATCTAGGAGGAATACGGTTTACTAGCTGTAAAAGTGCCAAAGATCGAACATCTATGTCAGTGACTCTTGAACAGGCAATGGTACTTATCAAGGATTTTAATTTAGATGATAAAGAAATGCCCCGTGTTCTGGAATGTATGAGGAGGTAAATGTTTGTATTCTATTTTTGAAATCCAGTGATTTATCATTTCTTAGAATTATCTATAACTATATTTAAATTACCCCTTAGTAAAGTTAAAATATTTCATGAAACTTCTGAAGGGGAGAAAATGTTTTTTATGAATATAAATATTACTTACATCCACTGTCGACAGTTAAGCACTGAGAGTAAAATGTTAATTTCCAGAAGCTAAACTAAATTCGAGAGGCTGCAATTTGCTGCAGAAGTAGATGGAAGTATGCGAATATGATATGTAGCAGCCAATCACAGTTTCGTGTCGAGGAATATGCAAAAAAGGCAGTCGTATAAGAAGTAAGAATCATTGTGAAGGGTTAGAAGAGTTGCATGTAAGTGATGTAAAAAGTGTTTAGAACTTTCGTACGATTAGTTTTCAAGACAAGTGTTTCTGTGGCTTCCAGAAGACGAATGGCAGATAGTGAACGTTGCCTATCTGTGGGATGCCTTGAATGAGGGCAATCAATCACTGATGTTGCTCTTTTCTTCGGCATTCATCATTTAAAGATTATGGAAACAATTCCAAACAGTTGTCCGAAGACCTGTGGCCGCCCGCCCAAGGGTTACGATCTCCGCGGGTTGATCGATATATTGCTGTTGTGGCGAAGCAGAATCGAAGAGCGACCTCCACAAGTGACATCTATAGTTTCAGCGTCCATTGATAATACGATACTACCATCCATAAGACGATATCTACCACTACTGTGCGCCTGCCGCACAGTAGTGGTAGATATATCATGAATGGACTGCACGCCCGGGTACCATGAGTATGTGTTCCTCTATCCGTCCAATCCAGAGGGGCACAATCAAAGTGGTGTCGGCAACATGTGAATTGGACTGTCTGATGAGTCGAGATTTGCCCTGGAGCCAGATGACAAACGTGTAAGGGTCTGGAGAGAACAAGGCACATGCAATCGACCACATAACATCGTCGATCATCATGCATTCCGAGGTGGAAGCATGGTGTGGACCATGATTTCATTGGGATATCGCACCGACCTGCACATCTATAGATAGGGTACTGTGACGGCTGTCCGGTATCGGGATGAAGTCCTAGAACCCACTGTGAGATTGTACGCTGCAGCAGTTGGTCCTTTCGTTTTAATGGACGATAATACGCGTCCCCATAATCAACGACTACTTGGAGAATGAGGGGATTGCGCATATGGTTTGGCCAGCGTATACTCGCCCGACATTCATCCCTTCGAAAATATTCGGGACGCCCTCGGTCGTGCTGTGTCTGCAGGTTTCCCACCCTAGCTACTCTGAGTTGCAAACTGGTCTACAAGAGGAATGGCGATTACTTGACTCTGTGGTGGTCACTCACTGTTAACTTTGTATGAGGATTAGAGGTGGCAACATACCCAATTAATGTCAGTTTTGTTTAGGATTTAAGTATCATTTTGTTAATGACTCAAATATTTTAACAAATCACAATGATGGCTTTTTTTATGACTGCCTTTTTTGCATATTTCTCTACACGAAACCGTGATTGGCTGTTACATAACACATTTGCATACTTCCATCTACCTCTGCAGTCTCTCAATTCAGATTGGCTTCTGAAAATTCACATTTTCCTCTCCATGCTTAACTTTTGGCAGTGAGTGTATAATAAAAAGTAATAGCTTTTAGATCTATCCGAATTTCTTGAATTTTAGTGACCTATAGTAGACAGTAATGTAAATTGTGTAATTTTTAAAAACTACATTTAAAGTTTATATTGTTCGACCTTTCCTGCCTAACAAGATTAGTTGTAGAAAGACATTTCTATTGTTGATATACTTGAACATTTGTAAGTAATACAGTACAAAGTCCTAAATCCGGACTTTTTTGTTTTTATCACTTTTTTACATCTTTCCGAGAATTTTTAAAGAACAAGGAGTTAAACCTGGACCTAATTGATGAAAAAACGCACAATAACGGACATGTTCAGAGTAATTACCACACAGAATAAAATTTGTTGTTTAAAAAGGTTTTACTTTTATAAAATTACTCTTATTTATACATGTGCTATTTTACTATTGCAAACGTAAGACTCGCGCGGAGGGAGTTTATATGAACGTTTTTTTGACAAAAAAAATCCGAAATGGCCGAGGTCCTGAGGATTCCAGATTTTGTACTGTATTTCGTTTTCAGATTAAAGTTTCATAAATTAGAATAATTTCTCTAATTTTCTTTCAAAGGTATAATTTTTATCCTCAAAATTGTAAAGTGAAATGCATTTATTGCATTGTTATTATGTTTCAGCTATATTTTTTTTTGTAAAAAGTGATGCATCAATAACTAAATAATGTAGATTTCCATGTTTTTTGGTTAACTTCGATTAATCTCCCTCATACTTAAAACTAAGCAGTACTTTGTACTGCTTATACAAAATGAATAAAATAATCTACCTTTAACTAACAACTTTACTTGGATTTCTAAATAGAAAAATTGGACCTTAATTAGAGTTTACTATAGTGCTTTCATTTTTTATATAACTAAATAACACATTCCTTGAAATTCTAAACATCAATATGGAATTTATGAATCCAATATTAGTATTTAAACACAGAATCTTTGTTGTCTGTTGTGAAAATTATAATAGAATTTTTGACTTGTTCAAACTCATTCTTTGTATTTATTTTAAAATATAATCAAATTCAAAATTTTCTCTTACAAGTTTATATGCAAATGTAAAAGTATACATATATTATAGTTGAACTTGAAAGATTTGGTACGAAATCAGCAATTGAGTAAACAAATAAAATACTCATCACATAAAAACTTAACTAAAACATATGTGATTTAGTTAAAAGTTAACTATGTCCGCAGCTCATTGACATTGTCTTTAAATGGTAGATTTAAGTTAACTTGAGTGGTAAGCTTAAGTCTAAGATAACCTTATATTATGTTGCTAATTCACTTACTTAAAAGTTGTTTTATCATTTATTATTCACAGTGAAGGCACTCGGCGTGAAAATACATTGAAAAATACTGGTACAAAGAAGTATGCTTTCAATAGTCTCCAGTTGATGACCTTACCAAAATTGTATCGCCCACCTCCTGGAACTTATGGAAATGTGCAGTCCTGATGGAATGCAATTTGTTATTTGTTTATTTCTATGAGCAGGAGGTGATAATGGTTAGTGTTATTTTTGACATTTAAAGCTGTCTATATTTTTGTTGAATACTTATGTTACAAATTTTGTTGATTTATTCAGAAACTGTTTATAACTCACACCCTTGAAACAGATATTTAAAATTACTTTTGGGCTGTTGCTTAAAATACTGAGCATTTATGGCAATGATGTGTATAAAAGATACTAAGTTGCTTGAAACTACATTAAAATAGTGTAAAAAAGCTTAGTGGTAAATAATGTTTACTGTGCGTGTCTTACATATTAAAGACTGAAAGCTGTGCACTGATAAATTTTTTTAATCAATTGCTTATTTATACTTAAAAACCTGTATTAATAAAAAGTAGAGCACTTGTGGCTTTAGTTTATATTTTACTAATTCGGTTTTATAATAAAGATTTTGGATACTCGGTGAACAGTACAAAAGGTACTTTTTACAAGATGTTATAGATGTCTTGCACATAGAAAATGACACTGTTTGTATCATATGTTATGTTTTAAATTTTTAGTTTGGTTTAAAAAAAAAAGGGTTATTGTACTTAGTTTTTATCAAAAAACAACTGTGTTAAATCTGTAAATAGAATCAATAAATATTACCCTGGTATTTCACACTCAGTTTTTCGTTTTCATCTTTGTACCTATCAACTGGCTATATAGTGGTCAAGATCAACCACATCATACAATCCCTTGTTGAAAACAAAAAACATGTTTATTTTTCGATTAGACATGGCATTTCAGAGATATTCTCATTGACAATTGTGTGTGATGTCACTTCTGATCATTTGATATTTCAGCACTAAAAACATAAATCTTTTTGGCATCCCTGGAGTTGCCGACAAAAGAAAATCGATACACATACGAACATGTACCTTGTACTATCAGTTTTAGATAAGCATGCACACATCTCTCTGGATTTGGAATGCCCATATCCTGTCAGAAAAATGACATTTTTAGGTTAGTTGTTAAGATGTGATTGATTCTGACCACCTTGTATGTTTATTGTATTCATCTTTGAAGTTTATTATCGATTTCTGAAGGGGAATGCTCAAAAGACGTTAAGGAAGAATTTTAAATACAATGTTACATTTTGTCACATTAAAATCCTCCATGAACTGAAATTGAAATACCTATGGAACAGAAAACATTTAAATGAAAAAAATTAAAATGGACATAGCAATACAATTTCTCACAAATGTAGTGATTTGATTATAATACATAAATTGAAATGTTTTTCGTTTAATTACATGCTTTTGGCCACTTCTATATGTTGGCTTTATATTGTTAATTCAGATGCCCCAGATCTTCAAACAGAAGCTTCTTTTCACAAATGTTCTTTTTGCTTGCAAAACAGATTTTTAACATTCCTTAATTTTAAAAATGTAACTAACCCCAATATATTGTATGGCAAATCTTGCATCATGTGGTACAATCATACCTCACCTTTACTTTCTCTGTACATTTAAAACATTAGCAAGTAATTCTATTACTTTGGGTATGGAATTATTTGCCAAAGTAAAAAAAAAAAAAACATGAACAGAAAGATTCTGTGGATAAAACAGACTAGTTATACCAATATTGAATGTTCTGTTCTTC
Organism: Metellina segmentata; assembly: GCA_947359465.1. Taxonomy (NCBI): domain Eukaryota; kingdom Metazoa; phylum Arthropoda; class Arachnida; order Araneae; family Tetragnathidae; genus Metellina; species Metellina segmentata. The sequence goes on from OX375884.1 coordinate 26,353,189, forward strand.
CGCAAAAGATTGGAAAACAAAACATGTTGCAATTACTCCATTATATTTTCAATGCACATGAATATGGGTAAACAAAATTTGATTGTATGATTCAATTGCTATTTTTATAGCATACTGGTATTTATTTCTGTTTCTAATTGCATCATAACAAGTGTCCAGGTGCAATTACAATGTTATAAAAATAGTTACTTGAGCAAAATTTAAAAAATATAAGATTCTGCTAATATACAAAGATTAATCTTTTCTCCGTCAAGTGTGACCACTCCACAACAAAAAAATAGCATAGATTAAAGATAATTTTCACAAAAACTTGGTTATTTTCGATTAGTTATGGCTGCACAAAATGTGCAGTTTTGAGACTTGGGAGTGATAAGCATGCTAAATTCCAAAACACTTTAAGCAAATGAATAGATAAATGAATCCAGTTTTAGTTATTGATATACAGTAATACCCTGAAGTTAAACGATAGGCAGGACACGCTAAAGTCGGAATCAACGTAAGTCGGGGTACAGCCTTCATTGATCATAATCCTGCATGTCCATTTCGCGCAAAACGAGCAACACACAGTAAGAAATCACTGAAGATAGCATGTGGAATTGTTGCCTAATGAAAAACCGTGTAAGTCGGGGTATTACTGTACTTTATTACTTATACTGTAAATTATTTTCATTTACTCAATTAACATTAATCAGCATGCATTTAAATTAATCTTAATGCATATTTTAATGGATATATTCAGACTTTCTCAATACAATAAAAAATATGGAGATTTCAGCAGTAAATTTGTTAATTATCAGTCAGAAATATGAGTCTTGAAAATCAAGGACTATTTCAGCATTCTTAGTAAAAATAATGCAGGAATTCTAAATGTGCATATTTGAAGATTTTAATTTAGTTTTACCAAAATGAATGGGGATGTAAATTCCTTCATCGCATCTTAATGACTGTACAATTCATGACTATTTATTTATCTACAATGCATAATAAAGTAGCATAAGTGTTAACACTTATCTACACATGTTGTATTGAATTCATTCAATATAGTTCATGATGCAAATTTATATTATTTTTTCTTATTATCTTGATTAAGTATTTTCATTTCCTCATCTATCCTCTCTTTTGCTCGCACAACCTGTAACAAAAAGTTCCAACATTATAAATTTTGAGGTTTAATATTTCTGTGTGTAAACTAGATCTAAAGTTAGAAAAAAATGCAGAACTTTGATCATAATGGTACAGGCATAGATAACATTAACTGATACCAAGTCTGTTTTTTTACTGTTATATAAGTTGCATGCTAAGTGAAATTTAAAAAGCAAATGAAAATAAGATTCACTGAATAAATGTTATACAAGTAAATTAAAATTAACTGAAACTAATTTCCTATTCATTTGCTCCAGTTACCAACACTCAAAACTTATTGGCCAACATTCAACTTTAGTGGTCACCCTGTAGAAATTATGTGATTTGAAATAATCACATTTACATTACATATCTTATAGTGTTTTTTTCTGTTATTAATATCTAAAACTGCTTTGTTGATGTAATAAAATTCATTTGTTCAGCACTTAATTAAACTATAAGCTAAATTCTTTACATTGAAAAGGGATTGAGGTGGAAGAAACAGATGAAAAGTAAAACTCACACTTAACTCTGGGTTTTTTAGCATTTGAGTTTATAAACTGAAGTAAAAAAAACAATTTAACACCAATTAAGAACAATTTTGTTTGTACTTTACACAAATTCATTATTAAAGCATTCTTTTTTAAACAATTCTAAATTCACAAAAACAATCAAGAAATATAACATTTTTATAACAAAAATAGAAATAAGATAATTGTTTAATATTTACTATTATTGGAGACCAAATTATAAATAAATTTTCAACAAGAATTATATTTCACATAACTTTGTGTAAAATTTTTAATTCAGCAGGTTTAATTAATTTATTTTTATAATAATCTGGTAACAACATCTTAAGTAAATAGTGCAATACTCCAGCTGTCAAACCCCAAACACGAAAATCATCTACCAGATATACTGGCAAAATATAACCACTTTTGTATTGAGTGTAGTGCCAACTTGAAGGATTACATAATGATTCAAGTGTTAGAGCAAACACATATTCCACTTCATCTTTGTTAATATTATAGCTCTTCAAATCAACATCGCCAATGTAGGCTACAACTGGCGTAACTTTTATTTCACCTGTTCTTGATGGGAAAGTTGCCAATGTAGTCCATATTTCAACCTCAGATGTTAAACCAATTTCTTCACGAGTTTCCCGTATGGCTATACCAATAGCATCTTTGTCTGAAGCTTCTTTCATTCCCCCAGGAAAACTGGCATCTCCTTTGTTTCTGCCTACTGTGGCAGATCGCATTGTTAGTAATATAGAAGGTTTGCCTTTTACATTGCATAATGGCACCATTACAGCAGCCTCAGTGTTGCTCTTTACATTCATCTTACATGTTGCTTTCATGATTTCTGCACGTTTAATGAAACGTTCTTTAGAAATGTCAGAAAATACTTCATTACTCGTAATTGCAGAGTAGTAGCGCATTTGACAAATTTCATATCCATAGCACCCTTTTAGAAGGCCAGATTGCGTAGCCTGACAAAGAAACTAGGTGAACTTGATTCAACAAAATCTTAAAAATGTAATTAAATGTTTGAATAGTTTTGTTTTCAAGATTACAAAGAAATAAAAATATACAAAGTGTAAGAGCACAAGAAATATATGTTTAAGATACACACCTTTTAAATCGAATCAAAATACCATAGATTAGAGAAAATAATATTTGTAGTGTCATTCTCAATTTTATTGTGTTTGCAAGAAATGCACAACACAATTTTTTTTTAAATCAAGGACAGTCTAGAAAAGAATCTCCGGGATTTTGTTGACATGCATTGAAAGAAACCCGAGTCATTTGGGGAATTCATTAAACAGATAATTTTTTTAAAACACAGTTTAGATAAAGATATGAACTTACTATATGAAAGGGGAGTTAAAGAGCATATTAAACTGAACTTTCATGCAAACTAGAAAACATTAAGCACATTAAATATCATGAATTATATGCATAATTTAAAAGTATTGTCAAGTACATGATTTAAAAAAATTTGCTTGGACATCTCATTACCATCCCAATAATTTATCTACTTTAGTTTCAAAATTATGAAATGAGCAAACTTTCATTAATTTCGAAAATAAACGCATTGCAAAAAAGTTGCCAGTTTCTTCAAACAAAAATTGTTAGATTGCGACTTAAGATTTCAAGAGCAGTGGGATGTCTGGCATTCCATTTTTAAATGATTTTTGATAATTTTGTAATTATATATCTAAATTGCATAAATAGGGTACATACATTAGTGTTTCTTTCCTCCTTTACATAAAAATATTCAATACTGTTCTAGGAAATGTTTTGAAGAATCTTATTTTGTGAATGACAAGCATTCCAATTTCAAGAGACAATAAAATTGACAAAGACCAGGAAATTTAAATTTAATGCAAAAAATTGTTAGTAAATAATTTAATTTAAGAGTAATAAAACTTTCTTGAAAACATGTAAAAAACATGCAATGCCAGCAGCTTTGTTTAAGAAAAAAAAAGTTCAATAAATTCCAGTGTTTTTATCATACAAATAAATTTTATTAAATAAAATTATGAAAAATAACAGTATGAAGGAAAGAAGTTGAGAAAAATATTTGAAGCTGAAAATTTGGTTGCTGGTAAATTTTGTTCAGTTGTCTGAAGTAAAATTCAGTGACTCAAATATTATTTTAAGTACTTTCCAGGATCCTGATTTCCATCTACACAAGATAAACATTAAGTAATGGCCATGCATAAACAAGTTTTACTTACAGAAGAAATACATGCATGGTAAGTTACAGGTATCGAACCTGCGCCACCACCAACTTGCTGTTTGCTAGCATAAGGTGGCAAACAAAATGGGCCTTGATTAAAAAAAGTAAAAAGAAAGTTCTTTTTAAGTGGACAATGGAAATTGTCAGATGTCCATTATTATTTAGATAGTGTTTTCAATATCAAAATTGAATGAGTGTTTGATAACAGTATTTTGGTACCCTTCTCAAAGCTAGGAATTAAGATAGGTAGTAATAATCACTTTCAACGAAGTAACCCACCTAAATCAAAATCACCACATAAATGTTTACAAAATAACCAGTTGCTCATTGTTTCTTTTCCTATGAAGAAAACATAAGCCCTCTATTTGACAACTTCATTGAGCTTACACATAATTTTGTTTCTTTAAATTTGCTATGTTAAGTTTTAAGCATATTATATACATTTGTCTTGCAAATATGTTGAAATAATTTAATATAGATTTTGAGATCAACACTTATATAGTTGTAAAATGTTTTTATGTGCACACAAATATGCACAAGATTAAGGAGTGTGTCAAGAGCAAGATAAAACAATACTAACTTTACTTTGTAGATAAAGGCTGCCACCTCGCGACTTTTCGTTAACAGAAAACAAATGCTCATATGACTTTATTACTGACTCTTGATCTATTGATTTTATATTCAAGATGTCCTTTGCTTCCTAAAAGAATAAAGTAAATACAAATAAAGCATGTACCAATTATTATTTAATGCACCTCTAATATTTTAAGGAAGTGTTTGCATGTTTGTTTCTTGCACGCAAAGTCCTGTCGAATCTATGGCACTTACAGTTGTGGGATTTGGCACACAGGTAGTCAGAATTTTTTGCAACTTTAGGGTCGAGATGAATTTTAAAATTCAATCTAGAACATTTAAAAATTAATTTAATAGTTTTTTTCACACTTGGATCTTTATTTCGTCCCGCTCCGGCAATTGGAAGAAAGGACAGAATTTTGCTATTCACCCCTCTGACGTCAGCCTTTGAAACCATGCCAAATTTTTTCACCTTCCGCTCTTCACAATTAAATGGGAATGCGTAGTCTCCGCTCAAAAGATTCCAGATGGATTGAAAATTTCAATGGATTTGAAATATGCGGAAAATTTTACACTACATAGGTACCTTGATTTTCTTTTAATAAATAATTTTTCAATTAAATATTTACATATTTTTGCAAGAGATGGCCATGTCACGCCGATTGAATCTCTTCGCAATTCGAATTTCGCCGAATTTGACAATGACCAGACCATTGCGGCGTTGACCGTGGTATTGGTTTGCGAAGCAAACCATAGTTTATAATATTCATAATTTGGTTTGAGAAGCAAACCAATTGGGAATCCGTGGTGGCTGTTATCCAATAGGCTACAAATTCACATTTGGTTTAAGAAGCAAACCAATAACTCAACAAAAGCAACTGGCACAGGCAATGCTGGGCTAGCGACGCAGTGGTTAGTTATTTCATACTATTAAAAGTATTTGTTTACCATAAGGTTAGTAGAAAAAGTAGTTTTATTATAGCAATTAGTCATTCTAGCTTTTGCTATTGTGACAGCATTAATGTCAAAGCATATTCTCAACAAATTTATGGTAGGTTTTTGACAGGACTGGCTTGCCCATTTGTCCCATAAAACTGCAAAACGAGAGAAACTGGTAATTTTACATTATTTTGTATTAATCACTAACCAATTCATCCTATTGAATTAAGATCCAGACCCCAAAGAGACCAATCAAACAATGACCCCTTTATGAGGAGAATTTGTTTTGGTGTAGCAAGCTATAAGCAGAGTTTAACAAAATAACCAGTTGCAGAGAAAAATATTACATTCGAGCTGTTAGGTGCATGCACATTAGGGTGGGCCAAAAAGACTTTTAAAAAGTTGCTAAGTCCTTGTGCAGAAAATTGGGATGAAAAATTTCAACAGAAAATATATAGCAAGACTCCTTTGACCTTGTAAAAAATCATAAAATGGCATTTTGAGAATTTTTTTTTAAATGCCAAAATTTTTGTTCTTAATAGTGTGAAATATATAGTTAAAGAATGGGACATATGTTGTACAAAAAATGTAGCTATTTATAAAAATATTTTGAAGGGCCGCTGAGGCCCTTGAAACTGAGTCTGAGGCGCTGACTTGGCCTTGAGAAATGATCACTTGTGTGAGAAAGGTTTTTGACATATACAGTCAGTACAAGCTATATGGTCAGTTTTCTAAAGTCCCGTCTAACTTAATAGGGAACATGTGTTAAAGCGCACCGCTTATATAGTAATTTTATTTTCCTGGTTATCGGTTACATGGTCGGTTTTTATCTTTTTAATGAGGTTATCATTTTTTTTTAATATAGTAATTGTATCATTTTTTGAGGTGAGGAGCAACACATGGAATGACCAGAAGAAAAAAAAGTCTTTACGAACCCGGAGAGGACAAATATTTACGCCTTTACTTCCCCACATTTCTCTTTTGTGTTGAATCATCGTCAGCGTTACCCCCCCCCAATTCTCTTCATCCTCAGCACAACATCTGTACATAATTTTTCTTTTTATTGGTTGAAGTTATCTCTCCCTGTTTGAAAAGTACATTGAAATTGAGACGAAAAGAGTAAAGGAAAATTTTGTTTCATTTGGATTATACATGATGAATAAGAACGTTCATTTATGCTAAAAAATTTTATTTGTTTTCTTTAGTCTGCTGACAAATTGTTCCTCTGGGCAAAATAAAAACGGAAACGAAAAAATAAATTTAGAATCTGCGATCTTTAATGCTGTTGCCATTCCAAAGAAAACAATAATAATGAAATTCCATTAAATACATTTTAAAATGGTCTAGATTGAATTTAAAATTCCATGCGACCCAAAAATTGCAAAAAATTCAGACTACCTGTGTGCCAAATCCAATTATCGTCAGGACTTTGATAACAAATAACAGAAAAACAAACACCTTTTATTATAATAATAGAGATAAGTGCATTGAATATGGATGAACGTACATATGCATACTGTACATAGATTGGTAAGGTAAGCTAATAAATTTCGCTAAACAAATAAGTTTTTACTTTGCGAATTAATTTTTAAAATGTTCTTAAAAGTTTAATTATTTGTTTATGAGTACTATATTCTGATAAGTGAATATAATCCTGCCATAATTAAATAGTGTTATATTGTTTCGCATATATGGTCGGATTTTTCTGGACCGCTGAGATGACCATATAACTAATACTCTGTATATATATTTCATACTAGTAAAAAAAATTCTGCTAACTACAACCATAGTTACCAGGCCCCTTTGGGCCTTAAAAAATTGAAAATAACATAAAATTAGACATAATTGAACTACAGAAATCTATATTACAGTACATAATTTTAATATAGCATAAAATATTGTGTAATTTGAATGAGTGAATTTAGTGCCAAGGATAGAGTATACACCAAAAAATCATTTGGTTATTCAATAGTGCTGATCCTCATTGTCGAAAGATGATGAATATTTCCTTCCTTCAAACTTTGGCTTAGATGTAGTCAGCTGTGTAACCCTTCAGTTATGAGCTCTTTGTGTTTAAAACACCTTTTAACAGGGAAATTTTTTAGTTTAGTTTACCTAGGCACTATTTTTTGTTTCAGCATTTGGCTAAGATTTTCAGTTTACCATATCATCTTTCCTAAAATTGTTAAGATATGTCAAATGCATGAAAACTTAAGGTAGGTAATTTAAATTAATAATTCTCCAGTGGTAGTGTTTCCACAGCACTAGCAATCTGGGAGTTCTAGGCAGATCAGGTTTGAATCCTCCCTGTATGCATTTCTCTTTTATGTCAGTAAAAAAACTTTCCTTGTATGAATGTGCCTTTATTTGACATTGTTTGGGGCAGCTTGAACAAACATGACTTTAGCATCATAAAACTCAATCACCCAAACATCAATAATTCTACTGATTGTTCTGATATGCTGTAATAACCATTGCTAGAAGGTTTTCTGAATGTTCGAAGTAAGCATTCCCTGAATTGCATTGAAAATTAAATCTGATATGTTCTGGGAATTACCTTGAAAGTATTACCTCTTTCCTCAGATGTAAATTAATATGTATTGAAGTATTTGGTTAGAATAATGTGTTTACAAGGGAAACACATTACACATCCTTTTCAGTGATGGTAAAGATGTGTATCAAAACCACTTCTGGCCATTGTTGATTGTTTCAAGGCCAGAGGGCCTGTCTAGATAGTTATACAAATTGCTGAAATTGTTTTTGCATCATATCATTACTATCAATAACAGAAAATTTTCGATTAAAAAAAATTCTTAACACTTTTGTGATCTTTTCAAGGGTTAGAGGTGCCTGTCTAGTTATATATGTATATATCTGAAAATTTTGGTACAGTTAACTATTTCGTACTATAACTAATAAAATACATATTTCTAAAATTCTACCTTTAAACACTGTTTCTCAATACATTTCAAAGCCAGAGGGGCCCAGCTAGAATTTCTTTGAAATTTTTTGACATATTAGCCAAGGTTTCTGGACTAAGACTCAATGAAAATATTTTAACAGCATTGCAGTCCACACTAATGTAGCCGCAGAGAAAAAAAAAAAAAACCTTTATTTCGAGCACTATTCAAAGCAGAGTAAATTCAAAGATATCATTCAATAGGGAATGTCCTCTGCAAATTCAAATGACAAAAGAGTATAAGTGGTTGTCTTCATATCAAATTTTGTATAAACAACAAAATTTCCAATGGCAACACCATGGGTTGATGCCTTAACAATATTCTACATTAGTCTAAACATAAAATTTCATAAATTTTATATTGTTATATATGGAGATAGTCAATGTTAAGCCGATTTGTTGCGAAACTAAATGAAGATTACAAGAAATCTTAAACCTCCTGGTGGTTCTCTCGACAATAGCAAAATTGACCAGATCTTGATTGATGAGAAATTTAGAAAGAATGATAACCAATACTTACAGTTTCATTTTACCATCAACTTCAACTTTTAACAGTTAATGATAATTGTTAAACTTATTCACTAACTGTAATTATTTTTAGTGATTAATTTAATAATAACTGTTATCTCAAGTTAACAATAGCCATTAAGACTGTTATCGTAAAAACATAATTTTGCCCCTCTATTAGATTAATTATTGTTCAGCTGTACCACACATGACAAGAAGACAATGCCCGCTAGATTACATAAATGATGTTTCCAAACATTTTTCAAAATTTACATTCCTCAGGTTTGTTATAACTTTTTTCACCCTTTAGAAGCCTCCCAAAATCAGTAATGCAAAATTTTTAGTGTAGTGCAAAAACTATCCACAGGAAAGCCGAAATTTTGAATAGAAAAATGAAGAGATTTCAGAAACAATTTCTAGCAAAATATACTACGGTTTCTATACATATTTTTCTAAACTATGGGGCTCCGCCCCATGCTCACCTAAGCCTTTATAATTGGAAATTATGAAATTGGTGCTCAATTTAATAGGTAGAAAGACCCTGTAAATTTCATGCATATGAATTTATAGAAGACGTTATTCCCTGTTGAATGTCATTTTTGAATATGCTTTACTGTTAAAATTATTTGAATGAAGAGGGGTGTTTGTTTTATTTCTCCGTGACTACATATAGCAATTACTTTTTAAACATCAAGCTTCCTCACACTTGACAACAGTTGAATACTTAAAAATGTTTGTTTTAAGACAGATATACTTAGACATTGGTTAGCTAATTAGCATATACTTAGAAAATTTATATCTCGTTTTTTAGTGATAACAAAACATCTATCAAGTTTTCAAGTTTACTGAACATATACATTGTTTCTAACAATATTTGAACTGAATAGAAATCCCAATTTTCCCAGAAACACTTCTTTAATGTACCAAATTTCATTTCTTTATCAATTACTAGCCACTGCGAGACCAGCCTGGCATTGCCCGTAAAGTTCTTTTTGTGGGGTCAGCTGTGACCACTGCTCGCTAACCCCCAGTGATTGCTATGAATTGGATAACAGCCATCACGGCGTTGCCATTGTCATTGTCAAATACTGCCAAATTCAAATTGCAAAGAGATCCAATTGGCGCAACGTCACAATCTCTTGCAAAAATATAATATTTAATCGAAAAATTATTTATTAAAAGAAAATCAAATGTATAAGGTATCTATCTGGTGTAAAATTTTCAATCTATCTTTAACAATCCCGATTTTACAAAACAAAACTAAACAATACCAGTCAAAGTTTTTTTAATTTGTTTTGCTTTCCTTTGCTGGAAGCGTTTGAGTGCAGGAAATGGAATCTGATTTCTCAAGCATGAAGGTGATATGAGAAAAAATATAAAAGTTACAATTTAAAAATTATTTATTGAAACAAAATCATATTTTTAGGTATTGATCAAATGTAAAATTTTCCACAGATTTCAAATCTGTTGAAATTTTTAATGATCTAGGAAACAGAAAAAAGAACTACATAACTCAAATTAAAACTTTTTATTTGTTTTGTCATCCGCTGAAAAATCATTCCTTGCAAAATGAAACGGAAACACAGAAAAAAAAAAAATTTAGAATCTGTCATCTCTTTATAGTGTTGCCATTCTAAGGAAAACAATAACAATTAAATTCCATTAAAAATGTTGTAGATAGAATTTTAAAATTCAGGCTTTGCACAAAAATCGCAAAAAATTCGGACTACCTGTGTGCCAAAGCTCATTATTATAAGTGCCATAGATTCATCAGGACAGTATACAGAGGCACACAGAGATAGGGACAAACACTTCCTTTTATAATAGTAGATTCTGATCTACATTATTCAAAGATGCCAAACTTTGGTTCATCATGTCAGTAATCTGATTAATTTTCAGTAATGATTATGTTTAAACATTGCTCATGTGAAAGATATCCTTAATAGACATTGTGGTAGACAAAGGGATGTTGAAAATACTTTACCAAGAAAACCTGCAGTCAGACTGGGACATATTTTTTTACATTATGAAATATTTAGTACAGTATGAGATTTACAGTATGAAATATCATTGAAATATAAAAACACAAGTTTCAATCATCCATGTTTTTGTAACCTACAATGATCCTGACCATAATCAATGTGCAAAAGCCTTAGTACAAAGATGGGGACCTCTGATTTGATGTTCCATGAATCTGCAATGTAACTTACAGGAATGTTTTCAGCAATGTTGCATCATTAAACTTTAGGGTGTGAGTAGCATAATGACATAAAAATATAATTGGGGTAAGCTGTCAAAACTATAAAAGCGAAAATTATGCCAATTAAAGCCTTATGATTACAGTAAACAGAAGAAATAACAACCTGTCTCACCATTCTTTTCTGCTTGAATCCAGTTCATCATTTGGTCATATTTAATGTAAAATGGCATTAAACACACATATGCAAATATTTAAAATTACTTTTTTGATTTTTTATCAGTTAATTTTCAGATAAATCACTCCCTTTATTCATCAAAACTAAGAACAATAAAAAAAAAGTAGCAACACTGTTCAAAAAGATATAGATTTACATTAAATTTGGCGAATTTAATTATTAAATTATGTTACGATTGCAAAAAAATGCTCCTATTGTCAAGCAGAAGTAGATTTTTACTTTCGTTCTATAACTGTTTTAATGAGCCGCGGTAGCTCAGTCAGTAGAGCATCGGACTCACATCGGAAGGGTTGTGGGTTCTGTCCTCAGTGGAGCCTGTAATTCTGATGGTTGCGAGATCGGCGATTGGACCTGGCTAAAGACAGTCGTGTTCGCTAATGGTGCCTGGGGCACGTTCAATAGGTTGTGGTCACAAAGTCCCCCATGTTCCCATACCAAATCAATATCTCTGGGGGTACCTGATCAGGGGGTTATCGGCCTCTGATTGGGATCCAAATTACGATATGTGTGAGTGAATGGATGTGTGAAAGGGACCTTCCTGTATAACGGATGTGTCATGCATGAAGAAGTCCAACCCTCCGGGGCAATGGCACCCCCAATTGGGCTATATATGGCCCGCACGACAACAACTGTTTTAATACCTATGATCCTAAACTGTTATGAATGGATTAGCAAGCCCAAATATAAACATGTGATGATAAACAACAAAAATGGCCGATTATAAAAATTCACGAGCAAAAGTAGAGAATGTTGGCAATATTGCGATAACTATTTTTTTTTTTGACTGGATATCTTTTGTTGCTGAAACAGATTATGTTAGAGGAGATATATAAATTGGATTTTCATACATTCATCCCATGAATACATAATTAACTGAATTGCATATAGACGAAATTATTGAAACTGAGAATGTAACATATAACACAAAGAAAAATTAAATACGTAACACATGAATTTATGAAGATATAAAAATGCTTACCTCTAATGTCATGCCCATTTTAATATTTGTATCAGCTTGAACTTTTGGATCTCCTTGTCCACTACGCTTAGCAGCAGCTTGGGTTGCTGCATATTCTTCTCGCAAAGCTCGAGCAAAAGCACGTCCAATGACTTGGGATCCCAAGATTATAACTTGTGCTATATATTTTGCCTTGAAAAGATAAGTCATCAAAATATACAAGTTCTATCTCTAAAACACACAGGGCTTTTAAAGACTGCCCATTATGCAAGAACCCTACATGATGTAGACATATTAGATTTCTGCAAGCTTCTCAGGGTGTATTTATTACACAACTTATACAATCTGTCTTTCATGTAAACTGTACTTACCACCGAGTCTGGGTGGCTGTAGTTTGTAAGGAAATAGGGCTCTTAGAACTGCTTTGAGACTTTTTGTGGCAATGCTTTTATTGTCTCAAAAGAAGAATTTCGTAGAAAAAGCACCATTTTAGGATTCATGGAAATTAATTACAAAATTATTGAAAACTTTAAAAATAAAAATTCACGGAATAAAGGATTTGCAACTCTATTACTTCCTCTCTAATTGCTCTACTACCAGAAAAATTAAACTTCAAATTTCATGAAAGAACCACCCTGAAATTTACATACAAAACTAAATACAGAAGGCAAAGAAAAACCAAAAAGGGTAGTGATTTACAAAAAATAACAAGAGATTAAAAAAAGCAAGAAACGATACAATCGGATGCATCTGCACTGTGTTTAAAACACAAACTGATAGATTTTTCAAATTTACAGGAAACTGATAGAATTGAAAAAAATTCTAAAGGACCAATGAAATAAATTAAAAGTTGTTATAACGAAAAAATCAGAATTTCTTTTAAAAGATCAATGAAATCAGGGGACAATAAACCGAATTGTACCAAAATCTTACGTTTCGATTAAGGATATCTGTGGGGGATGCATTAATTTTATTTGGCAAATGTTGGGGAAAAAGTAGCTTATTAGTAGATCTTGGCTATGAGAAAATCATAATGCATTTCCAATTTAACCATTAAACATCCCCTACAGAAAATGAGATTAAGTCAATTTTTACACCAACAGTTGGTTGATTTCGGTTTTATGGCGCAAGATCCAGAAAAGGATTAGCTTTAACAACAGACAGGTGGTAGTAGGAATAGATCTAGAGGTAGACAGACTGTACAAGGATTCAGAACAGATCGATATGATTATACTTACCTACAACAGATAAATGCACATTTCACAATAAATTGCCATACGTTGTAATGTATCGGATACTACATACCACTCAAATATTTCTTTCATTATAATCTCTAAATTACTTTAACAGGGTGGCTACAAAAATTGAAGTAAAAAGTTTCCTGAGTTTTCCTTGATTTCCAGAGTATTTTTCCTGAAATTCCCCAGTAATAATGATAAAATTGACACTTGATGAACTAAAAATTTAGACTGATAAATGAATAAAAATAAGATAAGTAAAAAATATTTTTACTATATACCATTCTTGACCAGATAATATTAAGTTATAGATACAATATTTAATGTTACATTTTAAACTTTTGATGTGTTCGCAGAGCTGCCATCAGCCTCTGAATCTGTCAGTGGTGCCAGAGCTAGGTACATCTCTAATATAAAAGGAAGTGAGGATCTGTCTGTCTGTGTCTTGTACGCAGTGTCCACACGAATCTATGGCACTTACAATAGTGAAATTTTGCACACATGTGGTCCGAATTTTAAAATTTAATCTAGATTATTTTAAAATTAAATTATTGGAATTTAATTATTATTGTTTTACTTAGAATGACAACAGTATAAAGACATGACAGATTTAAAATTAATTTTTTCCGCTTGATTTTTCCCAGTAACAATTTTAGCGGACGAACAAAACAAATAAAGTTTCAACTGGAGTTATGTAGTTATTTTTTTTCTATCTCCTAGATCGTTAAAGATACAGTAAAAATTTCAGTGATTTGATAAATCGAACAATAAATCAAACAAATTTTACAATAAATCGAACCTAAAAACATGATTTTCTTTAAATAAATAAATTTTTTAAATGTAACTATTATACTTTTTCCAATACGAATTTGGGCGCCGGCGCCGCGAAAAATCTGACCTTCGTGGTTAAAGAGACCATCATTAATTTTGATTTCCTGAGTAACAGATTTGAGTAAAGAAAAGCAAACAAAAAGTTATGACTTGCATTTTTCAGTGCTTTTTTTCTATCTCGGCGATTGTTAAAGATAGAATAAAAGTTTCAACGGATTTGAATCTGTGAAATTTTTTTACATTATAACAATCTCTACTATTATAAAAAGAAGCATTTGTTTGTTTATGTGTACGCATTGCCCTGACGAATCTACAGCACTTACAATAATGGGATTTGGCACACAGGAAGTCCGAATTTTTTGCAATTTTTGTAGAAGCCCGTATTTTAAAATTCAATCTAGAATATTTAAAAATGAATTGAATTATTATTGTTTTCTTTAGAATGCAACATCATAAAGATATTACAGGTTCTATATTTATTTTTTCCGTTATTAAGTTTCATTTTGAGAGGAACAATTTTTCAGCTGACGAAAAAAAACAAATAACGTTTTACCTGAAGTTAAGTAATTTTTTTTTCTATCTCCTAGATCGTTAAAGATAGAGTAAAAATTTCAACAGATTTGAAATCTGCAGAAAATTTCACATTAGATCTATAACTAAAAATATGATTTTCTTTAAATAAATTCACCGCTGCAGAGAATAACCTTCGTTTGATTCGTGATTCATTTTAATTGACGCGTAACAGATTCGAGTGAAGCAAAAGAAATAATTAAAGTTTTGACAGGCATTCTTTAGTGCTTTTTTCTATCTCAGCAATAGTTAAAGACAGAATAAAAATGTCAACGGATTTGAAATCTGCCAAAAATTTTACACCAGATAGATACCTTATACGTTTGATTTTCTTTTAATAAATAACCTTTCAATTGAATACTTTATATATTCACACGAGACTATTCACACAAGAATGAGATCTGCGTAAAGTACGCAGATCGGATCTCTTCGCTAAAAATTTTACACCAGATAGATACCTCATACATTTGATTTTTTTTTAGTAAATAACTTTTCAATTGAATACTTTATATTTTCGCATGAGATTGTGACGTTACACCGATCAGATCTCTTTGCAAGTCGAATTTGGTGTCATTTAACATTGACGAGGCCATCACGGCATTGCCCGTGGTGTTGGGTTGCGAAGCAAACCAAATGGGAATTTGTAGCAATCACCTGGGGTTAGCGAGCAGTGGTCACACCTGACCCCACGAATAGAACTGTAACAGGCAATGGCGTGCTGGTATTATTATGACACCAGACTATCGTATAAATCAATACAAACTCGTAAACTTTTCGGAAGGAACCTCAGAGTTCGAAAATTTTACATAATTTAACTACTAACTAACTAAAAAAATTAAGAATTTATAACATATGTATTAAAAAACATATGCATAATCTAAATGGGTACTTTTATGTTAGCCGGGCACAACTTTGGACTAAAATCACCAATCTACTAATTTTGAAATACAATGATTTATTGAAATTTTGAAACCGGATGTTTAACTTTTGCAGGTTTTTCCAGCTGTTAGCATTTTTCAAAGCTGTAGGCATTACACTCCTATTATTGACATTAGGGAAAGCGGCACAGCGGTAGACTTCGGTTACAGGTTAAATAAAACATTATAAAGCGTATACCAGGGCTCGAAATACCCGGGTGCACATGAAAATATAATTGTGCACGTAATTTTTTCCCACTATGTGCACACAGTGCACCTAATTTAAAAACTTAGGTGCACCTGTATTAAAAAATCTATTTCGAGGCCTGGCGTATACAACTCTTTTTTCTGGATGTTTATGTAAAAAATACGCTTTTCATTTTCGGAATGAAAACAAAATTGGCGACACTTTGATATCTGCCTGCATGGCTAACGAAAAGTACCAAATGGATGCCATTTGCAAAATTCCAACTTTTTCCCTAAGTTAAACAAAACTTCCCTGAATTCCCGGTTCTGTCACCACCCTGTTTAAAAATCAATTTACAAAATTGGTTGATATTTGAACAGATACCTCTACACAATATTACATCTTAAAGTACATGTATTAAAAATAGTATATTGATATAAAACATTAACATGCAATATTAACTATGAGTGAAGAATACTAAAACAGGAAAATATTTTTTGTATGCACACCAAATTCATAATATCAATGACTCAAAATCTCAGAAACTGCATTGAAAATGTTTGATTGAATTTTTAAAAACAATTTCCTGTTGCATAACCATTTCAAATTACATTTTATGACTACAACCACTATACGTTAAGTTTTCTTTTAGTGAATCCATTTTTGCATTGTTATTAGTTTTCGATACCAAAGGACAGCTTAAAATTTGTATATTTCAGGACACCAGAGCTTTCAGAAATAACATTGACTAAACTGTTTCTAAGGGATTTTAGAGTAAACTATATTTTATAAATTAGACATGATAATGAAGCAACACAAGAATCGTTAAAAAAAGTACCGATGTAGTTGAATACAAGAGGATTTTTATAAAATTACCACTTAGGAAAATTATTCTATTAAATATTTTTGAACAAAAAAAGTTAAAATTTTAAATATATTTGTATACTTGAAAGTAAATGTTACCATTAAATTAAGAAACACTTTTTTCGTTCTGCTACAAATTATTTTTAATGCATACAATTTTCATAAATAATACTACATAATAATAAACTTCATCACGACCAAATATTATCAAACATGATGGTCAACAAATGTTGGAAGTAAACATTGTAAACACAAGTCAATGTTGCCAAACGAAAATCAACTATAACTCCAAGGGCAAAGAATACGTAATAAGATACAGAGGCTTCACTGAGAAGATATTATGTACAGCGCCCTCAATGCGGGTCAATAAACACTAATTGTGGGCGGAGTTTCACACGTTTCACTCAGAGAAGCAGCCATTTTGTTCTAAAGCGTCATCCCGTCACCCACTTCAATTTTTTGCCGACTTTTAATGATATTATTTAAACTGTTCTATCTTTTCAAGTGACAAAAATGACTCTCATGCTAATGTTGCAAATTAACAGGAAGGCCGATCTTCAAATTTCCCGCTTAATTGCTTTAGTTAATCCTAAGAAATATTAAATTACAAAACCACTAATGTGAATTTTTTTGCCATTTTAAAAATCGTTTTACAATCCATAGACGTGAAATATAACTGAAAGGAGTTTAAAAAGGGGGACCAACATCTCCATAGTAGTCAGGTGACCACTCCATAAAAATTCAACTTGGTTGATTGATTTGGCATTTTATCGCCTCTTTTGGTGAAATAATATTTTCTTGTAAAAAGCTAGCGGTTCGAATGTGTTTTTTTACTAAATATTTCTTGAATTTGAGTTACAGTTTAACATTGTTTGTGGTGCAAATGTACATACTACAGAATATTTTTGGAATTCGAATTACTTTGTAATGTTTCTTGTTATTTGAACTTAGTTGAAGTTCTCATTGGGATCACGTTTAACTAGTGCAAACAAAACCGTACTCTTACCGAAGGTGTAGAGCCGGGACTCGCAGGAAAGTTTTTTTTACAAAAAATAAATAAGAAAAAAAAAATTGTAAAATTCCGCTCCATTTTGTCCCTCTACACCCCCTTCCAGACAATACCACCGAGGTCAGAGCGTTCCGGCACTACTTAATTAACGATAATTAATTTACGACTACACCAAGTTGTAGTGAATAGATTGCTCTCGGGTACGGAGTCCATATACAGGCCTCAGTACAGGTTTAAACGGACCTCAAACCCAATACTCTCCTTCGTATTTGTTTACCCGGTTCTCAAACCAGATACGGCCCACCAAATATTTTTTATTAGGAGGGCAAAGCAGGCCGGTAAGACGATACAAATCAATTAACTAATCCGCAATGCAGTTACAGTTTTGCGGATAGATTTACCCGTCCTTCATACCAGAGAGGGCCCTTCAAATTTTTATCTGGTCCGCAGTTCCCGATAAGGATCTCTGGACAGGTTTGCTCGGCCCACAGTCCGTTCCTAGTTCAACAAATATTTTTAAGACAGCAGACCAGATTCCGGAAAGGTTTAACTTTCCTGTATTCCAGATATGGCCATCAGTATGGTTTTACCTAATGCGCAATCCAGATACAGTCCTCCAAATATTTTCTGCCCACCAAACGGTATAGTGGTTAAGATGTTAACCTCTAGATTGGAAGGTTCCTGATTCGAATCCGGGTCCGGGTATGGATGTTTGTAAGCGTATGGTGTAGATGCGGCTGGTGCACCTTAAATCAGTCGTGGCCGAAAGTCCTCACGTTGGGTTGGTGTGGAAGTTTGGAGAGTGGTGTGCCACCTCAAGTGTTGTTTCGTCATCTGACAGTGGTTCCAAATTACGAGGTGTTGTCCTCGGATCTTTCCCTTAAGGGATTGATCCCGGACCGTCGTCAATAGCCCGTTGTGTTGCGCTGGTACGACGCTAATTAAAAATTACCAAAATTACCAAATATTTTCTAACAGGCCCAGCCCTCCAAATCGGTTTAACCAGCTTGCAGTCCAAATACGGTCCTCCGCACAGGTTTACCAGACCCCACAGTCGAGATCGACCCAGTAGGCTTGATTTATCGCTGGGTTGTTACTTTTTTTATGTTTTATTAATAGAACGAAGGCTCCATTAATAAAGGTCAAAGGTTCCAGCTGAGCGGATTGTTTCAAATTATTACAAGAGAAGTTTCATTTCGTTATCGAAGCTTGTGCTTTTCCAATTTTCTATATTGTATCCATTATTAACAAGAATCAAATACCTCAAAACAGGTAGACAGTAGGGATGCGACATCGACACCAAAACATTCAAAGACATCAAAATTAAAACATCGATGTTGATAATGCATATGTATTATTCACCCCAAAAACATAGATGTTTTTAAAATTCAGTGTATTTAAACTTTTCCCCCATTTCTTAAAACTGGTTTAGCAACTAGTGATGGTACATCGACAGCAAAACATCGATGATTTGAAACTTTGATGTTCAAAATTAAAACATCGATGATTTGAAACTTCGATGTTCATAATTAAAACATCGATGTTCATAATACATCGCCCCAAAACCATCGATGTTTTTAAAATTCAGTGTATTTAAACTTTTTCCCCCATTTTTAAAACTGGTTTAGCACCTAGTGATGCAACATTGACAGCAAATTATCGATGTTCAAAATTAAAACATCGATGTTGATAATACATTGCCCCCAAACCATCGATATTTTAAAAATTCAGTGTATTTAAACTTTTTTCCCCATTTCTTAAAATTGGTTTTGCAACTAGTGATGGCGACATCTGCTCCAATACATCGATGTTTTTTATAAAACTTCAATGTTTTGAAAACATCGACATCGATGTCGCATCCCTACTTTTCAGACCCTTCACCCTTGGCCACTTTGGTCTAAAGGTATGTCCAATTCGCTAATTATAAAAATTATGCTACTTGGTTATTTTTTTAATTTTTATAACGGTACTTTTTTCATTTAAAAATAAAACATCGACAACGTAAAAACATCGACAGGTATAAACAGCGATGTTACAAAAACATCAACTCCAATACATCGATGTTAAATACATCAATGTTTTTAAAACATTGATGTTTTGAAAACATCGACATCGATTTCGCATCCCTAGTAGACAGTATTTTAATTTTCGTTCAAGCACTGTTTTTGATTTTCACATAAGAGAACGGTAATTTGTTTTTTGCCTTTTCAGTAGAAAGTTATTGATTCAAGAGGAATTATT
This sequence comes from Metellina segmentata, assembly GCA_947359465.1. Classification (NCBI taxonomy): domain Eukaryota; kingdom Metazoa; phylum Arthropoda; class Arachnida; order Araneae; family Tetragnathidae; genus Metellina; species Metellina segmentata. The sequence continues at coordinate 26,373,284 of OX375884.1, forward strand.
TGAATTAAACAATGTTTCGTCAAATGAAATCTTATAATGAGATTTTACAAATATTTTAAAACAGTTGATCAACCGGTATGGTGGTTAAGGGGTTAGCCTCTAGATCGGAAGGTTCGAATCTGGGTCAGGGCATGGATGTATGTAAGCGTATGGTGTAGAGGCGGCTTGTTCACCTTAAATCTGTCGTGGCCGAAAGTCCTATCTTTGGGTTGGTGTGGAAGTTTGGAGAGTGGGGTACCAGCTCAGATGTTGCTTCGTCATCTGACCGTGGTTCAAAATTACGTGGCGATACACCGAATGACTTATGCTGGGACTGTGGTAACATGTTGAATATACTTTAAAACACGAACAGAAAGGGTCCCTAAAGCGCATAAATGTGGCCCACATTTATAATAAGGTTGATGAAATCCTTTAATCCTATTTTTTACAAATCGATTTCATTTAATATATAATGCTTAAATATTTCAAACTTTATCTTTTAAAAATATTCTATAGATGGGTGGATACAAAACAATTTTATTCAGCAAGAAATAACAATTTAAAAGATGTACTTAAGTTCTTGTTATCAAATCATAAAATTTTTATCTTGTAAGACACGAAAGAATATAATACTCCTAGAGACGGAGAAAACGATTTCACTTGTTTTCTTTATTATTTGTAATATTTTAGCTCATACGTATGCAGAATGTTTTTAGCATATATCAGTTATTTTACAATAAACAATAGTTTAATATATATTGATTAAGGCTACACAGTACCCTAAAAATGACAAAAATATCGATTTTTTAATTTTTTTTTGCATTTTTCGATGGCCCATACAGTTGGGAAGCTTGCCTCAAAATTTTGGATCTGATATCCAATTAGTTTTAAAGATTTTTGAAGTTTTCTGAGTGTTGTAGTGTTAAAATTTGACAGCATAGAGGAGGGGGCGTGGTTAAATTCGTTTTTGTTTCGATGTAATTTCACATTCTTACTATTAATTAAAAATATTTTTGAATAAAATCAATTCCTTAGGTGAAATGGCTATTATCTTCAACTTTCACTACTAAAATCGTATCTGTTAGTTTATGTTCTGCGTTCTCTTCTGAGTCTCATTACTAGCTAACCAATATTGGTAAAAAGGTCTTTTTTCAAAACCAATATTTGATTACGATTGTTATATATAATACATTATAATCAAAATTTGGTAAATAATTGGTTCGAAAATATTTAGTTAGGATTTAGATAAATAATTTGTCGCTGCCTTATCAAATTTTTTCATGATATGAAAACATAATATTTTGAATTTAAAAAAATATATTCAATCACAGTGACTTAAATTAGTGTTTTAGTGCATTTTATAAGTTGGTAAATAACATATTAAAAAATTAGAGCTCTACAAGCATTATTAGTTTTTGTTTTATGACTTCAAAAACTTAAAATGCATTTTTCTCAGACTTTTATTTTTGTGGATGCAAGTGTTTTAAAATCCCTAAGACTTTTTTACTGTACAAGATACAGTCTAGAAATTTGTTGTAGATACTTTCATATATATGTACTATAAAAGCTAGTATGGATTAAGGCCTGAGAGTTCTAGTATTTTTTTTTTTTAATATCAAAAAAAAAGTTAATAATTTTAGAATTTTCATGTTTTTTTCATGTTTAGAGCTACAAAAATAATTATTAAAATTCAACAATGAGACTGATGGTCAATTCCATACTATCTTTTGTTCCCACACACAATTATCTAAGAAATATAAATCACTTGAAATAACTAAAAAATATTATTAATTGAATATTTTATAAAAGTTTAAATAAACTTCAAAAATTTCAATTTTTTTAAATTTTAAAATAATGGTAATTGCTAAACTGACTTTTGTTTATTGGATTAGTTAAATAATATAAGCCGAAAAAAGTCACTAATTATTTTTAATGTTACTGTCCGTGGAAAATGTTTTTGAAAAAGGGTACTGTGTGTAGCCTTAAAAATCTATTATATTTTTTTTTATGGAACGGGAAATGTACTCAGGTTGTATTTATTAATTCCGAACGTCTATTTTTGTCTCATATCAGTAAAGATTAAAAAACCCAAAACACAATATAAATACACGTTAATCGCTCATCTATGAAATGTAATGTTTCCACCTTAAACTATACAGGGTGATTCTAGGAAAGCGTTCTATTTTGTGTTAAGACTATACGCCCAATATTATTGATTTTTGTTAACAATCTTTCAAAGTGTTAATTTGTGCCTTTTTTATTTAATTACAATCGATCGTACTAAAATACACGAAAAATGCGACAGTCAGAATTCTGTACAATTGTGCTCTGTTTAATGTATTCCATTTGGGGATTTTATTATTTACCATACTGTTTTTATCTAATCAAAATTGACCTTTTTATGAATTAAAAGCTATTTTATATGACCAATTACAAAGATTTTTTTTGCAAAATTGGAATGCTTTTGTGATACTGCGATAAAACTTTTTCATTGTGATTGTGTCTTTTTCATAAACAGACTACTTAACTTAATTGAACTAGTTCTTAACTAATTTGAATAAAATAACAGACATAGCAAAATAACATATGAGCTTAATACAGAAAGGAAAATGAAATTTAAAAGTTTGATTTAAATAATGATTTTTTTACTAAAAATAACTTGGATTTAAATTAGCATATCCTGAAAGTAACCTTTTAGTCTATGTTTGAAAGTTTTTTCATAATTGATTACTATGTGTGCCAGAATTTATTGGTTGGGGCCAAAACACTAATGTAAAATACAGTGAAACTTCGATTGACCGTCATTCTTTTTTAACCGCAGTCCATTATTAAAAGTTGATTAATTAAATATTAAAAATTATTAGTACGTACACACAGATACATGCTTACTGTACTCTATGTACAGATTGCCGCGAAAAATCATCCTCGATTTATTGCTGAGCAGCGAAGGCGCCGGAGTGTGTGTTTATGTAACACAAGTTAATGTAACAATTTGTACAGTCGCAGAAAAAGAAAACAAACCACTCCTCTTCATTCGAGATATTTTAACCGTAGAGAAAATTCAAATATGGCATTTGATAGGAACCAACGTCTTCTATAAATTAAAATTCATAAAATTCGCATAAGGAGCCGTCTTCATATTAAATTGAGCACCAACTTCATAATTTCCAATAATAACCTATTTCGACACATACATATATTCAAATCAATAAGAAACTTACTTCAGATACCAAATTTCATGTCATTAGGTCTTAGATAGTCCCTAGACGATCAATATTATTGTCAATGTGATTGTCAATGATGCTCATTGAAGCAACCAATTGATCGTGTAGGAGGTTGACGCACATTGATAGAAATTTTGATTGATGGACATTGACGGGCGCCATTAACGGCGCCGATTGAACGTTTAAAATACGCAATTGTCAATCGTTCGGGCAGTACGGTTTTATATCTTTGCGATCGTTAAATATAGTGTACAAATTTCAACGGATTTGAGAACTGCGAACAATTTTACACCAGATAGATACCTTAAATGTAAATTTCTGTTATTAAATAAGTTTTCAGTTGAAACGTTTATGTTTTCGCAATACAAATTTAAGTAATACGAATGTAAGTCGGGGTACAACTTTGCATATAAATATATATAAATATTTTTTAATTGGGACAAAGGACTAACAAAAACTCTTGTTTAGAAGAAAAATATTTAATAAAATTGCAGTTCTCTTTACACATATTAATACAAAATATTAAAAAAATTAATGAGTTACTAAAAAAATTATTTCGATGTCGATGGCTTCATAAAATTTAACAAATTCGTCTGACGACACAAAGCCTTCTTTTATTCTCACAGAATTTCTTAGTAGCAAGTTATTCTTTGCTTTGTATCGATAACGCGTTCTTCGTTGGATGTTTTTAAATTTTTTTACACCCCTTTCAACGAGCTGAGACCTTCTGTGATCTACCCGGGCCGCGCAGATGGTCTTCGATAGCCGTCCCGTTGGTTTTGAGTGCAGGTGATTTTTAACTGATTCTCTGAAAATCTTTTGACACAAAGGGATCTGGAATTCAAATCTCTATTGTAATAAAACGTATATATATAGTTTTTTTTTTTTTTTTGTAAAATAAACGCAAGCTAATTGTAAATTAGGCGAGCACCACGAGAAGTGATTGTGTCTGAGAACGGGAGTTTGTGAAGCTTTTAAATACTTTGTATCGAGATTATCCTGAGTTATAGAAAGTTAAGTGAATATGTAAATAAAAACAAAAGAAGTATTGTTTTGGAAAAAATTGTTAATGTGTTAAAATAAAATAAATCAGATTATTCTGAGGAAAAACAAAACAGAAAATTATGCATATGATCCAGTATGTCGCACAAAGTTTAGTAAATGTTATTGAGTAAAGCGGCTTCTCAGTTAATATCACTGTTTGGACCAGCGTCTTTTCCTGTTTTCTTTCTTTCGATTGCAAACAACCAAAATCAAGGTAAGAAATCTAAAATCTGAATTTGAAACCATTTTAAAACTCAAAAATGAAACACATCACGCTCCTTTGAAAAACACTAACCGAATGGGATTGACGGGTTAATTGAAGCTATATTGAAACACCTATCAATTGAAACCGTCAATCACATTGACAATAAAATTGATCGTCTAGGGAGCTCTTTACCGTTTCGAAGTTATGAGGGTAGAAAGATTGGAGACCCTAATGTTACATCAGTTTCTTAGACTTTTATGGATATCTTCCTAAATAATATTTTTATAGCGCTGATATTTTGTACCATGTTACTGTTGAACAACCCAAATCCAATCCACTTAGTATTGTATTTTCAAAATAGTTTTTAGTATGCAATAATAATTATTAAATGAATATTTTGAAAAATAATGAATTAGAACCTTATTATATTTTTATGGGAATCGATTAAGAAGTACCTCTAATATGGCCATGCAAAATTTCAGCTCTTTCCGATAGTTAGTCTTTGAGCTACATTACATTTTCCCAATCATTGCGATTTTAGGGAGAAACCATAAGTTTATAAGACGTTTGATAAACCTCGGATTATAGTTCTCAGATCGTTTGAACTTGCATAGTAAATATAATAATGTAATTTTCAAATCTTTTCCACTTGCATCATAAATATAATAATTTTCAGATCTCTGAAAATAAGATTGAAATAATTTTCAAATTTGAAATTCGAGTAGCGATAACCACAATTAATCTCGATTTATGAGTAGTGTCTTTCTATGTGGAGATGATCCCTGAAATTGAAACTAACTTTAACATATCGATATATATCGATAATAAAGTCATTAAATTTTATATTTAGACTAATTTAACTATGCAGTATCTGATAATGGCATCAAAACACGGTGCTTCCATTAAAAATTTTGTTGTTTGTGCAAAATTTGATATAAAGACGTGCACTTATGCAATTTTTTTGGATTTGGATTTGAATTTGTAGAGGAAGTTATTTCCTATTGAATGATACCTTTGAATTTGCTCTAGTATGAATAGTGCTTGAAGTAAAGGAGGTGGTTCGTTTTTTTCCCCCGTGACTGTACATATGTACTATACTGTTCTTAATGTAAATTGTATACTATTTGTTGCTGTAAAAAATACGTGCATGTACAGTGTATTTCGAGTTCGAAAACGTACATCTTTTATAATTCCTTCACATGCAATGAATGGGGGTGGGTTGTTGTTTAAGATTTTTCTGTTATCCGTCTTCTCGATTAACAGTCCCAGTCCCAACCCTGACGGTTGGTCAAAGTTTCACTGTACCTGTTGAAGTACTTACGTACTTTCCCATCGATCATTTCCGACAAACAAAAAAGTATTGCCGATTGTGTGATCTAGCACCAATAATGGATAAACGAGACGGCACAACACACTCGCAAGAACTTCGCTGTGGTTTTATATAACCCCGGTTAATAGCCATATTTGTGTATGTAAAGAAGGATATAAGGGTTATACAAAAATATGGAAACGCCTGAAAAAAAAACATGTAACCTTGCCTAATATAGAGTAGGAAAACCGTTGGCATTCAAAATAGCTTGCAGTCTTCTTGGAATGGATAAATACAGTTCCTGTATGCTTGCCAAGGGAATATTGTACCATTCTTCCTGAAAAACGGTGACGACTTCAGGTAACGATGGTGGCGGTGGATAGCTATCACTCATTTTACTCTCCAATGTAGACCACAAATAATCAATAATATTGAGGTCTGGTGACTATGGTGGCCAGGGGAAATCATCCTCGTGCTCAGGAAACCAGTCCTGGACGATGTGTGAACAGGGTTTTGTCGTCTTGGAAGACACCATCACCATTGGGAAACAAAGTTTGTACCATGGGATGGACTAGATCGGCCAAAATGTTCACATTATCCTTGGCCTTAATGTGCCCTTGCAGAGTAATCATGGGGCCCAACAAAAAACCACGATATGACTGCCCAAACCATCACGAAACCCCCGCCATGTTTCACTCTTGGCAGCAAGCAGTTTGTATTATAGGCTTGGGATGGCGTTCGCCAGATGTAAACTAGGCCAGAAGTGGGAAACAGTGTGAAACAAGACTCATCCGACCAAATTACTGTCTTCCATAGCTCCATAGTTCAGGCTTTATGACAAACACCACTTTTTTCTTTTACAGGCATTAGCATCACTAATGAGTGTTTTTTGAATTGCAGCTTGGCCAGAAATACCCTGCTTATGGAGTTCCCTTTCTTTTTGTTTTGGTACTCACAGGGTTTGTGAGCACGACATTCATTTCAGCAGTAACTTTTGCACCTGTGGTCTTCTTATTTTTAGTCACAATCCTCCTTAATGATCGTCTCTCACGATCACTGAACACACACTTTCGTTCAAGCTGTGATTTAGCGGATGAGGTTTTTCCGCTTTTCAAATATGCGGAATAAATCTTAGATACAGTACCTCTTGAAACACTAAACACTTCGGCTACCTTGATAACGGAAACACCCACCAGACGAGCTCCAACAATTTGCCCACGTTCCAAGTCTGTAAACTCTGACATTATGCAATTACAACTTCACAGAACAATGCCCCAATAACGACTGACCTGCGCAGCGTATTTACGACCTTGTATAGATGGCGTCACTAGGCGGAAACACCAGTGCCACCTACACATTTCACTATAATGAACATTTCTTTTCAAGCATGTATTTCACGAGGTGTGTCCAGATATTTGTCCAACCCCTGTATGTTAACTGCTACTTCTGTGTTTTCCTCATATTTTGAAATTTTTTAAAAATTTGGTACCTATTATCTACGGAACAGCATACAGGAAGTACTTTCAAAGCTACCGAATCCTGCCATCATAAAAGTGTGCTTTAGTGAATACGATGTGAAAATTCATTGAAAACATTGACAGAATGGGGTTCAGCCATATAAAAAATAATGCTGAACTTTGCTACAAAACTTAAATTCATACTTAGGCGAATTTATGTGGGGTTGACTTCACAAAGATGACTCGTTTGTTCCTATTTTGAATATCATTAGAGATTTTTGGGCGACGAAATTATTTGGGAAAGTTTGGTGTGATTTGCACCAACTTCCATGGTCAACACGATAGTCGATCATTTTTGCTGAACAAAAATTGTGTGATTTAGTGCCAATAATGGATGAGTGTGGTTCCCTAATGGCATTCAAAATAGGAAACTGTAACCTGATTTTGAATACCGTTATGGCGGTTCCACACCAACAGCGACAGTGTCGACTGTCTCTGTTTCTGTTTAAAAAAAGTCTTCACACAGCTAGCGACAGCAATTTATTTGCGTATGCGCATAATCTTCTTTTTCAAAAGCAAACCATTTATTTCCGCTTCTGAATCTGCAAGATGGCTGACAGATCGCGTCCGCGTTTAATAAAACTCTTTTTGCAGCGAAGACGATTGCTTTTAAAGTTTCTGGCTGATGATGAAAGAAAGCAGTGGGTGAAAAACATCAACCGAAATCGGATTAGGCTTTATTCTGATTGGCTGTTGGCATGATGGCAGAGACAAAAGTTGAACTTCCTCCAAGACTTGAAAGCGCAGCGACAGCGACAGACACATTTCGGGAGAAACAAAATGTGTTTGTAATACGCATGCGCATTAACGAAGAGACATGTTTTTGTCTTTGCCGCCGTTGGTGTGAAGCAACCATTAGGGTATTTACGGGAAGACGAAAGGATTTGCGAAAGTGTGGTGTAATCTTCACCAACTTTCACTGTCGACGGGATAGTACGTTTTTTGTACTTTAAAGAAAACAAAGGGGCATCAGATTATGTTCTCAAACGGCCTACATCCAAATTTTTAGCATACACGACACAACTTAATAAGTGTTTCTCCACAATTAATGATGCATATTTTCATAGAGTATTTGTAGTGAAGAACCTTGCGAAGAAACTGGAATTGACATTTCATTTTCCTCAAACCATCAAGAACATAAAATGGCTGCACAGATGTATTTTATGCCAGCATTTGTCTGTATGATGGTCAAATTAAAAATATTAAATGCGAATACATTGGGTAATTTGGTAATTTTAGTTAACGTCGTACTAGAGCAACACAACGGGCTATTGACGACGTTCCGGGATCAGTCCCTCAAGGGAAAGGCGAATACATTGGGAGATAATAATTTATCAACATTTCATGGAGAGATACATAGTCCTGGGAAGGAAAGAAAGAAGGAAGTTAATTAACGTCGCACTGGAGCAACACAACGGGCTATTGGCGACGGCTCAGGATCAATCCAAGGACAACGCCTCGTAATTATGAACAAGGGTCAGATGACGAGGTAAAATCTGAGTTGGCACCTCACTCTCCAAACTTCCACACCACACCAAAGTGAGGACATTTGAGACCACGACAGATTTCGCGTACACCATCCTCCTTTGTACACGACGGTCTTTGGTTGGATTCGAACTCGCAACCCTGCGGTTGCTAGTCCGTTACTTTTATAACATTGGTATCACGGCCCTAATAGAGAATAAAAAATTGAGAGCTCCAACATGGAGTGACTCTATAGGAGCAAACAATTGAACTCGGAGAGGAAGAGGTGTAGTGTCACTTAAGGCATACAGAATTACACCTGTTACAAATTTTTACACTAGCGCCATCTCTCACACACAGTTCAGATAATTAATCAATGTCCAACTGGAACAACACAACGGGCTGTTGGTAACGGTAAGTGATCCATCCCGAAAGCAGAGATCCGGTGAAAAATCGCATAATTGTGAACCTTTGTCAGATGACGAGGTCAACATCTGAGCTGCCACCCCATTCTCGCTAACGTGGACATTTGCGGAAACAACAGATTCAAAGTGCACCAGTCCACGTGTCGACGACGGTCTTCGGTTGGGCCGAGTTCAAAACTCTCAACCCTCCGATGTTAATCCGTTACTCTTTCAACCGGGCTACATCGACCCCTTGTCTCACACACGTCTTGATAACAGAATTATACAATAAATTATGTCTTTATCACGTCATTTTATTCACGAGCTGCAGACACATATAGTCGTCGCAAAACACCACCACTCAACACATCACAAATACTAAAGGTCGCGGGTAGCCCAGTTATAAGAGCAACGGATAGCAACGGGATGTTTGCGGGTTCAAAACTAGATATAATTAAAGATCGTCGTGTACGCAGGGGCTGGTGCACGTTTAATCTGCCGTGGCCTCAAATATTCTCACGTTGGCGCTGTGTGGAAGTTTGAAGAGCGGGGTGCCAGCTCAGGTGTTATCGTCGGTACCTGACCGCGGTTCAAAATTTCAAGACGTTGTTCTTGGATCCTTCCCAGAGAGATTGTTCCCGGGCCGCCGCCATTACCCCTTTGAGTTGCTATAATGCGACGCTAATTAAATAAAAACTTACCATAGTAAAATTAACCTGTCAAAAGCCTTTTGGCCTTTCTTGCGGAATCTTGTTTTCTTTGATAGGAATGTCGAAAAACAATGGGGTTTGGTGCTATATTCCCTAGTGGAATCAGCACCTAGGGCTTTCCTGACCTCCCCACTCAATATGAATAAATGAATAGTAAAATTAGCGTTGACCAGTCAATTTATCAATTTGGAATTCATTCTTTGTAATTTTTATTGGCGAAGTACTGAAGGTTTTATTCGAAAAGAAAATCCATCTGACGTCACGCTCCGAATACGTACAGGAAACACGTATCGCCACAGAAACAGTATCAATATCTATATTCAGATTGACAGAAATCCCTCTCATATGCGTCAATGGGGCTCAAAGGCTATAATGTTCTTTCAAAAGCCTTGATTACATGTTTATATGAATGCCTATTCCTTCTGATATCGAGTTCATTGCATTAACGATAATCACCTTCCTGAGTTAAAGGTACTCGTGTTAGAAAACCAATCTATACATATACATCGACTGTTGATAGACCAACGATGAAATTGGGATATGTAGTTTTAGTAAAATATACATGAATCAAAATGAAAAACTTGACACACAATGTCAATTCCTTTTCTTTCTGATATCGAGTTTTCACTTTACAATAACCACAAACTGATTTCCCTGCGGTAAAGATACCCGTACTGGAAAACCAATCTAAAGATAAATCGTCTACTGAGAGGCCAACAACGAAATTGGGGATATTTACATTTGGGGTTTCAGAAAATGCAAATTATGTATTAAGACCTGTAAGGGAATGTTTTCTCCAGATAGCTTTATCCTTACATAATAGTCAAACCCTATTTGTCTCCAAATTGGGGATATGTAGTTTCAGGAAACTATAAATGAATCAAAACTTAAAACTTTGCACAATGTCAACTCCTTTCCTTTCTGATATCGAGTTCATCACTTTTACAATAACCACAAACTGATTTTCCTGCGGTAAAGATACCCGTACTGGAAAACCAATCTAAAGATAAATCGTCTACTGAGAGGCCAACACAACGAAATTGGGGATATTTACATTTGGGGTTTCAGAAAATGCAAATTATGTATTAAGACCTGTAAGGGAATGTTTTCTCCAGATAGCTTTATCCTTACATAATAGTCAAATCCTATTTGTCTCCAAATTGGGGATATGTAGTTTCAGGAAACTATAAATGAATCAAAACTTAAAACTTTGCACAATGTCAACTCCTTTCCTTTCTGATATCGAGTTCATCACTTTTACAATAACAACAAAATGATTTTCCTGCGGTAAAGATACCCGTACTGGAAAACCAATCTAAAGATAAATCGTCTACTGAGAGGCCAACTACGAAATTGGGGATATTTACATTTGGGGTTTCAGAAAATGCAAATTACGTATTAAGACCTGTAAGGGAATGTTTTCTCCAGATAGCTTTATAATTACATAATAGTCAAATCCTATTTGTCTCCAAATTGGGGATATGTAGTTTCAGGAAACTATAAATGAATCAAAACTTAAAACTTTGCACAATGTCAATTCCTTTCCTTTCTGATATCGAGCTCATCACTTTTACAATAACAACAAAATGATTTTCCTGCGGTAAAGATACTCGTGCTGGAAAACCAATCTACAGATAAATCGTCTATTGAGAGGCCAACAACGAAATTGGGGATATTTACACATTTGGGGGTTCAGGAAATTGCATGTAAATTATGTATAAAGACCTGTATGAAAATTTTTTTCTACAGGTAGCTTTATATTTACATAATAGTAAAATCTTATTTGATTTCAAACTATAGCCATAGCTTTTACTTCTTAGATCATATAACGTTGTATCGTTGCGAGGGTTAAAATATATTCTACTGACTTAACTTGGATTTTACTTACCTTAACCTCACCCTCTTTCTTTCCTGATTGAAATATAAGAAGATCAGTTTAATAAATATATTCTGTAGTTTTTAAATAGTAATTGTAATAGAGTGAAGTTTATTATAGAGATTGAGGAAATGAATCTTTCAATGTATAGAAAGGCTCAACAAACCAACCTAAGGATAGTTTACTTCATAGCAGAGGATTTGTTCATGTTTAATTCAAACCAATCGCGAATTTAGTCTATTATTAGACGCTTATTCACTGAGTTCATTCACTAATTCATTGAATGCTGAATTTTTGTGTAACTGAGAACATTAGTTCAATTCAAGTAACAATTTAATAAAATAAAACAGAAAAATATATCTATAACGATAAAGTTTATATAAATTGGTATAAACGGTTTGTAATTTTCTTGTACTTTGCTATTTTCCCCTTATAGAAAATTAATCATTAGACGAATGAATTCATTCACTTTTAAGGTAATCCATCTAGGGTTGCCATCTCCGGATTTTTTCCTGGTATCATCCGATTTCCAAAAGCGGTATCTTTACGCTGTGGAGCTAAGCAATTGTCCAGACAACACGATTTAATTTCTTCTGAAGAAATTGTCTCCTCAAAAAATTATTTTGTTGACTATTTAAGCTACTTTAAGACTCAAAAATGACAAAAATTTTAAAAACAAATTAGTCTTTATATAAAATAAACTTGTAGCTGAATAGAGACTTTATGTAAATGATGAAAACTAACCTAATTGATTCAAAAATTTAATGAAAAGTAAACAAAAAAATATAAAAAAATTCTAAATATTTTCATAAATCTAATATGAAATTCTAGATAAATGATTTTTTACTAGACTTTAATTAATTAATTTTTTATTAATTATTATTAATAATAATTATTAATTAATTATTTTTACTAAACTTAATGACTAGATTAATTCTCTATTATGAAATTACTTAGATTTTCATAAAATTCTATTTTACATTATAAAAATTATAAATTATTTTAAGTAAAATGACATACCAGCTTTATTATGAAAATTCAGAGGTAGAAAAGCGCTTTAAATATTTATTTTTTGCATTGATTAAATAACTAATAATAATAAACAGAACGTAATAACTTTACAAAGAGGCAGAATGATGAATAGGGTGGGGAATAAGGTAACATATAACAATGTAGAGTACACAGTTGGAAATTCTCTAATATGTTTTCCTAAAAATTATTGCGATTCTCAACTGGACGCATTATAGGAATTAAATGGAAAGTTACAGCGTTAATTTTTTTACCTTATTTCGATATACTTATAACTCAGAATACTCTGTTATATAAAATACCAGTTTATGATTTTTTTTGTATTACCATAGGTTGCTCTTGATTCCCCTCCCCCATTTACCATTCTTCTTTTTTGTAAATGTATTACATTCTGTTTATTGCTATGCGTTATTTAATTAATGCAGAAAATAAATTCTATAGAGCTCTTCTAACTCTAACTTTTCAGAATAAAGCTGGTATTTGTATGTATCAAAAAACATTAATTTTCTCGAATTTTGTTTTTTGGACTTAAACCGCTTGACTTCTGAGCGACTCATCTAAACAAAATGTTTGCTTCAGTGTAATTTATGATGATTGTAAAATAAGAAGAAGTGCTTGCCACTAATTTAATTACCAAATCAAAGAGGAAGACAGAGAGAGAGAGAGAGAGAGAGAGAAAGTGAGTAGTTTTTTAGATGTCTCTTTTTCTTACTTCATAATTTGAGTACTTTATTGATATTTTAATGAATCTAATAGATTGTTGAAACAAAAATAAAGTAGCATTAGAGAAAGCATAAAACAGACTTTTCAAATCTGTTATAATCTGAAAATATATATTTTTGAAAATTTTGGATTGCAACCCCTTTAAGGTGATATAATTTTCTTTGAACAATTATGTTTGATTTTGCAGTCATAACGAAATGTTTCAGTGTACCGTATTCCAATTATACGTGAAATATACATTACAAAAGAAAAAAGTCATTTTTACACAAACAATAATTTTAAAAACTCCGATTTTTTTCTTCAAAATGTTTCAATATTTTAATTCTTACTCCTGCAAACTAAAACTTTTTCAAAATTGTTTTTCTTTATTTTGTCTTGAAGTGCTTCTCACAATTCTGTGCATGGGTTTGCAGCACTACTCAAATGTATTTTTATAACAGACACTATAAAAAACAATACAAAAAATAATTGTAATTGATTTTTATCAATGTTTAATTATTTTTATTTGGCGCATAAAGTTGTAAAAAACATCATAAAAATAACCTCAAAAAGTTTAAAATCTCTGTATTGGTTGCAATAAAGCTTTAGCATTTTAAATACACCGTACTCATGAAAAACAGAAAGTTGAGAAAAGGGCTTTTTAGATTAAAAGTTAGCCAGTTTCACTTATATCATTCGATGGGAAAACTGTGATAACTCGTTAAATAATATAGCTACAGCTAATGAAATTTTGTATTTATATTTTTTAAAGCTGTACACAGTTAACGTAAGGTATAAAAAATTCTGTAGTTTTGGTCATATTTTAGTGTACTGTGTCCCGTTAAGAGGACAATGGACTTTCAAAACAACCTTTTAAAGTTATATCATCATATTTCTTTAACATTTGTCAAGACTGTTTACTTTTTACTAAAGCGCCTATGTATGAAGGTTGGTCCAAATAATATTAAGGTGTGCGGAAGTTATTGCATAACATGTGGTCAAAACTTCAGATAAATAAAAATTTCGAAGTCCCCTGCTTTTTAATTTTTAATGTTTTGTCATGATTATAATTTCTCAATATATACAGAGGCTGTTCGCACATTTTTTAGACGATTTTGGTTAGCGGTAATAAAAAATCGTTTGCTGCAAAAGAAATAATTGCAGTTGTACTATGTTTTTAAAAGTCAAATTTATCGTCTGCGGCTTGAGAGGTTTGTTTTTATTCAAAATGGCATTTTTAGCGAAGCAGTGGTTCGAAGGCTATATTTATGCTCTTTCCAAAGAGAAATATTCATATTCCGTTATCCAAAAACGATGTGAGAGAGTTATGGTTTCGCTTTATCTAAAGCGTCGATAGGTAATATCGTCAACAAGAAAGGGAAAAAACGTCAAATTGGAGCCTCAAGTGGGACAAAAATTCCAAACAAGTATCCAAGGAAGAAACAGACATCTTCGACTATTGCAAAGGTACGTTGTTTAATGTTAAAAGAAAATCCCCCTAGTCAAAAGACAGTTGCAAAATCATTCAAATGTTCGATGTCTACTGTAAACAAAATGATAAACGTTGATTTGAATCTCAAGAAAGCGAAAAAACGCAATGTGCATCGTCTTTCTCCAAAGCATATCGCTAAACGCAGGACACGCTGCCGAATGCTATATGAGAAACACTTATCCAAAGAAAAATGGAAAAAACTTGTCACAATAGATGAATCATGGGTCATTTATTATCATAAAAGGGGAGAAAAAAATTTAAGTACATGGCTCACAGAATCGAAAGAAAATTTTTCTAAGGGATTCATGATTGTTTCTGGTTTTTTCATTTAATGGCAAGTTAGAAATAAAGAGAGTGGGGGAAAATGTGAAGATTAACTCCAAATACTATCAGGAACATATTTTATCGCCAATTTTTCTGAATGAAAAACCATCGCTTTACCCACAGTGCCATCAATCTGTGGAACTCCATCAAGACAAAGCTAGCAGTCACACATCAAAATCCACTGCAAATATCCTAAAAGAAATGGAACAAAAAACCTGTATCAAGGCCATACCCTTCACTGATATCCCTACTAAATCTCCTATGGATTTTTGTGCTTTCAGACTTTTAAAATCTGCATTATCCAGACGTCGTCCCACAACCCTTACAGGACTCTGGAAAGCTGTTCAGGAGGAATGGGATAGAATACCTCTTCTGACACTTCAAAAGGCATTATTATCCTGGAAATTACGGTGTCGAAAGATAGTTCAGAATAAGTGCTATCAAATAGAACATTTAAAACACAAGAATTTTATGCAATTTAGTTTTGTGAATACAATATACATTGTCTAAAAAAATGCGTGAACAGCCTCTGTAAAATAGAATCAATTTTGCCTTTAAAGTGTATCACTCAATTGTAAAGCTAAAAAAATGTTCTAAAACCTCTACAATTTTGAAAAAACGTTGGTTAAGCAACATTTTAAACCAAAATTTAAAACTTAGATGAATTTCTCATTTGCACTTATATATATGCAACATATTTAAAAAATTATCCATAGAAAATGTATGGAAATCAAGAAAAACTGATGCGCAGTCTAGTTCGAATTCGAAAGAATAAAAAAAAATATCAAACGGAGAAAATGCGTTTTTGAAGTAGCCCTGCCACACTTTTGTTTGATTTGTTTTATGTTGTTGTCAATGCAATTCGGTCAAACATTATCATTATTTAAAAATTATTTTTTCTATATGAAAAATTAGATAAAAATTAATTTTTAAACTAAAAATTGAAACAAGCAAATTTTTGATCGATTTTAAAATAGAAAGACAGAAAGAGTATTATAGAAAGTTCTAACTAATTTCTAACCACAAAAACTACTTCCCCTAGAGTGACTTTTAAACTAGGTTTTTTTCTCCATATTTTAGCATTTTCCTCGTCATTAAAAGGATTCTTTGATAAAAGAATCGTTTCTCCAGGTTTAACACAGTTAGTGCAAGAAAAATAATCTACAGTTAGCCTCAAAAGGAAGACTTGAATATTGATGTTAATGAATTATGTTCTCTTGCGAGTTAGAATAGAGTTATCGCAATGAAAAACTGTATATGTGTGATTTTGAGAATAACCATTAAAATTAATTACTAAGAACAATTAACTTCCAGACTTGAAACGGAGTTATACTAGAAAACTGTGTATGTGGTTTTGAGAATAGTATTTAAAATAAATTATTCAAATACGAACAACTAACTTTCAGATTTGAAAAAAAAAAAAAATTAGATTTTGAAAATCACCATTAAAGTAAATTATTTAAATACTAACACTTAAATTATGTCATTTGAAATACGATCGGTTAATAACTGACAGTTTTCACATTTCTTCCTGTTTTTATAACTCACTAGTAGCATTAATGTATGTTTCTGTATATATATATATATATATATATATATATATATATATATATATATATATATATATATATATATATATATATATATGACATTTTTCAAATGATTTTATTGCAGTTGAAAGGAGGTATGTTATATTTATTTTCTCAATCCAATGGTATATTTTAATACAAACTAAATAACATTTTTTCCTTTTATGTATTCAATAGGGGTATTTACTTAAAATATGAGTCAAAGCAATGTTATGAATATCAACTGTCAACTTAATGAGAGGTTTTCTAATAATTGGTAGTTTTGAAAATGAAAAAAAATGTGTAGCTTCATAACATTTGATATGAAATTACTCCTTGAAAACTTAATCAAGAATATAAAACTAATATTATTCATAAATACAAAACATAAAGAGTAAAACTAAGCAAAAAACACAAGATTATGAAGAAGTAAGCGCAAGAATAGTTCAAACACTAACTCCAAAGGAGCTTCCCTCTTATCAAGATGAGAAATAATAGCATCTGAATGTAACTCAGTGTTCTAGACAATAGCTTCCTGATGTGAGTACTACCACTACCTGTGGGATCTGAAGGAATCTTGGAGACTAATGTGGGATCCAGGGTAAATAAGGGACGGTTGATGAGCAAGAGAGGTCAATCAAAAGTTGCTAAAACAATTTGTCGCCTAAAAACTTTTTAATCAAACACTTATTCACATAATCATACATACACTAATTACAGTGATGCATTGTCATTGATTCCTATAATTAAAAAGAGTAGCCGAGACTGTTAATAATTGACTGTGATTTAAGAAAGCCATGCCAAAAAATAGCGCCTAATACATACATATTGGTAGCACACTGCAAATGGCTCATCTTTCTCACTAGGAACTACTTTTAGTTTACTAATTTGATTGATATTAATTACGAAAAACAGGGAGAAATATAATGGGTTCAAGTGTAAGATACTTTTTAAGAAGATTTATAATTTTAATTTTAGATTGTTTCATTTATACACTAGCGTTTTGAAAATCTAAAATTGTACACACCGATGCATGACTATTTTGATTAAATTCAAAAATTATACACATAGCTATACTTACCATTTATTATTAGTTGAGATGGAGAGTTTTTTCCAGGAACGTTCCAGTTTTCAAATTAATATTTAGCAAATTGGATCACAAAGGATATTAAGTGATTTTCTTTAACATCATAATTTCATCACTGAAAACCTTAACTGTGTACAGTCAATGTCAATCCAATTTCCAGGCTTCATTTTAATACATTGTGAATGAAACCCAATTTTTAAAATGACAAACTAAATATTTTAGGAACTTTGAAATGCACGGTTACGATTGTTAATATTTGCAAAAAATACTTTATCTTTTTATAGTAAGAAAATAGATACGATTTGTATTAAATATTTTTATATATATTGTTTCTTGATTATATAAGAACAATTTTATTTTATATTTTTCACAGTACGTATTCCAAGCATTACCTTATGGAACTAAATTCTTGTAGTGAAATAAACGTTGAAAACTGTACAGAAGAAAGAAATTTTAAAATGTGTGAGCATTTATTATTTATTTAATTGTTATTTCCGTACAAAAAATATCCAATTACAAAGAACCAAAAAAGTATATAATCCAAAAAGAGCAAGTGAAAAGGTATACACAAACACAGTTAAATGAGAGGTAAAGAAACACACTTCATTGAAGCAGATACTTAGAAAATTGAAATCATTAAAAATATATATCAAGATCCTAGAAAAAATTATACAGTCTAAAATATCTACTTGTAGCAAAATTGCTATAAACATTATTTTTGGAAGTTGTGACAACAAATAATTTAGAACCTGGTGATATATCTGGTGACGCTAAAATAAGAATAAGAACATGAAAAGGGCGAAAGTAGATGTTGTTACATTTGTGAGTATTCATTACTTTCAATTATACTCAATTGCATTTTTTGAGGGTACATGTTTTGTAAAAAATTTCAAATATTAACCGTACTTATAAATATAAAATAGATTTGCATTGTTTATAGATATATTAAAAAACATTGCTTTGGTATAGTTCAAAGGTGACAAATGACAATTCTTATTTGCCTAGCATTACACACGAGAATATAAATGCACCGTTTTCAAAAAATTCTTAATGTGTAAAATAAAAGTTGAAAATTGGCATAGAAGTCAAGAAAGTTTGAAATTCGAGAGCATTTATTTCTTTGATACATGCGAGCATTTTGACATGAAGCAAAGATTCTTGTTACCCTTATACAGCCATGTCTACAAGAGCCCGTGGCAAAGGAGATTTCATGATTTTTGTCAGTTTTCTCTGAAACGATATCCAAACTTATTTAGTCTCATACTGTTATTTGCACAATATTATACATTATTATCCATTAAAATAAAACATAACACATAATTTACATGCCAGTCATATCTTTAAACCAGAATAAGTGTAGGTATAATTTAATGGTAAAAAATATATTTTAAAAGGGATGCTGGATGTTTAATTGAATTGTCTTAATATAGCTGGGCAAATGTAAATAATTTTAAGTAGCTTATGGTAAGATAATAAAATAAATAAAGGTAATAAAATAAATAAAGATAATAAAATAAATGTAAAAAAACTGAAGTAATGGCATTTTCGAAAAAGTATTTTAGAATTTTTTGTGAACACATCTTTAATGTCATAATAGTTCCAGTTGCAGCACATTTTAAATTAAAACAGTAATTGTTTCTGTAAATATTAAAAATAAAGTGGTTAGTAAATGTCACCAAAAATATATTTCCTATTACATTGATAAAAATTTTAAACGTGATCTTACCGTTAATTACAACCCGTAATTAAAAAATTCAATTATTCAATACTTTTTTGGAAATATGATGAATGCTATAATTCCAAATGCAGCAAATTTTAAATTGATCAATAACTCTCTCAGCAAGCATACAGATAAAGTAGTTAATAAATGTTACTAGAAATATTTCCTCCAGTACATTAAGAAAATTATTTTATGTGGCTTCACATCGATTGTGAACCCTAATTTTGAGATAAAGATAATTATTTACTAGATTCCTATTGACCTTAATAAACTTAGCAAAAGTACATTATATTACCAAAGTTAAATTTAGTATATACTTTTTTAAAGGTTTTTGTTTTTCTGAAAAACACATTAAATCTGAATCTCCATATTATGCATTTTTGTTTTCAAATTTGAGAACATTCTATATTATAAATTTTAAAAGGACATCCGGAAAAATTAAAGACTACCGAATTGTTAGAAATGGTTTTTCATTGTACCTCTTCACTTTGATGGCGGTTTTTTCATTTAGACTAATGTGATTCGAGAATAAATTGATATAACTAAGTAAATTATGCGATTACAATAAAATGCTTTTAATATTTGAGAATAAGAATGTAAATAAAAACATTTAAAATGAGGGAATGAAACAATTAAATATAGTCGATTTATTTACAATCTTAATTTTGTTAATCCATGATGGACAGGACTAACATAATTTAAATAATGTGATAGATTTGTCACAAAAATAAATTATAACAACGACGAAGTTCTGTCCAAATTTGAAAATGAAACGTGAAGAAATCTTTAAAACCGACAGAAGAGAAAAATAAAACATTATATTTGGAGCCTTTTTTCAACTTATCTTTTCATGGCGGATGCATTTATAAAAACTAAGAGCTGTGTAAACAAAATAATTAGATTGTACAAAGGGGGATCAAGGGGACTCAAACTCCTTATTCCTTTATTTATTTAAATCTCAAGTGAACGTTTACAAGAATGTATTGATCATGGAGTAGTATAAAAAAGTTTCCATTAAAAAACATTCATCTATATTTTGCTTTCAAGCCGTGAATATGTACTAAAGAATTCGTTTGTTCGTTACCTATTTCAATAATGAGTTCTTTGTAGCCTGAGACACACACACTGGAGTCTGTAAACGCTGTCGCAAATGTCCTTAGTTCTTTAGCTTTTATTTATAGTCTTGGATATTTTTGTTTACACCCATGTACATATGCTCAATAGAAAAATGACTCAAAATTACAAGGTTCTGTATCAACTTTGATTCATTTTAAGTGCCACATTCAGGGCTTTCTCAAGAAAAGTGCCAGGACACAAAGAGAAAATTTTATTTCTTCAAGAGTAGGAAGATCCAATATAGACAACGGTAATATGCGTAATTTATGTGTACAGTCTCTCAAAATATAGTAAATATACAGATTAGAAATTTTCGTGTACTAAGTAGACATTAACTTATTCTGGAATGAGGATGTAAATGTTAGAATGCATAAAATTCTTTGTAAAAAATATTTACATAAAATTAACTAAAAAACACATTTTTCAAAGAAATTTGCAAAACATAATTACTCTACCAATATAAATGGCCACTTCAGTATTATCATGAATTATAAAAAACGTTTGTAACGTTTTACTTACCAGCATAAAGTAGTTAATTTTTAACAATGTTGATTTATGTAATTTCTATGTTCCTTCTCTTAGAATATATATTTTTTGTGCACTCAATAGAAATTTACTTTTATACATAATTGATTATATAGTGTTATATTGCATTACATTCTTTGCAAAAAATACTGATATAAAATTCACCAGAAAATCACAGAATGCTTCAGGTTTTCTTTGCTCTTAAAATTTTGTAAACATTACTATTCCTATAATAAATAGGTCTCTTCAGTATTATCAATTATGTAAAACATGTTGGTAAGGTTTTACTTACCAATTTAAAGTAGTTTCTTAGAAAGGACGTCGAATAATTTTATTTTGAGCATTTTGAGAAAATAGAGTTTAAAATTCCAAATTTAAATGTTTTTATTTATATTTCAAACCTTATTTTGAGAGAGTTGAAACAAAGATTAGGAAAGCATAAAATGGAATGTCCAAATCTTTCAGAAAAATATTTAGTATCATGAGAAAATGGGTTTTCTTTTTTGTATATTTTTAATATTTTTTCCCTTTACGAAATCATTCCTTGATAGTGAAGTCGTTTTT
Organism: Metellina segmentata; assembly: GCA_947359465.1. Taxonomy (NCBI): domain Eukaryota; kingdom Metazoa; phylum Arthropoda; class Arachnida; order Araneae; family Tetragnathidae; genus Metellina; species Metellina segmentata. The sequence continues at coordinate 26,395,143 of OX375884.1, forward strand.
CCTGCTTTAAAACTATCATTGCTGGGAAAAGTCATCTACAGAGTCTCAAAATGTGAATATCAAATTAGATTAATCGATTCTTTTGTATTTTTTTGGGAGGTTTAAAGGCGCAAGATCTATAAAAGGATAAGCTAAGCCAAGCACAATACCAAACAAGAATAAAAACAAAATTATGATTGTACATTTCAAGGTAGGCAGTCAAACCATCAATAAAAAGAAACCATCGAACGAAGGAGGAAGTAAGGTTTAGTTTGGCTGGTTTTTATGGAGCAAGGGCCAAGCTGCGCCAAACATTGCATAAATTTAAAATTGGTATTTCTTAAAAAGCACAATTTTTTGAAAACTAAATATGAAACACAGTATGTTGCTAATCCAAACTATATATGCGTTAGGCAATAAAGGCTAAATATAGTTTGTAAAACAAACGTCATTTAAAATAAGAGTACGTCCTTGTGGCTGGGATCTGTCAGAAGTTCAGGGATAAAAAAAAGACGAAAGCAAATGAAAAGGCAAGAGTAAAACAGAAGGGAGGATATATAATTAAGGCACATCGGGATTGGAAAATCAAATCAGGTAAATTAGCAGTGAAAATCATGTGTGCTGCACATTGTCAACCAAACTGCAACGGAATGCTACGAATTTCAAACAGAGAAGCGAGACATGCACTCGAAGATCTCCAGTCCCCTGTCCCCACATTAAATATTTTTTATTTGCGCCACTTATCTCGGGAGGGTGACGGGAAACACATGCAGGGGTAGGGGGGGGGTTCTGTGGGGGAATTTGACAGAACATCCCAGTAAACACGATCCCCATCGACATAAACAAGTGGGACATCCGCGAGGGCATCTCCCCCTCCCCCACCATCCCGCCTTTCCAATGACTATCGATTCGCAAATGGTGAAACGTGCTCTCACCTATCTCAGGATGCAAGGTCCACCCCGAAGGTAACGTTCCACGCATCGTGCTCAGGTTTCAACGACAACGAACATCACCATCCTCAGCGTTCGTTGCACGCCGAAACCGGAGCAAAAAGGTGATCCTGCTTCTCTCCGAACCGCCATCCTCATCCCACCGGATGCTCTCACTCGAGGCCGGCCTTTGTCCTCTGCCGACAGAGGGCCTCAACCTGTAGCGTTCGCCACGGTGACGTCACGTATCGATAACGTAGGGTGGGGTGGACTTGCGTCGTGCGTTCCACCCACAATTGACCAGGCATTCTCGATCCGGGTCCCACCTTTGAGAGCGAGCTCCACATGATCCTCGTCTGCCTTCGTCTCTAATCACGGTAAGCACTTTTTTCATATTTCATAGACGCTAATAACGGCCCCTGCAACGGCGAAGTCGATTTTCCGAACGGGTCCCTTTGAACGAAGGCCGTGACAACATGGAGACGGGAGCTGCGACGTGAAGTAAATAATGCTGATGGTGACGAGCTGATGGTGACGGACATTAAAGGTGCATTTCGTTTACGCTTTGCATTGGTGTTTTCTGGTAGCGCTGTTGGTTGTTTCGCTCGATGTTGGTCGCTGTCTAGCAGATTTCCCAGTCTGTCTTTTAGAGGAGTAAATAAAACTATGTAATTTGCTTCTTATTCAAAAGTTGTGTATATTTCGTAGGCGAATTCCAGTTTGCGGACATTAAAGTGGGTTACATTTCGTTTGTGCTTTGAATTGGTGGTTTCTGGTAGCGCTGTTGGTTGTTTCGCTTGATGTTGGTCGCTGTCTAGCAGATTTTCTAGTCTGTCTTTTAAAGGAGTAAATAAAACTATTTAATTTGTTTCTTATCCAAAACTCGTGTATATTTCGTTGGCGAATTCCAGTTTACGGACATTAAAGGGGGTTGCATTTCGTTTACACTTAGCACTGATGTGTTCTGGTAGTGCTATTGGTTGTTTCATTTGATCTGGTAGCTGTCTAGCAGGTTGTCTGGCGTATCTTTCAGAACCGCAAATAAAATTAAGACATTTGTCTTATACTTAAAACTTGTGTGTTTAATAAGAGTAAAATCAAGTTTACGGGCATTAGAGGTGCATTTAGTTTACGCTTCGCATTCGTGTCTTCAGGTCTCCCTCTGGGTTACTCCATTTGATGTGGTAGCTTATGGCAGTGGATACTTATCAGATTTGTCTTTCAGATCCGTAAATAAAATTATTTAATATATTTTTAATTAAAGCTAATTACTTCTCATGTGTTTTTTTCAAGAGTAGAAATTCAAATTTTTGTGTTCAAAATTATGTGCTTAGACGATATTTAATAAATAAAAGATTTGCATTGTTTATTGATATTAAAAAAATTGTCTTGGTATATTTTTTAATGTGTATATCTAGATAACGCTCTAGTATTATTCAGAATTTATATTAAAATTATTGGTGCAGTCTCGTAAACAATTCTATGTACGCTTAAATGAAGAAAATTTAAATAGTTCCGTAACTTTAAGCATATGGCATAAGACACGCTGAATCATGCTAAAATGAAAGCGAAAGATTTCCTTTCGTGTTTAACCTAGCAATTAACCCCACAATTTATGAATTTAATGTGTGTATAAACATCATAGTCAGTCCATGTGTATAAAATACAACTAAAATTCCTAAATTTTTGAAAATTCTACATGTATGCATGTTTGTCTAAAAATATTTTTAAATTACTCAATAAACAAATGTTGATTTTAGAATATTTATTTCTGAATTTCGAACAGCAATAAAAATTACAAAATACAATACATTTTATATAGTTACCATCTGGTAATAATTTACTTTTTTGGCTAGTGAAATTTTAACTTTAAGATTTTCACATCTTCAAACAAAGGGAGAAATTATATTTTCTTCCTTATATACATAGCTGAAAAACAGCAAAATGGAATTCAATCAAATTTAAAGTAATTAGAATCTTTAAATAATAAATTTAACTTATAGTTTAACCTTAGTATTAATAATCTAGTTAATTATTACATTTATTAATAAGTTATTTACTTGAAGTTATCTCAATACACAAATTAAACATTTTTGAAATTTGTTTTTCTGTGTATAAAAGTTATTAGAAAAGGAAAACTAGCCACATGACCTACTATGGCAATTTTATTAGTTGTAAAAATTTTGTATCTACCGTGATTTACTTTATTTCATGTAACATTTGGTTTTGTTTGTCGCTGTACGTATATTTTACATGTAACATTTCGAGGAGAGAGCCATCTTTCAGTCATATTGCTCAATATTTTTACAAAGCAACCACTGTGTTTAAAATGGTAACAAATTGGTTTGAATATAACAAAATCAAGCTTTTGTAATATCCAACACAATATGCACTATAAATATTTTCGAAAACATGATAAAATGCAACATTAAAATATTACTTTTACATAACAAATCTAAAAAATACAATGTCCAATGTAAATATTCTAACATCTTATAATAACAAGACCTGTTTTTTGTCTTCCCTAGATGGTGTTCATATTTAAAAGAGCTTCATATTTTTATAAGTTCTGTAACATATTTTGTTGATATATTTTCATTTAACGTTTTGGATGGGGTCAATATATTTGTAATAATATTTTGTATTGAATTGATATATTTATTATAATATTTTGAATAACTACAAGCTTCAAAGACTAGAGGCAGATCAACAATATAAGTGAAATTAAAATGGAAAATTCTAAGAATAGTTTCAAAAGTATTGACAACCTGACATAATTTTTTAGCCTAGTAGCTTAATGATTTTCTTATATGTTGCTTTACGTTTTATAAAAATCCGATGTTTTAAGACGGATGGTAACGAAACTACGCGGAGCGTAAATGATTTTGTTGCCATGGTTACTAAAGGGATCTTACGTTAATTTTTGTTTATTACTGATGGCGCTTGTTTAAAACGCATGTTGTTTTTAAAATTTTGAATGCTCGTGAAATTTTTAACTTTATTTTAAAATTACAATTTTTTTTTATTTTCAGATTTTTTATCTTTTACGTAATTGTTTCTACCACAAAGACTCTCAAGTAGCTTATATTTTATTTTTCATTTCGTCGACAAAAAATGAAATCGACTTTTGATTTTTTTTAGGTATCGGTTAAAGTATTTATCTTTGAAACGAATTTCAACTTGACTTTTCCATTGTTAAAACCCTTTCAACATTTAACTTCGTTTTTCTGGAGAATGAAACTTTTGTACATTACTATACAAAACTGACAGAAGTTTAGGATTTTAAACACTCAGAAATTTCTTTAAGGAATGTTTGACTAAATGCGAAAAGAGAGCATTTAAGTAACATCGAGCCACCAACTTTTGGGGACTTGTATCTGTTGCGCCCCTCGATGAATTTCGTTGGGTCAGCCCTCTTCTCCGTAAAAGTGATGGATAAAATTTAAGTAATATGGGTAGTGAAATATTTAATATAACTTTAATAAGCAATTTTTTATTTGGATGTTTAAAAATAATTTTTGTTGTTAAAGTAGATGAATGAATTTATTTTTCAATTAAAGTGTCATGCTTCTTTTGTATTCAGCTTAAGAAGTAAAAATAGTGCAGTTTTTGTGTGAAACATACTTATACATGATTTGAAGAATTTTTGAATTTAGAAGTATGTTTTTATGAAAATTGCAAACAGCTAGAGATAGAGAGTTATAAAGATAATTACATTTAAGCTGTGTAATGTTCTATAATGTATATATTTCGTAGACCAACCACCAACGTTGGGAACTCAGCTAGTAGGAATAAAATTGGTAATTAAGTACTGGGATAAAACCGATTTTTGGAGATTAATGATAATTACATTTACCGAAGAGAATGATTATCGATTTTCTTAGTTATGAGAGTACAATTATATTAGCTTTATTTGCTTTGTTTCTTTAATCATCATACTTTTAGGACCAATTTATAACATGTCAGTAGTAACAAATGTTGCAGACAGAGAGAAAGAGAGAGTGGGATATAGGTGCCGCCAGAAATCAAATAAAATTTTTGCTGTGCAAGATCAGCAAATAGTTTGCCCAAATAAAAATCTAACCAAGGTAAAATAAGGAGCAGAAGTATCAGCTACTAAGCCTAGTTCTTGAATAATTTATATATTTTTATATTACTTATTCCTTAAGGGGCCCAACTTAACATCTAGACCAAGTTCATGAGAGCGAACAAGCTCAAAAAGTTCAACACTAAACAGGGCTTCCATAGGGATCCTCCCTCACTAAAACCAAAATAAAGACACAACCAGACAACCAAGTTTTAATAAGAAGCAGAAGTATCTGCTCCTTAATTATCCTTAACATTATAAAGAATAATTTGAAGAAAATAATTCTTTAAATTATTCTTACTTTTTAAAAAATTACTTATTTCTAAGGTCCAGCTTAAGAGATAGACCGAATCCATGAATCCAAACACGCTTAAACTGTCCAACACTAGATCAGGTTTTCCATAGGCATTCTTCTCTTACCAGAACGAACGCAGGTCAGAAGATGACTTGGAAAGGCCTGTTCAGTGTCACATTTAAGGTGCACGTACACAATATAAGTTTTTTTTAATTTTAACTTTAAAAATCCAGTTTTTTCACAGTAGGTCATTGATTTATGCTTAAAACCATTTCAGTGAGCAAAAATCATATCAAACTAATTATTAATTAGCTAATTAAGATGTAATGAGCTAATTAACATGTTTTTTGAACAGTGATATCTCAAATTCTAATTTGTCTAGAAAGACAATTCTAGTTGAAAATTATTTTCAATATTATTCTTTATGTTTTGACCCTCAATCAAGTTGCTAGAGAGAAAGGTTTTCCTGTTACAACTTTTTACGTCTAGGATGCATAAAAAAAGCAAGATTTTTTTCTGGAAATTTAGCATTTAAAAATCCATTAAAAATTTATTTCTTAACTAATAACTCTGATTGAGGGTCAAAACATCCACTGTATTATAAAGATTATAATGATACAAAAATAATCATAATATATTAATTTATTGTTGAGTTTTCACTGTTTGAACAAAGCATCTTATTGCAAAAACTTGTTTCTTCAGAAATTGAGTTTAAAGTTTTGGAAAGATATCTGTTCATGGTGACCGTACCTAACAAAAACCCTTGTAACTAGAAAACTATTTCAAATATTTGCAAGATCTTGGCATTGTTTGAAACCTAAAGAATTGAATAATATTTTGAAGCAAAAAAAAAAATTAGACTTTGTGGTCGATTTTCAGGATTTTTAGTGTGTACATACATTTTATGGCAAGTTGAAAAGGCCTTAATGCTCTAAGCGAAACATAAAAATAGGACGTGCACGCTCACAAGTCGAGAAAGGGCCTGTCAACTTTATATGCAAGGGTAGGAAGGTATTTTACTAACGTCCCACTGGAGCAACACAATGTGCTACTGGCGCCGGTCCGGGATCAAACCGGAAGGAAAAAATCCTTGTCAAAACCACGTAATTTTTAACCATGATCAGATGACGAGGTCGGGCCTGAACTGGTATCCCACTCTCCAAAATTCCACATCACGCCAAAGCGAGGACATTTGAGGCACCGATACCATTTAACGAACACCAGATCCCTTTGCACACGACGGTCTTTTATTGGATTCAAACACGACCCTTCGGTTGCTAGACCGTTACTCTCCAACCAGACTACCCTTTATATGCAAGATAGGGCTCTCTATGATACCAGATATGAGTTACATGGCTCACCAAATTTTATTATTGGATCTCTTCTTTATGGCGAATAGCTCTTGGTAATTTAGTGCGAAAAGGGCGTGAAAAGGCTAGGCCGTGTCCAACTTAGCAAGCCTATTTTGAAATCTCATTATAAGGAAGTCTACTCATACTTTTCAAACTTTTATTGAATATTTATCTTGCTTGTTCATAGTGTATCATTCCCCTAAATTGTTTATAGTTTGTGACATTATTGTTATTTTCTCTGAATTTAACACATTTTTCAATCATTTTCTTACGTCATAGTGTATTTATGTGCTTCCTGATATGCCCCTCTGACGTTTTTGAATGCACTATCATTTTTGTTTTTTAAATGTTTTATACCTATAATGGATTGCTTCGGCCCTTTAATACCTGAAAAGTCTCCATAAGGCTTATATGGCTGATAGCCGCACAGCGTTAGTTCACAGCAAAATAATCCAATCCAAAATTCCTTATCCGTTTACTGATTCGCTTAATCTTTTGATAGTTTCACACGCATATATCTATTCTGCATCGTGCACTTCTGCTACCACTCTTCTCTGCATGAATTCTAACTAGTCTGGGCCATCTGGACCAGTAGAATCCTTCCTGTGATTCTTTCTACGAATCCATGTCGTTATTTAGCCATTATGAGTGTGGAAGAATAAAGGCGCTACACTCGAAAATCTCGAGAAGCTCAGAGGATTACAAATACTTTTTTAACTGTAAATCTATTTTAGAAGTTGCTCTGGTAAATTCTCTGAAGACTTTATTTTTTTACAACCTCGCCCTGCATGAGGTTTAAAGTTCGAATATGAAAGGCCTCATGTAATTTTCCTTCAATACTCTGCGAATAGACTTGACAAGTTGGCCATGGCCGAGTTTTTCGACAACCTTTGCCCAGTTAATTATCAAGAGTAATTCGCCGTAAAAAAAGCGGTCATACAATTTGGAGAGCCACAACTCATATCTGAGATCACAGAGGCCTCCATGGAGCCTCAAGCACATTTGAATTTGTTTTCATTTAATGTCGAAGTAGGAACCAGTACCTGACTTAAGTTCTATAAACACACCAAGTTAATGCCCACCAAATAGAAAAAAAACTGATAAGAACATGTTCTGAGGATATCCATTTGAAATTAATCGGTTTGTAAATGTCTTTAAATTTCAAATTCCATCTCATCTAGTAATCTATACTACATGGACAAAAGTATTTGGACGCAGCATGCTTTAAAAAAAATTTGCCTTGTTATTCTATTTAGTAACGGGTAGGCCCTTCTTCTGCTTGTATTGCAACTGCAATACTTCGAGGCATACTTTCTACAAGTTCTCTGTAAGAGTGATAGCTCACCATGCCTCTTGCAAGGCTGTGAGAAGAGATTGTTGTGAAGATGGGTGTGTGTGGTGGTGTCGTACTCGTCTCTCCAATTTGTCGCACAAGTGTTTGATCGGATTGAGATCGAGGCTCTAAACAGGCCAGTCAAGCAAATTCACCTCATTTTCAGGAAACCAGTCCAGAACGCGTTTTGCAGAATGGCATAGAGCCAATCCTGTTGGAAGAAACAACCATCATCGCCGTAGTATTGCCACAGTGTATGCAAGGCCGAATTATCCAGAACGTTGAGGTACACGTCAGCGTTCATAGAACCAGGTACATAAAACAATGGGCAGAGTGCAACCAGGAAAAACAACCCCACACTAAGATGGATCCTCTTCCGCATTTCTGCAGTGTCCAAATACTTTTGTCCATATAGTGTATATAAATAATCTGGGAAACGTGGTTACGGTTTGGGGTATTTATGGCGTAAGGGCCATATTTGGCCATGCTGCACCAGACACAAGACGTACAATATCAAGTAATAGACCCACATAATGAAACTTTTTACTAACACAGAAAATAGTAGTACACCCAAGGAGGAATGCACTTGACAGGAATTGAACCTGCACCACCTACAGTTCAAAGAATCTGGGAAGGACTTAGATTTAAGAAACTTCCTGTAACCAACCGTAGGATTTTATTTCGTAGTGGGGCTCAAAGTTAAAAACGAAACTTTTAGTACAAAGTTTAGATCGTAAGTAGGTTTTTAAGAGGGCTTTCTGTATTATTTTTAGTTACCAGAGTATGGAGTTCAAAAGGATTGCCTGTAAGCGCATAAAAAAAGGACAAATAAAACGATAAAGGAGGCTCATAAAACTCTGTTGATCTTAGTACACGAATAGCTATGGGTGGTGAAGAGGTGAGGGATATAGGCAGTCATGACCCTGCTATCGTTGTCTTTGTGTCGCAAATGCCGTTCTGAAGTTGCTCGTGGAAAGATGAAAAGTTTTATGATTTACAGAATATTTATTAATATTTTTGCTTTGGATAAGTGTCATAGAATTTGTTACCTCTTACCCAAGAGAGAGCTCTTTATAAATTGAGACACTCACTGCAATCTTTGATCGTAAAAACTGTCCCCAGTGTCCTGATTCAGTTAGCTTTTTAAAAGATTGTTTTAATAATATTTAGTGATATTTAAATAATATTTAATGATTATGTTGTAATATTTATTTTTAAAGCCTTGAATACATGCCATCGAACTATTTTGTTCGTTCTCTCTCCTTATTCAAGAGAACTCTTTGTAAATTGAGACATACACTGTAATAGACCAGCTTTTAGTAAAATGTTGTAAAGCCTTGAATAAGTGTCTTATAATCAGTTTATCTTATCAAAGAGTGAGCTCTTTGTAAATGGATACAAAAACAGTAAACTGATCGTAATAGCTGCCACAATATATCGTGATTCATTCAGATTTTTTATAAACATCTTTTAGTAATGTTTAATAGAATTTCTGTTTAAAGTCTCAAATCCATGTCATAAAATTCGTTTGTTACCTTATACAAGAGAGAACCCTTTAAATTGGGACACAGATGAAAAACACTCTTTGTAAATTGGGACACACAAAGTATTATATTTTGATTCTATTATTGTTACATTCACTACTGTTGAAGTCTGAATTGAAGTAAGCAGAATATCACATGAATAGAAATCATTTATGGAAATTAAAATTAATATGCATTCATATGGAAACATCAAGCGATTTAGTTTGCTTTATGTAGATAAAATAAATTCAAGCACATATCTCAATTGAAGACAAAAACTTTTGATAGCATATATTGTATGCGCTAAATCCTTCTCACTAATTTAGTTCTCCTTCTCACCATTTAATTAATTTGACAATATTCGCAGTTTATTTGATTAATATTACTATTTTAGTAAGCTATTATTCTATAAAGGCTTCAGAAATATCACCACGCTTATTATTCGCTTTTATTTAAGTTTCTGTAGTACACTCAATTAATATTTCTCTTTAAAGTGTATGTACACACTAAAAATCGTGAAAATCGAACAAAAAGTCTAATTTTTTTTAATGCTTCAAAATAATCTTCAGTTCTTTAGCTTTCAAACGATGCCTAGATCTTGAAAATATTTGAAATCGTTTTCTAGTTACAAGGGTTTTCGTTAGGTACTTCAACCTAAACAGACATATTTCCAAAACTTTAAACTCGGTTTCTGAAGAAACAAGTTTTTGCAATATGTTTCTTTGTTCAAAAAGTGATAACTCAATAATAAATTAATCCATTATAATTACTTTTGTATCATTATAATCCAGGCCTCGAAATATATTTTTTAATACAGGTGCACAAGGTGCACCTAAGTTTTTAAATTAGGTGCACAGGTGCGCCTAGCGGGAAAAAATTAGGTGCACAATTTTATTTTCATGTGCACAGTGCACCTGTGCACCCGGGTATTTCGAGCCCTGTTATAATCTATATAATACAACGGATCTTTTGAGCTTCAATCAGAGTTATTAGTTAAGAAATAAATTTTTAATGAATTTTTAAATCCTAAATTTCCAGAAAAAATCTTGATTTTTTATGCATCTTTGGCGAAAAAAGAGTTGTAACAGAAAAACCTTTCTCGCTAGAAACTTCATTGAGGGTCAAAACATGAAGAATAATATTGGAAATAATTTCCAACTAGAATTGTCTTTCTAGACAAATTAGAATTTGAGATATCACTGTTCAAAAAACATGCTAATTAGCTCATTATATCTTAATTTACTAATTAATAATTAGTTGAATATGATTTTTTCTCACTACAATGGTTTTAAGCATAAACCAATGACCAACTGTAAAAGAACTGGATTTTTAAAGTTCAAATTAAAAAAAAAAACTTTTAGTGTGTATGTACACCTTAACAAACCATTATCACAAAAGGCATCGTAAGCACTGTCAAACGCCTATTCACTATAGTTTAAGTTTACACAGTTTGCATAATTAATAGTTCCCTTAAATAGACTATTATTCCATAATATAAGAAATATTACCACCGCCTATTTACTCACTTTAGTTTGTGAGTTTCTGCAGGTCACTTAGTTAATATTTACCTTTAATAAACTATTGTTCCATAACAAAAGGCATCAGGTTTGCTACCACCACCTATTATTCGCTTCAGTTGAAGATTCTGTAGTAAAATTAATTAATATTTCTCTTTAATGCACAATTATTCTTTAACAAAAGGCACCAGAAATACTACGACCACATATAGTTTTAACTTCCATGTTAATTTCAATTAATATTCCGTTTAATAAGTTATTATTCCATAACAAAAGGCACCGCAGAAAGTATATTCATCACTAATCACTTTTGAGGAAGGAATTGCTTTGAATTGAATTGAACATTCTTCGACTCTTCTCGACCTTAGAAACTTCGAACTTGAGCTTATCAAAAACCTTTAAACTTTTTCACTTCCCACTTTCAGAATAATTTTAACGTCCAATTGAAACATATTTCCGAAATGATTTTAATTTAGTGAAAACTCCCATACCAACAGAATTGCAAAAACGAGAAAATGTAAACTTTCATAGAGGGAGAGACTTGTAAACAATTACTATAGCAATCTGATGGTATTGATTTAGTTTGCAGCGGCATAGAATCTATTAAAGCCCGGCATCCTTAGAAAAATTTATAATTCGATGCAAAAATTAATAAAAATCGATGAAACCTGAAACAAAAATTGCGATTTTTAATATTAAATTTGATTGAGATATCACTTTCTATCTTGACATCTCTCAATTTTACCGACAGAATCCAGCCAAGGAAAGTAGATGCCCCATTCTTTCAACCTAAAATGGTTTTTTACTGTGATTGATTAATGGTGTTTGTCCTACCCCATGTTTACTGTTGAGTTTAACATTCTCTTCAGATAATATGCACAGTGGGTACTTGTTCATGATTTATTATTCTCACCCTGCTCTCTTTCTCTCTCTCATTTTCGGTTTTTGTAAAAGAACATAAAACTCTGGCAGCGCTTGGGTCAGGCACAGAGTTGACATGATTGGGTGCAATATGTGTCATGGTAATGGTATAGGCGCAATGGGTACCTTCAGCACAGACTCTTCTCCCCCTCCGCATTCTTCCTACTGAATCCAACATTCAGTATAGATAATATGCACAGAGGGTCCCTCAGCATGGTCTACCGTTTTACCCGTTATCTCTCATTTCCCACTTTTACAAGACAACATCGAGCTCTGACAGCGCTTGGATCAGGCAGAATTGCCAGGATTAGTCGCAATAGATGACATGGCAATAACATGAGCGCAATGGGCAACCTTCAGCACACTCGTCAAACCCTCCATATTCTTCCTACTGAATCCAGCATCCAGTCTAGATAATATACACAGTGGATTCCTCAGCATGGTCTACCATTCTCCCTGTTCGCTCTCATTTCCCGCTTTTTTAAGACAACGTCAAGCTCTGATAGTGCTTGGGTAAATCTCAAAGTTGCCAGGATTAGGCACAATTGCAACTTTTGAGGTTCGTTTTTAATTTAGGGCTAAAATGATCTGTGTTTGATTGTCTTCGAGAAAAGAAACAACGGCGAATCTAGTCAACTTAAAGCGTTGTTCAAAGTTAAGCATTTATTTTTTTCCTTTCAATCCAATCTTGGCATCCAGAGTCCTCAATATTATTACGCTTCGCTTCTATTAGTTTCGATGGACTACTATCACATCATATTAATCACATATGAATCTTAATCCTCCTAGTGGTTGTCTTGACGAGGTATTTCGTCATAATCAAAGCAGCCCAGAGCTTGATAGACGAGATATCTCATCCAAGAGAAAAACTGATGATATCTTTATATTGTTAGCATTAAAAAATTAACAATATATTGACAAGATATCTCGTCAGTTGCAAAATTGTCAGACCTTGGTGGATGAGATATCTCATTCAAACCAGTTAGAGGGTTGATCAGTCTATTACACTATTTGCATTATCATTTCAAGCAAATTTTAGGTTAACATTAGCACGGATTTCCGTGGAAAAAATATTAGCACGCACAACATACATAAAAAAGGGTTTATTAGAAGTCTTATGAAAAGATTTGTTAGAGTTCTTAGGAAAAGTTGCTTGGAGTGTGAGAAGAAAATGTTTTTATCTTGTATGAAAAAATTCTAGAATCAATAGAGCAAACCCTACATGAAATATGTTGTTCCTCGTCTAATAAACCAGAAAAATTTCTCCTATAACACAGAAAATAGGAAAAATAATCCATAGTATATATTTTCTATACAAATCTACATCGTTTGACCAATCCACACCAAATTTGGTATACTTATACTTTGGAACACTGCAGAAAGCATAGGTTATTACTTTCTTGTCTTCAGATCAATCTGTAGCGCTTATGACCATAAAAACTCGCACACAGGTAGTCCTAAAAGTGCCTCTCGAAGCACCTATTTCAAAATGTAAAGTTTGTTTTTTTGCAATAAATGAACATTGACAAGGAAACACGTTCTACAGAAAACTTAACACGGGGAAATATCGTGGTCATATTTGAGCATTACTAAATTTCATAAATCAGTATCGTCTTCATCGATATTTTCTAATGTATTTTTCGAATAGCTCTATGTCAGCTCAGGAAGTCGAAATCGACATTTTGCATAGCTTTCGTTTTTCAGAATTCTGCATTTTTTCATCGGAATTTCATTTCTGTTTGTATATGTCTTAGTCTTTTGCGTATTGCAATATATTATTCAGGAATTAAATGTATATATTTGCATCCGAAGTAAATTGCATAAGCTATTAAAAAGTTAAAACAAAGTTCAAAAGTATTTTCCGCGCAACTTAAATGATTGCATTTTTCTATGTAAGAAAAGTAATTATTCTAATTCCCTTTTCAATCAACATTTAACCATTTCAACCCGCGCAACGCTAGGTTATTCAGCTAGTTATTGATAAAATGCAACAATAATAAAAACAGCATTATCATTCTGTTTCAATTATGGGTACAGAGGTCTGATAACCAAGGCTTTATTCCCTGCTTGGTTGGATTTACAGTAGCTATACCATTATTCTGCACCACTAATGAAAAACCCCATATCTCCTGGTTTGGTTTTCAGAGTCAGCGGTTGTGAAAACTGCAAAAAGCGTTTAACGCACCATTACGCTTGAAAGTCAAAGCACACTCAATCAACAGTTGGTTGAGTGATCCTAATATTACGAAGTGTTGTCAAGGTGGTACGTAGTACCAGTAATGTAGCGTAACATTTTTAACTGGAGAAGATGAGATTGGATCGATGCAAACAAAATCGGATGCTCAGTTTTAGACCACCTTATTCGTTAAATCGATTCACTGTTCTTTATTTTCCTCGAAAAGACAATAAAATACCAATTATTTTTAACCCTAAGTTAAAAAGAAGCTAAAAAAAGGCACAATTGTGATAGATTTTATTCAGTCCCATCTGCATCTGTCCTCATCCACATGATTGCATTTCTCTATTTAGTCCGAATGTTGTCAATGCAACGAAGTATCCCTATATTATGTTGTGGTACTTAATACTTCCATTAATTCCAAATCCGTTCACTTATCACATCATTTTTGATGCAATCAATCATTTCATTTTTGACAGTATGAGTTTGTTCAGCGATATACAGCTATCCAATGCTCAGCTTTAGACCACCTTGTTCGTTAAATCGGTTCACTGTTCTTTATTTTCCTCGAAAAGACAATAAAATACCAATTATTTTTAACCCTAAGTTAAAAAGAAGCTAAAAAAAGGCACAATTGTGATAGATTTTATTCAGTCCCATCTGCATCTGTCCTCATCCACATGATTGCATTTCTCTATTTAGTCCGAATGTTGTCAATGCAACGAAGTATCCCTATATTATGTTGTGGTACTTAATACTTCCATTAATTCCAAATCCGTTCACTTATCACATCATTTTTGATGCAATCAATCGTTTCATTTTTGACAGTATGAGTTTGTTCAGCGATATACAGCGATCCAATGCTCAGCTTTAGACCACCTTGCTCGTTAAATCGGTTCACTGTTCTTTATTTTCCTCGAAAAGACAATAAAATACCAATTATTTTTAACCCTAAGTTAAAAAGAAGCTAAAAAAAGGCACAATTGTGATAGATTTTATTCAGTCCCATCTGCATCTGTCCTCATCCACATGATTGCATTTCTCTATTTAGTCCGAATGTTGTCAATGCAACGAAGTATCCCTATATTATGTTGTGGTACTTAATACTTCCATTAATTCCAAATCCGTTCACTTATCACATCATTTTTGATGCAATCAATCGTTTCATTTTTGACAGTATGAGTTTGTTCAGCGATATACAGCGATCCAATGCTCAGCTTTAGACCACCTTGCTCGTTAAATCGGTTCACTGTTCTTTATTTTCCTCGAAAAGACAATAAAATACCAATTATTTTTAACCCTAAGTTAATAAGAAGTTAAAAAAAGGCTCAATTGTGATAGATTTTATTCAGTCCCATCTGCATCTGTCCTCATCCACATGATTGCATTTCTCTATTTAATCCGAATGTTGTCAATGCAACGAAGTATCCCTATATTATGTTGCGGTATGTAATACTTCCATTAATTCCAAATCCGTTCACTTATCACATCATTTTTGATGCAATCAATCGTTTCATTTTTGACAGTATGAGTTTGTTCAACGATATACAGCGATATATCATCGATATATTGGCGATGGCCAGCGATATATTATCAGAATACGAATTAAGTGCTAAAACAGTGCTAAGAAGTAATAAATTCAACATTAAGTGATTTATTTAACTTGTTTGCTCATATATTCGAGTTCAGAATTTATAATTTTCACACCTCCTTCACTATCAGGTCTGGCCTACCCAAATTGGTTTACTGGCCACAAAGACGAGCTATGATTTTCTTTCTTCTATATATATATATATATATATATATATATATATATATATATATATATATAAGAAACAATTCTTGACAAAATTCATAACTGAAAAATATCTTCCGGCCCTACAAATGTATCATTTAGAATGCAGTATTGTAACAGTAACTGACGTAAAATCGCTGTTATTAATAGCGACTCCCTTCTAAATACAACTATTATTCCTAAATAATTGAAATTTCTTTCCGGCGGAAAAATATGAGCTGGTTAAATATAACTGCTTAGAGCTTTTGTGGGGATTAATCTATGTTAGATTTTGAATGTCTAGATGTGCGTGATTTGGTTACCAGCAGGGTAGCGTAGCGGTAACATTGATAACAACTGCGGATGTCACGATTGTGTGGACCAAAAGGAGAAAAAATATATCTAACTTTAGACAACCTTATAAGACAGCTAGATTCGAATTTCTTTCTTTTCCTGAAAGACAACTCAATACAAAATCAAAATAGCCCCAAGTTAGAAAGGAGACCAAGAGGTGTAATTACATCAAATCCTTTCAACTCTGTGAGGGTTATTCAAGCGCTGTTTTAGAGTTTGAGGCAGTCATCACAAAGGCAGAAAAGTGAGACAAAATTATATGAGTCGCTCAGAATTCAATGCAGTTACGTCCATTTTTTGATATTTTTGGGTTTTCTTAAATTTTAATGGAATAAATAATATTTTTTTAGTTATTAAAGGATTTACTCGTTGCTGCGTTTTTTATTGAAGCCCTTCAAAAAAGCCCTTTTAAAAAGCCTTTCTTTTTATAACTTCTGAATATGTTATACAGGGTGACTCATAAGTACGTATGCAGTTTCCAGATGCTGTAAAACAGTAACAGTTTAAGACACGGTCCCCAAATGCGAACTGTTAGCTAGATATACTCATAAAGTTTGTGTCCCCCTCCAGAGCGAAGTGACGTAGGTGATAGTGAGCGTGTCATGTGTCTAGTCAGTGGAAATGACTGCGTCTGAAGTGCAGAAGGCGTTTTGTGTTCTTGAATTGAACAAAACGGAATCTCTCACTGTGGTGCAACTGCATTTTTGATCACAATTGGGATAAGAACCTCCAACCAGAAAACTAATTCACGATTGGTTTAAAAAATTTGAAACTACGGGCTGTTTGTGCAAAGTTTGAAAGACAAGGACGACCGAGTGTATCGGAAGATGTCGTCAAAATCTTTATTCATCCTATTGGACAATAAAGTCTAAAAACTTTATTCTCCAATTGGATGGTGCACCACCACACTGGTCAGTTGACATGCGAAATTACCTCTATTAACATCTTCTTCACAGCTGGTTTGGACGAAGCGCCGACTACAGCATGCTACTAACCCAATGGCTACCCCAGATGACCTGATTTAACACCATGTGAATTTTTCTTTGAGGCTATATAAAGAATAACGTATTTAACCCTCCTCTTCATGTTGATCTAGCGGAGTTGAAACAGCGTATCGCAACCGCTATCACTGCACTTGCTTCAGATACCCTAACACGCGTCTGGGCAGTAATGGGTTACCGGTTCGATGTGTGTAGTGTGACTAAGAGTGCACACATAGATCATCTGTAATTGTCTCTAAAAAAACGTGAAAAATTCACCTACACTTCTGTTACAGGTAACATAAAATAACTTACATTGTCACTGTTATATAGTACGTTGAAATTGTATACTTATGAATCCCCCTGTACAATAATTTCAGAAGCCATTATGAATAAATTCACTTTTTTTCAATATTTTTTATATAAACTTTGAAATAAAAACTAAATTATTTTTCTTTTGACATGTGTTGTTAACACTGAGGCCGCGTTCGTAAACAGTTCCTTGAAAATAGTGTAGGACAGAAAGCAATCCGTCATGTGACCTCCGTTTCCCCCCTTTTCTGAAGTTGCATTTACGAACGCTTCCATACATTACAACATAAACTGATGAAGCACAGAACAATCTATTTTTACATAAATTTCTTACGTTTTTATTTGCACATCCTGTACATGTCTTGCTTTGTTGCAGAGCCTACCCTTTGAAAAAAGACTTTATATGCTTTTCTGAACAAATTAATAAACCAAAAATTTCAAAAACTAATGCAGTAAACAACATTAACTTTCTCAATTTTTGTATCCTGGACTTGACCTCATTGACTTCTGAGCGATTCATATACCATGCACAAGAACCAACAATGTTAGCCTCAGTATGAAGCATGGGATTGGGAAGAATACGTTCAGTGAGCATTACAAACATTATTAAACAATCATAGTTGGTTGGTTGCTTGGGGTTTCATGGACAAAGGACCATATTTGGCCAAGCTGCGCCAACCACACGACAGACAACTTCAAGTAAAAAATGTCGTGAAAGAAAAAAAGAGGGATTGGGGAATAGAAAAGCGGGATGAGGGCAGAAAAATATGGCTTGGGTATCCCAGGGTCTCGACTCCCGTGTTTACTAAAGACAGTAAACTCCACGGAAAAAGAAAAGATCACTAGAGTACCTCGGGCCGGTAAAGCCCGAATACACCTAAAGGAGAGGGCAACCAATAAGAGCAATAAAATATTTGAGGTTGAAAGGATGAACCATTAGCACTCTCTTGTTAGATTTTTGGGGTGAAAATCACGGAAGTTAAAATAGAAACTGGCGTCTGTCTCATATTGAGAGTAAAAAATCGAGTTTGTTTCAGGTGTTATCTATTTTTATTTGTTTATTTTCCACCTACCTTTAATTTTTTTATTGGGGGTCCCGGGTTTCTGGGGTTTTATGAACTACACCACTGCCTGGCACTATGTACTGGGACCCAAATGCTAGGGGTCACTGAATTATAAAATGTACTATTTCTCGTAAAATGTGCAATCTGTTTACTAAGTTTAAAAATTATATTTTCATTGTAGTTATAATAGTAGTGTGCAAAGGAGAGAGAGGCAACTTTATGTATTTGCGCAAGTGAAACGTTGGGTATACTTTTAATTTATATGTTTATTGCATGAGGGGTTGTCATCTAAATTGATTTTGTTACATTCAATTAACTTGGTTCGGGGGCCCGGTGGGTAGAAGTGGGATAGACACTGATTGTTGTTAAGTATTGTACACTTATATATACAGCATGAACAATAGTCACCTAGCAGATTAACCTCGGATATACTGCACATTTGCCAAGCCCGGTAGTATGAGAGGTTACATTTTGCTTGACGAAAAGTGTTGATTAATTTGTTAGGGGTTAATTAATTCAATACGCTTAGGTTAATGAAAGGTCAACAATAGGCTTTTATTAATGAAAAGCTAAATCTAATTTTATTCCAATAACTAATGAAATAACACATTTGTGAATCATTTCCTACTTCAGAAAAACATTTCTTAAAAATATTTAAATAATGTTTAAATGTTGATTAAATAAACTACGAATTCATAAAATCAAGTGTTTCATGAGCAGTGAAATAGCAGCTATGAAGTTTTTTAATCTAGTTTAATTTTTATTTTTCTCAAAATCGAGCCTTGATACAATCCGTATTTTATTTGCTCCCTTTCGTTGAGCATAATCTAATGATAACCTTTCATTAACCTAAGCCTATTGAATTAGTTAACATCCTTGACACAGTCATTTCCTATTCCAGAAATGTTTTCTTGTTAATTCAATAAAAATCTTTAATGGATTTAAATTTAGCCAACTGATCAATTTCAGGGAAAGGTATTGGTAAATTAAAGAGAAATCATAACTAAACACGAAATTAAGTATGTATTTAATTGAATAGATGGACAGAGGAAAAATCCTACTTCGCTCTTATTTACCGTGTTCTCAAGAATCTAGTATTTTATAAGTCTCGCTCTAAGATAATGAAGTCACCAGACTTCACGTACTTAAAAATCCAATACTTAATCGGTTTAATTTGCTCTCGTGTAGATAAAACAACTGCAGAACGACAAACCATTTACTAATAGTGAATTTCTTTAACTTGTTTCAAACAGTAATTAGAACACTGAACACAAAAAACAACTATAAATATCCCACTAGAATGAATTCAATTGAACAAATGAGTATGTGTTTATACTCTAATAGGAGGCTCCGCCCCCTGCTCGCCAATCCCCAGCAATGCCATTGAACAATAATAATACCCAATCCCATTAGGTTTGCTTCGCAAACCGACACTTCTTTCGCAGAGCGAATTTTCTGGGACCGCAAAAGCTTCGCTAAGGCTTTCATTGATGTTTTCAAATTAAAAAAATAATAGTAATAAGATATAGATATGACAGGTTAAAAAAAGTAACGAAAATGTCCTAATCTTTGCCGAATTAAAAAAACTAGTATCAGAAAAAAAATTGAAATAAAAAAAAACTCGGCGTCCTGCAAAAATTCACATTTAGAGGTACTCTAAAAAATCACGGTTGAAGACTGAAAATTTGTACGCCTTTTGCTCACTCGCATTAGAAATTTCGCTCTTTTAACTTTGACACTTAATAAACCCTAAATTAATAGTCGCATCGGAAAAAATTTTATTCGTCTTGTTCCCTGTACAATTTTGAACAAACCATGTCAATTTTGTAATTTTCTGATCCGTTCTTTCTCGGGAAACCATCTAAGAATAGAGCAAAAAAAAAAACGACTTTTCAATACTACGGCGGCAACATTATTTTTAATATAGAGAGATATTCTTGATTTTCCAAATGTTCCAGCATTTAGAATAAAGGGTTGCTAAACGTAAGAGTTCTGATTGTACGCAGTGAACAAAAGAACCTTCAATTTCTCTTAATATTGTGTGAAGTGATGATAGATAGAACAAAAACCACTCGTTACTTGAATTCTCGGATTATATTAAATTATATCTTTTCTTTATTACATTAATTGTTCGAGGGATTTTCAAACTCTTTTTTAATATCATGGCACACATAAGCAATGAATAAATTCTGAAGCACCAAAAAATGTATTATATTTTTTGCCGATTTGACAAAAAAAATATAATTTTGATTGTATGTGTGTGATTTACAAACAATAAAAGTAGTAATTATCTATTCTGTTTGTCACAAAGTAACTTTAAAAAAATATTTTTGAAATATTTTATTTATGATTCTTTGTAATGAATAATAATACTCATTTTATTTATACGGGTATATTAATTGAAATTATTGTGAAAGTGTTACTGAAACTTAACCATTGAAATTAAATAAATTGTACACAATTTAAACCGTTTCACCATCTGTAAGGCACACCAGTGCCATTCTTACAACACACCGGTTGAAAATCGTTGATTTGTATGAATGCACTTTACTCTCAAATTCATCAATACTATCCTATCAGACGACATTGTATTCATCTCTATGAGACCTGTATACTAAAGAAGCAAGAGGAGCGGTTTTATCGATTATGTTATCCACCTAAATACAGATATGACCAAAGCGGCATGATAGAAAGGCAGACCTTTCAAAGTACAGCTGCGGAAAAAACAACCACCCCTCTTTATTTTTTGCATCGTCCATGAAAGAGTTCATTCAAATCTACCATTCGATAGCGAATAACGCTTTTTAAAATTCAAATGAATAAAATTTGCTTAAGAGGCCACCTTCCTAATTTTCAACGATAACCTTCATAGATATGATCATAGAGGCATGTTAGAAAGAGGCAGTCCTTTTAATATATAACACTGTGGAAAAAAACGAACCACATCTATTTATTTTTTACATCGTCGTTGAAAGAGTACATTCAAATCAAGCACTAGATATGGAATAACGCCGTTTAAAATTAAAATGAATAAAATTTGCTTAGTTAGCCGCCGTTCTATGAAATTGAGTACAGCTTAATAACTTTCAACGATAACATCCATAGATATGATCACAGCGGCGTGTTAGAAAGGCAGTCCTTTTTAATGTACAGCTGTGGAAAAACCAACCACTCCTCTTTATTTTTTGCCTCGTCCATAAAAGAGTACATTCAAATCTATCATTCGATAGGGAATAACGCTTTTTTAATTTCATATAAACAAAATGAGGGCCGCTGTACCCGGTTGGAGGAACAGGAGATTAGCAACCAGAGGGTTGTGACTTCGAAACGAGATCAAACTAAAGACCGACGTGTAAGTGGGGCTGGTGCAAGTTAAATTTGTCGCAACTTCAAATGCCCTCACTTTGGTGTCGTTAGCTAAACGTGGTTCAAATTTGCGAGATGTTGTCCTCGAATCTTCCCGGACCTTCGTCAATAGCCCGCTGCGTTGCTCCAGTTTAATGTTAATTCAATTACCAACCAATTATATAAATAAAATTTGCATTAAGGATTGTCTTCATGTTAAATTGACCACAGCTTTATAATTTTAAATGATAATTCCCAATTTTCAAGTCAACTTTCAAATCTATTTCAAAATTTAACCACCAAATACATAGCTATTTTGGTCCAGCCGTATACAGATTATGAGTTATGTTGTTGTCGTGTCTATGCATACAGCACTAGTGCAGAAGTTTAGAGTCCTCCAAAAGCCTTGGTGACAAGATCTGCAAGTTCTGGAGCTCGATGGCTATGGAGGATTTCGATTGGGGGTGCTCCAAGTTGCACTATTCATAGAAGAGGGGTGCCATTGCCTCCGGAAAGGTCGGACTTCTGCCTGTTGGTCCGCGGGAGCTATTTTATTTCACTCCTACCACCCCAAATGGTAAACCAATGGAGGCATTCCCCTATCCGCCGCCTGGGGACGCGCTCTCTAGGGGTTACAGGCTCCCCCGAGAGAGATTATGAGTTATATATAGATTATATATGCGTTCGGCAACCTGCGATCGTCCCTGCATGACTTCTTATCAATACTAATGTTCTTGGCAAATAGAATCTTTCCTAAGATTCTTCCAATCAATTAGATGTGGTTATTTAATCGTGTTGCATTGCTGATCTTTTATTTCTGTGTGTAAGTGCTTGTACCGAAACCAGAGTGACGTGTTGTTTAAAAAGTAATAGGCCTGCAGATTTAAATTTTAAGGGGGTCCGGGACACAAAATCGTAAAATTTTCGAGTTTTTTTTATTATTTCAAGAAATTCTATGTGTTTTTCTGCTTAAAATGACGTCGAAATCATGTTTCTATCTTAATTAGAGCTAGAGATATAATAATGTTTGTGGTGCGTTGTTTTGAAAATCTAACACTCTTGACAGTTGTTGTCATGGCAACAACATCTGTCTTTAAAACTTTAAATGCGTTTTTCTCCATGATACTTTTTTTCAAGATTTCCTGTATTCAAATTGCTATAAGTCGAAAACCGATAAAGTTTAAGGGTTGAAATTTGGAATATATCTTTTTCAAACATTATACTTTAATTTTGATTCGGCAAATTTGGAACTAATATTTACTTTTAAAAATACAACTTTAAAATAAAAGTACCTTTAAATTTTCAAATTTTTTTATTCAAATACATTTTATTTTTTATTAAATTAATATTTTTTAAATTGCTGAATCAAAATTAAAGTTTATAAATTTGCGAATAATTTATTGCAAGAATTTTGAAAATAGATCAAGAATATTTTGAGTTTTAGCAATTTAAAATGACCCCTCTTTTTTACAAAGAATTTTAATTTAAAATTTTAAAAAAACATTTGGAAAAATTTTGTGTTGTGATTTCGCTTATTAGTTAAATGGGTAATCAGTACAAAAAAATTCAAAATTCTAAATAAATTAATAAAAATAATTTTTCAATGTGTCCCGCACCCCCTTAATATGAATAATGTGTGCGTGGTTTCTAAAATCCAACTGTTACTCATTTCAGAAAGTTTAGATATCAGGAGAAGAGAGCCAATCCGACCCTACCGAAGCCATGGAAGTTGTCGATGACCAAAATAATGACACACGCCAACAGTCCTCGTCGACAACTGTGGAGCCACCTCGATGCCAAAGAGTCAAGACGAGGTACCCCAAGAGCAACTCTGAAACTATTCCGAAAACACTGAGATTGTGTGCTGCAGCACCAATGAAGAGCAAGAAACCACCAAAGAAACTAATGCTTCTAAGAATCTAAGCTGGCTGTCAAGTTAGTATACTTCGCATTCTGAGTTACTTGCCTAAATACAGCTGGAAGGTACAATGGCGGACACTTTCGTATTTTCCGGGAGCTCCCGTGTTAGAGCTAACTTTTTTTAATCCTCCTGGCTCTGGTATTGACCTGACAATCAAAATCGTGACATTTAGATTAAAAATTACTAGCCCGTGCCCGTGATGTTGGTTTGCTAACCACGGGCAACGCCGTGATGTAAGGTATTAATCTGGTGTAAAAATTTCCGCAGATTTCAAATCCTTAAAAATTTTATATCTACCTTTAACGATCGCTGAGATAGAAAAAAAACACTGAAGAACGCCAGTGATAACTTTAGTAATATATGTTGCTTCACTGGAATCCGTTTAGCAGGAAATCAAAAGGAATGAATCTCGAAACAAACGAAGGTCATTCGAATGTGTTTCAAATTTTCAAATTCAAATTTTTCATCTCCCGTCTCTAGAATGGAAGAGAACACATCTCTTCCATTCTAGAGACGGGAGATGAAAAATTTGGAATGGCTCCAAAGGCTGACGTCAAGGTGACGTGAGAGCGAAAAGTCTAAACTTTAAGGTTTCTTCATTTCGAGGAAGAATGGTGAAAAAAACTATTAAATTCATTTTAAAATGTTCTAGATTGAATATTAAAATTCGCCTCGACCCTAAATTGCAAAAAATTCGGACTACCTGTGTGCCAAATCTCATTACTGTGAGTGCTAAGATTCGTCAGGACTTTGAGTCCAAGAAAACAAACAAGTAAACACTTCCTTTTATAATATTAGAGATTCCCTTCAAATGGCATTCCGATATAAAATGCCATTGTTATTGACAGTTAAGACTTAGAGGTACTCATCCATGAATATCGAAAAATATCCTATAAATCAATAAAAATGTTTACAATATACTAATCGGTAGTGGAATATTTATTTCCGGATTATCAACAGAAAGTCAAGTTATTGGCGTCGATCATTCAATCTCCGGCGTTATTGAAGAAACAAATAAAATGTCAAAACACTATGGGAATATTTATTCATTTATTATTATTACGTTTTTGCTGTTCCAAAATGGATTTATTTTTATTTTTGTGACAATTCTTTTTATGCAATACATTAGCAAACAGCACGCTTTTTATATCTAAAACTACGCAATATGACATAATTCCATTGATACCAAATTGTAAATAGTACTTCAATATTCCATTGATACCAAATTGTAAATAGTAATTCAATATTCCATTGATACCAAATTGCAAATAGTAATTCAATATTCCATTGATACCAAATTGTAAATAGTACTTCAATATTCCATTGATACCAAATTGTAAATAGTAATTCAATATTCCATTGATACCAAATTGTAAATAGTACTTCAATATTCCATTGATACCAAATTGTAAATAGTAATTCAATATTCCATTGATACCAAATTGCAAATAGTAATTCAATATTCCATTGATACCAAATTGTAAATAGTACTTCAATATTCCATTGATACCAAATTGTAAATAGTAATTCAATATTCCATTGATACCAAATTGTAAATAGTACTTCAATATTCCATTGATACCAAATTGTAAATAGTAATTCAATATTCCATTGATACCAAATTGCAAATAGTAATTCAATATTCCATTGATACCAAATTGTAAATAGTACTTCAATATTCCATTGATACCAAATTGTAAATAGTACTTCAATACTGTTTGCCAGACCTCTCGGTTTTGAAAGTAGTATTGAAGCACTGTTTCACATGCATTTAAAGTATTAGTATTGAGTAGTATTATTAGGGGGATTGTAGTAATGAGTATATTATAGGGTAAAGTAGTATTTAGTATAGTATAGTAAAGTATTTGTATTGAATATTATTATTAGGGGTAGGTAGTATTGGGTAATGTATAAAGTATTAGAAATTAGTAGAATATTGAGGGGGGAGCTGTTTCAAAATGCTATTCAAATCAAAATTTCTTTGCCCCAAAAGGTTTCTTGTAGATTTCAAGTCATCTTTGGTTTTTTCACAGGCGTCAAGCTGTTTTGGATTTTTATAGGTTGAGATTCCCAAATTTGGAACTTTTTGGGAAGGTAGGTATTTAAACAACGCCACACTGGAACAACACAACGGGCTATTGGTGATGGTCCGGGATCAGTCCCTTGGGAAAGATCCGAGGACACCTCGTAATTTTGAACCAGGGTCAGATGATAATGTCACACCTGAGCTAGCCCCCACTCTCCAAATTTCCACACCACGCCAACATGAGGATATTTGAGGCCACGACAAATTTAACCTGCACCAGCTCCCTTCGTAGACGACTGTCTTCGATCTCGCAACCCCCCGGTTGCTAATACGTAACTCTTCCAACCAGGTCACTGAGGCCCCAAACTTTTAGGTTGTAAAAATTTCATAATTTTTTCAGAAGTTCCCAAATTATAGAAATAAGTTAACATATTAGAAACAAAATGTGCACAGAACTAGGGATGCGACACCGATGTCGATGTTTTCAAAACATCGATGTATTGGGGTCGATGTTTTTGTAACATCGATGTTTATACTTGTCGATGTTTTATTTTTAAATGAAAAAAGTACCGATATAAAAATTTTAAAAATAATATATAGCATAATTTTCATAATCTGCAAATTGAACATACTTTTAGACCAAAGTGACCAAGGATGAAGGGTCTGAAAAGTAGGCATGTGACATCGATCTCGATGTTTTTAAAACATTGATGTTTTATAAAAAACATCGATGTATTGGAGTCGATGTCACATCAATAGTTGCTAAACCAGTTTTAAGAAATAGGGAAAAAAGTTTAAATACACTGAATTTTAAAAACATCGATAGTTTTGTGGCGATGCATTATCAACATTGATGTTCTAATTTTGAACATTGATGTTTTGCTGTCGATGTTGCATCACTAGTTGCTAAACCAGTTTTAAGAAATGGAGGAAAAGTTTAAATACACTGAATTTTAAAAACATCGATGGTTTGGGAGCGATGTATTATCAACATCGATGTTTTAATTTTGAACATCGATGCCTCAAAACATCGATGTTTTGCTGTCGATGTCGCATCCCTACACAGAACTGAATAGATAAAAACTTAAGAATCCGTAGCCTTCTAATCAGACAGAGTTGGGATAATCCATCCTCTCAAGTGTGCTGGGAATGAGACTGAATTTATTACGATAAATAATTTTCTGTTACAGTAAATTTAGGGAATCACAGATGAACAGCACTTAAAACCTTAAATCAGAATTACAGTGGATTAGATTAGTTCCAAACGAGAATTATTACTAGTTAGATCGTATTCAGGGCCCTCCTATGATATTTGGCACCCGTGGGCTACTAACAATAATGCGACCCTCTTCATAAGAAAATACACAGGACGGGAAGTAATTTCCATATAAAGTGTTTCGTCCTTTCTATGCAAAAAAATTTGTTAATGTAGGCATTTTCCTCAGAAAAGCTTTTTGCCTTACTTCCTTTAAGTTACGGTTGTCGAAGCCAGATAACTTTTTCGTTTGTGTTCCATGGTTAGCCGTGCTTTTCAAGATATAAATAAATATATATTTTTAAAATTAAAGTTAGGAAGTAAATATTAACTTGCCCGTTACCATAGAAATAAAAAATATTATATTATTAAAACATCAATACGCCGAAATTGAGAAATACCAGACTAAAAGAATACGATTAAGTCAGAATAGTGTATCTTTGCCGGTTCGCAGTAAAGACAAGTATGTACCGTGGCGTGCCTGTAGTGTGTACAGTAGTCCCGATTATCCGAGTTAATGTGGACCAAGAC
This sequence comes from Metellina segmentata, assembly GCA_947359465.1. Taxonomy (NCBI): domain Eukaryota; kingdom Metazoa; phylum Arthropoda; class Arachnida; order Araneae; family Tetragnathidae; genus Metellina; species Metellina segmentata. The sequence continues at coordinate 26,422,817 of OX375884.1, forward strand.
TAACTCAGATAACCGTAAAACTCGGTTAAAGCGAAAATTGTAAACAAAATAAATCGTGTAGGTTTAAATGTATATTTTAACAAATACAAAAGTTATACAGATACACCACATGCAATTTATATTGTTACTATAACTAAAGAGTTCTTGCTTAAAAAAGTCCTTAATTGTTTTTTGTTTTACATTACTTTGGCGTTTTTCTGCAGCAATGGTTCGCCAATTTTTTAAGGATAACAGGATTGCTGGCGTCACTTCTTCTTGTTGTTCTATGCATTCAATAGCACTTTCGATAGCTTTTAGTCCATCTGTATGGGAGATTTTCATACGTCGATTTTCATCGTCACTGTCTTCATCATCATCGCTCGATTCATTTCCCTCATTGACGGTATTCACTATCATTTTATCTGTAATCTCTTGTTGTTCGTCAGCGTTTATCCATTCACGGATTTCGTTTTCCTGAGTGTTTGTAAGAACAAGTTCAGAATTGTTTTCGGTAGTTTTAAAAATGGAAAATGTAGAACCCCAAAAAAATATCCTAGAGATATTTGATAGCTCGGTTAAAGCGGAAACTCGGATAATCGGGTTTATACTATATATCTAATTGCAAGGCAGTCACACGCTGGTCACAAGCCGTCAAACTGATTTGAGTGCAATCAAAATTGTCGCCCAAAATGCTGGCGTCCCGGGACTATAGTCCATTTAGCGTGTGGTTAGGGTGACCCTGATCGTATTCTCCTTTATGGCGCACATTTTTACTAACGAATAGCAACTTAGCATCTTTCAGTTAAATTATGACGACCTGAACACAATAGAAATCTGGATTGATGGAAGGCGGAATGACTATATATATCTCATTTATTGAGGTCTATTAAGATTACCGCACCTGAACTAGGGATGCGACATCGATGTTTTTTAAAAAAACATCGATGTATTGGAGTCGATGTTTTGGTAACATCGATGTTTATACTTGTCGATGTTTTTACGTTGTAGATGTTTTATTTTTAAATGAAAGAAGTACCTTTATAAAAATTTTAAAAATAACAAAGGAGTATAATTTGTATAATCAGCAAATTGAACATACCCTTAGTCCAAAGTGGTCAAGGGTGAAGGGTCTGAATATTAGGGATGCGACATCGATGTCGATATTTTCAAAACATTGATGTTCTATAAAAAAACATCGATGTATTTGTGCCGATTTCGCATCACTAGTTGCAAAACCAGTATTTAGAAATGGGGTAAAAAGTTTAAATACACTAAATTTTAAAAACATCAATGGTTTTGGGGCGATGTATTATCAACATCGATGTTGCTGTCGATGTCGCATCAATAGTTGCTGATCAAGTTTTAAGAAATGGGGGGGGGAGTTTAAATACACTGAATTTTAAAAACATCGATGGTTTAGGTGCGATGTATTATCAACATCGATGTTTTAATTTTGAACATCAAAGTTTCAAAACATCGATGTTTTGATGTCGATGTAGCATCACTAGTTGCTAAACCAGTTTTAAGAAATGGGGGGGAAAAGTTTAAATTCACTGAATTTTAAAAACATCGATGTTTTTGGGGCGATGTATTATCAACAGTGATGTTTTAATTTTGAACATCAAAGTTTCCAAACATCGATGTTTTGCTGTCGATGTAGCATCACTAGTTCTAAACCAGTTTTAAGAAATGGGGGGGGAGAGTTTAAATACACTGAATTTATAAAACATCGATGTTTTTGGGGCGATGTATTATCAACATCGATGTTTTAATTTTGAACATCGATGTTTGAAAATATCGATGTTTTACTGTCGATGTCGCATACCTAACCTGAACGCCTTCTCTTACCATTATTTGACCCTGAACAGTAACCCCTGGTAAATTATAACACAAATGAGTGGTGTGTGGGGGGAGGGCATGTGGACATATCCCTTACTAATGATATTTCTTTTCTGTTGTCGGAAATGCTGATCCCCATTGATTATCCATCATTTATCTATCTTCCTAACTTATAGTACAGGGTGTCCATAAAAGAATGTCCCAGTTTCAATGGTACATTATAATTAGAGCTCGGATTAATATGCAAAAATGTGACATGAAATATGCATTACAAAATCCCAAAATATGCGAAATCGCAACCAAACCAATTTCATTTTCACGAACAGGGTTGTGAGGAGGATAAAGGGAAAATGAGCCAAACTTTCATTCAATACACAATTTTATTATTAATCGTTTCACCCACTGTCCTGGCGATCGTGGAGTGATTTGTTATTTCTTTATATCACTGGAGTAATGTAGTTCTTCTTGAGTGTTGATTCATGAGGAAATTCTTTACCTGTGTACTTCTTCAAGAAGGCTTTAAAATGTTCATTCAGCAATTTATATCGAGCAATATTGGATTTCAACATTGCCTTGATCTTGGTACATCTCGTTCTTCTCCGAACATTGGGACGCCGACTAAAACTTTTTGACGCTATGAAAGGCTGTTGAATATTCTTATCTTTTTGCGCCTTTTCCACTTTTTGTTTGTGAGTCGTAGTTGATTTGAATCTGATTGCTTCTGAAAACCAAAAAAAAACCTTGAAAACCTTGCCCCCCCCAAAAAAAAAAAAAAAAAAATTACAAATGTTTAAAAGTAGAGAAAAATTGTCCAACTATGCAAAATGGTCCCAAATATGCAAAAACATGCAAGATAAATTCGATTTTGGGTTGCAAATTGCTAAAAAACACTCAATACGGATTTCTATCAACATTACGGACTAAAAAAAAGGTATGCAAAATCCGAGCTCTAATTATAACATTTTAATTTAGACTATTTACAACAAATTATGTATCAAATGGAAGGCAAACTCCCCTAGTTTTTCTTACAAATGTTCAATATGTGCACCTTTAGTTATACGGCACAAATACCACCTTAAGTCCAATTCTTACCGTAACAGGGGTGGCTTATCTGGATATGTTGAAAGAATGGCTCTTTCCCCAATTAGTAGAGGGTGAACCTGTAAACTTTATTTGGCAACAGGATGGAGCCCCTCCCCATTGGAATCTCTTTGTACGAGAGTGCTTGAACGTCGAAGTTCCTGACCGTTGGGTTGGTCGTAATGGTCAAGACGACAGAGCTCTTTTTCGCTGGCCTCCACGTTCACCTGACATAACGCCACGCGATTTTTTTTCCTTTGGGGATTTATAAAACATCTACGTGTCTACGTTCAGCCGCTACCTAATGATTTGCCATAGTTGAGACACAGAATTGAAGATGCTATTGCTCCGGACTTGTTAACCAAAGTGTGGGACGAATTGGACTTCAGGTAGGAAGTGTGCCGCATAACTTAAGATACACATATTGAACATTTGTAAGAAAAACTAGGCGAGTTTACCTTCAATTTGATATATGAATTGCTGTAAATAGTCTAAACTAATCTGTTATAATATACCATTGAAACTGGGACATTCTTTTATGGACACCCTGTATAATAAAGAGCCCCCAGTAAATACCAATAAGAAATAGCTCTTGATTAAGCCAGTCAGGAGCCCGAAATGAGTCAAATCGTAATTTTAAAACAATTCTAATCTAAGATGTATTTCCTCTTTTTGGGTCTGATGGAGGTCATGTCTATTGTGGGTGCGCTCACGAAATAAGGATTTTTTGATGATCCCATGTAGCACACTCTTGGGAACCATCATGAATTAAAAAATAATATATTTGCTTTTTTTCGGGTCTAAGGACCATAAGCTACCTTTAGCTCCTCTAGGCGCATCCATAGAAGATAATCCTTAGCTCTCTAAGAGCGCACCCTTGATTTAAAAAGGGTATATTTGCTCTTTTCGGGCCTAGGGGGCTTAATACCCCATAACCCTCTGTAGGTGCACACTTGAATTAGAGAAATATTTGCCCATGAAACATGAAAAAAAAATGTAACTATAATTGATTTTAATCGTCTTGTGCAATGGAAATCGATATCAAAATTTTGAAATATATATTTGAACTACAACATATGACTACTCGTTTTAATTTAACGTAGCCTATCTTATTTTAAAGCGTTTTGCTTCGTATATTTTATTTATATTTATGAAGTAGTAATCTACAAACCATTACGTATTCAACCAAAGACTTAAAGAAAGTTGGTCGAAATATACATATGCCGCCAAGAAATTACCCATGTCTAGTGATATTTTGCAGAAAATAAATAATTTTGAACTAAAATTTAACTCATAAATAATATATCTGCAATATTTAAAATACTGGAACATAAATACAGACAGAAAGGAAATTCCGCTTATTTTAAAATAAGAAGTTACACATCTTACTAGCTTGTTTTGTATATTTTATTTTTACGAAACAGAATTCTACAAATCATTACATATTCAATCCAATATTTAAGGAAGTTGGTCAAAATCTACATATACCGCCAAGAAATTACACGTGTCTGATATTTTCGAGGAAATAAATAAATCAATTAAAATCTAACTCCTAAATTATATATCTGAAATAGGTAATATATGCTGACAAACAAATAGAAACAAAATTCCAATCCTTGAAAAAATGCAGAATTTTGAAAAAGATCTGCAAACGTGTCGAATTTTGACTTCCTAAATATATTCTGAAATAGAACAATTCGACAAAACTTTTGATGAATATTGATAGACAATAATGATTTATTTACAAAAAGACAGGTAGTTATTTAATTAACGTCGCACTGGAGCAACACAATGGGCTATTCAAAAATAAAAAAAAAGACAGATTTATAATACTTGGAAATGTTCAAATATGACCGTAAGATTTCGGTGGTAGAGCATCGAATTAACAACAAGAGGGTTGCGAGTTGGAATCAAACCAAAGACCATCATGTACAAATCGACTGGTGCACGTTAAATTCATAGTGGCCTCAAATGTTCTCACGCTAGCGTTGTGTGGAAGTTTGGGGTGCCAACTCAAGTGTTAGCTCATCATCCGACCATGGTTCAAAATTACGTGTTGTCCTGTCTTTCCATTCGGGAATGAACCCGGACCGTCGTAGATAGCCCATTGTGTTGCTCCAGTGGGACGTTAATTAAAATACCTACCTACATCAAATAAAAAAATTAAACATTAATTCTAGCGTTGCCAGATACCAAGTAGCAAAATTACGGACTTTTCATGTTCCATTACAAAATGTAATTTATGTAAAATTGAATATTTTATCATCAAATATTTATAAATTTTCACCATGGAATGAAAAGGTTAGCTCAAACATAAAAATATAAGTTAATTTGCTGTGGTATTTTTTATAATTACCGCTACACGGAGCAACCCAACGTGCTATTGGTGGTAGTCCAGGATCGATCCCTCAAGGGAAAGATTCGAGGACACCACGTAATTTTGAATCACTAATTAGGTAATTTTTTTTGGTAATTTTTAGTTAACGTCGTACTAGAGCTACACAACGGGCTATTGACGACGGTCCGGGATCAGTCCCTTACGGGAAAGATCCGAGGACGACACCTCGTAATTTTGAACCACGGTCAGATGACGAAGCAACACCTGAGCTGGCACCCCACTCTCCAAACTTCCACACCAACCCAACGTGAATAATTTGGTTTGGAAAAAATTATTTTTTCCAGCAATACTGGTAAACTTTCATTATCGGAAAACTTGATTTTCGATCAACACTGGTAAAACAATCCAAGATACGTACGCCGACCAACCGGTATAGTGGTTAAGGTGTTAGCCTCTAGATCGGAAGGTTCCTGGTTCGAATCCGGGCATGCATGTTTGTAAGCGTATGGTATAGAGGCGGCTGGTGCACCTTAAATCTGTCGTGGCCGAAAGTCCTCACGTTGGGTTGGTGTGGAAGTTTGGAGAGTGTTGTGCCAGCTCAGGTGTTGCTTCGTCATTTGACAGTGGTTCAAAATTACGAGGTGTTGTCCTCGGATCTTTCCCTTAAGGGACTGATCCCGGACCGTCGTCAATAGCCCGTTGTGTTGCTCTAGTACGACGTTAACTAAAATTACCATTCCATGGCCATTTGTTGGAGAGAAGCCTCGACGTTCATATGATCAAAATTTTATGCAACTAAGTACCCCTTAAATTCTTAGCCCAAAGTTGGTTCACCATTGAAATGATTGATATAAAAAGTAAACTGTTAATATGCTTGTCATGATTAACTCGACTTCTCCCTTTCTTTCTAGTCATTACCTACAAAAGAGATTGACTTGATATGGAAGGAATAGAGGATCAACAGGACCATAAGACAGAACCCCTATCACCAAAACATCTAGTCTGCAGCCAAAAAAGGAAAGAAACGTCCAGAATGAACTTAGAAAAATCCGTACACGATACCGAAACGCTGTGGTGCAACAAAAATATTGGAAGATTCTGCAGTGGGTTGGAGTTCTTCTCGTGGTCTGCTTGAGTCCTTCTGACGGTGGGGCCATTTTTAAGAAAAGAATGTATATTTACATTTGGGAAGATTGTATGTAATGTTTTGTGAAATTATTTTAATAACATTGAAAAAAGAATTGGTAAAACGTAAAATGATGCTTCAGTTCCATATGCAGCTTAAAATTGATGGACGTACATGCTTATTTGTTTCATGATGGACTTCATGAAAAGTACCGAGTTTATATTGTTTTGCACATCTTTTGGAAATCAAATCTGCTTATTTTGTCCTTTTAAAGAGTAGGGATATAGCAGGATGCTATTGAAGTTTGTCGCAGAGCCAGTAGCGCTCTAATTAGATTAATAAAGTTTTATGTATTGTGAGATGGAAAAGTTATATAAAAGTGTATGTGAACATAAATGTGGAAAGCTTATACACTTACTTTCGAACTCAAATTCTTTTTAAAATTTATAATTATGCTTTATTTCGAAGCAGTGTGACAAACATGTGTACTATTTTGACATCAAATTAAAAAATTAAATGTTTTTCTTTCCCTTTGAGTGCTTTTATCATTATACTTCTCACCATCAACCCATTTCATTTGAAAATTCTATTTTTCACTACAATAGATTGTGATCATTATACAAGTTGTATTTAAAAACATTATCTGAATATGGAAATGTTGCTATAGTATGCATCATTAATTTAAGATTATACTTATGGTCAAGTAACTTGATCATACAGAATACCTTACAGATAAGTAAAGTCCAAAAAGCATTTGTTTGCTATTACATTACATGCATGAAATATTTTGTTCATAAAAGTATGTGGGCAATTATTAAAACACAAATAAAATCCAAACAGCAAAACATACCAATTTAAAAATAAATATCTGAAATTTTCCAATTCCATTTATAATTTTAATCTTATTCCAATATTAATTTGTTCTAAGATAAATTTAAAAACTTCAAGAGCTATTTTTTACAGTTGAAGATTCTACTACGCAGAATAAATGCATACAATCAAGTGGACTCGAAGTATAGTTAGTCTTCTGCATTATCAACTTAGTCTTAGATTTAACGTTTTTCTAAAAATCAGTTTCATATGATTTATTAGGTTGGGTTTATAGTGCAAGTGCCCTATTTAGCCAAGTTTCATAAAACAGATAATGTCAAGTAATATACATACACACAAAATGACTTATCAGATTTTCGAACCTATTTTCATTTATCTATCACATTTCACAAAGTAAAACATGAAATAAACTATGTATATCACACATAAAAGCAATTAAAAACTTGAATGCAACACTTCTGACCCCTAATTTTAAGCAAATTTTCCACTGTACCCAGGTTTTGAAAGGTGAAATCTATGGAGATTACTGGGATGGATATGTCAATATTTCTCTTGTCCAATCAATCCGTGAAGGAAAACTTAACCAATTAGTCAAATTAATCCAAGGGACATGTCCCTTCACATAAAGAAACAGTTCGTCTTCCACACACAATCATGGACATATAACTAAGCTGTCTTTTAAACAAACCACAAATTTTCATGCTAAGAGTTCTTTAGAAATATAAAACGTTAGTAATTCTAGAGTTAATGAAATTTTCAAAATGACCCATCCCAAACAAGGATAAAATGTAGTTTTATAAAAAATGAAGAAAGCATAAGACATTTCAATTCACAACACATTCAGAGCAATAAATGCTCATAACATTTTGAGTGGTTTAGATATTGAACAGAAATTAAAAGTTTAAGAACAAAATTTAGCTTTAAGTTAAATTAATTTTCGAAACGATAAAGTATTAACATGAGAAATTATTTCTTTGTTTTAGAAGGATATTTTTTGGTCAAGTTATATTTTAATACCAACAGAAGCAAATTTCATTAGTAGAAGGATGCACATATTGAACTTGAACTAAAAGCATTTTCAACAACCCTTCTTTTCTAACCCACAACAAAATAAATGTAATGCATCAAAATCGTTTGACATTAAATCTACTAAGAAATAGATATTCTATATCCAGATAAAAATATTTTGCATAATTTGGATCAAAACATATTTGAACAGATTATTTGGCCAGATATAAAATGATATATCATTTCAATCTGGACATGATCATTTGTTTTTATTGCAAAGAAAATTTTCATTTTTGTTGAATTATACAATTGAACCTCCATGAGTCATTTAATTAATTCAATTAAAGTTTCATATTCACTTACATGATGAAATCTATATTCTAATATCTGTTAAATAATTTAAAATTCTTTAATTAAGTTTGAGCGACTATAAGGAAATTCATTCGTACACAACTTGATGAAAGAACAACTAAGAAAATTTGGTGAAATAATTGAGACTTAAAGGAATTAAAATATAGAAAATTAGTAAAAATTTTTTTATTAGAATTCTGTAACTGTGAAAACAGAGTCTAAAAATAAGTGAATTTCCTACAAATATTTTTTATACAGGAAGTTAACATCTTTATCACAAACAGTTATTAAAATAATTTCTAACAGGTCATTCAAACATGAATCCAAGAGAATCTTACATCCAAGAGAAACCTTTTGTAAAAGATAAGATTTGATTTACTTATCATTCAAGAGAAACTTTTTGTAAAAGATAGTAAGATTTGATTTCATTATGTTCCAGTTTAAATAAGAATTATAAAATTCTAAACAATTTATAACATCATTCCATGAGTGAAAAATTACTGTATATGAATTTCCCAATCAGAAATTAAAATGTGCAGACTTCCTGATAAATATAAAAGTTAATTCTGTCTAACTTTCATACCAGATGTGTAATTTTCTTGAGTGATAATTTAGTAATAGCCACTTATGCCGTATGTTTTAAAGAAAACATGAAATTTTTTTCATTTTAAATGGAAAAGTGGAAATTCCACTACAGCCAGGCACTTCTTTCTGAATAACGAGGAACTAGAAATCTACTAGAAAGCAGAGCAAAAAAGAATGAACAAGAAAAAATAATTTTATTTATAATCTCACTAATATATTTCATTTTGTACTGTTAAAACACACATAAAATACTTTTAAGTGAAATGTAACTAAACAAAAGTTGGTTTGCCTACACATTTATACATATATAAAGCAAATTATGTATAATTTTAAGCTACTGTATTTTCTGTGGATCAATATTTCTTAAGAACAAATGCATTTAACTTTGATTGAAAAATAATACATTTAGAATACTGAATCAAATTGACAGCAGGAAACCACAATGTAAACAAAGTACTGTATTTGCATATAGGTAGTTAATTAAGGTCGCACTGGAGCAACACAAGGGGCTTTTGACGATGGTTCAGGAAGAAATCCGAAGGGTAAGATACAAGGACAACACCATGTAATTTTGAACCACAGTTATATGACATAGTTCTGCATACACAAAAAATATTTCTTTATCTTTTCTAAAACATAAGATACTGTTATAAAACTGTCAAAGTATAAATGCAAGCATGATTAAAACACAAGTTAATCCTATTATATCTAGAAAAAATAGATATTCAATTCATCAGTTTTAAGTTTCTGTCATTGCACATTTTAATTTTACATACAAATTCTGAATAACTCTATCATAATTACCCAAAAATTTAGTTCACAGTTAGAAAAAGTAGTTACCTCAGCAGAAGAGACTACAGAAAAATATTAAAGAATGTTGTATTACACTAATTTTTAAGGCATTACTTCCAACAAGAAATCCCTGTTATCTACAAACAAAATAAAAAATCAGTCTAGGGGAAATACTAATCACAAGATATTTGGCAAAATAGTACTGTATCAGCTTTTTAATTAATTCATAAGCCATGAAACTAAAACATTTGCTTTACAAGAAAATGTATACATTTAGAATAGAATACATTTTCATCTCTATTCGAGCAAAGTGAGCACCATGCTGTTATTGCATCAAATAAAATTAGGATTACAAAACTATAACATAACAATTATGTTATTTTCTGTTAGAGATATCGTCATGCATGGTTTCCACACCTTTATCCCCAAAAAATTCAAGGACTTTTCAAAATCCCTCAAAAAAATTAGCACCTGAAATTTTTATAACGACTTTAAACAAAGTGTGTGCAAAAGTTGTCAATTAAAAAGAAAAATTTGAAAAAAAAAAAGAAACGTCAAATTTGTACTCTATTTTCTTCACTCTTGCCTTCAACTGTGGTTGTAGTCTGATATATATCACGTGTTGTCAAAGCGCATAACACCGACTTTATTCAGAATGATGCTCAAATGGCGTACCTGCCGTGAAGGAAAGTAGTCGACAAGTTCTAACGCAAGACGAAATTACACAATTTTGTACTAGTCAAAAAAAATCAAGGACTTTTCAAGGACTGTGGGAACCATGTCATGACATTTTTTAAGTTCCCTAGATACATTTAAATAAATAAGAATTTTTACAAATGCTAAAAATAACCAATTTACACTAAAATTGTTCCGTATTTTAAAGGTTAGAGTAGTAAATTGATGGCATAAGGAAAAAAACGTGTTTACCGATTCTGTAAACTTCACAGAAAACATATATTCAGCCATCAAAATTTGAAACTATAAAATGTTTAAATATTTATCTATTAAAATATTAACCAGTTCTTGAATTTTGTAACATATGAGCAAAACGATTTGTAAGTATCAAAGAAGCATCTATAAATCTTTCTACACAATTGATGAGGCAAGCCTGAGTACGACCTTCTATTTTTGTACCAGGTTTATCTATGCATTTGTCCCAACATACATCTGTGATATGATGAACCTAGAAAATCAAAGTATGTAAAATTTAATGTCTTTGAAAATAACATTTTTTTAAAAACATACAAGTGCATGAAGTATGAAGAGGAAGCATAAACATGGCAAAACACTAATTTTAAAGTACACTAACCCTTTGCTATAACAAGCCTTGAGAGTATAGCTCTTTTTACTGGTCCCTTGATTCAATTTCTGGTTACAGTTGGGCATTAACGAGATGACATACAAATCTGCTGTTTCTCTTCATTTAAAAAACAAAAACGATTATATGTTCAACCTCACTAAAAGAATGCGACAAATTCTAGAGAGAGTGGCTTTCTGATCTGCTGGATTGTCAGAAGGCAACTGCTATTGACAATTTCTGTCTGACAACCAGGCATGATTGTCTTGTGGCCCATTTACATCATATTGCAATATTTTCTTGCCCATCATGTCTCCTCTGTGAAGGTAGTGTTATGGATGCTTTGCCCCTGGTTGTATACCACCTGTTAAAAAATTTACTGACCCAAGTTCGAATGCCCTCTCACCAGAGCAGAACTATAAAGCGTTTTTGTACTTTTAAATAACATCTATTTTTCTAAAAATTATAACAAATAAACTCACAAAGCAAAAGAAGTTTTAAAAAATTTGATAACAAAATATTCAAACATTAAACTTTCAATGTGATAAATATAACTCTATGGCTTCCACAATGGCCAAAGCGGCCCTTTCTCACAAAACCGAGTCACCGGTCAAGCTGCCCAAAATACTAATCTGCTTCTCTTTCTCTACCTGTGAAGAGGGTTATCAGTCATCCCCACTCAACAAAGGTTTCTCAAACATCCCCATCACCTGAAACAGTGTTAAATGTTAAGGGGTCGAATTCTTACTAAATACATGTTCTCTTCTAATACACATCTCATGAGATTTTTGACATGAACTGAAATATACAAGACACCCAGTATTTGTGTTTATCAACAGGTTATAAACAATCGAAGCCTGAGATTCTTGTGTGAACAATTGAATTGTGTCCATAAGTAAGCTCCTTTCGTATACAAAACCACATCCTTCAACCAGTAGGTATTTCAAGAACGTATACCATAAGAATTGGATGACCTTGTTAACAGCCAACTTTTACATTTTTCCTCTTCAGAAAAACCAGTTTCAGCTCCTGTTGTTTTTTTAAATTAGGAGTTCATGGATTTCTAACATAAGGGTAGGAAATATCCCACGCCTTTTCCTATCCTTATACTTGAACTCAAATGGAGAAATTCTAAGAATCTATAACTGATACATTGATTTTACTCAGGTAACATGTTTCATCTGCCATTCATCTTTAACATTAAGGAACATTTCCAGGACCATCAGGACTCCAGAAAGGGAAATGTGAATTTATAACAATGAAGAAACTATCATGCATTTCATTTTGTGCAACGCGCACATGAACATTGCTTTTATCACAGAATTTGACTGTGAAGCACATGTTTTACTTGTCTTTTTATGTGAAATTTAACTCTAAATTTTTGTACATGTGTACCTATAAGATAGAATAGATATATTGTGTAAAGAATAGCTTTAAAATCAAATTAATCAATGTGAAATTATAGCCTTGTTGGCTATAATTTCACAATTTAATAGTGACAGTAGGGGTATATTATATTGGGGCTTTATTGCCACGTTCACATATAAAAACATGCCTATTGTAGTATTTTTGGGAAAAGACATTGAAAGGTTCCCACAAAACACCAAAGCCTCAATTTCAGGAATATAATTTAGCAGTGATTTTAGTGAAAGTTCATTTATGTACCTCAATGTTTTAGGTCTACAATTGGAAAATAAAACATTTCCAAAAAATTCACTGCTTTGAGATTCTATTTATGAGAAAGAATGATTGAAAAATGACTATTTTTATCATATTGCATTATTTTTCTGATTTTCTTTAACATCAATTTCAATGCAAAAGAGATTTTTTATTTTATAAATGGTCACAAATCTGTGTATATATATACAATGCTTTAAAAATCTAGTTGATTATTACAAATTAAATGTACATTAGCACAACAGGGCCCATTGCATTTCTACAAGAGTAGAAAAAGCTTTGAAATTAAAGACATTTGACATTATTAATGAAATTGCTCTTTTAAAACATTTATTGACAAAATATTTGCTTAACACTTATTCTTAGAACATGTTTGCTAGTTCTATTATAATACAAATAGTCTAAATTGTTTCATATTGTTTAATTTTGCACAATACTTCATCAAAAAAAAGTGCTCTTATGTTGTATAGATAAAATTGTTTTTCTAACCATGATTTTTTTTGATACAATGTTTTCCTAACAACTTTAAAAAAAATGTTATGTATTAATACTAAACATTATGAAACACAAAAACACCTAATTCCAAATTCTATTATAAATTGAAAAGAGCGCTTTATGTACCACCCAACATTAACTAATAAGATGACTTACTTGGTCTTTAGAATGGATATTAAGTTCTATGTAAGCTATTACTCGAATTAATTTTCGTCTAAGAAACACTATCATACAAACCTTTATGTATACAAATACTAAACATCAATATTAAAATTAAAAAAGTACATTTTTTTAATATTCAAATCAGATGAATAACTGCAGGTGGTCTAAACTTTGTTACTAAAAATTACATTAGTAAAATATTAATGCACACACAATATTACCATCACATTAGGCATTCAATTACTTACTTGTTCATGAAATTGTGTTTTCACTTTTTCTACAGTAAGAAACTTTTCTAAGTCACTATCACCAGACGAACCATGGTCGAGAGACATCCTGTCAAAAGACAAATAATTAATGAAGAAAAATCAAAATTTTTATGTGCTAAAATTTCTTGATACCACATAAATTTTAAGTTTGTCTTTTATATTTTAGAATTATATTCTGTTTAAAATATGATAAAAATCCTTCTAACATAAAAATTTGTCTGTTCATTCATTTTGAAGTTTTCACAAAGATGTTTTATTACAAATCGTTCAAGAGTCAAGATTTTCATTAAACAGTACTCTAAAATACTATCTCAATTCAAACATATTGCATTTGTTTACTATACCACAGCAAAATGTTATTGTGTACAAAAAAATATACTGTAACCTTACAGGAATATTTTATTGGTTTCATTTTTAAAGTGCAAAGGCCATCATATCTAGCCAAGCTACCACCAAACACAAGACAAGTAACACCAATGGATGAAGGATCAAGTATTCAAATACAAAAGTACTAGTGCACTCAATACTATAAAAAGCATTCCTTGTCCTCGATTCTTTCTCCATATTCATGTAAAGCAGTATTCATCCCAACTATTCAAAGACTAAAGTACTCGTATACCAAAGAATTTGTCCTGTGCATTTGAATACCAAAGTATTCATTTTAAGTACAAAATACTAAAAGTACACAGCCAACATATTTTTATAAAAAGGTCTTTATTGCATCAGTTAAAGTCTTTATTATCAGCTGATTCTTACTATCGATTAGTTGTTTTTTGAATGCTTAGTTGAAACTTGAAAGTGCTAAGAAACCGAGCATCCAATTCTTGCCCATCTAAAGTAATTTTAAACATGAAAACAAACTATTATAAGTAATACTACAAACATACTACAAATAAGGAAAGTTTTTCTGACACAGAAGAGAGAAATACACCCAGGAAGAATTCAAACCTCACAGCAGGAGCAGTGGTATGTCATCCCACCTTTAACGTCCTACTCCAGCGAGTTGGAATTTTGAGTCGTGATTTTAAACCAGTCTACTCATTTAATTTGGGGACAGGTTTAAATGCACTATACATGATTTTATGCATGGTAGTCCTTTTCGATAGCAAGCTTGACTACTTTTGCTCAAATGTACTTATTCATAGTCATTGGCTTTTTCATTGAAGTCATACCTTAAGAGAATTTTTACATAAACATCGATCCTAATATTTTCAAAATAGACACTTCCCAGAACAAAAAAAAAAACGTCAGTGCACTAGATTTTGTACAAATTTCAAATGTAGCTTCCCATTTATACTGGAAAGTCTTGAAAATTTTAATCATACTGAAACTTTGGACAAATATTTGATGTATGAATGTGTTTTGAATCCAAAAGATAATTTTAATATAGAAAAGTAGGATTTAAAATCCTAAATTTACCCAAGAATAAAGTGTGAAAAGAAAGAATGAAGTTAGTCTTGATTCAGAAAAACAGAACAATGACTCCACATAATATAGTTTATGAATCATTGGAATTGACTAGACCATCCCTTGTTTTCTTAGTGAACAAATGAATGCTCCCTTAAAACTGACCAGTTTGTCTGTTTCCTTTGGATTCACTTTGCAATTAATCAACTTTGGTCTAGCACAATTAATCAAAATAATAACAACTGCAGCACTTTAAACAAGTCATTTGTTTGTTAATCACTGATAGTTTTCGAAGTCAAAAAGAAATTACTAAATAAAATTTCAATAATTTAACGTGAATTGAGATTGTTCAAATTAAAAAAATTAATAAGAGCTCAATATGTTTTGCAATAATTCGTAAAAAATGCAATATAAAAATAATTGTAAAGCGGTGAGGCCGGCAGACTTGAGTTCCTAGTAACTGTAGAATCAAGATCACCTTTATTCAGCACATACTTTACTTAGTACGCTGTGAGAAAAATATGGCTTTAGTATAGAACTATAAAAAACTAGATTACCTGTAAAATTTGCTATTTCCAACACAAAATATTGTCTAGAATTCCAACTTCTCTTTACTAAAGAAAAGAACAATTTTGCTGCAAGATTAGAATGAATATTGAATAGTAATGGTGGTTTTTGCTCTAAGTCTAAATTAAATGTACTTCGTTTATACTTCACTTGATCCAATGACCATATAATACTAATACTTGATTAAAAATTTAAGCTTAAACTGACAGGTAAGTTAGCTGGCACCCTACTCTCCAAACTTCCACAACCCAACGTGAGGACTTTTGGCCACGACAGATTTAAGGGGTACCAGCCGCCTCTACACCATACGCTTACAAACATTCATGTACCGACCCGGATTCATACCAGGAACCTTCCGATATCTAGAAGCAAACACCTTAACCACCAGATTGGATGGTTGGCGGTGTTGTCCTCGAATCTTTCCCTTAAGGGATTGATCTCTAACCGTTGTCAATAGCCCGTTGTGTTGCTCTATAATGACGTTAAGTAAAATTACCTTACCTTATCTTACCATCCACGTAATTTTGAACCTCGGGGAAAAGCCAGTTAATTTTGAACGACAGATTCCGTCTAGTCTGTCATTTCCAAGGCTACTTACTACCTATTTGTGAAAATAGATCGCATATCCTTTCTTACACTCACGTTGGGTTGGCGTGGAAGTTTGGAGAGTGGGGTGCCAGCTCAGGTGTTGCTTCGTCATCTGACCGTGGTTTAAAATTACGAGGTGTTGTCCTCGGATCTTTCCCTTAAGGGACTGATCCCGGACCGTCGTCAATAGCCCGTTGTGTTGCTCTAGTGCGACGTTAACAAAAAAATTACCAATTACCAATTACCTTTCTTACATGTGTGGTTCAAAAATTCGGTTTGTCCTTAGATCTTTTCCTTAGGTGATTAATCCCGGACTGTCGCGAACGAAAGTTTCTTTTGGGTGCGAAATGCAGCGCCTAGGGGCACACTAGGTTGCTACAGAATTTCGGAGGTTGCTATAGATTTCGCCGTCTTGGCTCAAAAACTTTTTTGGCATGGGAGCCAACTCAGTTTAAGCCAAATTTGGAATGCATTATAGTGGAAAATCACGCCAGTTGCTTAGGAAATAGGAAGGCTCGGTGCCTGTCTGTGGATTTGATTACGCTCCTTGATATCGCGAAGCTTGAATGGAATCGTTTATCCTTTTTCTTACATAATATTTTGTTATTTTAAAAGTTATTTTGTTTGTGATATTCATTTTTATATTTCTTGTGTATGTCAGTTCTCAAATATATTTTTTACTGTTTGCTTTTCGCTCGTTGTGTTTCCATTGTTCGCTTTCGTGATTTTTACTCTTTGTTGAATTATTTTATGAGTTCATTTTGCATTTTAAAAATTGAGTGATTGCATTTGTGCTGCAGTCTTTTTTGATCGTTTTCTTTGACTAGTTTCTCTGCCCTTCTCTTAATTGCTCTTCCTGTCTGTAAATTGTCAAAAAATTGTAGTGCAACTATGAAGGATTTAATTATTGGTGTGGATTCGATGGTCAAATACGTAGATCAGTATTTGCCATCACAATTACATGGTAATGTAATACATGTTCTAGCTTTTCCAGGAATCACCATTGAACGTGTAACGAATAAGGTTTCATCTTTAAAGAATCGTGACTTGATTCTGGTTCATGTAGGTACCAATAACATCTATGATTGCATTTAGAAATGCTTCTCAAAATTTGAGGACCTGTTGCAAAACATAATAAACTGTAACCAAGAGACGTGCATTGTGATCTCAGCCATATTGTCTCGTGATAACTATCTCTCCCTTGAAAAGCAAGCAGAGACTTTTTCTGCAGAAAGTGAACACAAAAACTTATCTTCTAAACCACAGGCTGTTTTTCTACTGCCAAAAGAAGCAAAATAATTCTTTTTGTAGATCCCAGTCACTTGGAAAGGTAGTATGGCAAGGAAGGGCCTTCATTTTTAACAGGAAAGGAAACTTTCATCTAGCATTAAACTCTTTGTTGCAGTGGTAAAAGAAGCAGGCAAGCTTAATGACGAAAAGCAACAGGTTTTCCATGACTTACCTGCTGCTCAGTTTCCATCTCTCAATTCTTCATCTGAGAGATTCAACCTGTTGATCTACCTGAGCCCAAGGCTGTTGAACTGAATTCTACAATTGTTACAGAAGGTTCTGTTCAATGCAGGTATTAATCTCCATAATATCGTACATAAAATATTATTAAATGTGTAACGTTGTTTCCATATTCATTCTCTAGATGAGGCTTGGATGAAAAGTTCACTTTTTTTCACTAAACTTCAGAGTGCTCAATATAACAATATAGCCTTCCAACTTTCAGCAGTAAGAACCCTGGAGGTAGGATCACTGTTTTGTCAAAGCATTCCAGGATTGAGGAATTTCTAATTTTCCCGACAGTGTTATTGATGGATTTTTTTAATGATTCTTTGTGGTACAAATTCTTCAGCTGCCACGAGCTTAGAAACGGATTATATCTATAAGACTTGATGAAATATTATCTCAATTGACTGGAGAACAATTTGCCCATAGTGAATATTTATTTATACCTTTAAATGAAAATAATCTGGGTTCTATTGGTTGAAAAATTTTGATTTCTATGAACCCCGTGGTACAACTTCTGCTCAAAATTACAAAAATTCCATTCAATTACAGAAAAATCAGATCTGCAAAGCTTTAAATCTTCTGGAAGATTGATTAATTTCATGCCATACTCACTTTAACCAGACAGATAGAATTAAAGACTTTATTGAATAAAAAAAATTGTTTTGTCAAGAAATATTTCAAATAAGCAGCAAATAAGTATGAATACAGTAGCCTTGCCTATTCTTAAGTCTAGCTACTGCTAAGAATTGAAGTGGAAAATTCGATATGTAGCGATTTTAAGCTATGAAAATGATTTGCATTGTGATGATTATAAGATGTAATGAGGTCAAGATTGTTGGATTAAGTTGTCAAGAAATATTTCACAGAAGTAGCAAATGAATATGAATGATTTTAAAGTAACCTGAAACATTCATAAGACTAGTTACTGCTATGATTTTAAGTGAGAAATTCGAGATGTAGCCATTCAAGATTCATGTAGGTGAAAAGCATGGCAACTACTTGAGGGTAATTATTAAAAAGATCAGTGTATAGAAAGAAACAATTCTTGTTTTTAGGATTCTATTGGAAAAGTTTGTATCGTTGTATTTTTATGTAAGAGGAAACATAATTAATTTTTCTCTTTCAGGATAAGGGTAAACAGAATGGAGTTGCATCCTGAAAAAGAAAATTCAGAGCTTTGTATCATTGTATTTATGAATAATAAATTTCCTTTAGTTACGAGATGGCTTGTAAAAGATTATACAAATTCAGAAACAATTCACCTGAGCCTGTAAAGGATTTCCTTGCACCATGATTATAAATTCACATTGTTAACTTTTCATCAAAACAACTGTTATGTTTCTTGATAACTAAATGATGTTTGTTTTTGGTGATCATTTCATATGTCATCAATAATGAATTTCTTTTGGTTCAGGTAATCATAATGGAAGTGGTACATTAATGAACATCTGATCATTTAACCCATTACATACTACTCAGCAGAATATTATTTACTTATTTGGTTTAGGAACCAGACAGCTTACTGATTATTATTAGTAGGTGGTATATTCAGTAGGCTTTATATTTTACATGTAGCACCTTTTCAGAAATACAAAGGCAATAATGGTTTATCACACAGTAGTGCGAAGCTTCAAATTGAATAAGTTATTTTAGAAAGTAAACTTAGTGTAGCTTTTAGTTATAGCCCCCTAAATCTGCAACTGTATATAGCATGTGTTAAGCACAGTTGTCAAATAAAGAGTGTTCCAAATTTGTTGTGAATTGGTCGAATTGTGATGTCACAATTGTTTTTTACCCCTCTCCAAACCTAAGAAAAATAGAATAGGGGTTAATATATAATAGCGAATGTTTTTTACAGGATGAGTGTACCTACCATATGGTTGGTCTGAATTCTTCAGTAATCGTAAAAATAATCTAAAATTGTTATTCCCATAAGGGGATTTCTAATTGTTTTTAAATCCCACTGAACACCTAGGCCAAACAGAACTGGGGTAATATGTTGCCTACGTTACCCCCAGAGTTGTGAAGAAAGTGTTGGAGTGGACTGGTCAAACGGTGTAGATCTGTATAGAGGACAGACAGATATCAACTCTGCTATATATACATATATCCCTTTGATGCATTATGTGACATATTTATCTTGAAACATATTTTGTTTCTTATCTGAAATGTTTATAATTAAATGGTAGTATATCGCAGAAATAAAATAAAAAAAGCTATACACTTTGATTTGGGGGATTCAGATTTAAAAAATTTAGTCACCTGCTAGTAGCATAGTGTTAAAGAACCAGTTTTTGGTTTAGTCACTTCTTATGTAATTTGTATAAGTTTTTAGTACAAGACTGGTAAATTTTATTAATTTTTAAAATAATAATAAATTTTATACAAGTACTCATCACCCTTTAAAAAAATTAATTTAGTTATATACAAATTACATTTATATACGTCTTTATCCAGTTTCATTGTTTGCAAAAGCTATTTTATTTAGTATGATTTTCAAAGGGTTAATTATCAATTTATAATAAATTTTTGTGAGAAAGAACCAAATTCTTTATCGCATTTCTAGCCCATTGGTCATCCGCTTCACCAAGTCATTCGAACTCCAACAATTACCGCACTTCATTAAGTTTTCAGTACGTATTGAAATATTAAACTAATCAGTTGTGCGTATGCGTAGTTTAAAGCGTATGTCATGTGGTTTTGATAGAAACGAAAACCATACCTTTAAATTTTTTATTTCCGATCTTTTTCTTAGAATTTACGTCACATAATTTTATTAATTGCCTTTCTTCTTTTTTTTTCGTGTTTCGTAAGATTTTAATCGTACTTCAGATTAAACAGTTTGAAGAGTTTTCATTTCAAAAAGTAAAGCAGAATAAAAATAATAATAGTTTCGAAAATGATTCTAAATTTTCAATTCAACTCCTTTTTTCGAAGAGAAAGATTTTCCTGTAGACGATTCCAGTGGGCAGAGTGCAGCTTACAAAGGAATCATAGGAATGCCATTTGGCGTTTACTTTATCTTTATTCTCAACTAACACGCCATAGGCATACGCATACAGTAACTTGTAAGATCAGGACAGCTATTGCCTACGGGGTTGGATGTCCCCTGCTGTCTTGACAAAAGGCTGGACCGCAGTCTCCCATAAGTAGACACTTTTCTGAGAAATCTTCTGTACCCCCATTGTGAAGATCCCAATGGTATATCCGGTCTACTGAGGGGCAGAACATGAAAAGACAACATACTCTGAATCAATTTTGGAGTGGAAAAGGAATGAACAAACATCAATTTATTTAGAGTGGAATGTGGATCTAGGTCGTTTTTTGAACGACCTTTTTTCTACGGTAGTCGTATCTGGGATTTGGAATAAATAGCTTCTTTATTATGGTTGGAGAGTTTTGCGTAGAAATTTAATAATTCACCTCCCCTCAGTCCCCTTTCCTTAGAAATTTATGGATGGTATAAACATGGCCATCCTAACCTCAGGATTAGTTAGTAAAGTTTCAATCGCATTTATTATTTGAAGCTGCTTTAGTTAACGGGTAGAGGCATCACAAACAACAATTAATGACGTTTTATAGTATTTTTTAAATAAACTAAACTTAATGGATGTGAGATTTCAAACAAATGTACAGAATCTTTAAGCACTACTCAATGTGGAATCAAATCTTAAAACTAAACTTAAAAACTCAAAACTCTACGTCTGGAAAAATTACACAATTCTTTGTGAGTTTGCGTTACCAAGAACTGATGTAGTGTCGGCGAGTAATGAAGGAGCGTAACTGTATCGAAAATTGGAATAATCCCTTATTACGCACATCGTCTTGGTCCTTGGTTCGAATCCCGGTCTGGAAAGAGATGTTCGTAATATTTCGGAATAGTGTTGAAACACAGGGTGTGAACACAGGAATTTTATTATTTCAAAACAAAATGGAGCCAGTTTTCTTATAAATTCTTCGTTGGAAAAAATGATTGTCCCAATGCTATATTTCGTGTAGTGTTTTGTTTTCACACTTTCTCACGTTCTTTTCAAGAGAATGCACGATAACTATGACACACCTTACTGTTCTCTTATTTGAATGTCCCCCAACAGAAACAAACCAAAGGGAAAGCCTCTGAAGAAGCCTTTGGTTGGTTCGAGTTTCGAACTGCAAACCTTTTGATTGCTAATCCGCTCCTCTAGCAAACAGGCTACTATGGCCCTTGGTGGGAGAATAAGATATTTATACATCTTTCAAATTAATTTGCGGTCATACTGATCACTTCCCTTCTTCTGGTGTTAATAGTAAAAAGTACTAACTCTTGAAAAATAAGACATATGTAATGTTCGAATTCATCTAAAAATAGTTTGCAAATGTTTTTTGTTTATTTCTATTAGTACCTTCGTTAGGGATATTTTGGAGTTATTGTTGTATGCTGTTTAAAATAAAGCTCTTTTTCAAAATTTAATTTGCCTATTACAAATGCACATACTTTCTACAAATGGTTTAACATGAATCTAATGATTAAAGAATATATTTTGAACAATATATATGTTAAATAAGTTCTTAGTGATACTAATTCAAATGAGAGAAATCAGAAAAATTTTACTTTCCATGCAATCCATTGCTTAGTCACAATTTTTCATGCATGGAGCTTACATCTCTACTTCTCCACAAAGGAAATAAATATAGTTTTGATATTGATTGTTTAAAAAAAAATTCATAATTATTGACGCGTATATTTTCTATGAATCGCTAAACACGACTCCAATAACTGAAGAATTCAACACACACACACACACTTCAATGGAAACCTCTCGAAACTCTAGTACTCCTCGCAATATGTCTTGCCGATACTTTCGAAATAATAGATACAACCTGTGCTTCATTTGTATTCCTCTCTTCAAATTGTTATCAAATTTGTTTTAATTAAAATACTTTCCACTACGCCACATTAGGTATTCTGTGGAAATTGTGAAAAGCCCCTTTAAACTTAAAGTTAATTGTAGAATATTTCCATTCACGTCTAAGAACTCTTCCGGCGGTTTGGTTGCTGTAATTTGCAGTTTTTCATAAAAACTCTAGTTATGTTCCTTAGTACTCGTACTCATGCACTTTTCAAACAATATTGTAGTTAATTATTTCCAATTTTGTATAGTTGTCCTGTTATATTTCACACGGGATCTGCACATGGTGAGTAAAGGTTAACAACTACGATGACACTGATTTTTTTTAAAGAATAAATCCTCTAAGTAATCTGTAGTTGCAAACCGGTTATTTTAAAATAAAATAGGATGTCCTTAATAGAATGTTAATCGCGTTCAATGATTTGAATACATACTGAAATATATATATATATATATATATATATATATATATATATATATATATATATATATATATATATATATATATATATATATATATATATGTGTGTGTGTAAACATAACTAAATAACATCTTTGTACTACACTAATTAAACACAAGAACTTAGCGCATAGGAATTGTAATCTATTTATATGATGAACAAAAGATGTTCTATTTTTTATTAAATACAGCAATAAAATCAAATAAAAAAGGCATGCTATGTTTTCCAACGATTCTTATTTTCAAATCATATTAAATTTTATCATGAAAAAACGAATACTACACTGCTGAATAGCGAACAATCGCCTTTCACGAAGCAAATCCCTTGAGGATAGACGCATGCCTGGTAAAAACGCGAAACAGGCAAAACAGAAGTTATAGAAAACTACAATGTATAGCCACCAGCCAAAATCATAAAAGGGTATGAAAACTTTTTCTGGACCTTTTATAGCCCGTCGGGCAAAAAGGTTTGGAAAAATTCTTTGACAAATTTTTGTCTTTTCTGATCGGATATCAAAGGTCAAAAAAGGTTTTTTTTTTTCCCGACGGGATATAAAAGGCCAAGCTTGACATGAATCTGGACACGGACCATCTGAGTCACCAATCGCTTGACATGGGGGAAAACAAAAGTAGAGAGTGCATCGGGGTTGGAGCACGTTAAATCTGTAGGTGTCCATTGAATGGGGAAAATATCGACCCATTTTGATAAAGCCAGTGGCCTCGAATTCAATTTACGATCCAACAAATTAATCCTACAGACGGTGATCAGATTCTGCGATTGAAGTGGTTAACATAATGTTCTTCACACCAAGATTGACTACTTTTTCATCAGCATTCCTTTTAGAAAACTAGAGTTTCACTGCATCAGTAACCCTTTGCAGCTCAGAGTACATGTCCAATATGTTCTTTCAAACATGTCACGAGGTGTTGTTCTCGGATCTTTCCCTTAAGGGACTGATCCCGGACCGTCGTCAATAGCCCGTTGTGTTGCTCTAGTACGACGTTAACTAAAATTACCAAATTACCATCTTTCAAACTATGTGATGGTAATGGTAATTTTAGTTAACGTCGTACTAGAGCAACACAACGGGCTATTGACGACGGTCCGGGATCAATCCCTTAAAGGAAAGATCTGAGGACAACACCTCGTAATTTTGAACCACGGTCAGATGACGAAGCAACACCTGAGCTGGCATCCCACTCTCCAAACTTCCACACCAACCCAACGTGAGGACTTTCGGCCACGACAGATTTTAGGTGCACCAACCGCCTCTACACCATACGCTTACTAACATCCATGCCCGGACCCGGATTCGAACCAGGAACCTTCCGATCTAGAGGCTAACACCTTAACCACTATACCGGTTGGTCGGCTCAAACTATGAGAAGATGTCTCATTGAGACAATTCAGATTTTATTTTCAGGCTTAGAATGTTTATTGCTCACTTTACAAAACATTTCATAGCAAGGATGATGATTGGAGTGCATGGGGTCATTCACAACCCCTAGTGGGGACTGGTGTACGTTAAATATGTAGAGACGCATGAATCCGATCAATCCGGTGAGGGTTTCACAATGGTGAATAGTCAAACACCTTCATAGGTTTACGTTCTGTTCATGATGGTATTCACATGATTCATCCTTTCTGGTGGAGTCCCACTGAAATCATTTCAAGGCAGAATGACATTTGAAGAAATATTTAGTTTCACGCCAATCGTTTGACAGGAATATGGGACGTGTTGGATAGAGTCAACAATCGCTTGACATGTGGGGAAAACATATCTTGGGTGCACCTTAAATCTGTCGTGGCTTCTATCTCGAGAAAAACTCAGCTCTATCAGAATGTGTTCAAAGCATTGACAGACAGGAATGGAAAAGATACCGGCTTCTAATTCGACACACTAAATAATCCGATGAAGGGATTTGCGATTGAAAATGAAATTTCAATTGGCTCATTCGATCGACATCCTGAAATTTTTAACAAAACGTTTTTTTCTCAAACAATTTTTAACAAACGTTTTAGGTAAATTGTTTAAATCAAAAACCATAACACGCCTCAAGCAAACTGAGGCACCTCATGATACCAAAGTCTCTGAAAAGGTAGGATGCCCTTTCCAAAGTCGACCATTTGCGATTGGTCGGCCGAAAACATTCAACACAAAAAATTATGATGGTATTTTTTAATTAACGTCTCATTGGAGCAACACAACGTGCTATTGGTGCCGGTCCGGTATCAACTCCGAAGGAAAGAGAGGTTTGATGACAGCACCTTGTTATTTAGAACCACGGTCAGATGACGAGCATATACCTCAGCTGGCACCAGACTTTCTAAATTTCCACATTGTCATCTGACCGTGGTTCAGATTTACGTGGTGTTGTACTCGTATCTTTCCCGTCGGGATTGATCCCGGACCGTCGTCAATAGCCTGCTGTGTTGCTCTAGTACGACGTTAATTAAAATTACCTCACCTTACTTTGTACAAGATGGTTTTTGTTGGATTCAAACTTGTAACCCTCAAAAATTAAGTGTACCAAATTTATTGTGAATTAGTTAAATTGTGATAGAGATACTGAACGCTATACCCATTTAGATCTTGGATCTTCCTGTACGTTATTGGGTATAGTGTTTAAGGTGTTAGCCTCTAGATCGGAAGGTTCCTTGTTCGAATCCGGGCATGGATGTTTGTAAACGTATGGTGTAGAGGCGGCTGGTGCACCTTAAATCTGCCGTGGCCGAAAGTCCTCACGTTGGGTTGGCGTGGAAGTTTGGAGAGTGGGGTGCCAGCTCAGGTGTTGCTTCGTCATCTGACCGTGGTTCAAAATTACGAGGTGTTGTCCTCGAATCTTTCCCTTAAGGGACTGATTCCGGACCGTTGTCAATAGCCCGTTTTGTGTTGCTCTAGTACGACGTTAACTAAAATTACCAATTACCTGTACGTTATTGATCCTGGATCGTCGCTAATAGCCCGTTGTATTGCTCCAGTTCGACGTTACTTTAAATAAGCAACTACTTACCTATTTGTATTACGAATTGTTTTTACCTCCCTCTCGTCGTAAGACAAATAGAACGAGGGTTAATACATAGCCTATGTTTCCCGCAGGATTCTTAAGAATGAATGTATCAAATTTGATCCGACATCGTAAAAATACTCAATATTATTAATATGGGGATTTCGAATTGTTTTTAACCTCTCTGCACGCCCAAGAGAAACATAATGGGGGGTATTATGTAGCCTATGTAACTCGCATGGTTCTAAAGAGCAAGTATAGCAAATTTGGCGTGGATTGGTCCAACGGTGTAGATTTGTGTAGAGAACAGAGAACTGGTTTATATATATAATGGTTTATAATATAGATTATAGAGACAATTAAGAAGTGGTTTTAGATTATTAAAAAGTTATCAATATTTTATTATTTGTAACTTGATTCAAGTTAAATTTATGGGTTCAGGTTTAATACATTTTAATTTCCTGATTATGCATAACTTTTATTTTCGACTTCGAGGTTATGCATTGCCTTTTTATTTAATTTTTCATTAATTATTTTGTTCAGTCTCATTTTAGAGAGTTGGTATATGACCAGGACCCCATTGCCTCTCCTAGGTCAAGAATAGGTGCTTTTTATGTAGACTAGATAACTTATTTTTATGATTAAGGCAAATATTTAAATTTTTAAAAAATATTGTTCTTTCAAGGTCACCTGAAAATGAAGATATTTATTAATTTATACTATGTAAATATACACTGGAAATCGAACTAAATTGAATTTATACACTGGACATTCAATCTCGGAATTTGTGAAAATAATTCGAATAAATTTAAAACGTCATAAAAAGTTAATAATCCGACCGCTTAGTCCATTTTTCAATCAATGGCGGTTTGACCATTTCAGTCTGAAAAATGACTATCTCCGTAATTAGTTATATTTATGGAAAATGTGTATGAAATATTAAAACCCCAACTTTTGATACATTAAATTTACCTATTTTATGCTCAATTTACCTATGTCTAAACTCAAAACTTATGAATAATTATAACTAATAACGTTTGAAAATTTTGTTATATGACCAGCTAACGCTAATGTTATGCAAAATTTGAGAAACACGACACTTGAAATTGTCAGTACTAATTCATCAATTCTAAATGTAATTACAAAACGCGAATACACCAATAAATGATTTTTCTACATATTTATTAATTTTATCTCAGTAAATATTGCATTTCCAAATATGTAAAGACAATTTAAGATAGTTCAAATTCAATGCAATACAAAATAGTTTCGAAAACGATACACCCACTATGTTAAAATTTTAAACGTTCAAACAGTTTTATTTGTCCGAAAAACACTTGATAAAATTTTTCTTTCTTATCAGTCAAAAATCTTGCGAGGGCTGGAAATATTCCTGTTTTTAAACCCGTGAAAAAATCTGCTGTCACTGCTTCTTGCAAAAAATTGTTTTTGTTTTTCCCTTCGTGTAAATTTATCTTTGGGAAAAAAAAAGAAATTGCAAGTTTAAAACAAGAAAGTTTTTGGACACCTAACAATCAAAATTAAGCCAGTTTTGTCAGCATTTATTCTGAGCAAACTGGGTTTTGTATTTTGCTCAATCAGGTGGGTTGTAGCATTTTGTCCACTCCACAATTTTATGAAAATGG
The DNA here is from genome assembly GCA_947359465.1 of Metellina segmentata. Classification (NCBI taxonomy): domain Eukaryota; kingdom Metazoa; phylum Arthropoda; class Arachnida; order Araneae; family Tetragnathidae; genus Metellina; species Metellina segmentata. The sequence continues at coordinate 26,450,730 of OX375884.1, forward strand.
AGATTTGCACAGTTTCTCCTTTTCAACACTTGAACCCACACCATTCTACAAAAAAAATGATGCAACACCACCCCGATGCAAGGTGGTTTATAGAAGACCCCGATGGCGTCCCCACTCCCCAGGAATTCTTCGTATTTCGAAAGACGGGGAAAATATGACTCACTAATGACTTCCATGAGAAAACGTCTCAAAGAAGCCAAAGCCAAAACATGCGCCTAAGTATTTGCCAAAAAAGCGATAACTAATGAAATGTAATAGTTCAAATAGCGATAACTTGCCAAAAAAAAATTACCATGAACACACACTAATTACCCGCCTCGGGCGCTGCATTTCGCACCCGTTCGATAGATTAGTCGCGAACAGCCCGTTGTGTTGCTTCAGTGTGACGTTAAAAAAAATACCTACCTATCTTTGTTATATTCCCAAATTATAAAAAATTTTGGTTAATAATATATTACCATTTTGTTGGTGTTGTGAATTGATTTGTCTCTTCAAATATTTTTTTGTGTTTGTTGAACGCTTTTTGAATTTCCATCGTTCTTTTTCATGATTGTGTACTGCTCTTTTTTTTTAATCTTTTTCTCTGTGCTTCAAAGTTTATTTTTCTGCATGATTATCTGGATAATCACTGTATAATTATTTTTGATAATTGCATTTGTGATCTAGTTGGATGACCTTTTATTGTACAGCCGTCAAAATAAAAAACGACTCTCCATTGTGCAGTCTGTTTCCTAATTTTAATTTGTAACATCCACACACACACACACACACACATTTACTTGTATTTTTATTATACAAATTAGAGTGAAAGGACCATTCCACTGTCATATATGAGAGAATCGAAAGGAGGTTTTAGTCATAAAAATGGTCATATGCTTTATCATTCTTAATGAATCAAAAAAGCTTTTCTGAATCAAAACATTATCTTCTAGTAAGCTCATCCTAATATTTGGGTGTACGTATACCCGTCCAAAAAAAAAAGACTCACCCAATTGCAATTGCACAATTTACATCGCAGAACAAGACGAAAGGTAGCTATCGATAGAGATTAATGTCTACTACAAAAAAGCAATATTTAAAATTTGTCTAAGGTGCCGTCTTCATATTAAATTGTGTGCTTGTTCCGATAATTTCAAAACGAATCCCCATCTTTTATCACAAATTTAGATTGTACACACAATTTCAGGCGGAAATAAAAAAAAGCTAATCAATTTTATTGGATTTTTCACCCATTTGTAAGTGTTTGGAAATTAGATCTTCTAATGAAAAATTGGTGTTTCACGTTTTTTGTTATATTTGCTAAAAACATTAATTTTTCTTGGAAATTGTTGTTTCATCCTTTGCTACCCAAAAACCCAAACACAATCTATCAACATTTTAATTATCAAACTAAATTTACTATTATTTATCAATTATGAAATTAACATTCATAAGAAAATATGATTAGAAATGGGCAAATTTAGACACCACGTGATTCAAGTGTTACTGAAACATCGGAATTCCAAATTTCAGCCCATTACGTGCATAATTAGTAGCGCAGTGAGACCGTTTGAACATTCCACTATTATTATAGTTATTGGGGATTGTTCACAAAGTGAAAACAAAAATTTCTGTTAACAGATCCTGGGATTCGATCAGAATGGATTCTGACTTTATCACCATCTTAATGGACTCCATACCAAGGCGCCTCCAACATGTCCTTGACTGCGACGGCTACTACACGTCTTATTAATATTTATAATGTGATTGAACTCCGAACATTTATACTCTCCCTCAACGGTTAATTTTACGCCGTTTAACATTATGTTTTCATCAAATCCGCCTGAAATTTTGTGTAGAATCCAAATCTGTGATAAAAGATGGGGGGTTCGTATTGAAACTATCGGAGCAAATACCCGATTTAATATGAAGACGGCACCTTAGATAAATTTTAAACATTGATATTTATTGAAAACATTAATCCCTATCGATTGCTACCTTCCGTCTTGTTCTGTGATGTAAATTGTGCAATTGCGATCGGGTGAGTTTTTTATTTTGACGGCTGTACATCGTTAGTGACCTGTTGTGTTTTTTAAGTGATTGGCATTCATAACTGCACTAAATTCTCAGATAGAACAGGATCTAGTTTCATTTATTTCATTTTTTAATGTACGTGCAAACAGTCGTATCCTGTCATTAATTTAATATTTGCTGTAAAGTCTCTTGGGATTTTGGTTGGAATTTAACTCATCACCCCTAGTCGCTTCTAAGATTTTCTAACTACTCCAACACATGGGTACCTAATTAAGCAGGGTGTCTCTAACTCATTTAGCAGTTCGCTTGCAGATCATACCATTCACTTCTCAGATTATACCATTCACTTCTCAGATCATACCATTCACTTCTCAGATCATACCATTCACTTCTCAGACCATACCATTCACTTCTCAGATCATACCATTCCAGGGCTTGGCACCAAATGAAGTCAAGTCCTGGGACTCCAATACTTTTAATGTTTTGGGTCCGGACCACCTCCACCATGAGGGTATTTTTTAATTAACCTCACACACTCCACTATGAGTGATTAATATTAAATGTGTAGTACGCTATCTACCAAGAGTATTTGGACACCCATGCAAATGACGCTATCTGTGGTCTTGATATACTTCACGCCTTCTGCCGTTACATATCGTGTAGGAAACAACATTGGAATTAGTCGAATGCAAGATTCCACGAAGTGCAGAGTTATCTGATTTCGTGGGTCTGCCGATTCGATTTGGACACCCATTATCTGATTTGGACACCCATGCAAATGACGCTATCTGTGGTCTTGATATACTTCACGCCTTCTGCCGTTACATATCGTGTAGGAAACAACATTGGAATTAGTCGAATGCAAGATTCCACGAAGTGCAGAGTTATCTGATTTCGAGAAAGGTGTAATCGTCGGGTATCACAGAAATGGCCGATCATTAAGGGACATATCTATCGAGCTGAGTTACCCAAAATCGACAGTGGCCTATGTGATTCAGAAGTTGAAGGTGAGTGGTGATTGTCGGAATGTGCCCTGAATCGGTAGACCCACGAAACGGGGCAATAGAGACGGACGGTTGCTGTCCAGAGCGATTCGGAAGAACCGCACCCAACCGATGGCCCACATACTCCAGGAGTTTTAACAGGCATCCGGGAGTGTTGTTTCAATTAATACCATCCGTAAGGAAGCACATCTGCTTGGTTTTCATGGTCGTGCTGCCGCTCTTAAACCTTTGATCACTAAGTCCAACCGCGCTACTCGGTTAATACGATGCAAAGCACGTCGAAAGTGGACCGTAGATCACGGATTTTCTGGAGCGACGAATCAAGGTTCACCTTCTACCGTTCGGATTACAGGGTCAGGGCATGGCGTCTGCCTGGAAAACGCCTCCTACCATAATGTATAGTGCCCACAGAAAAGTTCGACGGAGGTGGAATTATGGTCTGGGAGTGTTTCTCCTCATATGGACTGAAACCCTTGGTCCAAATTCATGGTAGCTCAACGCCGATGCCTACTTCACTATTTTGGATGACAGTATGCTTACTACGTTGTGTCAGTTTTACGGGTTGAACCCATGTTACTTCCAGGATGAAAACGTCAGCTGTCGTGTTGCCATGGATTGGTATAGTGACAATGGGGTTAACCGAATGGACTGGCCTGCCGAGAGCCCAGACCTGAACCTTATCGAGAATCTCTGGGACGAGTTTGATCGCCAAATTAAGGGGTGCAACAACCGTCCAAAATTGGTAAAAGAACTTACATGTCTTCTCCAAGACGAGTGGAAGAAAACACAACTAGCCATCATACAAGGACTTGTGAAAAGCATGCCCCGGAGGGCTGAGGCTGTAATTGCCTCTCGTGGAGGCTCTACCAACTATTGAATATGAATAAATTTTGTTTTTCTTTTCTATCACAGGTGTCCAAATACGTGTTGGTAGATAGTGTATTATAGTTTTAGTAATTATCTATAATAGGTATTTTATATCAAACTAAATGTAGGTGGCCGCAGTGTTTCTGTGGTGGAACGTATTTCCTGAACTCATTTCGAACAGAACGTCACATTGCTTGTTTTCCAAATACTATTTCAGATTTTCGACAACAAATAGTCAAAAGAATGAATAATGAATAGAGACATGATAGTTTATTGGTCAACAAAAATTAGATTAACCGCCCAACTTTGCTAAAAAGGCGATAACCTACATTTTAAGCTAATCCTGATATTGTAAGATTACGACAGCAGCTGTGGTCAACTGGTTATCGGCAAATTCATCACTACAATGCGCCCATCTATTCACGTCTCGTGGAAGATATTTTTGACAAAATATTAAATCACTCAAATGGTTCAGTCCCATCTCTCTACAGTCCAGATTTGGCTCCCTGCAAAATTTGCTTTTTCCCAAAGCTGAAATTGCATCTGAAATTGCAGAAATTTCCGACCCGGATTCGATTCAGGATAACACAATGATCACGCTGCCGGATGTATGTGAGGTCTGAATGTGTATTCTTTGAAGAATATTGAGTGCCACAAGTCTTAGGTACAATGCCTCGCATCAGTGATGGCCCTAGAACATTTTTTAGATGGTGCGAAATATCCTAGTTGGGACACCGCACCATAAATTTCAGAGCACCTCCAATGCCGTCGGTTAACCGATCAATTAATCATATAGGCTACATTTTGTTTTTTAGTAGGAATTATGATAAGTGTTTTGGTTAAAAAACAACCTTTATTCTTTAATGTATCTGTATACGTTAAAAAAGCCAATTTTGACGAAAATTTGCAATTTTTTTTTTATTCTACTAACAAATTTCGTCTACTTTTGTGCTTCTAAAACAGTTTAAACTTTCAATGTGCGACTAATACAAAAAAAGTTAGGTCAATTTAAAATTTGAACGAAATTGTTAATTATACAGGAAGTAGCATAACGAAACCGGAACTAATAATAAGAATATTCTATTTTTACCATAATTTCTACCTTTTATCTCGAAAGAAAGTTAAAACAAATAATAATTATGTTTCGATAAATTGGCCACTACAATTTTTTAATTAAATTCACTCATTTGTTAGAAGAATTTCGCATTATCTTTTTACTCTCTTGGATTTTGTTTACAAGCATTTTTCTCAGAATTACATTTTAGACATAAACATTGATTTACAGAAATGATAACTAAAAAAGTTATTGATGTATATTTATAAAATTTTTTATACACATTCGAAATCTTGTTTGCTAGTGCATGCACTAGAATCAAATTGATATCTTTATTTTTTTTTTCTTATTTATGAACTTGCATTGGAATATGAATGTTTGAAAATGGTCAAAAATCCTTCAACAATTTTTCAATGAGTCATAAAACCTTTATTTTTTGTAATATACTACCTAGTAGAAGCACTAGATAACATCAAGAAGTTTACTCTGATCATGTTATTTTGCTACTAATTTAAATTGTATGCCCTGTATTATTTTTCAAAATTTCGAAAAAAAACTTCACATTTACGCACAAAATTTCACTTTTTGTTAAATATATTTTTAAATTTTAATTATTGATAGAGTAAAATTAATTTTGAACGCAAATAATTATAAAAATAATATTAAATTACTTCTGAAAAGCATTTAAAAAAAAAGTGCTCCGAACGTATGCAGATACCTTAAGTAGTTTTAAGTAAAAATTACACAAAATGAATGAACAGTTATAGTTTTCTCCGTGAGCATTTGATTTCGCCCCCCCCCCACAAAAAAAAGGCAGTACCCTATTCAGTCGCATTGCTCGCACCGCCCTAATCATCTAACATCTGCCTCGTATGTTTAATTATCCTTGTATTCACCTGCTCCTACGCCTACAGATGGTTTTGACGAGATACCTAGTCCATCACGATCCTATCAAATTTTCTTGCTATCAAGATATTACCGATTTTTTATGATGTGGTAATCAAGATCTGGTCATTTCTCTTATAATGACGAGATATCTCGTTCCTTAAGATCTAATGGAGTTTTAATAAAGACGAAATACCTCGTCGAGACAACCACCAGGAGGGTTAAAATCAATGTAAACACAAACAAGGTGCGCCAGCTGGGTTCTTTTCCATATAATTAGAGTTTCCCATTTCTTATCACATACCTTTATTAAAAGCATTTGTTTCATAAAAAGATTCATTAAGAAACAATCAAAAGGTCACTGAATTAATCAATATTTTCGTTAGACTGTTTTCAGAATTGGATCATCCTCGAAATCTCATGCAGGACTCCGTTAGTTGCAGGCACATCGAGCACCGTGACTTCAGCAAGACTGGCTACAGTAACAGATCCATCACTTTCTTTAGTTACCGTGATCATTTCGTCGCTGACAGTTTTATAGGAGTACGTCAGGCGTGGCTCCAAGCTGCTGCTGACTACAAAGATCGGTAGGATGTGGCGTGCCATCGTCTGAAACAAGAAGATGAGTTCAGTTAATATACTAGACTCAGCTTTATTCACGTCTCGAGGTAATCCCGGATCAGAATCGTGGTCAGTGATAAACCAGGGATAATCCAAGAACCGTATTCACAATCTACGAATTAAGTTATCCACATATAAAAGCAATGAGCTCTCGTAACTTGCATTTTTTTCTTTCATACATAATATACATTCATATAATAATGCGTTTTAATATCATATTCCCATGTTGAAAGTTAATTATTGTTGTGATTCAAAATTGAGTACTTTGGGGCTTATTTGCTCGGAGTTATCGACCTTCGTTTCGACCTCTATTGTTCGAGTTTTAGGCTTTGCCCATCGTTAGTAAGTAGAATAGGAATGAGGAGTTTAAAATTTGTTTGCATGGATTTGGAAATCGGATGAAATTAATGTTGTGATTGGATAAGTTCCTCACAACCTAAAGAATTTTATAATGCACTTAACAGCTTATCACTTTTCGGACGAACGGTGACGCAAGTGCAAATGATGGGTACATTGAGTTAAAAGCTGTATTGTTTTTAATCATCTCCCTTCTAGTGAAATAGAAGTGCATGTGTGTTATCGTAAAATCTCAGACGGTAAGTGACGTGTGTTTACAAATCGACTTGAGCTGACTGACTGTTGAAGCGCAAGCTAGGGTTATTTACACCACTTAGTTTAAAACGCAATAAGTGATTTTATTCCTAGCTTGGATAATCACTTATTTACTTTAACAAATCAATAATTTGTCCCACACCCCCATTACAGATCTTAAAACCCAGCGACCGAAAGAAATAACATGAACTACGCGAATGTACTAAGTTTATTTCATAAGAAAATAGATGTCTTTGACATGATCCATCCTTCCAAAGGAACAAGGACAGAACTGTTGTAACATTAAGCCACACTACATAGCATAGTGTCATTGTTCCAATTTCAACAATTTATTATCCTTTAAAAGGACTGAAATGTTAGTCGTGGCTCTGATCTTGATGCGGAAATTAGCTTTTCGATGCAAAACTGTGCGCAAGGACACAATTACTGATCGTGTAAGAAGTTGTATATGTGTTGAAATTCCACTGGGAACAACGGCATAAGTGTATATTGTGTTAATGTTAATCTAAACTCTGTCGGTCTTCTGATGTAAATAACTTAATGAATATATCAATAAATATGTTACAAAAAATGTTTATTAAAATGTTTTGTATGGTAAGAGACTTCGTGTAGAATATTTCATTTAAAATTTTACAACGAAGTAACTATATAATCGAAAGTGAACATTCAAAATACACTTACATGAGTAGTGTCATTTAAAAGCAACATAAATATGCTATTAACCCACTTTCGCTACCTTCAAAGTTGGTCACATTGTTATGGTTAATATTAATCATGAACGATATTTTTCGTTTTGTTTTCTGAACAAATCGATTAATTACATCTGGATCATTGTTTTTCCGGACAGCAATATGCATATTTACAGGGTTAATGGGGACTTGCGTGTATAACATGAAACTTATTTTATTGATTTTATGAAGGTATCGTTAAGATATCTACACTTAAAGAACCCATATTTTTATTGATATTATCAATTGGCTGGTTCTTTTGGGGATTTATTGTGCAAAGGCCATATTCGGTCAAGCTCCGTCAAACCCAAGACAACGCCAAGTAGGAAATATTGTGAAAGGAAAAAAGATAGACTTGGGGACAGAGTAGCAGAATTTTACAATGTACTTTACAGCTTATCGCTTTTCGGACGAACGGTGACGCAAATGAAAATGATGGGTATATTGAGTTAAAACCGGCATTGAGATGAAAGCAGGAAAGTATTGCTTGGGTGTTCTTGGAGCGTGCCCTGTGTTTACTAAAGACAGTAAGCCCCTTGAGAAAAGAAAAGATCACTGGAGTATCTTGGGCCCTTGAAGTTGGACACACCCAAAGGAGATGTTCTCATGTAGGCATCGATATTATCAAAAAGTAATACAAATATCAATTAACAACCTTCTGTTAAATATGAAGGTATATCCACAAATACGTTCTCAGTGACTTACTTTGTAAAGCAGCGGAGGATCTAACAAAAGACGTGGAAGCATTCCTGGAGGCAGAGTGCTATTCAGAGCATTATCATTTGGTGCAAACACAGTAAAAGTGGACGATGAGTTGTCCAGAAGTTTCAATAAATTCGGATTCGTTTGATTAAGTAGCCCGATGAAGATACTGCAAAGAAAAATAGGTATTCATTATACATTGTTTTACTCAATAAATCTGAAGAAAAAAAAGCAGGTATTTAAGAAAGTTCTGTAGAAAAAGAGAAAAGGTGATTGGTTACTATTAACCACTTGAAATAAATTCAAGGCAAGTCGCTGGTTGACTAGCCAGCCTATCATATTTATTGAATTGAATTAAAGTCACTATTTTTTAAGTCACTAATATAAAGAATTAAAGTCACTAATTTTTGCAGTTTACGCTCGGACCCTGCGGAATATATTTTTAAAATGTACCAATAATATTGAAGATTTATGTAAACGAAAAAAACAATTTTTAAAGCACACAGGTTAAATCTTTGCTTACACAATGTGGTCGCCCAAGTTCAAGTAGCCGACAGATCAGCAATGCTGACATTACCTCTTGAAACTGGATAGGCGATTTGTGTATTCAAATTCTATAAAATCCGCACCGTTAACTAGAATTTTATCAAACATAACGAAGAAGATGTTTTTTTTTTTTTTTTGCCCCATTGCAATAATTTACCACAGTAGGCGCAGCTGGCAAGATACTGCCTATCTACTAAGTGAACCACTCCAGGTATAAAGTTTGTCACTGTCATCGATCTTAAAATGAAATTAACGGAGCATGTGCCTGCAGCTTTATGTTATTACTTCCAGTTCCTCGGTTTGAAGATGTGACAAGTGGTTGTGGGTAAAAGTATGAATCCTAAATTACTGATTGGTTGAAGTGACTATCCACCGTGATCAAAGACACTTGTCTGGGCATCCATAGCCAATCGGCAAACTCGATTTGTGATTTACCCTGCAGAGATCTTACGACAGCGACTCCGCCCACGTGATCTGTCAATTTCTTTTTTAGGTTGATGGTCTCTGTCTTATCGGTCTCTGTCTGAGAATCGGGCATCCATAGCCAATCGGCTAACTCGATTTGTGATTTACCCTGCAGAGATCTTACGACAGCGACTCCGCCCACGTGATACGTCTATTTCTTTTTTAGGTTGATGGTCTCTGTCTGGTTGCCGTAGAAAACGACAATATCCTATTTTCCATAGGGGATGTTTGAAGAAATGTATTCAAGTTTGTCACATAACAGCACTTAATGAAAACCTGGAAACATATTTGTTAAGAAATTTCCTTGTTGCCGAGAGGATATATACTACTTGTAAACTATCTTTTTTCTCCACCAACATTTGCGATACACAACATAAAATTACGTCATCATCGAGCAACCCTAGCTCACCCTTCTATAGTGATCCCCAACGCAACCACCCAAGCATGGTGTCGAGAGCAATTTTCGTGATAGACAGAGAGTATATAAATATATTATCTATATTCCACAACATAGTTCATCTCTACTATTATAAAAAGAAGTGTTTGCTTGTTTGTTTGTCGGTTTGGAGCCGCAAAATCCTGACGATTCTATGGCACTTACAGCAATGAGATTTGGCACACAGGTAGTCCGAATTATTTGCAATCTTTGGGTCGCGGCGAATTTTAAAATTCAATCTAGAAAATTTTTAAACGAATTTAATAGTTTTATTATTCATCGCTTTTTCAAACGCGGAGAACTTTTCTACCCGTGTGACCTTGCAGTCACGGTTTGGAATCAAACCAAGTTTTTTTCATCCGCGCGGAGAAAATTATTTTTGTTATTTCCGCTTTGATTTTGCGCGGACGAATAAATTTCCAGCCAGACGATAAATCTTTTAACTGAAGACAGTTATTTTTTCTATCTCCTAGACCGTTAAAGATAGAGTAAAAATTTCAACGGATTTGAAATCTGCGAAAAATTTACACCCGTTGTCCCTTGGGCACGGCCAACGCCGGCTAGCCACGCAGTGGCTAGTTATAATATAAATATTAAATCGCTATTTTTTTCTGACATTACTTTTATCTTTGTTTTAAACTAGTGGTGGATATACACTCATTGCCATAAAAATTTGCGCACCAAGAAAAAGTCGTCAAAATGAAACGAAATTTTACACATGTAAGTACTACTTTGATATATGTAAGTGATTAGAAAATCAATGAAAAGGGATCATTTTTATTGCAGAAAAAAGTACAAATGAACTTAAGTTTTAGTACTTTGTTGGACCCCCTCTAGCGCGAATGCACGATGCGATACGAGCGGGCATTGAGGCATACAAGTTCCGTATGATGTCCTGAGACATCTCGTTCCACAGTTGCTGTAAACGGGCCTCTAGTTCGACCAAACTCGTAGGGTGTCCAACTTGCCGTCCCAAATGATCCCAGATATGGTCGATTGGTGACAAATCTGCGTATCGAGCAGGCCAGGGAAGAGTGGTAATGTGGCAGAGGCAGTCTTTTGACATCCTTGCTGTGTGTGGCCGAGCATTGTCTTGTTGAAAAATGGCTCCTGGGAGCCCAGCCATGAGTGGCATCACTTGTGGCTGAAGGATGTCATGAACGTAATGCTGGGCTGTCATTGTGCCATGTATCAATATTAGGGGTGACCGTGTATCGCAAGCAATGGCACCCCATACCATTACACCAGCTGTGGTAGCGGTGTGTCGCTGTAAAGCGAAGGCAGGATTGAGGCGTTCACTACGGGGCCTCCACACACGAACACGATTGCCATCACAGCTCAAATTGAATCTAGATTCGTCGCTGAAGACGACCTGGTTCCATTCCGTTGCAGTCCAATCCCGACGTGCGCGACACCACTCCAAACGGAGACGTCGGTGGGTGGGTGTCATTGGCAGCACACGTAATGGGAGCCGCGATACCAGATGTCCTTCAACCAGGCGCCTTGCGATGGTTCGGGAAGACACAGGGGCCCGTAGTGAAGGTGCTGCCTGTGTCTGGATAGCGGCCAATGAGGCAGTTGGCTCTACGCGTGCGTTTCGTATGATCTGACTGTCTTCTCGACGACTGGTCTGTCGAGGGCGTCCTGAGCCTGGTCGCCCTGTAAATGACGTCTACAACACCTCCTCACAGTAAAATCAGAACGGCTTACTTGACGAGCTACTCGCCGAGCTGACCACCCAGCTTCCATCATCCCGATGATTCTTCCCCTCTCGAACTCTGACAGCTGCTCATATTGTCTTCGATGGCGGCGTAGCGGCGTGTCTACATCAGCGTTTCCTTTGCAAAATAATAAGTACACTCAAACAAGCTCTGCTTACCTATTTTACACTCCAAGGAGAACGTAGTTCAACGCCCTCTAGTGGCATTACGCTATGCGAAATCACGCTTCCTTTCTAATCATTTGCATATGATTAGAACCGACATGTACTTTCATGCCAAGTTTCGTTACGATCCCACAATTACTTCTTGGTGAGCACATTTTTATTGCAATGAGTGTATATAGGCATTATCAAAAACATAGACTAAAATGTAAGAAGCCTAACCATTGTTTTGAGAGGACTTTGAAAATTGTGACCAACAGGTTGATTAGTAGTCACGGAACAGCTCTGTGAAAAATTGTTTTGGTTGGCTAATTTGATATCTTATCGCCTCGTTTGGCGATTTTACATTTTATGATCGGGTGGATGTATGAATGCGCATTACAAAAAAGTGCAACAGAAATAGTGAAATTGCCAAAGTATACTACTATGATGCAAGAACCAATCAGATGACGAATCAATGGATGGGCGTCTTCTTCCGTCCTATGGTCTAATCAGGTAATGAATGCTCGCTTCCTCTTGGCCAATGAAAGAGTCTAAGGGTTCTGTCTATCACGTTATTACTAATTTTATTCACATGATTCTGCGCTCATAAAAAGGTTACCATTGCTTCACTCTACTTTTATAGTTACTGTAACATCGTGATAAAAGAAATAATGCTTTTTTAAAGAATTAAAAATATATATATATATTTACATATTGGTAGCGATATCACAGTTACAACTACATCTCATCATACGTAGAAAACATAACGGCTGAAACATGCTACTCGAACACAGCACCGTGTCCATACTTCAAAGAAGCATCCAATCGACTACAAAGTAGTTTTCAAAAAAATAACTTTTCACCAACGTTATACATAAAAGAAAAAATAAACTTCTGGGAAAACCATTTAAGCTCACATAAATATGTCAAAAGAAATACTATCATTATATTTAAAAGATATTCCGGAAGTTTACGTTACATTACTCTATGCAAAGAACAAAAGAAATTTACAAAACGAGCAGGCTATTAACCATCTCTCGCTGAGATGATTTCATGCAGATTTAGAATCTAACGTATATATAACTCATAGAATGTTGCTAAAACTTTATTATAAACGTTGATAAACATGAGGGATAAATGTAACAAATATACCAATAATATTGGGAATGATCTTAAAACAAAATTGTGTTTCAAAACCACACTTGTCACACCCCGGCAGTAGTACTACCGAAAATAAAATAATGAATTTATAGTTTTACGTGTAGAAAGACTTAAACACTGTAAGCAGGGGTGACGGGAGTTTCGAGTAGTATACTATTACTTTTACCACACAACACACAAAATGACTAAATAGCCACATCTATTGGTTGAAAGAATGCTTAAAAGGCTTTTATTGGTCAAAACGTCAAAAGCTTGCTAGAAGTCATTCATTGAAAGCTGCAGACTGCATGGTGGAACAGTGCGTGCAGTCCCTATAAGGGGCTTCTGCATAAAAACTGTCATTGTGGTAGTTTTGCAGCATGCAGCATGCATGGCGGTATTACAGCTAGGACGCGATATGAAGATTGAACTAGGATTTATTGCCAATCGGAACTACTGCAGACATAAAGTCTTGGTACTGGCACAATAGAAATACGTCTCGTGTATTTTAACTAAGGATGAGTCGCATGGTTCCGGTGACGTTTTGAATGTAGCTCCTTGGAATTCAGTACTCTTATTTCACAGACTACTGGAGATAAGAGGATAAGAGTCAACTATCGCTAGGTGCGCCAATGTGACAAACTCAAATGTTTCAAGAAACCCCAAGAGGAAATGGCAGTCTCGTTTATATGGCTACAGACAGCTGCAGAATATCTGTAGAACATCTATAAGCTGTTGTGATATATAGACAGAACCTGCCCTTCCCCCAAAGAAAAACAATATTTAAGCCTAGAGAGCGCCAATTATGTGGTGAAAATAAAGGTACATAGATTTCACCAAACCTGAAATTTCCACCTTTCAGTTCATCTAAAAGAGTTGAAGATGGTGGAATGAGTACTTTGTCTATGATGTGAAGCACTCCATTTCGAGCTTGTAAATCAGCTTCTGTTAAAAGGGCTGTTTCAACAGTTACTCGCTACAAACAGAGAAACACAAATGTTGCATTAATGAACACAGATACAAAAAGTGGTCTTTTTATTACAAAATATTGTTTATTATATTAGCTAGCATTTAAAAAATATCTGTTATTCTGGTCAGGGCCAGGTTTAACCAGATTTATATGGCTCGTAGACAAGAAACGGACCGCAAATACTTTTTATCTGGACAGTAGATGTCATACGGACCTCCGAATAGGTTAACCAACCCACAAGACCTAATACTCACCTACCGCCCTCAAGAAAGATACGGCCCTCCAAATAGGGTCACTAGACACGTGACTGTCTGGGATCAGTCACGAAGGAAAAGATCCGAGGACAACAATAGTCAATAACCCGTCTCCAATGCTGAACCTTTTGCAATTTCTGTATTATTTTCCTGCTATTGGAAATACAAAATTGTTCGTACCTTTTTATGTATTTTCAGTCTAAGTAATGGCTCAGGTCCTTTCATAGTCGTTAAAGTCTGACCATCTATAACGCTGGATGTGAGTTGGCGCCCAGATGCGATATGGAAACTGATTACGGATCTTGCAAGATTGGGTTGTTCAAAGATGCTCAAAATTGTTTCATTTGATGCAGCTAAAAAAAATAATAATAATAACTTATTATTTTAATCACTTACATATGTATAAGCTCCTTTATGTTTAAAAAGAGGGACTCAGTTCTGATTGAGCCGTCAGTTTGGAGTGTGGAATTTTAAAATGTTCACTTTAAACCACTTCGAATCTCTTAGGAAACGAATGAATAGGTATCATCGAGAGCTTTAAACTGATACCACGCTCAGTCGTGTTGCGCTTACGATTATCCAGATAAACCGCGATATTGTCAAGTTCTCACCGGTTCACTAGAAAATATCCGGTTGTTTTGTGTGTGCATGCCCACTCAATTTCTGTTGTCTGTCTTGTGTTTGGAACAGCATGGTCAAATACGGCCATTGTGCCACGAAACCAATACCCAACCAACTAACTACATACAACCAACTAAAAGATTATTCTGGAAATTTCGTATTCCAGCAAGATGGGAATCCACCTCATTGGCACACTGAGGTGCGTCGTTACCTGAGGGATTAACTCCCTTTCCTCTGGATTGGGCAATGGGGTGGATATGATTTAGCGTTGTTCAGATAGCCACCAAAGTCGCCCGACCTTACCTCCATGATTTCATTGCCAGCTACTCTGGATGAGCTCTGGGACTTTGAGACCACATCAACGTGGAAATGCTACAACGCTTGTGGGTCAAACTTGACTATCACATGGATGTGTATCGTGTAATAAGAGGAGCACACATAAAATATTCGTAGTGTCATGACTAAAACTTGGACAGTTTCTAGTTCTTTTCATGTATCACTTAGTTTTATGTATAAAGGCTTATTTACACTTGTACGTCTATTTGAATCCACTCTGCGTATCCCGTTCATTGGTTTGATGGATCTAAATATGGAGAGTGGATTCAGATTGACGTAAAAGTGTAAATGAGCCTTTATACTTTGCAAAATATAGTGTTTTGAAGGCAGACACAACTCAATATCTTTTTATTAATGTAATAAGATCCAAACCTTCATCTTGTATAAAAAATTGCATCGCTAAATTTGGGCAACCTCCGAAATTAAACCCTGGCTACGTTACTTACTGTGGTGTACATTAATCTTAACGCTTCTGGAGGTTGTCTTTATGACGTATCTCGTCATAAAAATCCAAACCACATCTTGATGGAATAGATATCTCGTCATTGGAAGAAAACTGATCACATCTGGATCTCACTATAATAATAAAAATCTTGAAGACGAGGTAGCTTGCTAAAGCGAAATTGACTAGATCTTGATGGAATAGATATCTCGTCGAAACAACCTGGAGTATTAAATAATAGTGATCCTAAAAGTATAACTAGAGTGATACATACCTTCAAATGCTTCATTGGTTGGAGCAAACACTGTGTACATATCTTGACGTTGAAGAAGAGGTAGCATACCACTGAACTCAAGTAGTTTCAGGAAAAGTGTTATATTACGGATGTCTAAAAATTCAACCAGGGAGCGAGCTGAAAAATTGAATGCATTCAACTAACATGACTAATATGTCTAATAAGACAAAGCTATAAACAATATGAATATATTTACTCCTCACTTAACGGCCTACCTGTTAAACAATCACTCGGTCTTACGACCAGCTCTCCAGACGGCCAAATTTCTGGATAGTCCCCAAAATACCCTAATTATTTACACCGTCATTGTTATTGTGTGTGAAAATCTTTTCTTCATTCTGAATAATAGAGAACGATTAAGCCCCTCTCTTATCATCGACCAATTCGCTTAGCGACCTAGTCGTAGAAACGGTAGGATGTTAACTGAGGAGTGTCTGTATACATACAACGGAACAGTGTGCTTATGCGTTAAGAAGAAGCGACTTTATTTTACATTCCGCACTCTTGACACTTTATTAAAAACTTATATAACCAAGCATATCTTACGTCTTTTGAATAACTGTTCCACTTAATTTGTGTGGCCTTACCCAATACTTGATATCAGTATTTTTTAACGAGAGCAGAAGCCGTATTCACACACATAATTTATAATCTGGTTCTGACGAGTTGTAATTTGAGTCGCGTAGTTCTGGACGACTATTCGGTAAAAAGTTAGGGCAAATTAAATGTAAACGAAGCTACTTGATTGCAGTTAAATTTCTCTCTGTAACCCATACAAGGCGCATAGTAAAGTCTTGTACACTCACCTAACTATCGAATGCAAATAATTAACTATGTATGATGGTGATGAATAAGTAAAATAAATCTATGCGCTCTCTGCAAGATAAAACCACTTGTTGATCCCCTAGCGGCAAAAACATGAACTTAGCGGTCCTATCTCGAAAACTACCAGATACTAAAAATGCCATTTATACAGCTGTAGAGCATCACCATTTGATGCTAAACGACACTCTGCGTACATGAACAGTTTGAATAGAAAACTTGAACTGTCGGTATGCGATTTCTGTCAATACTACATCACTACTCTCGTCACAAAGCGGCAGATTGTGAGAAATAGGTAGGGTGACTGGCAAAACCTATGTGTGCTGGGCGACGTATAACATACCACAGACAGTAGTGAATGCAGAAGACACAGTAGCATGATAAATGCGAAATAAAGTTAGAAATTAACAATTATATATATGTTAGAATAAATATAATAGAACTATGAAAAATGAATGAGAACATATAAATAAACACATGATAAATATACATTTTACTATATGTGCTTGATGTGCCCACTGTCGGCATAATGCATACTTGTATCCAGGCCAGAGCATCTCGTTGCGCGTTCAGCAGCATTTTAGGTGTCATGCATCCATAATTCGACATAGTGCATCCTATACAATTGTTGGTTCAATCCGATAGACCTTTTTGCTATGCTAGATTACTACAGTGCGCACATTGCACAATTTGCTATTTTATGAAGCGAGTAGTGGCATAGCATTAACGGGAATCGAATGCCGACAGATTAGTATTTCACGCTTTCAGGATATCATTTCGCACCAAATCGGTAATACTCTACAACTTTGTAAATCAATTTTTCCGTACATTGCATAGTTTTCAAGATATTAGAGCTAATTTTCTGTTTTATCACTAAGGGCGCTGCAAGTAGTCTCATCTTGCAGCGTATTGCCCCTTTACTATACCTATACATCACTTTCATAACTGTAGCTATTGACGTTCGACTGTTACGTGGGTGTAGAGTACTGCATACTCTCAAAGTTAATAACGTTAATTCTAAGTCCAACCACACACTGGAGCAGTATACCACAAAACATACATGTCCATGCGTACTCCGTTTCTGTACAGAAAACACGGAGGTGCACGTACGTATTCCATCTGCGATCGACAAAATTGCATGGGTGTACAAGGACTTGACTATGCAACCTGTGTAAAGAATCATCGAGTTCAATAATGTCTTTTTGTAATTTATTTTAGGGCATCAAACAAACAGTACAAACGGCACAACAACACAACAAATAATAATATTACGCTGAAATACATAAATTCAAGTTTCTAGAACAAGGAGGGAGCTCATCAAGAAAGCTCACACCCGAAGCCGTGCCATTCAGGAAGTCTTTAAAATTGTTTTGTATCACATTACTTTTCGAACGATCACGTGGTCCCGCCGAGAGTGTCAGCAAGAAGCTCCACTCTCAACAACACCCACGTGGTACATTCCTATTCTCAACAACCTGTATAGAACTTGGAGGCTTTAATAGTACAGGGTGTCCCAAAAAGATCATTACAACTTCAAAATTTTTTATAAAAAAACGAATAGGCCTATAGCAAAACTATTTACAACAATAGATAGAATTACTCAAAAAGTTTTTTTACAGTATATTTCTGATCATTCCCACAGCGTAGGATTGGCAGGGATGGCCCCATAGCATGGCCGTCACTCGGTCTAATCACATTACTCCTCTAGACTTTTTCTTTTGGGGTTATGTAAAAGATGATGTGTACCGAACAAAAGTTAACAGTGTCGTGGAAATGAAACAAAAAAGATCCAAACAGCTGTAGCTACTGTTGATGTTAGCACGCTGACATTCGAGGTGGATTGAATTGGAATATCGTCTTGATATTCTTCGTGCTACAAAATAATCTCATGTGGAACTTCATAATAGAAATAAAAGTAGGTAGAAAAAAAAGGTAGTAGAAAAAAACTTTTTGAGTTATTCTATCTTATTGTTGTGACTAGTTTTGCTGAAGGCCTTTTTTTTGTGTTAAATAAATTTTTGAAGTTGTACTGATCTTTTTGGGACACCCTGTATTTTATAGATTTACACTCAATGAATCCTTACCTCTGTCTGGAATAAGCACAGCATCAATATGATGAACAAATCCATTTCTAGCAGTTAAGTCACCCTGCACAATTCGAGCATCATTTACATACTGTCCCGAAGAATTGCAAGATATTTGCAGAGAGCTGCCTTCTAATGTCTTTAGTTCTGTCTTGCCAGATGAGATAGCGCTGCACCATACAGAATCAACTATGTGATACTGCAATAAGACTAAAAAGGTTCTAAATTATAACCAAATATTTAATGCAAATGAAAAATGTAAAACACTCAATGTAAATAGTTACACAATAAACAAAAAAATCTGACTCGAAATAAAGCATGTCTAACTATAAATTGTCGTTTCCACCACTCTGATGTGACAGATAGATTTTAAGAAATAATACCAAATTTATGTCTCCCAGAATTGAATTCATTGTAATCAAATCGGTTGTATAAACAAGTCGTTAGTTTTTCAAGACGAATTAACCATCTATCTAACTAATTAGTAAAAGCTCATTTTTTATGATATTCAGTCCATAAATTTATCCCATCAACTCAAAACTAATGTAGTTTGTGTTTGACAACAGACAAATATTATTTCTGTAATCTCGTATTTATAATTTTATTTGGGCAATATTGATGATTTTCCATTCTTTTTTGGCAAGATTGCAGAGATGTGTTTGGTAAAATACTAAACTAATTTTCATAGCCCGCGCTGTGTTCCTCAAGTACGACGCTAATTTAAAATAACCAATTACTAAATTGATTTTTTAGGAGCGTTTTCCTAGTTTTCGTGATTTTTATGCGAGTCGGTATGTTTTCAGATTTTCGAATCTATAGAGATGTATATATTTCTTAAAAAACTAATGATTTCTTATAGGGCATTTTCATGCAGTTTTTGTGAATTCTATTCGAGACAGCGTTTTTCTGGTTTTTCTGTCAGGAAATGGTAATTTTTTTTTTCAGTAAATTGTTTTACTAATTTTGTTTTTAAAGAAAAACATAATTTTTTAAAATAAATTCATCTGAAAATGTCCTTTTAAACTGTCAAAGAAAAAAAATGAAATTTCAGGAGACAACAATATGACAGTTCATCTGAAGTGTCTTTCTGATTTCACTAAACGTGAAGAGAAACGCTTTGATATTTAAAAGTTCATAAAGCAGACTAGCGAAAACTTCGCATGAAAATTCTCAGATTATTTTTATTGTCCTCTGCGGTTCTGCACTTGTGAAAAAAGGTCCAGTTAAACGTTAAAACTGAAAGATTCAATTAAATGTTTTAGCCAATAAAATTTAAACTTTCAATTTGACGCACGAACTGACAGAAAAGGCAAGTTGCGTTTGTACTTTTCTTTATGGAGCATATTTTTGAACAAGTTAGTCAGTTTGCCAGCGAAATTGTATTTTTAAGAGTATTTTTTATCTAAAGGGAGTATTTTAATTTTAATTTTTCATGCATGTTTTGGCAAGACGTGTGATAGACAATGCAACTTTGACGACCCAAAAGTACTTCATCGAGGAGTTGGCTTACACTCTGCTATATATACACACCACACCTATATTAGTCGTTAATTTTTCTAGTGGTGGATAAGTTCATCACTATAATCCTCCTCCAGAATTTAAAGTGACTGAATTCGGTAGATTCTACCACTAATTGACTGATTGCCAATTGCTGAGAGTTGCTTTAAAATCACGGGTGTACTTCCGCATATAAACCCAATCAAAGGATGATTGCGATTGTTTGACTGTCCTGTGTTACCTTTAACAGCCGAGTGTGAGTGCAGCCAGCAGTTTGTTGGAACGATACTGAGCAGCAACGAAGAGTGAAACTGTGATTGAACGAGGGGGCGGGAGAAGTGTCTATTATCACAGTGTTTCAGACAGTTGGTGGAAGTTAAATGCATAGCATTGGCAATGCAACTGATCATACATCAAAATTTGCACCGATTGAGGAGAGCGCATTCTGGAATTTATCGGAAGCGACATCTGCATTGTTTCTGAAAGTGCGCGTGTTCACATCACATCTATCAGAGAAAAACACAGTAGACAAAATCCAATACAAATGATAGTTTAGTTTCTTAAGTCAATTTAGTAAGACATGTGAAAGAGAGTGGAACTTTATCTACCAAAGAGTACTTCATGAATCAAGAATCAAAAGAGTGAATTTTCCATGGAGCTCTTGAGCCAGGAATCTCTGTCTCCAGATAACCAGATCCAAGTGTTCCGAATACATTTAGTCTATCAGAAACTTTCAACAGTGTAGCAAATTATTGGATGTCAAGTTATCAAGGCGAGTACAGTTGCAGTTGGTGCTGTAGGTAATGATAATTTTAGTTAGCGTCGTACTAGAGCAACACACTAGAGCTGTAGGAGAAGGCGTTGCAATGAGCGGTAGGCAAGCCTTTCACTCCAGTTCATGACGGAGGTGGATTGCACTGCTACATATATTCTATTGTATTGTAAGTTGATTTTTGTTGTGGTGGATATAAGGTTCGCCACTACCTCTTCTTTTCTTAAAAGTTTTTAAAAAAATTATATATACATATACACTATATGGACGAAGGCATGTGGACACTGCTGAAATCTGGAGAAGGATCCATCTTAGTGAGGGGTTGTTTTCCTGGTTAGGACTCGGCCCATTGCTTTATGTATCTGATACCATGAACGCTGACGTGTACTTCGACGTTCTGAATAATTCGGCTTTGCCTACACAATGGTAATACTACGGCGATGATGGTTGTTTCTTCTAACAGAATCGAGCTCTATGTCATACTGCAAAATGTGTGCTGGACTGGTTTCCTGAAAATGAGGTGAATTTGCTTGACTGGCCTGTTCACAGCCCCAATCTCAATCCGATCGAGCAATTGTGGGACAAGTGCCCAGACTTACATAGAACTTGTGGAAAGTATGCCTCGATGTATTGCAGCTGAAAAGGCAAAAAAGAGGGCCCAAACCGTTACTAAATAGGATGACAAAACACTTTTTTTGAAAAATACGCAGTGTCCAAATACTTTTTCTATATAGTATATATTTGGACAATTTTTTGCTTTCGGTTATTTTTGCAGTGTTTTTTAAAATTACGTTGAGGTATGGGTCGTATTGACCATTTCCCTTCGTGCAGCCCAATATAAACTAGCCTTTGAAACATAGTTGTCAAAGGGTAGCACATTAAAATTTGAGTTGGACATAGTAGCACAAACTGTCAAGTGGTTAAAATTCATAGCCTCTCCAGTGGAACACAGAGGGCAGTCAGAAATGTCTTTCGCACCAATCCGGTGGAGATGTCCTTGGAGATAGTCATGTCCGTTTAAAATTATGAAGTTGGCCGCAAAGATTCGCCTGGGGAAGTCCATTGGGACCGGATTACATAAGCCTATTATGTAATCCGTGTTATGGCTTTGTCAAAAAGCATTTTCTAGCAATTATTAGATAGTAAAAATCTTAGCTCTAACTTTAGCTACGTAACCTTTCAGGGCGCTTGCATCCTCCATTAGAGATTCCCGGAAGGATGGTGATAACTTTTCCCAAGCCTCATCAGTAGGAGAAAACACCGTGATTCGCTTCTTATCTCTCAACTCATTGGACAGCTGAGCTCGAGCCAGTGCTGTAGTACTCATAGTGTTTGAGCGAGTCAAGAGGTCAATAACAGTGCTACGGCCAGTAGGTAGCATAAGTGACTCAGTCACGTGTATTACTCCATTCGTCGCTTCGATATTCGTAGCAATCAAAGGTATGCAGTTAACAGCAATCAACTAGAATAGAAAAAATATCAATGTTAAAAAACACTCGATTTTCTAAATATCCATGAAAACAAACGTCTGAGTACAGATGCAATAAGTTTTAACTTTAGAAAAATCACAAAATTAGGAAGTCGTCAATGATAGCTGCAAATTTAAAATGCAGTGGATATTTTTATGCGTGCAATTTGTATATGACGTGCCAAACATCTAATTGCTTCATATGCATATACAGGGTACTATTTCGAAACTTCCCGTACAAACTTTAAGGGCACATTTAAGCAAATATAAGGTAAAAGCAAAATAAAGACTTCAAAAGTAAATATGAAGACAGAATAACTTCAAAAGTAAGCAAAGTGAAAACAAACTTAACCCTTCTTTGCATGATTTTTTCTTTATTGGTGAAATAAATCAAGGTGATATAATTCATGTTCAAAATTAAAGGAAAAATGGTTAAAAAAATCTTAATATATATTTATAATATAAATTTAGCAAAAAACAATATGATGGTACCATGTGGTAATTTTTAAATTAAACGCAAACTTTTTCAGAAATTGCTCTAAAAATAACAGAAACATATGTTACAAACCTTTCTTCCACTCATTTTCACTTTTTTAGCAATAGAAACTCAAATATAATAAAACAAAATTAAAAACGAAATCATACGTTTATTACAACTACAACATCATCACAGCTTATTACAACATCATCAGAGCTGTAAAATCACGCTACAGAACCTTTTTGTTACGTCAATTTCTAAGCGATTTGGAGAAAAGTATCCAAAGAAAATGCAACGTGAAGGAAGCTATCGAATGGGTATGTGGATATTGGGATGACATCAGTCAATCAACAATAACAAACTGTTGGAAACATATGCAACCACAGCCAAAGACGAAAATTCAGTTTCAGAAGAAGCCGACTTGAAAGATGAATCAAATACGCACGACATTCAGCAATCTGAGTTAGAGAAAATTTGGAACGCTTCAAAAAATAAAACTTCGGTTCCTGACGACGTGAATTTGAAAAATTATCTCAGTGTAGATGGGGGGGGGGGGAGGACAACGTTTCAACATGTTATGAACTGACCGAAGCAAACATCATCCAATCCATTAAAGGCAGCTAAGATGAGGCCAATGAAAGTAGTAAAGATGAAGAGGCTGTGGTTGGAGATGATGTGCACAATGTCGCTTCTTCAGAAGCCTTAGCAAGTTAGAAGACAATCCGGACATTTATTTCGTCACAAAGCAATGTGCCGGACTCTATCTTTACAAATATTCACCAACTTCAAAATTATTTACTCTCAAATACAACCGCAAACCTTGGTCAGAAGAAAATCGTAGATTTTCTGAAATAAAGTTTTGTTTCCTCGCATTTTGTTCATTTATGGTTAATGTTTCCCAAAAGAGGCAAGTTAATTTTTTTTCAGGTTTTAGAAAATGCTATAACAAAGGCTTTATTTGAAAAAATTATTTTTCTCTGGCTGATTTCAATGAATTGCAATAAACTTTCTAATTGCAGCAACTAATCATAGTATTATATGTAGTGTTCTTTCGAAACAAAAGCCGAATTTACGTATTTAAAATGTTCTTTTTTATTCGAATTAGCAAAATTTCGTTACAACGAAATTTCCGTTATAACGAAAAAATTTTACGGTCCCGTGAAGTTCGTTGTAACGGGAACTTACTGTATTTTCATTGCTTTTACTTATTCATTCATACTGTCATCTAATAGATAGTTCAATCAACGTTGCACTGAAGTAAAAAAAAAAACAAATGGTGACGTTTCGAGATCAAAACATGACAGTGGAAAAAGCGCATAAAGAAACAGAAGGCAGAGCACAAAAGAACAAAACAATTAGCAAACTTACATGAAAAACACAATTAATTAAATTGAAGACACAACATCTCCGTTTTTTAAGTCGATGATAATATTTTTAAACTTTCAAAGTGGGGGAGGGGGGCAAAAAAAATGTCTACATACGTGACCTTAGGTTTTGCTTCTTGAAACGCAACTTTCTTTATTGTAACTACGTATTTGCGTTTATGATTGTTTAATGAACATGTCCCTTTGCAAATCCCTGATTGAAATAAAGAATTTATTTGTTCTTTGATGGGTTTCAAGAGGCAACATCAAGTCTACAATCTGTGGAACAGTGTGTGAAGAGACAAAATGTTAACAATAAACGTTTTGACGCTCTCTTTTTCTAATCTTCTTTCTAAATATTTGTCAACAGATTTGCTGTGCACCACACAATAGTAACCTTCCAAGTGGTTTCGCAGAGATATCGTCAATAATGATTTGACCAATTTTTCTAATGACGAGATGTATCGTCATTTAGATATTGCCGATTCTTTGATGATAAAGAAATCAAGATCTATCTGGCCAGTTTTTTCTAATGGCAAAATATCTCGTCCATCCAGATCTATTCAGTTTTGTTAATGACGGACAAGATAACCACCAGGAGGGTTATTAATGTGGAAGTAATCTTGAAAATACTTACACCACTAGGAAATCGAGTGACCGCAGAAGATCCTTCTCGATACAGTGTAGGAAGAGAGTCTGGCAGATCTTCTGCAGATATCCGGCCCTCTACCAAAGTATATAACAGCACAGGAGACCTGCTTCGAGACTTCTTGCTCGAATTCAGAGATTTCTCTTGCTCCTTTGTCAACGACTTGAATGCCTTGTCTCGAGCGACGAAAACTGTGTAGGCCCCGCTAGTAGTGAGTAGAGGAAGGAGACCGGACTGCTCTGCTTGTTTGATGAACTGCTTGGCTCCCACTTCTTCAGCTGTTTCAGCAAGGTTCTTCAGAGGTTTTACTGCCAGGAAAATATACAATAAGACAGATTTGGGGATAAGATCCTATGAAATTATTGTACATCGGGACAGGCGCTCTCTAACCACCAACACACATTCTCATGCAGTGTCATGAGACACTATACCAATTTAAATGAGTGTGGCTGAGATGACTAGAGCATGCCATTGTGGTATTGTTTAATAAGCTAGCATTTACCTCCTACTTCCTTAACAATTTCAGTAGGTTCTTCAGAGGTTTTACTGCCAGGAAAATATGCAATAAGACAGATTTGGGAATGAGATCCTATGAAATTATTCTACAGCGGGACAGGCGCTCTCTAACCATCAAACACACACTCTCATGCCCAGTGACGTGAAATACTGTACCAATTTAAATGAGTGTGGCTGAGATGACTAGAGCATGTAATTGATATAGTGTTTAATAAGCTAGTATTTAGCTCCTACTTCCTCAACTGTTTCAGCAAGGTTCTTCAGGGATTTTATTATCATGAAAATATATAATTAGACAGAGACTATCTTGTAATATCTTATTAACTTGAAGGTGACAGTATCAGGGTTTTTTATTTTCACGAACATCACAGCACATACACGTTACAACGACAGAAAACACAAAGCACACTACTAGCAGACAAAAAAGTAAGCGTTATATACAAATGCGAACTGAAACTGAAAGTAACCAATAAGAACGGGAGATAGATGGAGTGTGAATTGAAACTGTTGTTAGCTGTACTTCAGTTCTCGATTTCTCATCAGCGAGCCCGTTGAAAATGGTGGTACTGTTCAAGGCACTGCAAACTTATTATACAGCAGAGCAAGGAAATATACTGAATTTTTTTAGACAGGGCTTGAAGATGATTAACAAGGGCAAAATTGTTGTACAACTGACTACGATAATTCGTACCAGCAAATTTCGATGAAAGTTGAACTTGAAAAGGTGAGATAATCAAAATATAAAATCGGACTACAAATTATTTTCTCTCATATTTACAGCATTTAAGGTTTGATTTGCACAAAAATTTATATTTAGCATAATTACAATATGGAAAATATTTTAATGACATTAAAAGTGGGTGCTATTTGGAATTTTGGAAATAATTTCCAACTAACTATGAAGATGGATTCTTATTCAAATTAAATGCAAATTTATTTGTAGCGGGAATTATTCCAAGTATAATGACACCTTTTTGTTTGAGAATAACAAGAGGTATTCAGATACTTTTTTGACTGGATGTACAATGCAAAACTAAAACTCAGCAGAACATCGAACAAATCGAATACCCATATTGTAACAAATATAATCTTGGAAGCACATACCCATAGGACAGCCACGTTCGCCTCTTGCACTTCCGTATCCAGGACAACAAGAATAACGGACTATCCTGAAATTAGTGAACCGAAATGAGTCTAAGAAATTTAAAACATCGTGTATAAGATATCCAGCATGCGACAGCTACAACATTTTGCAAGTATAATGTATTTTATTAAAATAACTGTAATTTTAATATCTGCAGATAAAAGTTGATACTCACGTTTCAGAACCGCACAAGTTTCCACCAGTCCAAGGCGTAGAAAACACTCTATCTGTTCCATCGACGTATTCCTCTGCACAAACCATGGGCCTGCTCAAAAAATTCACTGATGTACATTTTTGTCGACAGAAAAAACATGATTATTAACCCTCGACGATCTGATCTCAAGATTTGGTCAGTTTTGCTAATGACAAGATACCTTATCGAGACAACCACTAGGAAAGTAAAGGATTGCTAAAAGATTGCACTTGCTGTTCTATGAATGATGCCCGAATAGATAGGGGTTGGTTTGATTTCTCCCCGGACTTGTACATCTGGTGAAAATAGAATTGATTCGAAAATTAGTGGTGAAAAGAGAGAAAGCTAACATTGCTGATTCACGTTTGACGACTTATTTTGAAAACGTTTTCGATTCAAATTTTAAGAACTGCTAAATTTTTACATTGTTTTGAAGATTTTTGTACAAGTATGTTACATTTAATACATATGGTGTCTGTAGACTGAAAGTTTTGTCACATATGCGAATTTAAATTACTCAAGAAATACTGCTTTGAGAGGTGGCGGTAGTGTTTCTGCGGCGATACGTATATCCTGTACGTAATCAGAACGTGACGTTAGTTGACATGTTTTTCGAATAGGGTAGGTAGATAATTAACGTCGCACTTGAGCAACACAACAGGCTATTGGTAACGGTCTGGGAACAATCCCCAAGAGAAAGATCCGATGATAACACCACATAATTTTGAGCCCCTGATTTTCGAATATGATTTCAGCATTTCGCCAATCGAAATTCCAAATACATTCTGAATTGATATATGGTCCTTGATTGGTTAACACCATTTAGATTGGGCGTCAAGCGTTGCCTAAACGGCGATAAATTACTTTTTAAAGTATCCTCGATATGTATCATGCGAGATTTAGGATGAAATATGATTCTTACAGAAATAATAATATAATAATTGCAGAAGTAAATCTTCGCATACAGTCACACGGAAGATGCCTCTCATACCAGATCAGTAAACAAATAAAAATTATTTAAAGCAAATTTGCATCTGAAAACCGTTTTACAAAAACAAACTTTTGTGCACGAAAATTATATTAACAAAGTAATTAACATAAACTTTAATTCTAACCAAGTGTTTAATAAACAAACTTTTTGTGCATGAAAATTATATTAATAAAGTAATTAACATAAACTGTAACTCTTACCCTTGCCTTTGAGCCACTTTTATCCACCACGGGTTGACAGCTTCCATATGCACAAGAACTGTACTCGAAAGCAGCACCATTATCTTCAAAATTTCCATATTGGTTTGATTGATCTGAATTAAATTCGCTATTATTGAAATCATACGTCACAGGGGAGCTTAAGAACCAGCAATGCTATTAATAATAGAATAATTGTTTGTAGTTAGAAATATTCATTTTATATGACTGGATTATTGAAACATGAAACCATAGCTAAAAACAATAAATCCATAATGTCTCATTCAAAACTAGCATATTTTAAATTTTATTGTTATACATTATCATTCATTATTAAAGAAAAGGTAGGTAGGTATTTAATTAACGTCTTACTGGAGCAACACAACGGACTATTGACAACGGTCTGGAATCAATCCCCCAAGATTAGAGATAAGGACATGGAAACTCGTACCAAGCACCAACACCGAAGTACCTCAAATTTCAAATTAATATTCCACAAGTTATGTGGAATACAATAAGAACACCCACATGCCTCATGGCACTACTGGGTAGGTAGTTGCATCAACGTCGCACTGTAGCTACACAACGGGCTATTGGATCAATCATCTCTTAATTTAAAATCACGGTCATATGACGAGATTAACACCTGAGCTCACACAGCACCAAGATCCCAGATGTTGGATCCAAAGTTTCCATAACTTTCTTCAGAACTGTAAACTTGAACAAATGGGCAGTGATCTTTTCTTGTCTGTGAACAATAATAAATCTTTGTTCGTAATCCTCTATGTTGATGATGGAATCGTTGCTGCCAAAGTTGAAAAATTGTTTGATACATAATTTGGAAAACTCGGAGAAGATTTTAGTATCAAGGTTGAATCTGCAAAATATTTTCTGGGCATGTAGATCCAATGTTTAGAGGATGGATCCATTTTCATTCATCAAGAAATTTATTATAAGGAAGTCTTGGACTGTTTTAGTATTCTATTGTCAATCCTGTATGTGTTCCTATTGATAAAGACATGTTATCAGTAGAACCGCCTGAAAATCTTGATGATGGAACACCTTATAGACAAACTGTTGGTAGCCTCATGTACCTCGGTATTCAGATATTGCTTGTCCAATTAGTTTGAAATCTCAGGTCTTGGAAAACCCATTAAAAATACATTAGTGCTTAATCAAGAAAGTCTTGAAGTATTTACGATAAACCAATATATGGACCATTTTGTATCAATCAACTGTCAACAGTTCATCACTTATTCGAAACCTTTAGTGATTCTGATAAAGCTGGTGATCCCATTACTAGAAAATCCACCTCAGGAAGGTTCTTCAAGTTTAGTGGAGGAGCGATTATCTGGACCAGCAGACGTTAGAAATGTGCGTCTTTATCAACAACAAAAGCTGAGTTCGTTGACATATTTCACTAATCTATGACCTAAGAAAAATGAGGTTTTCACCTAGCACTCCACATTGTAATGAAGTTGTGACGAGTAAATTGTTTAGCAGCATTTGTAATGTGGCTTTAAATGCAAACTTTGTTCAGTCATCAGTTTTGAGTAGATAAGGTAGACAAAATTGTACCATTTTATGAACGAGACATTAGCTGAATGGTAAAGACGTCGTTTTTATTTTGGAAAATGGCCTTAAAAAAAACTTGCTCTTCGTCTTATGTGCTCACTGAAGTAATTGTTTGAAATGTTCAAACTGGAAAATCCACTAGAGCTTGGTTAGAGCAAGATTTTGAATCGAGCCGTATATATTTCCATATAGGTGTTGTATTGTTCCCGTTTATTCCCATTCATTTCCAGAAAAATTATTGTGCAGTCCCAGAAATTGTTGGCTAAGCCAATGCAAAGATGCCCCAAGGTATTAAAAAATATTACCTACTGCCTGGAACAGAAGAATTTGGGATGACATGGTATAAATGAATGGTCGGAAACGAGATGCAGAAAACTATTTTCAAGATAGAAGGTTCTGGGTCATATTTGGATCTGTATAAACTTATTTCGGGTCTCACTCCACAATTTCTGGATCCTTGTTACTTTAAGCACCGTCACGCCAATGCATATCAGCCTATACATAATCTTGGAATTTAAAATTTTCGGGGTGAGGGAATTTGTGCGTGATGTAATTAGATTTTTCTAAAAACTACACTTGTACTTTTCAGAATGAGATCCAAGGTGTACATTGGAAATAGAAACAAGTGAGCTTGTTTAATGCTGGTATTTATTATTTGGGTTCTATCGATCCTGTAGGTATAACATCAGATTATTAGGATCCTTCCACAGAGGTCATTATTGAATACATATATTTTTTAGTACAAAATATTTCAACTTTAGTGAAAAATGTTTAAATTTGGTTACCAAAAGGGGGCCAGTTTAAAAGCGTATACATATCAAGCTCTCTTAATAAACAGGAACAAGGGTACAAAATATCTATTGCGTGCAACTTTTATGCAACATCGCATAGTAAGGGTCCAAGAGACGGAATTTGAGGCAGTGTAAAACTTTTTACGGCCAAATGAAAAAAAAAAAAAAAAAAGGAAATGTTTAGTAAACAATGCGACCGAATTCATAGAAGCTGCTAAAAAGTAGTGAAGACAAATGCTTTTGATACAAAGGAGGAATAGCAAAATTCAGATCGAAACACAATTTTGAATCAAATGATAATTTACCTGCGTAGATAATTTTTTTTTAATTATGTAATTTCTCTCATTAACAAGCAATTATTCTCAAATATATATATAAAAAAGTCAATTTTAGCACAGATTAAAATTTTATAAACGTTATTAATAAGCATTTAGTTCTCAGAATTCACAAATGTAATGTAAGTCACATAAAAATGTCGATTAATTTTATTAATTAATACAATAGTTTCATTTTCTTAGTTGTTGTGTTTTGCCTATTCCTACTACTCTTAGTGAAAATTTAAATACTTTTTTTCGATTAACTTCTCTCTGAAGAAGAGAAAAACTCAATATCGAAAGTCAAAAATGTTATGTCCTTTTTTTATAGAACACTAGCAAAATACCCGACCTTACTCGGTTTGAATTCGTTTACTCTAGATTGAAGAGATAATCAAAATATATAATGACTTACGTTTTTTGTAGAGTAAAAATTTATTTTAACACCTTTCGCCATCTTTATATTTTCTACAACTTACTTTGGACACAAATCCTACACATGCATATCCATTCATGTAATACATTTCACATACATCGCACAATTGCCGTATGACAAAGCTACAAAAAGACGAAAGGTGATACTAAGGTTACTACTATAAAAGACGATTTATAGGAAGATTTGGAATTCCCTTTCTTAAGTTGTTTTCATGTGCAACTCAATTAATTAAAATTACGATTTACGGCGAGTGCTCTCGCACTCATAGTCAACAAAACAATATTTTTTTACCTGTGGCACTCTTGCCTCCGGTATGCGACATTGTGAAATTTTGCAATCTTCTCCTGTCATTACTACAACGAATTTTTTAATGTTGGAAAAAGTTCTAGTTTGGATTTTTAAACATTATTATTATTTCAATAACGACATTATTCTTTAAATAACGGCATTATTCTTTAAATAACGGCATTTTTCTTTAAATAACGGCATTATTCTTTAAATAACGGCATTCTTTAAATAACGGCATTATTCTTTAAATAACGGCATTATTCTTTAAATAACGGCATTATTCTTTAAATAACGGCATTATTCTTTAAATAACGGCATTATTCTTTAAATAACGGCATTATTCTTTCAATAATGGCATAACTACACTTAAAATTTACTGAAAATTTATACTGACTTACCTAACATTTTCAAGTCTAATACTTTGTGGTGCTGTTGGGTGTGATGAGAAGGAAAACACATTTATTAAAATAATAAATATTTAAAACAGGAAACAGCGAAGTAAAACAAAATAAAAGATGTCGTAAAAAATTGTTCTAAAGATATTAATTTGTGATTCAATTTTATCTCTTGATCTCGCACAGTTGCCACAACTTACAACTAAAAGTGTACAAAAGTTAGAAATGTAAAATTAATTCAGAGCGAAAGAACCAGAAAAAATATCACTGCTCGCGCGATCGTGTTCATTCTCGTTTCATTGAAAAATATCGTCTGTCCCAAATATTCGGAAATCGTTTTCATTGCGCAAAGAATAAAAATAAGACTCGAAATAAATGACGTATCAGAGATGAAATTCCATAAAAAAAAAAAAAAATTTTTGAAGAATAATTACTTTTTCAGCAGTACTGGTAAAGCAATCGAATTAATCGTAATATTCAATAGACATTCCAATTTTTCCAAAACTACCAAATTATGGTTGATTTAAGTATACTTACTCAGGTGTTTTAGCATGAAACTCGTCTAAATATAACAATAAAGAAATGTTTAATATTGCATTCACTATATTAATAGATAATGTATAAAATAAAATACAATGCAATCAAATATCTGGAATACAATTCATGTGATGCCTATACAAACACACAAACACAAAATCGAGCATAGAACAGAAAGACGGACAGACAGACTTTCGCAACCAATTCCACTCACTAAATCAAGATAAGTACTCACTGTATGCAAATTTTCATGAAAATATCTTAAACCGCGTGGACGTGTATAGGGCACAACATACATACAGACAGACAGACAGACACCAAACGAGAAAAAGGCGGATTCGGCATCAGAAGGGTCCAAAACGGATAGAAAACTTGAAATGGGTCGAAAATATTGAATGTACAAACAAACACTCCATTCTTATTTATATAGATTAGTCATAAAACGTTGCCATTTAGGAAACAAAATTTTAGCTAAACTTCTAAAATATGACGTAGTTACTTTTGGACCAATAAATGAGTTTATAAATCAAGCTTTTTTTAGTAATCTTAATCCATTCTTTATTTACACTAAATTTAATAATAAAAATTGATGTCTGTGGTAACGTAAGTCACATTGCCCAAATACATCACTGCTATTATAAAAGGAAGTGTGTGTGTCTGAGTGTGGACTGCCCTGACAAATCTAAGGCACTTACAGTAATGGGATTTGGCACACTGGTACTCCGAATTTTTTGCGATTTTTGTTCGAAGCCCGAATTTTAAAATTCAATCTAGAACATTTTTAAATTAATTTATTGACAAATTATTTTTGTTTTCCAAAGAATGGCAACAGCATAAAAGATTACAGATTCTAAATTTATTTTTTCCGTGTTTCCGTTTGAACGCTTTTAGCCGAAGAACAAAACAAATAAAAAGTTTTAACTGGAATTATGTAGTTCTTTTTTTATCTCCTAGATCGTTAAAGATAGAGTAACAATTCCAACGGATTTGAAATCTACGGAAAATTTCACATTAGATCGATACCTAAAAATATGATTTTCTTTAAATAAATAATTTTTAAATTGAAACTTTTATATTCTTTCCAATACGAATGCCGCCGCGAAGAATGACCTTCGTTTGATTCGAGATTAATTCATTTTGATTTCCTGAGAAAGGTAATGGTAATGGTAATTTTAGTTAACGTCGTACTAGAGCAACACAACGGGCTATTGACGACGGTCCGGAATCAGTCCCTTAAGGGAAAGATTCGAGGACAACACCTCGTAATTTTGAACCACGGTCAGATGACGAAGCAACACCTGAGCTCCTGAGAAAGGATTTGAGCGAAGCAAAATAAATAATTAAAGTTATGACTGGCTTCAGGGCTTTTTTCTACCTCAGCGATCGTTAACGATCGAATGAAAATTTTAAAGGATTTGAAATTTGCGGAAAATTTTACACCAGACGTTTGATTTTCTTTTAATAAATAATTTTTCAATTAAATATTTATATTTTCGTTAGAGATTGTGACGTCACGCCGATCGGATCTCTTCGCAATTCAAATTTGGTCGCATTTGACAATGACGAGGGCAACGCCGTGATGGCTGTTATCCAATAGGCTACGAATTCCCTTTAGGTTTGCGAAGCAAATCAACACCACGGGCAACGCAGTTATGGCTGTTAACCAATAGGCTACGAATTGCGCAAACCAAATGGGAATTCGTAGCAATCACCGGGGGTTAGCGAGCAGATGTCACACCTGACCCCACGAAAAGAACTGTCACGGGCAACGCCGTGCTGGTGTTATCATGACAGCAGACTACCCTATAAATCAATACAAACTCGTAAACTTTTCGGAAAAAGGAACCTCATAGTTCGAAAAGTTTTACATAATTTAACTACTTATTAAATTAGCGAAAAAAATAAGAATTTGTAACACATATGTATTAAAAAACATATGCCTAATCTAAATGGGTACTTTTATATTAGACGGGCGCAATTTTGGACCAAAATCAAAATCACCAATCTATGTATTTTTGAAATACAATGATTATAATGAGTATATTAAAAAAGTAAATTATTACTTTCAATTGTAACCTGTTGCCTAGGGTTAACCAGAGACGTAACTGCACGGGATTGAAGGGGGGGGGGGTGACAAACGAAATGGTCCGAGCGCCAATCCCTACAGGGGTGGCAATTCAGATATATTTAAAAGATTTGCGTTTATCTTGGAAAAAATGCATGATTTTGTGAGCACAACTCTTTCCTGTGTAAAAGTATTTCCAGCGCTACTGAAGTGAATGCATTAATGCACTCCATCTTAAGCATACATCAAGCGGAGCAAGAGTAAGGGATTAGCAATCGCAGGGCTGCAAGTTCCAATCCAACCAAAGACCGTCGTGAAAAAACAGGGCTGGTGCACATTAAGTCAGTCGTGGCCTCAAATGTCCTCACGTTGACTTGGTGTGGAAGTTTGGAGAGTGGAGTGCCAGCTCAGGTGTTGCCCCGTCATCTGACCGTGGTTCAAAATTACGTGGTGTTGTCCTTGAATCTTTCCCTTCGGGATTGATTCCGAACCGTCACCAATAGCCTGTTGCGTTTCTATAGTGTGACGTTTATTATAATACCTACCTACTTTAGCATACAGCACTTTAAAGTTGGATCTAAGATTGGAGCTAATGTAGCTCCCTGCAATTGTTTTACTGTTTAGAAAAGGGGTAAGTGACAAATCAATAAAGTCCTCTAACTACAAATTTCTGGAGAGTGCAAAAAATAGCGAAACGTCTTTTAAGTTATTTGAGAAATAATTGTTCGAGATGAGGTTCTCAAATTTAACCATCCCGTTCATAAAAAACTGTGCACATAAGATAAAGAACCAAGAAGGAAGAAAATGGCGTAAGATATATAAGTTGTGAAGAGATTATCTCAGACCCGGCCACAACGGATACGGCCCTCCAAATTTTGTTTCTGTTCCGCAGATAGCCCTCTGGATAGGTTCAGCCTGCCCGCAGGTCAGATACGGCTCTGCGTAAAAGTTTAGCCGGCCCGGGGATCATTTATGGCCCTCAGGATAGGTTTAACCAGCCCAGATACAGCCCTCCAAAAAGGTTTTCCTGACCACCCCTGGTCAGCCTCCTCTAAGGTTTGCTTAAAACAAATTCTTAAACAGTATATCAAACTTCGAGTTTTTTAAGCAAAAAGAATACGATAAATATCAAGTTAGTTAAGTTTATCGAGTGAAATACAATTTCTCATCAAATGTACAGAAGCCTTGGATAACGAAAACGTATATACGAAATTCGAAAATAAATTACCAATATACAAATTGAACAGCTAATAAGAAAAGAATAGCTACAGTAAAAATAAAATGACTAGATCTTTAAAACTAGATGCGGTAGAATCTTGATTATTCGAGGTAATGTGGACCGAGACCACCTCGGATAATACAGATGTAGTAACACACGAAACATTCTATACGAAACACAGAAAACATATTGTACATTTTAATGCGCACATTCGCGTGCTTGAAACTTTATTTAAAATTTAAAAATAATCTCGTCATCAAAATTTTCTAGGATAACACTGATACTCTCAGAGCTCGGATAATCGAGGTTCTACTGTATATATAACGGTAGAAGATAAAAACACGCAAAACAAAAGAGTTAGGTCCCTTTGGGATACATAAGCAAGAACAAGCGCGGCTATGTCGCACTACCATAAAGACATCAAACATCGTATTCAATCGTTTCCAGATGTTGTTGAAAGTTGAGTCCAACAACTAATACGGATAGTAAACACCTAGCCATTTTTGTTACTTCATAAAAATTGCATATTTTACTTTACCAATTCAATAATATATAGACAGATATCACTTACCAAGACTAGTCCCCCACTTGTGGATCATACCCACTTGAAATAAAAGAACCTCGCAAACTACTTTCAATGTAAAAAATGCGTAGGAGTCTAGTGTTAAAAGGTCGCCTCTTGAGTCCCCTTAATGGAGTGCCTCATTGGAATGAGCCAGAAAAAATGAACCAACGATTGACGGATGAAGGTTACAACCTAATTCAGCACTCTTTAATCACACATGGAACAAACGGAACCCACGATTTACAAATTAGTCTTTATTAAGAAACGCATGTTTAAGCAAAGTAATTGTCCAAGTAAACTGGCTTCATTGTAAAATATGAAACAAAAACAAATTAAATAAATAATACGGCAGCTGTTTATACAATTGAATTTTCGAGACATATGGGCATAGTGACGACCTTCGGGAAGACCAATACTATGCAGACAGCTGGTTAGGGTCAGGGGCTAAAACGAAAAAAGGAACCACGTTTTATTGGTAGTGGGAAAGGATTTTTGTAGTATCGCTTTATATCAACTCTCGATTTAACGACCTACTGCGATTATAACGACCCATTGTGAAAAGGTCCCGACAGTTTTCCTACGGTTGTAATGCTGAAATTTTATGATCAACCGTGAAAAGGGTAATCTCGTTACCGCGTTCTTCAATTAGTGATGTCTCCTGATTCGTTTTGAGGCGATTTAAGTTTCGTCATGGGTTTTTAGGCGAAGGTTACAACCTAATCCCGTACTCTTATTAACATACATGGAACGAACGAAACCCACGATTTACAAATGTATGTTTACACAAAGTTTTGGTCTGCGTAACCTGGCTTCCTTATCAAACAAGAAACAAAAACAAACCAAAAAATGACAACCTAGGGGAAGACAATTTTGCGCAGACGACTTGCTTAGGGGCAGCGACTAAAATGAAAAAAAGGAACCTGGTTTTACTTTTGGAGGGAAGTTAATTTTGTATAGTAGACTCACTTCATAGCAACCACCGATTTAACGACTCGCTTCTTGCAATGACTTCCTTGTAAAATAAGGAACAAACACAAATCTAATAAGAAATATAAAGTTTCAGTGACTGAAACTGTTTCGACACTTTAATTATCGAGACATATAGGCATTATGACCCCAGGAAGACCTATGATGTGCAAACAACTTTTAAGGGACAGGAGCTAAAATTAAAAAAAAAACATGGTTTACTGTGGAAGGAAAATGATTCTTGTACAAAAGAAAGTGCGTTGTACAGTAGAAGTGAGTCGTACAGTAGAATCAAGTCGTTAAATCAAAGGTCAATTCCAATAACGACCTTTGACGACTCGCTTAATGCAACTGGTTTCCTTGTGAACAAAAACAAATCCAATGAAAAATAATGTTTCAATGATGTGTGGCAATTGTTTCTACATTTCAATTTTCAAGACATGGGCATAATGACGACCAATACTATGCACACATCTGGTAAGGAACAAGGGTTTTAAAGAAAAAGATAACCTAGTTTTATGATAGGATGGAAAGGATTATTGTATAGTAGACGGGTTTAGGGCTCTAAATCGAATTTCGATTCAACGACTCAGCGATTATAATGGCAATTTAAAAGTCCCGGCAGTTTTCCTGTAAGAGGTTTTCAGTTAAATAAACCAGACGCTCTGCGAAGATTTTCTTTATCTTATCCAAATGTTCTCTCATGATACATTTCGAGGTTACCTTAAAATGTACAACGTGTCATTGTAATGTAATTGAGATGGACAAATCAATCAAAAGAAATCAATTCTGAATTTATT
This sequence comes from Metellina segmentata, assembly GCA_947359465.1. NCBI lineage: Eukaryota > Metazoa > Arthropoda > Arachnida > Araneae > Tetragnathidae > Metellina > Metellina segmentata. Next base: position 26,488,711 of record OX375884.1, read on the forward strand.
CTTTGGAAATTTTATTAAAGAAGTTCTGAAATCGTATTCGAAAAACAATCCAACTGACTTTATGTTCACAAAATGTACAGGAAACACATATCAGCGCGGAACACTACCGCCGCCAAAATTTAGCTTGACAGAAAATGCCTCTCATTGCGATCCTACATTTAACGATTAGTGAAAAACATCCAATTGAGATTGAGAAGGCACCGTCAGTTTTCCTATAGATGTAATGCTATTTTATGATCAATAGAATGACCCTGTAACGGTAAAAATCTCGTTACAGTGACCTTTAGTTGAGGATGTTTCCTGATTCTTTGAGGGATTTTATGTACGATTTGGCAATTTTCGTAACTTGTATCACCAAATTTCTCGCTACATATCAATCACGTGTAATTTCAGTAGACCAAACAATTGTTGACAACTTGTTGTGATGGCTTCTATACTCAAGACTAAGCGCTTAGTATTGTCCATTGAGACAAACAGAAAATTTCGGAAAGCGTCAATGATAAAACATCTTTCGAAAACGGAGATTGCTAAACTGTTTAAAGTTGCTAGACACACTACAATAGTAATGAACAAGGACATCTTATTGCAAGCTGTATGTGGTCTGTCAAATGAGGAGCGGAACAAGGAAGCAAAACTCCAGCTTTTTTAAAAGGCTCTTCTTGAATGTCTGGTTGGTTGGGTTTTACGTCGCAATGGTAACATTTGGCCCATGCTGCGACAAACACAAGATAGATATCAATTGAGCGACTCTGGAAAACATGCACTTGAAAAACTTTTTCAATTTTTTACTACACTAAAGTTTAAATTTTATTTGTGTGTGATATTGTTATTAAAAAAATATTTCGCAGGTAATGGAGTCATTTTTTTAGGAAATTGTCACTCTTTCCCCCACTAAAAAAATCGAAAGAGGAATGTTCCATATTATGACCGTTTGATTAAAAGTCTTTCAGTGAATGTCCCATCAAGGGCATTATTTAATACGCACGCTCGATAGATACAACCAATAGTATCTAATGGTAAACAAACCCTGTAGTTTTGAACAGTTTTTCATATCACTTGCGGAATATGTTCGGGAAGCACATTTCAACACACATTTAGCTTGACACAGAAAGCGTCTCAGATTATCGTAATATTTTTTAAGAGCCCTTTCTTGTGTTTTAATCTTTAAACACGTATTTTCAACAGTATGGTCTGGGTTAACCAGTGACGGACTTACTTGTTGAAAAGGCTCGGGATATTTACGGTCTCTACTCGTTTCCTAAACATTTTTAGCTTAACGCCTCCTTACACGTCAGCTAAATAGGATAATGGAAACGCAATAAAAAATTAGTGGAAAATACGCTATAATATACACGCTAACACTAGCTTGACCTTTGTCTTTCGTCCGATCAGTTGTAATGCATTTCCCAACGTATAGTTCTTGTGACCATGTATCACTAATGAGTATTATGGTCAAATGAATGTCAAAAACATTTTTTGTACTGCTCTTGGTCCTCAACGCCTCCCTTTCCTTTGGGCCACCATTGCCCCAAGATTCCAACAAAGCCCACCAGGGAATCGGTAGCGTCCACTTTAAGAAACAATGGTTTACTCGGAACCAGGGGACTCAAAATTGATGAAAATTTTGGCAATCTGCCACAATAATTTACGATACTAAATTAAAAGAACATGACAAATTATTTTCATTAATAGTCTTAATTCCATTCAACCATTAAGAAATTCATTACATTGAATTATATCAATAAGTTAAGAGAAATATAAACCCACCAAAGCTCCAAAATAAAAAGCATTTCTCTATTTTCTTTCAAGCATTTCTCTTTCGACAAATTGGACGATGCCGACCACTTGATGCCCCAGACGCTATTCTTAATATTTTAATCTTACAAAACCAGCCGAGAAGAAAACTCAATAGCTTCTCAATATTAAGAACAAAATTCCCCACTGTGCATTCGTGTTTGAACAGCCTCTTATAGAGGATTAGATTTAAAATTAGGGCTCTCTTCTCTTGTACACTTATATTATATGCTTAATGTGTTTAGATTTAACTTTCGAAGTAATACTTTTGGATTTTGTAAGTTTCAACAAAAGAATATTTCAACTTTCCTATATTTCTGTCCATGTTTTCTGCTTTGAGTAATATATATTGTATATCATGTTCCGACTTATCTATATCATGACCTTTTCCGGCCACCCCTTGTCTTCTTTAATTCTTAGTTTATAGTGTTAGGTTGTACAAATTGCAAAAATGGTTCTTTGAAAAAAAAATTGCATATTTTGTCTTTATTAAAGAATTATAGTTTTACATTTGAGTAGCTGCAGCTCAAAACAATGTAACACTTCATAAGTGACCCGAGAGTAAAGACCCTAAGATGCAAAATATTCAGTATAGTAAATTTTCAGAAAATATTGTTTAAATAAATAGAATGGCTATTAACCAGTTTCTTTTATATTATTCTATAAAGCTTTGACCATATGCAATCCGAACAACAGAAAATCCGATTTCAAATAATGTAAATTCAATATGATTTCAAGACATCAATTTTGACTTTGGGAATTTAAATGACCATTCTCTCTATAAAAATAGCATTAACATCACTTACTATAAAACAATGTCTGCATTTGGAAGGAAAGGTCAGTTCAATGCTCAACAGAAAACTCATATTTTTAAAGGACATTTTCACAGTATTCAATGTGCTGTGTTTGGAAGAAAAGTCTGACGTCCAAAGGTCAATAAGAGAAACACCATATTTTAAAGGATAATTACATAGCATTCAATGATCACTCACTTGGAAACAAATCAATGTGTTTAGTATTTAGTAGAATCACCTTTAGCTTCAAAAACTGCACACAATCGATTTGGCTTATAAATTACCAGACTAGCATCAGTATTTTGGGGTCATAACATGTACATATATATTAAATACTGGATAAAAGCATGTCAGGAGGTAGTGTATGTAATAATAATTGTATGTAAAATATTGTCAGCCACAATATTTCTTCCCCAGAAAAAAGCGTACAAATACAAGACTTCCCAGTCTTACAGCAACAGTCCAGATCTACTACATCTAGAAGCATGAAAATCAGATGTGACTATTTTTTTCAACTAGAATGGCCATTCATTTTATATAATTTCTTTCTATACCAAACTAAAAATATAACATCCCACTATTTGGCTCTAGTCCTTTAATTTTTCAAGACCTTATTAATTGTTATCCAAAGTTAGTTCTATGAAATGCAACTAGAATTATTTTGACTAATCTTGTATTGTTGCATATGTTAGGTGAAAATTTAGTCAACTTCAACTGAATTTTAAGAGTCGAATACAAAAACACCAAGAATCATTGCAAAAAGCATCCGACTATATTGTACTTTTGTCAATTCCATAAATTTCACATATTAGCATTGAATGATACCGAAATGTTTATTTTGTTATACTTTTCTGATACAATAAAATAAAGCATATTTTCTTTATAATATCTTTATGAAATTAAATAATATTTCACGGAAATATGATGTTTAACAAACAGGCTATAAAAATAATGTATTTGTATGGTATAATTACAGCATTCTTGTCACTTTTTAAAAATACATTTTATAATGGATTAAAGTAATTTGATGCCAAACAATTGTAAATTTTGCAGATACCAAGGCAAAAACGTTCACTAAGATAATATTTTAAATTATATTAAAAATGCAGAAAATATTTTGTTTTTAGAAGGTCTAATTGCAAAATTGTGTAATTTTTTATAAAAATTTGAAGTAATGTTTCATTATTAGTTTAATATATCCTAATTCAAAATAAGCAATCAAACAAAAAATATCGGACAATAAAGGCAAAACCAACAATTCCAACAAACTAATTCCAAAGTTATTTTTATTTGTATTAGATAAATGACACATTTGAACTTCACATGAATTATACTTATGTATAACAAGGAATATTAGTTTAGCTTTCGTTTTTGTTGTAAAAATACTGAAACCACACTTGAAAAGACAAATTGTATATAAAAATATCCCATCACATTCTGCACAATTTACAATTTAGAATATTTTGGTGGTTTATCAGATTTATTAATTGTTGCTTCAGCAGCTTTCAACACATCTTCACTCTGAAGCATAGTCATATTCCAATACGTCTGAAATGAAACAAAAAAAAACTAATTAAGTATTCAATTATAAATTACTTTTAATGAAAAGTAAAATTTAAATTTGAAGATAAAAGGTAAGAAAATCAATTCTTATAAGTCTTATATGAGAAAAAAATGGGTATAAACATCAGCCATAAGGTGCTTATAATTTTGAAATATCAGAAAGTTAACATTGAATTCAAAGATTTAGAAATGTATTTAATTTCTTTTATTTACTAAATAGCCTTAAATTACATGAAACTACTTGCAGCTTATATCAGATAATAATATTAAACATTATTTTACTTTTAAAACAAGACATAAAACCATGGACACAGGACTTGGGAAAAAGGACACAAAGCATACTCTCCAACATTGGTAAACCAGTCATCAGTAGCAACTTCATCAACATATTACATACGACATAGTATCAATAAATTATTGATTAATTATTAAAATTAATAAAAAAAAGTTACTAAATAATAAAATAATTAATAAATAATTAAAATTAATAAATAAAATTTAATAAATATTGAGTAATTAATTGAAACAAATATTTTTAAACAATATTCAAAATTATTTAAGAAAATTATTGACCAAATATATAAGTGAAAGAATCTTATTTTAAAAGTCACACAACACAAATTTTGTTGATCAAACTAATTACCTGTTTAGTAACATCTCATCTACAATTTTTTTTTGTATTGAAAAGCAAGCACGTTTTGCCTTTTTAAGTATTTATTGCTAAATTTGACATTGTAGCAAACATCCATATTCATTTTTGTATTATTTCAGAGTATTTTCGGCGTTTTTTGTACGATATCCGTAGATTTTCACTATACATCCGTAGCTCCGTAGTTTTCACCTAATTTCCGTCGCAACTACGGAAATTCCGTAACAGTTGGAGAGTCTGCACAAAGTGATCTCTCAGGTTGTTTAGTTTCAGGGTTTTATGGCACAAAAGTACATATGTGGCCATGCTGCACCAGACAAAATATACAATATCAGTAGGTTTCACTTTGGATTTACTCTCAATCACAAGATATTAACATTATATCAATTGTTTATATAAGTCTCAATTCATTACTTATTGTACAATTTCAAATGATTGAACCAAAAAGCATATGAATGCTGAAATCTAGTTTCAAGGTCAATAAAATGTTGATTGTTATGCTAATGGATAGATTGAAGGATTTTCAAAATACTTGTATTATTTCTTCTCAGACATAAATACATTTGTTGCAAGGGAGACAAATTTTATTTTTAAAATTGCCAGTGCTATTCAAACAGAAAAAATAGCATATGTTACAGGATAAGAAATTCTTTACAAATAAAAGAAACTAAATCAATTTCATTTTATCAATTAAAATATTTTAAAACTTTCCCATGTTAGAATTGGTGTCAAAGCACAGACTTGTCTCCAGTGTTTCACAAATTGTCATCTTAATGTCTGTTTAATTGCCTTGTCAGCACATTTTATTACAATCTTTTTACATACACAAATAGGGTGGCAAATAGGATGTTAGGCTCTTTCCTCCATCAAATCTAACTACATGAGTGAAATGTTTTGGTATGGATGATTGAATCGATACCCAATATTTAGAACACAACATAAATTATGGATGAGAGAGAGTACACTATTTTATTGTGAGCCCACAGAAATCTCCAGCACAAATAAAATGTTACAATCTCCTTCACTAAACAGATTATAAAATAATGGGACCACTTAATTAAAAATAATAAATGGGATTATTTGTTTTCTAAGCACCTCTTTTAATATACTTTTACATTGAAGGCTTCTAATATTTGCCTTAGTGGATTTCTTATACTTTCAAGATAGTTCTTAATTGCATTTTTTAATTTTAATGCCAAATAGATCCATTCTTAACATATGTTCTTTTTGTTTTGCCTTATGGTGATTATGGCTTTGTTAATTGTACTATCATTACGTATGCTAGGATTTTACTAAACCATATAGATGACCATGACAGTACACATTATTTTTGTGAAAAGAAAAGTAGACAGCAATTAGTCATCTAAGAATATTAGTCCAGATAACTGTGAAAGCAACACTTCAAGTTCTAGAAGTTAATTTTATATGAAATTGAGTCATTGTACAAGTTTTAATCACAATAAAAGTGTTACTAATTTTACCATGAATTGGAGTCCATCTTGAACACTGTGATCTCTGGAGAAATTCATTGCAACCTTGGTTCCCTGAATGGCAACTGGACTCTTGGATGCTATTACTTTAGCCAAGCCTAAGGCAGCTGTCATCATAGCCTCTTTAGTTGGATAAACTTTTCCAACCAGTCCAATCTGTTAAGTAATAACACATGTAAACTTATAAGTCCAACCTAATATCCATAAATTTAAAAAAATAGGTGACAAAATCTAAGTATCAAGTTAAAAAATTAAATACACTTAAGGAATTCGAAATAGAAACTTGTGCATTTTTAAAACCCATTAGTTGTGTTAGCAATGAATGTATTACAGTTGGTAAATTTATATTTGAACAATATCTATCCATTAATTTAGTGTGTTACACAAATATGCTATTTATAGGAAGAAATTTTTTAATAGTAAATTTTCTAACAAAAAATTAAAAAACCTTAATCAAATTGACAGAAGTAAACACTAAGGCCAGTTTGCATCTTCAATTACAAAATTTTAAATGAAGCTTGTGAAATTACAACAGTTTATAAACATAGGAATAGCTATAAAAACATTTTCAATCATGTTAAAACCTAATTAATTACATAAATTTCAAAAAGTTGATATAAAGTTAAGTTTCAAAAAAAGTTGATATAAAGTTAAGTTTCAAAAAATTACAAAATAAACAGAATTATTGCTATAACATTACAATTAATAAGATGGGGATAAAGGAGAACAGACAATGACTATATTAGATTTGACACTAACAAAATTATACTTTTGACCTTTTAGAACAACACTTAACTCAGTAATTGAAGACTTTAGGTACATAACTACATCATTTTAAAATAATGTAACTCAAGTTGTGTGTTTAGTAGTCAAGCTATACAACTAAAAAATCAAGTTGTCAAGCAATATAATCTTAACATACATTGTCTTCAAAGCTTAAGTTTTCAAATATTTGGGGAGGACAATTTAAAAGCATATGTAACATTCTTTTATAGAACTAGGGGGTTCCGCATCCTGCTTGCCTCCGCTCGCCAACCGGAGATTGTTTCGTAAACCAACAATCCTTTCGCAGATCCCATTTGGTTTGAAAATATAGTAAAATTTCCAAAACTCCTTTCGCAGAGACAATCTAGTGCGACGGCGAAACTTCCGCCCCCTGCTCACCTACGCACACAATCCCATTTGGTTTCCTTCTCAAACCAACACTCTTTTTCCAGATACAATTCGGTTTGCTTCGCAAACTAAAACTACTTTTGCAAAAGTCGATCTCCTGCGATGGCGAAAGTATCTTAATTCGTATAATCCCGATTTTACTCTCCAGCCCATGACGTCACAGCGAGGGCTTAGCCCCATGCTCGCTAACACTCGCACACCAACACTTCTTTCGCAATTGATTTAGCTTTTTTTAAAAACTTTAACATATAATGCACACTAAACTAATAGCTGCGTCAGTAAAAAACTTTAGCAATCTTGTTCCCTGAACAATTTTGAAAAAAAAAACATGTAAAACTCGAAAATTTGGATGTGTACTTTTTTGCAAAACTGTATGAGAATTGAGGGGAAAAAGCGAGTTCAGACTTTTGGACTATGGGCCAGATGACAGCGAGTTTCAACGGAAAAATAAAAAAAATCTTTGCTATTGTGATTGTAGATATGATAAATTTAATATCTTGCAATTTTATCAAAAATGCAACCTTTTGTCGCACTGATCACTCTGTGCGCGATCAGCAATTAGTACACTTTCACTAAATTATACCATAAGAAGAAGTGCATCCGAAGCTTTTTATGTGGTATTTTCAAATTTTAAAACTAATAGTATCAAACTATAGATATAACAGTTTTAGTTTCGTATCGGGAATTACGATCTAAAAGTTCCGAAACTTGTATGATCAACTTTTGATTGCATCGGCTTTATTTATTTACCAATTTAAAAAAAAATTGTACCATAATAAAGAGTACATTCTAAGGTTTTCGTTGATGTTTTCAAATTAAAAAAATAATAGTATTAAGCTATAGATATGAAAGTTTTAACAAAAAGTAACGAAAATTTCACAATATTCCGAAATTTGTACGACCAACTTTTGATCGCATTGAATTTATTCATTAACCAATTTCAAAAATAATTGTACTGTGAGAAAGAGGTTCTGAGGTTCTCTGCGATGTTTTGAAACTTAAAAATAATAGTAATAAGATATCAATATGACAGGTTAAAAAAAAATTACAAAAATTTCCTGATTTTTCCCGAATTAAAAAAAAAATTATCAGGAACTAAATTGAAATTTCTAAAAAAAACTGCCATCCTCCAAAATTCACAAAGAGAGGTACTCTAAAAAAATCACAGCTGAAGACTGAAAATTTGAGCGGCTGCTGCTGCAGTAACATTTTTTTTATATAAAGGTATCAGATATGTGGTTCAACAGAAATAAAGAACAAAAGTGCGTTTATTCCTAAGGTAGTTGAAGATTCATTTTCAGAAAAGAAACATTCTAACTACTTAGAATACAAGTATTGATATATTTTTTGTTTTCAAACCTAGTCCCATTGTTCAATTCCCTTGAAAAATTTTGTTAAGAATTATACAGGGAATGTACTATGATTGAAATTTATCCTTACCACATGTTTTACCTTTCCATCAATCTATTTTAAAGTATAAGTACATCAACATAAAAGCAAAATTAGATTAAGGTTGATGTCAAGAAACAATTTGCTAAATTCATCTTTTCAAGTTATACAAAACCATATTAGTCATAATATAGCTGTTGTACAAATCATCAACTTGAAAGTTCTATACTAAGGTTCCAGTTCAATTCGAAAGAAACACTAATTAAATGTGGCATGTATAATTAAAAAATGAAAACAACATATTTACGAAATCATGACAAGATTAAATAATTTCATACTAAGTAAAAAGTATAAATCAGGTACACAGATGGACCTAATCGGGTCAAACAAAACAAAAAAACTTTAAAGCACTGAAAAACATTAAGAATATAAAAGTAAAGTGCGCATGAGAGGAAGAGTATTTACACATAAAAAATAATTAAATGAAAACTTCCTCAATCCAAACACCTACTACTACACATTTCAACAAAGATTACAGGGTTTAATAAAAAATGAAAAATAGAGAAAATTGAAATAACTACCTCATAAGGTCATTACTTCCTAAAAAAATTATTGCATATGCAGAGACAAATTTTTCCAATCGTTAAAAGCATACTCAAAAGTATCTCGAATTCCAAGAAAAGTACAGTTCTTTAACTCTAAGTTTAATAGAGAATTTTCTAAAAACCTGATGGGTAATAATATATATATATATATATATACAACTTATCAAATAAAGAATTCAAAGTTGTCATTTGGTCTGTGGTAGTCCAGTTGGAAGAGCATCGGATTAGCAACCGGTGGGTTGTGAGTTGTTCAAATACAGCCAAAGACTGTCGTGTACAGAGGGCTGGTGCATGCTAAATCCGTCATGGCCTCAAATGTCCTAACATTGGCGTGGTGAGGAAGTTTGGAGAGTGGGGTGCCAGTTCAAGTGTTGCCTCATCATCTGACCATGGATCAAAATTACTTGGTGTTTTCCTAGAATCTTTCACTTTGGAACTGATCAAGGATCGTCATCAATAACCCGTTGTGTTGATCTCGTCAGACGTTAATTAAAAATACTAATACCAAAGCTGTCATTCAATTTTTAAAAATGATAATGAAGCAAGTCCAGAAGTCAAATTATAAAACCACAGGTCAAATCACAGTAGCTTTTCATTAATACTTTTATACAGAAAATACTGTGGGTTGCTGTTAAACAAATGAATTCATTCTGCCCTCACACATTATGCAACTGCTACGGAAATGAATTAATATTTAAAAAAATTAAATTAGGAGTAATTATCATCAAATATATCACACACCATATCATTTACCAATAGATCAGAAGCAAAATGTATTCTTATATTCAAAGGAAACAAGTAGATCATAATATAGGTACATTATCATTGCATGAAAAAGAGAAGAGCAGAAACAAATCACCTGGATTGCAATTGTATTGGAAGGAGCAGTAACGAAATGCTTATAGTTTTCTATGATCTAAAAATTAAAACCTAAGCTGTTAGGAGGGGAAAAGCTTTTTCGAGAAAGAATTAGCTTTGCCTAAATATTCAAAATATCACAATAGGGGAAAAAAACTGTTCCTATGGATAAACATTGAGTGTCTTACAGTTTAGTTAACATGCATTCACTCAAAATAATATGAAACAAATCTTACAGTTTTAGCTTCCTGTGGATCTATTTTAGCACAGCTATATGTATATTCTCTAACTAAGCTGTCATTTCCAACAATCTTTGGCAGTCTTTGCAAAGTTCCCATATCAGCTGCCATGCCCACATCCACTTCCTGAAAAGAAAATATATTTAAGTGAACTTGAAAAATTATTAAAATTTGCAGATTATTCATTGACAATTCTGAAGTAGAAAGATAAAATGAGGTACAGAGTAAGAACAACCTATTTAAAAAAAATGTAGTAGTCATTACTTATCTTTTTCATGCACTCATGTAAATATATACACAGTCCAGTCACATTAATGTGACCACCACCTACTTTCGACGTCAACGTAAAATAACCAATCACAAAAGGCAGGTGGTAGCACATTGCAGTGGAGTGTATATAAAGGATATCCTATGGCGTCAGAAAGCATTTCAATCGTTGGCGTAATGCAGAAACACAGCGATTTATCCAACCTCCAAAAGGGCATGATTATTGGCTTTCGGGCCAAGGGTGGAAGCATTTCAGAAACGGCTAATTTTGTGAACTGTTTGCGTGCCGCAGTGGTAAAAGTATACTGTGCATGGCAAAATGGCACTATCTAAAATCAGCGGCGTGGCACATGTGGTGCACCACGGACTATAGATGACAGAGGCGAACGAACGCTATGGAGATGCGCTATGGACATACCACAAAAGACATGAAAAGAATTCCCCAAGACATGTAACAGAATCGGGGAATACAAACTCTTCCCGATTGACATGATGTAGATTCGTAAAAGCTGATGCATGAAGCATCTTAAACAAGGAATAAAGCATTTATGGAAATGCAAAAAAGTAGAAGTTCGTAACAATATTTCTTACAAAAACAGAAAATATTTGCCTGAAAGTAATCAACCCTTCTTGGTGATCAACGAGGTATTTCATAGTTAGCAAAACTGGCAATATCTTGATGGACGAGATTATCTCATCCTTAGAAAATACGGCAATATCTTCACCATTCGGAATTCAATCGCTATTCTTGATTACGAGATATCTTGTCATCAAGAATGAACGTCGCATTGAATGTCACAAAAAGTGGATTCTATGGAATGCTAAGTGTGGGTGTATCAAGCTAATGGTAGATGACGGTAGTGTTCCCTGTAAGTTTCCGAAAGAGACATCACTTGACTTATTTTCGAACACGATTTCAGTGCGTCGCCAATAAAAGTTCCAAATAATGAATTCCCAATTGTATATGACAGTTGATTAATCAACGCCAATTTGATCACACGCCCAACGTCGCCCAAAAGGTGATAAAGTACATTTTAAGGCAACCCCAATATGTGTTATGCGACAACATTTGGTGGCATTTTGGACATGTTTCAGACATTAGCGGGGATTTTAGGCGAGTCAGCCTAAACATTCATTCTCCCAGTTGGTGCACGATCACCTGTCTTTGCTTTTAAAAGAGTTTGATCGCTACTTCCCAACCACAAGACCCACGAACAAGTAAGAAATGGTGGACCATCTTTTCTGTATGTATTCTCGTCACCTGACCAGTGGTTCAAAATTACGTGATGTCGTCCTCGGATCTTTCCATTCGAGGGTTGATCCTGAACCGTAACCTATAGCTCCTTGTGTTGCTCCAGTGCGAAATAATTAAATACCTTCCTACCTATACATATTCCGAAAGTAACGTAACTTTGCTTGATTTTCGAGTACGATTTCAACAAGTCGCCATCAAAAATTCCCAAAGAATGAATTTAGAATTGATATGATAGCTGATTGCTCATCGTCAATATTAAACGCCAAACGTCGCTTTAATGGTCATACTGTATTTTAAGAGAACCCCTTTATATGTATCACACGAGAATCATTCCGGTAACAGGAAGATAAATCTTCGTTTTCCATCTGTTTCGTTGGCATTTTCTGAAAAACCCTTTAAGAGGAAAAACGAATTACATTGCCAATCCAAATAATCTAACGTTAATCAAGACAACCACCTGGGTCGTTACCCACCTCAGATTATCCTGATAATATTAGTTTCATAACCAAACAGTGTCAATAAAATGACATCCCAACTACCTTTTATTTCGAGTTAATGTAAAACATTTCTCAACGAATATATTTTTCAAAGATCTGAGCTTATTAATCATAAAAGTAATTCATGTGAGCCGCGGTAGCTCAGTCAGTAGAGCGTCGGGCTCGCATCAGAAGGGTTGTGGGTTCTGTCCTCGGCGGAGCCTCCAATTCTGATGATTGCGAGATCGGCGCTTCGACCTGGCTAAAGACCGTCGTGTTCACTAATGGTGACTGGGGCACGTTAAATAGGTCGTGGTCACAATGTCCCCAAATCAATACCTCTGGGGGTACCTGATCAGGGGGTTATCGGCCTCTGATTGGGATTTAAATTACGATATGTGTGAGTGAATGGATGTATGAAAGGAACTTCCTGGAAAACGGATGTGTCATGTATGTCGAGCAAAGTCGGACTTTCTCCCAATGGGGCTCAATAACATGGAAGGCGCACCCCCCTCGCCTCTTGCCGTCTTCGACGGGCCTGGCACTCCTCTGGTCTGCCAGTGTAGGCATAAGAAACAACAACAACATAATTCATGTACTCTACAATAATGGACCGGACAGCAAGATAAGATGGTATAAGGGAAATAATATATGCTTTAATAAGGGGATGGTCCCCAAGTGTTGTAATTACACTAGCAACCCTTCTGGGCATACTTTCAACAAGGGTTTGATACACAGCTATGGGTATTTGTGTCCATTCCTGCTGCAAGAACGTCGCCAGCTCAGCCGTAGATTTCGGACGTGGTTCCCTGGTCAGTAAGCGTAGGAAGAACCTGATTGTCCAGAATGTTCATGTCCGCATCAGCGTTCAATTGATCAGGATCAACATGCAAAGGTCTCAAGCCATACCACTAAAAACACCCCCAAACAAGCAGTCGGATTTTATGCAAATCCGCTGGTGTGCGGTCCATTATTGGAGGGTAGTGTATATTGCATAGTTTACGAGTGATTTTTGTTTATACGTTCACTCTCCAAGTGGTTTCGACGCGATATCTCTTCCATCAATATCTGACCAATTTTGCTAATGACGAGATATCTCGTCTGCAAGATCTGACCGATTTTTCGATGATGACAAGATCATCAGGAGGGTTTAAAGTTTCCTGCTGCACAGCAGTTTCTCTTTAGTATTTCACATCTTACTTTAAAAACTAAAACCATTGATTTTATTGTAATTATCAAAAATGCTTCGTCTAAATTTATTGGTTTCCCTTTTGTATGAAGTATTGGTTATAGATCGTAGTGTACTACCAAAAGATAAAATCCTGCATTATTTCAAAATTATTAAAAGTTGATCAACCAAAAGTGCAAAGTTCTGGTGGACACTTCCTATTTGATTGTGTTAACGAATTACATTACATAGTATTTAATTGTGTTAATTCATCAACCATAAATAAAAAACAAATAATTAATTATCTCCTTCAAGTCTAACGGTTAAAGAGAAGTGATGCAGAGAAAAGTGTTTGTAAGCCACTATAGGGGGTCATTTCTATTACAGATTATGGTTTCAAACTTCTTTTGGATTTGAAAAGAAATTTCACTTTTTTTTGACTGTAGTACTCTTAAAAGTGAATTTAAAAATGTAGAGCAATGGTAAAAAATGGGTTTATCTTTTAGGAAAAAACAAGACTTTTTTTTAATTATGCATGGGATAAGCGTTTACATCTTCTAAATACGTCTTTTTAACATCTTAAATGCTTTTATTTAATTAAATAATGTCAATTATTTATAATTGTTTTGAAAATAAATTTTAATATGCAGTGAAAAAGTGTTATCGAGTTAGTTTAATGTACACAATAGATCTTCTTTTAAACGGTTGAATTTTTATTATTGCACCTGCAAAAGTTTCGTGTGTCAAAAACAGGGGGATAAATGAAATTTTAAAAGAATATCTTACGTGTTTGTTATAATTTGAATTTCCTTTAAAATAATAATTTTAACTACTTTTGAGATTTTTTCAGTTTGTGTTTTCTCTCTTTTCAGATAATTTCAACTACTTTTGAGATTTTTTCAGTTTGTGTTTTCTCTCTTTTCAGATAATTTCAACCTTTTTCATCTCATAGCATACATAAACTAATTACTAGAATTTTGCGACACAAAATATTTTTTTGGCGATCTGACAAAAAAAAGAGGGGGTGATTTTCATTGATTAACAAGACACAAAAAACTAACTATCCATCCCTTTTGCTGCTCCAATTAGATTCATTACTTTTATATACTTTTACTTCCTTTTAAAGTTTTTATATTTACATAGTTTACTGTTTTTATCTTAGGATTGGCTTGTTTTTTAGACCTTGTGCCTAAAACCCCAATCACCAACCAACCTAAGTGGCTTTTGCAAAAATCTTTTCGATGTAGTTAATTCATATTTCGCAAAAAAAAAAAGTATTACTTAAAATCATTATGCGAGTATTAAAAGTACGAACAGTAGAAATTATTTGTGAACATACACGACAAGTACATGGACAAGAGTATTTGGACACTGCAGAAATTCGGAGGAAGATCCATCTTAGTGTGGGGTTGGTTTTCCTGGTTAGGACTAAGGATGCGACATCGATGTCAATGTTTTCAAAACATCGATGTTTTAAAAAAAATTTCTATGTATTTAAAATCGACGTATTGGGGTCGAGGTTTTTGTAACATCGATGTATTGGGGTCGATGTCGCATCACTAGTTGCTAAATCTGTTTTAAGAAATGGGGAAAAATTTAAATACACTGAATTTTAAAAACATCAATGGTTTGGGGGCGATGTATTATCAACATCGATGTTTTAATTTTGAACATCTGCAAAGTCTGCAAACTCTAATTGCAAAGTCCTTTCATGAGATCAGCCACTACGATATCCAATCGATCTTTAGAAGTAAGTTTTAAAGACGCGAGATTGATAGCTAAAGCCAAAAAGCCTCGCACCATTGCCGAATCACTCATTCTACCAGTTTGCATGGAAATTGTCAAAACTATGCTTAGAATCGATGAAGTAAAAGAAATTGAAAAAGTACCGTTTTCAAATAACACGAAAATCAGCAGACGCACTGAAGACATTCCGATATCATGTCAGTTACATGATGTCAGTTAGCATAGAAGAAATACTAATCCAGAAAATTTCTAAGTTTTAGAAAGAAATTTTACCTATATGTTGATGAATCAACAGATGTTAGCAACTGTTGTCAACTAAGTGCACTTGTTCGAATTTCTGATGAGAAGGGGTTAAAAGGGCTTTATCTTCGACAAGCAATTTTTCCATGAAATTTTGTTTGTACGTTTATGACAGATGAACCGTGCCGTGGCATGGTTTGATGGCACGGCTGCAATAACATTAAGGATCAGACTTGGTGTTCGAAGTTAGGTCTGAAAACTTTGATGTTGAAATATTACACTGTTTTATTCTTAGAGAAGTTCTCATATCAAATAGTTTAACCCAGTATTAACATCCATATTTAATGATATTATAAAAATGGTGAATCTGATCAATAGTAAACCACTTCAATCGCATCTTTTTTCAATTTTAAATGAGGAAATGGGATCAGAGAATCAATCGTTGCTGTTCCATTCTGAAGTTCGTTGGCTATCGAGAGGGATAGTTATGTCCATAGTTCATGAATTGAAACAGGAATTAAAAGTATTTTTGTATTTATGTATTGTTGGAAGACGATTACTGGTTGCAAAAATGGCCTACTTGTTGTTGTTGTCGTGTCTATGCATACAGTACTAGTGCAAAAGTTTAGAGTCCTCCAAAAGCCTTGGTGACAAGATCTGCAAGTTCTGGAGCTCGATGGCTATAGAGGATTTCGATTGGGGGTGCTCCAAGTTGAAAGAAGGAACCAATAATGGCCTGGCAGTCGAAAACATGATCTGGAGTTAGTTGCGATTGGGGACAGTACCTGCAGATGGGATAGGATTTTATATTAGTTCGTGAAATCTTCATGCCTTTGAAATGTCCAGTACGTAGCCTAGCTATTGTAGAGGAGAGGTTTCTTGGGCAGTTTAGATCGGGGATTGTTGCCTTGCTAAAATGCTGGTTGTAGATCCTTCGCAATGGCCTACTTAGATGACATATTTGAATACTTAAATGAACTTAATCGAAAAATGCAATGACCGCTTGAGAATATACGTATTAACTTACACTGACAAAATTAATGGATTCAAAAACAAAATTTAACTTTGGAAAGATGGGGTGAAAAATGGTTCCCTTGAAATGTAAAATCAGTGTTGTAGTTCAAATCCAGAAAAAGAACGGCTAGAGTTTGTAAATCCACAAAGGGTTCATCACTACGAGAGAAGGCTTCATCACTACTTTGAATTAAGGTAGACAAAGAAATTCGATTGGGTTCGAAATCCATTTGCATCTTCATTTTCTCCCATGGCATTCGACTTATCAGTGAAATAAAAGGAGTTCGACTTAAAAGTGATCTTGAAGTTAAGTTTAAGGATATTCCATTATCTCAATTCTGGGTAACTGCAAAAAAGGAGTTCCCATACATCGGCGAAAAAGCTATAAACATTCTTTTACCATTTGCTACAACATACAAGTGTGATCAAAAATTTATCTTCTATGCTCACACTATCAAGAATTTAAAGAGATCTTCATTGAAAAATCTTGAATCTTGAAGGCAGTTGCGTGTATAACTCAGATAGACCCAGATATAAAAAAGTTGTATTCACAGAAACAAGCCAAAGTATCTCACTGAAATAAGGAGGTAATATATACTCTAAGACAAAAAAAAAAGTTGCATCTGGAAGAAGTAGACCGGTATAAATGAAATTTGGAGGAGAGGTACCTCTTGTTGGAGATGCAAATGGTCAAATTTTCAAAATCGTTTGAGCATGCGCCACTCTGCATACCGGGACATAAAAAGACATCCAGCAGCTCAGCAAATTAATTTCGACTCGTGCTGTTGTGTTGATAACATCGTTTCTCATTGAGTTATGCCTCGGAAAAAAGTTCGCAAGCAATTTAAGCAGCTGTGAGAGTTTAACAGAGGCCGAGTAATTGACCTCTGAGAAGGTGGATGGTCTAATCAACGAATTCCACAATATATTGGTTGTAGTGATGTTACTATTGCACGGTGTTGGCAGCAGTGGATACAAAAAGGAACAAGCCAGCGTCAACTAGGCTTAGGAAGACCAAGAGAAAGGCTAATAATTTTATAAAATGAGTATTCTAAAAACAATTTTAATCACAGTTTCACTCTGTCAAATCTGACATTTTAGTTCATAGAGAAGCGAAATAAAAAACTGTCAAACATCAATAACTGAGGATGTATGTTTTTGGCATTTTCATTCCATTTGTTTCGTTTATTTCGTGCTTATGACTCAAAAGACTTATCTCAAAAAAAAAATTCTAGCTGGAATGTTTATGTATTCTAATGCAAAAATCTTTGAAAGAAAGATCTTTTTAATTTAATCCCTAGTAAGAAATAGAAGAAATTAATCATGTTAATAAAAAATGTTCCTTCACAGTTTGTCGTGAAATTAATTATGCTTGTGAGGTGCACCGTAAAATTATTTGTGCTTCTGAGGTGTGCCGTGACGTGAAAAAGTTTGGGAAAATCTGCTCTGGATAACACTCCAAAACGAGTCTATATTTCAAATAACATAGACTCGTTTTAGAGTGTGTTATATAGAACCAGAAATACCATTTAAAATCACCTCAAAAATCACCATCAAAAATGTAGCCTCCTCCAGATTAACATCCTCTTGGTACGCCCCTGTCTGCGTACATCAATTAAATTTTAACACTTCGACATTTAAAGGAAATAAACCAATTCCCCTTTTCCCCACTGTTTGTTTGGTTCACACAAAGGACGGAAGAAGGTTGTAACCTTTTTCTAACACCGTGTAGGACCTGGTTCCGCTCCGATATCTCCGTGAGTTCAGTCACGTAGCCAACTCAGTCTCGTCAAACAAATTACACGCTTAAAGAAAATTCCCTACAAACCTGATCTCTCACTTCTCGTAAACCTGCCGTTGTCCCCTCCCCTTACATACTCAAATCCCTTGTTCTTTGTCCCCTCAAAAACTGATTGGGCCTCTAGTTGCTAGGGCTTGTAGACTTATATAATTGCTATCCAATTTGGGTACTACTGGGACCCCCCCCCCGGGCGCCTCAAGGAATCTTGGGGCAATGCTAGCTCTAGGGATAATAGGGGATGTTGAGGAGCAAGAGTGGGAAATTCGATGCTTAAAAACGTCACCTAAAAACGTTTGAAGAAAACACTTATCCACTTGACGCTACAGACGCAATCACTACAGTGATACACTGCCGAAAAGAATTTTATGTTTTAATATGCAAGTTAGTCTTCCTGGTGCATGTCTCGACTAGGTATCGTCAGTGGCAAAACTGACCAGATCTTGATGAACGAGATATCTCGCCATCTGAAAAAATCGGACCTGATCTTGATTTCGTCATCATAAAAAAGTGAACAAATTCAATCGGCATTCTTGATGACTATATATCTCGTTAGTAGCAAAACCATTCAGATCTTGATGGCCGAGATATCTCGTCAAAATCACTTCGGAAGGGGCAGAACTGATCGGTCTGAGAAATATGACAGGTGGAAAAAGCGAGTTATTAGAAAATAAGTATTTGTTCGCATATGCGACTTAAATTTGTATTGCATTTCCGTCATAATATCTAGTTAATCGGGAATAAGGTGCGGTAACAAATCTTAACTGAAAAAAACGACAAAAAATTGTTGACGGTGGAGATTTAAGGAGGCTGCTGACGAAAATATGTTGGTTGGTTTTTAAGGTTTTCTATGGCGCAAGAACCATATTTGGCCATCCTGCGCCAGACACAAGACATACAATATCCAGTAAAAGACAGACACACACAATTAAAGTTTTACTAACACGGAAGAGACAAATACACCCAGGGAGGAATGCACTTGACAGGAATAGAGCATACGCCGCCTACAACTCGATGGCTGCTAGCGCAGTGGGCATATTCACTGAGTCACGACGGCCCAGACGAAAATAGAGCTTAATACAGACAAATTAGAACAACACCGGGCTTCTTGTTGGTGATCATTTTTATTTCACCGATTAGATTAATAGTAATCACTAGAGCTCGGATTTTGTATATTTTGCGTACCTTTTTTTTAGCTTTTAATGTTAATAGAAATCCGTATTGAGTGTTTTTAAGAAATTTGCAAACAAAAAAAACTGAATTTATTTTGCACGTTGGTTGCATATTTGGGACCATTTTGCATTTTTTTGCATGTTTTGGGCACATTTGGACAATTTTCTCTATTTTTAAACATTTTTACAAAAAAAAAATTCAAATTTTTTTTTTAAAGAACTTAGCTTAGTGTGTTCGGAAGGAAGATTTTCAGAAGCAAAACGCATTTTGGTTGGTTGGGGGCGAAGTATGAAAGCCACTTGGGAGACACGAGTCTGGTATCCTAAACAAACTTTACATTCCCTTTTTAACTCACATCAAACTCATGCAACACGTCACACAGTCTGAATTCAGCTCCTTTCTAAGTTTTTTAACAACTAATAAGTTTTCCACTCATTTTTTATCATGCGTAAATATATACAGTAAAAAATACTCGGCTTGTTTAGCTCCCCTTCCCAACTCGGGCCCGTGCCCAGTCTGTTCCCCCCCCCCTTCCTAATTACATCCCTGAGGACGTTTAAAGTGATTTTATTTTAATCTTGCTTTTCAATCATGTAATATTTCTATATGTATTATTTTGTATTTTTGTTGCTTTTTATATTTTTATATTTTTTTTATCTACACTGTAAAAATAAAATTGTGAATTATCTGAATGAAAGTGTGCCTCCTTTCTACATTATTCTTTTCACTACCCTTTTTGTAAGAATACAAATTTGTTTTTGTAATTTCGTCATTTTTCATATATATACACAGTCCAGTTACATTAATGTGACCACCACCTACTTTCGACGTCAACGTGAAATAACCAATCACAAAAGGCAGGTTACAGGACATTGCAGTGGAGTGTATATAAAGGATGTCCTAGGGCATCGGAAAGCATTTCAATCGTTGGCGTAGTGCAGAAACGTAGCGATTTATCCGACGTCCAAAAGGGCATGATTATTGGCTTTCGGGCCAAGGGTGAAAGCATTTCGGAAAAGGCTAATTTTGTGAACTGTTCGCATGCCGCCGTAATAAAAGTATACCGTGCATGGTAAAATGGAAGTATCCAAAATCAGCGGCGTGGCACATGTAGTGCACCACGGGCAATAGATGACAGAGGCGAACGAAGGCTACGAGATGCGTTCGGGCGAATAGACGTGCAACTGTTGAGCAACTGACCGCCCAGATGAACCAAGGGGCTACCAAGAGTGTATCCTCAACAACAGTTCAGCGAACGTTGCTGCGCATGGGCCTTAACAGCAGACGCCTGGTTAATGCACCTATGTGCTGACTGCTGTTCATGGGCGACGAAGGCTG
The DNA here is from genome assembly GCA_947359465.1 of Metellina segmentata. Lineage (NCBI taxonomy): Eukaryota > Metazoa > Arthropoda > Arachnida > Araneae > Tetragnathidae > Metellina > Metellina segmentata. The sequence goes on from OX375884.1 coordinate 26,509,740, forward strand.
GAATTTGCATGCCAGTACGGCAACTGGACGTCCACAGAGTGGCGACAGGTGGTTTTTTCCAATGAATCACGTTTTATGCGCCATCGGACAAATGGACGTTGGCGTATATGGCGTGAAACGTCTGAAAGCAAACACCCTGCAACAATTGCCGGAAGGATCCAGGCTTGAGGAGAGAGCATTATGGTTTGGGGAATGTTTTCCTGGCATTTACTGGGTGCACTCATCATTGTGGAAGGCACGATGGATCAGCACAAGTACGCATCTGTCCTTGCGGACCATGTCCACCCCTACATGTGAATTATTTTCCCTCAGAATGATGGCATCTACCAGCAGGACAATGCAAGGTGTCATACAGCTTGCAGTGTATGTGTGTGGTTCGAAGAGCACCAGGATGAGTTTACCGTACTCCCCTGGCCAGCAAACTCACCGGATTTAAACCCAATCGAGAATCTGTGGGACCACCTCAATAGGGTTGTTCGCGCCATGGATCCTCAACAACGTAATCTAGCACAGCTGGCCACGGCACTGGAGTCAGCATGGCTCAACATCCCAGTTAACACCTTCAGAAACTTAATTGACTCTATTCCTGCACGTCTCGCAGCGGTCTGCTCTGCCAAAGGTGGTTATTCTGGCTATTGACAGGTGGTCACATTAATGTGACTGGACTGTATATGATGCAAGAAAAGGTTAACGTGCTGTCATCTGCGAAATAACTTTTAAACATTTAGGTAATTTTTATTTCTTTGATAACATTGTAAACGTCAAATACCTCACTTTTGTTGTTCAGGCCATACTTGCTCTCTCAGTGCCTCAACTGATCACTTGATATTGATTAGTCTCAGAATTTTAAAGATAATGATTATCTTTGAAATCAGCATCATTCATATTCAGAAATATTCAATTAATTTTAAATACACAAGTTTGAATTATATATATCTGGATTAAATTTCTCTTCAATCTTTACAGATAAAATTCTCAATTCATTTTTAATAAAAGATAGCTATATATAGAAAACAGGAATGAAAACATGGAAGATTACTTCTGAAAGTTTTAAATTTTAATGTTGCTTCTAGTTTCCTCATATAATCCCTATTAAACACTTAATATAATAGAAATTAATAAATTTAAAAAAATGCAAAAATTGAACACATTTAATGCAGAAGCAATAAGTACATTTAATAACTGATCGAGAAATTTTGTTCTGTTAGTAAACCAACTGTGTTTCTGATATAAAACATACTGTTAAAAGTTTATCAGACATATTAATATGAATCATGTGATAACATACCTCTATTTCAAAGAAAGCATCCTGAGAACAGTATCGAATATCACAAGCACAAATAAGGTCTACACCTCCTCCACTACACTTGCCATGAATGGCAGCAATGACAGGTTTCTGACACTAAATTAAAAAAACAAACAAATGAAATAAACAATTTGTTAATGCTATTCAATGAAATATTTACCCAAATTTATTATAAAATACACCTAAAACAATATTTTGTAACAAGAATTTGAATTGAGGTTTTTTACTTCGCATTACAATCCTCAATCGCACACACAAACTGAATTTGCTTGCTGTTACAGAAATATTCCGTAAGTTTACAGATTTTTATCTGTTCAAATTTTTAAGCAAACTGCAATTTAATCAAAAAATGAGTTCTGAATCACTCTTTTATACACATCAGAAAATTAATATAATGCAGGAGGTTAAAAAGGGGATCCCACATCTCTAAGGAAGGAACATAAAAGGAAGTGTTTGTTTGTTTGTTTTGGGCCGCAAAATCCTGACGATTCTATGGCACTTACAGCAGTGAGATTTGGCACACAGGTAGTCCGAATTGTTTGCAATTTTTGGGTACATAATTTTTGGATAGAATTTTAAAGATTTTTAAAATTGTCGATTTTTAAAATTCAAACTAGAAGATTTTAAAATAAATTTAATAGTTGTATTCTCTATAGCTTTTTCAAACTAGAACTTTTTCTACCCGTGCGACCTTGCAGTCACAGTTTGGAATCATACCAAGTTTTTTTCATACACAGTACGTGGAGATAATTATTTTATTCACTTTCGCTTTGATTTTGCACAGACGAATAAATTTCCAGCCAGACAATAAATCTTTTAACTGAAGTCAGTTCTTTTTTCAACCTCTTAAACCGTTAAAGATAGAGTAAAAATTTCAACGGATTTGAAATCTGCGGAAAACCTCACTTTAGATCGATACCTAAAAAATATGATTTACTTAAAATAAATAAATTTTTTAATTGAATACATCTTCAACAGATTTTAAATCTGTGGAAAATTTTACACCAGATTAATACCTTACACCACCGGCACGGGCAACACCGGGCTCATTCTCAAGGAAAAATTTAGTCAGTTTCAAATACTAAGAGAACTTGTACTATTGATTGGTTGAATTGATAACACAATGAAAGCTGCTTTTGTTTGTATTCTGATGTCACTTGATTATTTTTTCATGCATTAAAGTATCTTAAGATTCTAAAAACCTAGCATATACAAAAGTAACATGTATACAGAAATATCAGGTAGTGTAATAAGATTCTATTAGTCCAAATATAATTAGATTTCCAAATTGTTTAAAACATTAGTTTGAATAAATTTAACAATTTAATAAACACAGCAACTGAAAATATACTATGGAAACAAATGAAAAACTAAAAAAATAGCTTCATAAATCAGTTTGAATTCATAAGCATTTCAGCAGATTCAAAACTGAAATAGATGCAGATTTAGTTCAATAGAAACATTTATTCAACTAACGTTTTCAACAGCATTGAAAGATTCCTGGTACTTTGCAATAAGTGATAAAAGAAACTTTGCTTTCCTTGCTACATCCCCTTTTCCAGCTACTTGTGAAGTAAGATCTTGCATATCAGAATAATCTAAGCCTATGCAGAAAATAGAATCAAAATCATTGTAAAATAAACAATCATATCTTGCAATTAAAAATACTGCAACATAAAAGTACAACATGGTAAAAATGAAAAATCACATCTTAACTTTTTGTCATGACTTAAGTGTGTGTAACCTTATATTATGTGAATAAACTAAAAAGCACTTTTTGCATTCATGAACAACCAAAGTTTTAATGCAACTACTAAGCATAATTGTAGTTAATAAACAATGATATGTATTCGAAATTCATTTTAAGTGTTCTCTATTAATATACATACACACATTGGTATGAATATTAATGAAGAATACAATACAACTTTGTATTTTACAATTACACTAGAAATTTCCGGCAGTCTCAATCACCTTTGAAACTGACATCACATGCACATGTTTTAAAAAAAATTATTACATTTCTAGGTCAAAGATTATAGCATAAAAAAACACAAAAGTAATAGTAAATCTTGTTAAATTTGCTTATCTTATTTTTGTGTTTTACAATATTTAGGTAAACCTAGGAACAATTTTTCTTCAAAATAAATGTAATTTCACATTGTTGATCTTTTAAGGCCATTAAAATACTATACTGAAGGTGAATTATAGATCTTTTTTTGCATTCAGAAGGATTAGATTTTTTTTTTTTTAAAACTCAAATGAGATGTAAATACCCTGGCTTTACAGTATTATGGGCTCTTAAGTATGGATTTATTTATCTCAAAACTCTAAATCACTCAGTCACAATCAGCCTGAGTTTATTTGCATTGTGCTTCCAGGGCATAGATATTACAGATGATTTACACTGAAGTGCCAAAAAACCTGATAGACAAGCCCGTGCAAAATACATAGCAGTGTCACACATGCACATCCTTGGTTGCATCTGCCAGTACACACAGAAAGCAACTGACATCTGTGAAAGCATCTACAGCTGTTTCTGTCATGAAAAAGCAAGTTCTCACGATTGAAGCGATTTTCTACAGTAATTTAATAGTTGGAGCTAGTGAGATGGGTCATAGCATTTTGGAGTTAAGAGTGTCCTACCATTTCAAGATTGTAGAAACTACAGGAATTCTGACAAAACCTGTAACTTAGAACAGCAGCGAGGCCATAAAAACTGGGTAAACATGACCACCATCAGCTGGAAATAATCCTTTCATGTGATAGGCATGCAACACTGCCTCAAATAACATTGGAATTCAATGCTGGGTGTTCAACAAACATCATCATGAGGACAGTGCAATACTCTCTCAAAGATATTATCTTTAGGAGTCACTGCCCAACTCAAGTACCCTTGATGAATGCTCAACACACAGCTATGCACTTCACTTGGGCTTGGTATATTTGATGACTGGAACAGAGTAGCCTGGTCTGATGAGTCATATTCCAATTGTATTGGGCAGATGGAAAGATTTGTATGTGAAGAAAAACCACATGAAGCCATGGATCATGCATGTCAATATGAGACTGTACAGGCTGGTGGTCTCCACAGTGAAATGGGTTTTGTTTAATCTGCATTCAATGGGACCACTATGTCTAGTAACATCTGACTGATGAAAGCTGTGTGTGTGTATCCTTTCTGAAAAGTTACACCCATTTATGTCTTGCATTCATTCTGATAGGTTTGGCCTCTTCCTACAGGACAATGTGCTGCCACATAAATCTAGACATACCAGATTAAGGATAGAGGAACACTCACTTGAGTTTGAGTATTTGATATTCCCACCTAAGTCACCAGATCTCAACATTATCAAACATATCTGGAATACCATGCAATATGGTGTGAAACATTGAAACTCCACACATGAAAAACATCAGACTAGCTCTCTTCAGAAAGTATGGTGTTTTCAATACCTACAAAATACTTCATAAAACTCATGAAATTCATGCCACGTCATATTTCCGAAGTTTACCCTTCTGCGGGAGAACTACCCCAAGTAATAGACTGGTGTACCAGTTTTCTGGCACTAAGTGTAATCGCTCAATTGTTACATACCAGCTGAAAATAGTTGACCAGAACCAGAAATAATGACAGCTCTACAATACCGATCATCACGAATTTTTCGGAAGCAGTCCAGCATCTCTCTGTAAAGGAAAGATACATCATTTACCTTCAGCTTTGTAATTAGTGAATAACAATGCAGCTCTCAAGCTTCCCATAAAAGTGTTAACATAAGTAGCAAGAGGAAGTTAATATTCCTAATGAATAGACTAATCTTACAGCACAACAATTTTCTATAAAGTTTGTTACATATTTTTTAAATAGTAGTTCACAAACTATCTATGATCAGATGTAATTTGCACAAATATTGAACAAAATATTTACTATGATCATTTTTAGGTTCACCAACTGAATTAGTAAAAAATCCATCAGAGAACAAAGTTCAGATGTAATCCAATTGTTCAAGTAAACTCAAATGAAAATCTAAGAACAAAGTTGCATATTCAGGTAAATGTTAGGACTAGACTAAATGGGCATTGCAACAATCTTATAAAAATTTAATTCAAGTGTAAATATGACTCTGAATACCTTTTCAAAAAATGTTTAAGATATTATTTTCAAACACACATCACAAAATTAGAACACATTGGTAAGATGAATCATGATGAAATAGATTAATTCAAATTGTTGGGACATCAATAAAAATTTATTTACGTCATTATGCTTGGTTGGTTTGGGTTTTATGGCGCAATGTCCAGAAGTGGACAAGCTGCGCCAATCACAATTATGTCATTACGGAAATTAACATTCATTGGTAGAATTTATGTTTTAAAAATCTTATAACAAAAAATAAGTCATTTTAATGAAACAGCAAAATTAAAATGTTTATATTATCTCAATTTTTCTCACAAATTAAGAATTGTATAAATTCTATTACACTCAACTATAGAGTTAAAATGTTTCAAACAAGCAACAGTCACAAACATTTCCAGCAGAGAATTAAAACCATTGAGATGCTTGCAATTATTGTCAAGCAATAAATTAGAAATAGTATGTATATAATATTAAGCTAAGTATTGTGGCATGGTAAATTTTGGTTACAATATTAATTTCACTGAACTACACTAAGATGTTTATAAGCAAAAATAAAAAATGTAAATTTGTAATCTTATGCACCCACCTCCAAAACATCTTATTCATGGCATTGTAACACTCGGGTCGATTGAGTTCCACATGCAAAATATGATCATCTGGAGCAGTAACAGTGAGTGTTTCAAAATCATATGTTGCTGTATAAGCTGCAGTATCGGATGATGATAATCTGAGCAAAGAAGGAACATTAAGCTTAGTTACAGCAGATTGCCTTGGAACCAACAAACGCCGTCCTGAAAATAAAAGAAATTTTTCAAACATGAAAATAATAATGTAAAAGCATTTTATTTCCAAAGATAGCTTTATTAACATTTCTACTGAAGAACAGAGAATAGAAATATATAGTCTTATTAATTTCTAAGATTATATATAAATCTCACTTACAGGTATTCCACAATGTAGTTTTACCCATTCAATTAATTATTTGGCGATGTATATTTATATAGTTATGCAGATCAAAACACATAATGAGAGTTCATAGCACTTCTCTGCTTACTCATAATCTGGAAAAATGTTATCGTGCATTTTTATTTCCAATGCCTAACCGCTGATCTCTTTGGCACCCAATGCTACAAGGGACCAACTGATTTCTACTTTCAAAGGAGCACCCAGTGGGTGGGTGAGCGGCTGCTACTCCTAAAAGGAACGATTACCAACATCCATGCACTTACAGATTCGAACCCGGGACCTAATAGGTAGTAGATGATTGTCATGACCACAATATCAGTTAGACGGCACTGTCCTGATATATTCAAAAGCAATTGTATATTCAGTGAATTGTATTTAAATTTTAAATACATAATTATTTTACCTGAGAAATACAATTACATAACACGTTAAATAATTACTGGGATTAAAATATTTGAGTTCAGCAGTTTGGATTAAGCAATTTCTTGCATGTTCCTCTTAAAACTATAATTCAAAGCCAGTGGCTTGAAAATAGAACATTAATAGAAACAAAATTCAATTTACAAATATTAATAAATAAAAAGGGAAAACATTTTGACAAGATCATTTTTGTTCCCCCATGACTAAAACAGCAGTTTCATAAAAATATAATTTACATTTTTAAAATCTAAGCATTTAACAGACAGGATTAATTTCTTCCTTCCCAATGTTCAGTGGCAAACAAACAACCCAAAAGCACAGCCTGGGATCTTACTCAAGAAAACCATGTAAATTACATACTAAATTCAGACTTATTTGACGATAACTGTTGAATTTGTATTTAAAGTATTATCGATCTCTTAAAAATGGAAATGATAAAAGCACATCTCTGAAGGATCTTATAATTATCAAGCAGAAAAAAATTCCCCACTGTACTTGTGAAACACTGACCAAGTTTAGAAGCTCCTCCCCATTGTCATTTCATAAAATTCTCTATTTGAATTACTAGCAAACGAAAAATGCATCGAAAGCATTTGAATTACTAGCAAACGAAAAAAGCATCGAAATCATTTGAATTACTAGCATCTGAAGAAACATGCTTCCTCTATTTTTGTCAAGAAATCAAGAGCAGTTACACCCAAGATAAGGAAAAACAAGAGAAAGACTGGAATCTTATAACATGAGCTTGTATTACAATTAACAAGGGTACCAACTCTTAATGGTCTAACCCCTTTGCCCATTCCCAAAAACAAGCATAGCAATTATAAAAATGGATATCTGTAATGAAATTAATAAAATATTTTTAAGAAAATCACCATTAGTATGCAAACCCCATGAAATAATTGTTATTAGGGTAAAGTCAAATAATTCCCCAAGTTCAGCTGCAGTACATAGATAGCACATACAAGTTCTACTACACATGGGAAGTTACTAATACTGGGTTCTTAAAATCTGAAAAGCACTTGTACTATAATATGAAGTGTATTGCAAGTTTAAGATGAAATTTCATGATTTCTAATAGCAAATACATTACATTTTTTCATTGTACTTATAACAAAGCTGAATAAAGATCAAAATTGAATGATCCACTGTACACACCGAGTACATAATTTATTTCACAAGGGACCAGTCAACTCGATACTGGGGCCAGGAGTGCAGATGTGGCCTGAAATAATTGAATCAATAAGTTCCAACAATTCTTAAACAGAGGAATCAGGATTTCTTACTTGCCCCTCCACAATAGCTTCCTAAAGTTAGTATTGCTGCCTATTTTGTTATTTAAATTACTTACTTTAAAACCACAACTCTGATTACAATAGGAAATGCAGAATTTTTGTGTTTGTACAATTGATTATTCAACTGCAATTAAATATGATCCCCAAATTTGTGGGAACTTTAGGGGCTTAGAGGCAATTAATGTCCTAATTTACATTTAAACTTCAACACTAAGCTTTGAATATTTTGATATAAATGCTTTTACCATGTATTCATGTCATTATTAACAAGATTTCATGAAAAATCTGCCTATGCTTATATGCTCAGCAATAAATTAAACTTAAGAGCTTATCTGAAATGAAAAGTAAAATACAAAATAGAATTGTTTTAAATTTTAGAACTAAACAAAGTATATAGATGGGAAAGAAAATGGAGGACATGATAGTTTCACAACATGAATTTGAAATATTAGAATTCGTTAAAATGAGTAGATTAATTTTGGTGACAACAAAAGAATTGTTCCAAGATTCAAATTCTCAATTCAATTTAAACACATGGCTGCTCAAATTCTAAATACTTCATCCCTGAAACAAACAGTAAATTTCGTCCAGAGAAAAATTTTAAATTGAAATTGCAGTGCAAAGAAAATTAAAACCTTACTTTTAATTCAAAATTTGTCTTGGTAACTTTTACCAGAGGTTTTAATCAAATTGTCTATTTCTATTTAATAGAAAAAACAGATCAAACCATTAACAGTGCTTTTACTTTACTTTAATAAATGTGAAAAATCTTCATTGGTTCATTGAAATTTTATAGAAACACAGTAAGCATTTCAATAACTAATTAAGCATAATGAATTATTTAAAGGCACTGTAGATACATAACAAATTTATAGGTTGAAATTCTAGATCTGATATCTGGTTAAGGAAAAGTTTCTGCAGTAACCATGAATGTTAAATCGTACATTAATGTTTAAGAAACGTTCACACAATCCTTGAAAGTCAAGCAGTCAATATCCCCAATTACTAAAACATACCTAGCTAGAAATTTTAGTTTAAAAAATACTCCTTTAGCAAGCGCGAATGAACCAGCATAACTTAGTGTCTACCAAAAAGTACTTCATGGTAGAGTTGGGTTACACTGGTATTTATACTACCCCTTTGTAAGTTAAGTTTTGGAGTGGTAGCTAAGCTCGCTACAGTACTCCCCCTCCAGAATTTTAGCAGTTGCCGAAATTCGATAGTTGACGTCACTTGTAGAATGATTGCCATTTTTGCTTTTGACTGTAAGAGCTGTATTAAGATTACAGTTGCCGTGCTGCCTTTTACATGTTATTTTATCCATGCGGCAATTGCACGAATGGAGGATGTGATATAACATTAGCAGTTTCTGCTATCACAGCGCCCCCTAGTGGTAGAAAGGTAATTAGTATCAACCATGGCGAATTCTACTGGACATTGTGTGCCATCCATCGAATTTTTTGTAAATTTTTTAAGCATGTTTAAATCACGAACGTTGGTCACCAATTTAGCAAGCGCGAATGAACCAGCGAAACTTAGCGTCTACCAAAAAGTACTTCATGGTAGAGTTGGGTTACACTGGTATTTATACTACCCCTTTGTAAGTTAAGTTTTGGAGTGGTAGCTAAGCTCGCTACAACTCCCAATCGGAAGTTCATTAACTAGTTGATATTTGTAAGGCAAAGTTTTATTAAGCCCCATCTTGATTCAAAATAATTTTTATCAACATGCAAGAGACTTCATATATTTAGATCCAACAAAAGGAATAACAGACAAGTTATTAAAAACTAAATTTATTACTTTAAAATGACACATATTTTTTAAAAATGTACCATGCAGAATAAGTTCAAGCAAAACAATGCTAATTTTGTTTGACTTCAAATTTTAAGAGTAGTATCACTTGAAATATTCATACATAGAAATCCTCAAATCATACTCAATCCAGCACATGGAAATATCTTAAGCAACATATCTTTGTGAATATATATTTATAAATGAATATGTGACAGTATAGAATTAATAGAGTAAGAGAATTCATGATCAATATGTAATTTGAACAAACACAGTATAAAATATGCTGAAGATGCATTGAAACAAAATTTATGGTGTACTGTACTTTAAAAATCAGCAGAATTCAAACAATGCAATATTTACAGACAAATTCATTAAAAATACAATTGAGCACATAAAACTATTTAAAAAAATTAAGTTTTAAAAAGAAAGGCTTCTTAGACTATCAACCTTACTATGTGTTTGAGTTTTTAATTTTAATTAAAGTAAAGAAAATGCAGTATTTGTTGGGGACCCTATATTCAGTCATTTGTAATAGTAATGCTAGATACATATAAAACTTAAGTTTCAATCAAATTTGTACTCAGTGATATTAAAAAATAACAATAACATGTATGTTACAAGCACCAATTTATAAATTGCAGTATGTTTTGGGGTTTGTGGATACACCATTGCAGATCAGCCTCTACAGTTCAGGTTTAAAACCTATGTATCACTCATGAGTAGAAGATACCTGAAGTTAAGAATTAGTTTTTAGTTATTAATTTAGCTTTAAAATGTTAGAATCATTAAAATAACCATTATATTCTGTTGCAAGTTTTAGAGCTTCCTTTATCCTTGCATTTTGTTTCAATGCTGATGTAAACATATTTAAGTAATATTAAACTATATAGTGGGTCACGAAATAATTTGGCTTTTTAATACCTAACTTCTTTCCAAGTATTTAATAATTCAAAGGGTTTTACCAAAACCTCAAGTCTAGATCTGAGTAAATTCACTACCTTGCATTTAATAATGACTCAAGAGTTAAAACTTGGTTTAGGTTAGTTAGAAAAATTATAAATTTAAAAGTTATGTATCCTAACTTACAATGAATAAAAACATATTACATTTTACCGGAAACTGACCAAATAATTTTTTAACCTTCTGTAAATTACTATCATAAAAATAGCACCAATTAAGAAAATTTAGGTACAGTACAAAGTCCGTTTTGCTAACTGTCTTTTTTTTCCCCTCACTTTTTTTACATCTCTGACAACTTTTAAACAAGTTAAACCTGGACCTAATTGATGAAACAACACAAAACAGACATGTTCAGAGTAAATACCACTCAGAAAAATTACAATATTTGCAAGTAAAATTTGCTGTATTTGTATTAAAAAGTTTTTTTTCTTTTAAAAAAATTATTCATATTTATACATCTGCTATTTTACTATTGCAAATGCAAAATTCACACGGGAGGAGGGGGTAGATTAAGGTTTTTTTCACAAAAAATCCAAAAATTTGGAATGGCCGAGATTTGGAGGATTGGGACTTTGTACTGTATAAACTAAGTTTGCGAAAGCGTTGAGTATAAAGAAAATTTTAAGATAATTCCAACACTTAAACACCATTTGAATGAACACTAGAATAAATCAAATGTATGTGAGGATAGCACTGGCATTTCAAAAGACAATGGAAAATAAAATTGAACACATTAGAGAAATGTGCTTTGGTAAAAATACAGTAAAATGAATAACATAAACCTTTCTGAGATCCTGCTTTATACTCACACGGACACTTAAGTTAGGAAATCAAACCAAATCTATTTCCTCACGAAGTGTGAAACAAAAGTAGTTAAAATTTCTGGACAAGTCCAGACCAGTTTATGAATTCTATTGTCTTTCAATAATTACTTTTTTTATATCATTATCAAATAACTTTTTCAGCAAGTTTACTTTAAAATAGAGCTATTTTAATCATAAACTTTTTTTCCTCTCTTAAAGTATTGTCCATTAGATATACTCTGTATAGTAAATTGATTTGCCTTTTGAAAATGCAGGCATAATTGTAGTCAATTGCCCTAAATAATCTTTAAAGGACAACTTCGTTTGGTTACTTTTATTTTATAGTAAGCAGGTTCAAAGAATTTCATATTAGTTATGTATAAACAATTCTTGGTTATAGAAATTAGAAAATATGTATCTGAATTAATTTTTATTCCTTCAGTAAGAATCCTTGTTTTCAGAATGCACATTTAATAGAAATTCATGCTCTATATTGTATTTTTATAATGACCAACAATAAACGTTACGACAGATATCCTAGAAGGAATCAGATCTAAATTACAGCAAAGAAATCATTCAGTACAACTGTTTTGAAATCAAGTAACATCACTGTTATAAAAAATGTTTTTTCCCCCCTCAAACATATAAGTCTAAAATTGCATAGTGTATATATATATTTACTTTTCAAATGATTGTCTTCTATAACTTATATAACTTCATAAGTTATATTTCAAAATGGGCATTATTTTTTTTTCTACAGTAAAAATTACATTCCGCTCCAAATATTTTAATATCGGAGCAACTAAAAATACATGCAAGCAAAATGTTTATAAAACAGTAAAATATAATCTTTCCATGAATTTCATAAATATGCCTATCACAAAAGTCAGTTTACAATTAGTATTTCACGACACACAAAAACTGCAAGTTATTATGATGCAATGAAACCTTACCCTTTTAATATTTGAATTGAAAGAGGATAATATACAATGATAAATATAGAAATCCGAATAAACATTTATGTTGTAAGCTCATGAAAAAATGAAATATAATTTTCAAAATTTAACAGATGAAAATTTTATAAAAATTTGAGTTGACAACAGTAATGCAACACACATTATCTACTTCATATAAATCTAGTAAATGCTAGTTCCCAGTTTTAAAATATTTTGTCAGTTGAGTGTATAAAAGCTAAGATTCAAACATTTCCATTTCTTCCTCCAAATACATAATCTGTAGAGTTAAAAACACTTTTTAGTACATTTTTACAGTTTAGTTAATTGATATTAGTACTGCTGCAGAAAAGACTTAATGGCCTTTGGCACTGTTTTTGATGATTTTTATGTTGCCAAGGAAGAATTTCTTAGAAAAAAATACTGTTTCAGGCTTGGCAGAATGATAAAAAATTAATGAAAAGAATTTCAAAGATGGAAAAAATCCACAACTGATTATACTTTATAAAGTTTTTTTTTTGCCTTTTTAAAATCCTCCCAAACTGTATTGAAACTATCTATTTCCTTGTCCTTGACATAAATGTATCAAAACAAATGATTAGCTCCACCCTTATTTCCCAAAGTTATCCTCCATCGAAAAATTCAATTTCAAATTTCACAAAAGAACAGGATACTTATCTATAACACTAAATACAGAAGGCATGGTAAAATAAAAAATATAATGATTTTTTAAAATTACTAGATTCAAATAAAGGCAAGAAACAATACAAACTGAAAGTTTGTATTCTTCATATATACAGGAAACAGAAAGCAATTGGATAAAATTCAAAAGGACCAATGGAATCGAAGGACAACGAAACGGAAATATTATTAAAAAATGAAAGGTAATGAAAATTTCAATTTTGTGAGATCGTTAATCCTAATAAAGCAGATTTCCTTTGCCTGCTATAATTCACTATAAAAAGCATACCATAAGTGCTGCCAAAAAATCATGGTTTTTTTTATTATTGCAGCTGCATCTTAATTTTAAATGCAATCCTTTGTGTATTAAAAATGTTACTCTTTATCAGATGATCATAAAAACCAAAGATTAAGTTTGAATTGAAAACTGTTATTTATTCATAAAAATAAAACATCCAAACAGTTGATAAAATAAAATTGAAAAGCAGAACAGAAAGTCTTTTAACAGTTGAATTAAATTTCAAATTAAATCATGAAAATGATTGGTGGATTTGGGTTTTATATGGTGCAAGGGCTAAATTTAGTCATGTTGCACCAAACACAAGACATACAATGCCAAGTCTACAAAAAAGAATTACACCCAAGGATCAATTGAATCTGTGCCACTTCTTTTTATATTAGTATTACAAAAATTAATACTCCTACAAATCTATTATAGTGATGTACATCTGTAAGTACTATGTTTGGATAGTAGAAACAGTAACAAAATTATCATTTAAAAATCAATTTATGGTAATAAAAAGAAATGGAATAAAATTACTTAGTCCATATGGCATCAAATGAAAACATGGTCTTAAAAATAAGAATATCAAATATTCGATTTGTTTTACAATACCACTATTTTCAAACTGCATTTAGTGAAATTGTCAGTCCAATACATTACTTATTAAGAATAATAGTTTCAAAGAGATGTGTGTAATACTAATTTAATAAATACTTCTGAGAATTGTTGCAAAACTTAATTGAGCATGCAATAAATACTTAGTATGCATTCAAGATAGTAAGCTTGCACCTTTCTCAACTTTAAAAAAAATCCTATATAAGGTTACAAAAATGAAACATTATTCCATGCTGTCATTCAACAAGCCATTTTGCTGCTTTCCTCTGAAAATTTGTGTAAATAGCTATAATTAATAACAAAAGTTGCCTAATAATTAATTATAATGAACATTAGCATTCATTAAACAATGGATGTATTAAGTTGATCATAAACAAAGAATCCATTGAAGTAAGAAGCATTGATCAATGTTGTAAATGTGAAACACTTTCCTTCTAAAACAAAGAAAATATAAACATTTTGAAGCTCAGCAATTTACTCTCAACCTTAATTTAGCAGTTGCTTTATCATTTGGAGGTTGACTTCGTTATACACATTTGTTATCCATGTGAATAAAATTTTTTAATTTATAACATTAGACAAAGAACATCATGCTCTTGTGTGGTGTGTGATATATATCAATGTAGAAATGTTATTATCAAGGTATAATTGGCCCTAACAAAATTTAATTATTTGAAACACTATAATTGTATTTTTTGTTTAAAGATAATAGTTCTTGTAACATTGACAGAAACAAAAAGATTATTTTCAATAGTAAATTCAAAATGCCTTGTAGTTACTAAAATTTATAATTTAAATAATTCAAAAATATAAAATTAGACTAGGTGAATCATAAACTGAAATTTCCTTAAATTCAAACAGCTGCAAAATGTAAAGAGTCATACAAACAAGTTAAACAAATACCCAAGATAATTTAACAAAGGTTTGGAATCATAAATGGAAATGCTTAAACAATAACACCAGTAAAAGATAAACTTTGAACTCATATTTTAAAATTCATCATGTTTTAAAAGTACAAAATATAAACCTTTTGGACTTGTCTGACATATTCACCATTTATGGGAATGAAATTAATAAAAACCTGAAACTGTTATAGAAACCCGCAATTCAAAACTAGTCATCTCTTATGTATTTTCACAAAGCGAACCCTACACCCAATCTGAATATAATATACATACAAAATATAATATTCAGATATTCAATTTAATAATCCTTATTACCATGTATAATTTCAGGATAAAATATTCCCTACAAATGGCTCCCACAGCTTAAAATGTAAAGTAACAAAATAAACAATCGAAGAAAACCACATACAACACATTTCCTATATTACTATAAGCTTGCAAATTGTGGTAATACCCTAGTTGAGGCAGTGTTCACATGATAGTTGCCAAACTAATAACAAATGGTAATCTTTAGCATTGCTGATTGACAACTTCACCATATACTAAGATTTAACAGCAAATTATTATGCAATAAATATTTCTGCTCTGAAAGTACAGTACACCATTCTCACAATTTCAATAAAATCAGGGATACCTACTCTTTTGACATATGAACAAGAGCTTATATACACAAACTATTAATACATAATTACAAAGTCAGAGGAAAATTCATTAAAAAAGAAAATAATTTAGCTGGTGATGTAGCACTTCACAAGTTAAATCTTTGATCTAAAAACAGACTGCTTAACTGAGCAGATAATAAAAATACTTTGAATGCATGGAGACCAAATAACTATCACAGGCTATCACAAAATATTACAAGTAAAAAAAATTCTTAGTTATCTGGCCATGAGAAATTGCACGAAGCTCATTACAATGCAAAGCAGTGAAAAGAGTACTGACTGGAGGGAAGGGGACATGAGAAATGCCCTAAATTTTCAACAAGGTTAAAACTTCCATTTTGGTGAGAAAAACTACAAAGATATCTTACAAGAAAACTTATAATTTTCAATCTTCATAGTTCACATGCCATGCATAAAAATTGTACCCGCAGTGTTAACCATTATATATACTCATAATAAAAAAAAATCCTCGTTTCTAAATGTAAATAAATTTGAACATATCACACAGTGTGGCACAATTTCTGGCATCAGGATATGCTGAGGCAAGAATAACCTCCATTAAATTACTAGGAGAATAACAATGTGTATATAAAACTTAAATGCCAACACATATAAACAATAAACATTGGGAAATATAGGGAATAAAATGAATATTGCTTAAAGTGTTTGGAACAGGTATGGATGGCAAATGGTTATAAACAAAGGTATGAAATATACACCAAATGTAATATGTGTGCCTTGTATTTGCCTCAACACTAAGGCATTAGTAACACCAAATATTAGTCTGAGTTTAAGTTTAGCTCCAAAACTTTATTTGCACCTCGACTAGCATTCTGGTAAACAGATGACTCAAATGGATTGATTTCCAAAAATTTGCAGAAAGGCCACAAATGCAGACTAAAGTCCAACTTTCACTCGAGATATGCATCTATCACACGGCAGTCTCAATTCAGTGTAACAATATTCGAATGTCTTTCTCTACTGGAACACTATACACTATACATAACATTAATAACACAAAATATTTCTTACTAGTGATTTTAGTCTAAATTTGATGCACACACACGCTCCAAGTAGCTTTCTAAACACTGAGGTAATGTGCAGAATCAATACAAAAAACATGCAACTTGCGTGCACTTCCAATTTAGGTTGCAATTTCAAGATCTATATTTAACATCCAATAAAAACTTATGTGCATGTTATGTTGTAAGAAAGGCCTTTTAGTTCCAATATGAGAAAAAACAATTTTAGTAAGAGTGGTGGAAAATTTTAAGAAATCATAGCATATTAATAAAATAGATATAGGTTACTTTTATGTAGCAATGACCATGGACTCTACATGAATCATCATTCAAAACGATTCACTTAAAAAGAAATTATCACTAGCTATTGATGTGTCGTCATCTGAATCCGACAAAGCATACACAAAATCTTCCAGCTCTAACTGCATCAAAATGTTCTCTTCCCTGATTTCCAAATAGTCCCACAGATAAATTCTACCCATGATATCTAACTCGCCATCTTGATTCTGTCTGCGCCTTCTTACCGGTAGTGGTAACTCAACTTTCGTACCATCTGGTTTTGCATGCAAGTAAAAACAAGCACCACCAAATGGACAGTTACCTTTACCTTGCTTGAAATATTTGCAAGGTTTTTTGCTCAGTGCCACTTTGTACTCAGATATTAGTTTCTTTTTCTCTTCCTCGGTATCTACCCAATACTGGCTTGGTGTTATGAAATCCGACGCCACCCGGCATTCAGGACAAGCACGTGTCACAACAGGATCAACAACGCTGTCAATGTGGTTATTACTCTCGAAACTCTTGACTTTTCTCCACTTCCGGATACAAGTCAAGCAAAAGACGTGGTTGCACTTTTCGAGGATTCCAAAGCGACGTTCAGAAATGGGATCTTTTTCCATGATAACATCCATGCAAATGCCACAGGACTTGTCAAGACTGCGTTGAATAGCAAAAGACAGTTCCATGTCCTGCTCAAGCTCTTTTTCGCAAAACTCTATGTGCATTCTGCGCTGCTGTTCATCGTAGGGATTTAAGCAAGCTTTCCCACACAACTCGCATAAATCTCCATGGACATAAGGACAATTTTCATCAAAAGGACATTCACCAGTCACAAAGTAGGGGCAGAGATCCATTGGTGGCATTTTCTCAGTTTCCTCATTCATCACAACAGTGTTGCACTTCAAAATATCTGCATACGACCTTACTGTTTTGGGAACAAATTCGGGAGCATTTATCCAATTCGGTGGATGGGGAGCAGATCCGCAATCATTCGTTTCGTTACTTCTCAATGCATTCTTGTGAAAGCTGTACTTAGGTTGGTATGTATCTTTCTTACAAAGATCTATTTTCGGTGGTCCTGTGTTTTCCCGATTCTCGGAACGCTGTCGAGAAGGTCCTGCGGATTGTCTATCGTATCGGGCAGAGGTTTTTGAGCTTGCATCGTTTTTGACGGAACTGTGTGAATACCAACATCCATCTCCGAATCTACATCTCCCTTGCAGAAAGAAACGGCATATCTTACTTTCGGTAGTTCGACGTGTCGATTCGTGAGAATGTTGACAGCCTTCTCCATCGTTTCGCGTAGAATATAAGAAAAACGGACATACCGTATCATCCGGGTTGGCTGATGTACCCTCGGCCATATTTTCGACGATATCTTCTTCCTCTTACTAAAGTACAGCCTCCACGGATAATAACAGAACCAACATAAATTCAGGCGATGGGGGGAGACGAAATGCACACACGAAGCTTAGTCCATGTATTCTTCCGCTGCAAAGTCATATGATTGGTTACACCTTCCTGGAGAACAGAAAGTCTCAAACTTTTCATCTAGGCCTTTCTATTCCAAAAACAACTTAAAATAATTTTACACCATACAAGACACAACGAACTTATTTTTTAAGTAGGTAACATGATTTTTGACATTGACCAGAGACCTATAAATAAAATACTCTTCCTCGAAAGGAACTATATTCTTCAGCACAATAACAGACAATTCTCTTGTATCCAAAATCAGCGTAGTTGTGCCATCTATCGGTGAAGTATGTAAACATATAAGTTCGTTCAAAAGTTCCTTCGTTGCGAAAATTCTTGAAAATACATTCGATTCGTAACAAACTGAAAACCTCAAACAAACGATACATCGAGAATATTCAAATTCGATATTCTCAACTTGAAAGGGGAGTTCAAGAACTAATAAGACGTTTTAAAAAATTTACGAAAGAAAATAGAGAGGACTAAATTTCAAAATTCAGACTTGGAAGTTTCAAGAAATGCAGCGCAAAATCGAAGTTTTATATTGAATTTTACAATTATTCTTGAAACTTGTATATATGTTAACGACAAATAGTAACACTCTCTACTATTTTAATTTTCCAACTGTCTCAGTATGTTTTTCAAAATTAATGAAAATAATATCCCTCAACATACGAGAAGAGTTTAATAGGATGTCTGCACAAAAGCCATGAATTTTATGTACTTAGTTTGGTTTTCCACTTTCATTGCATTTTTTTTGTTGTTGCTAGTTTTGAGAAATGAAACGGACTACCGATTTTATCTTAGAAATATGAATGTCATTATTTATAAAAAACAAAGTTGAAATATCAATACATATACGGAGACCTAAAACCCAATTGGAATAATGAAATTGAAAACCAAATTGTGGTTGGGTTTTATGGCGCACAAACGTATTTGGCGTAGCTACGCCAAACAACATCAAGAAAACTATATTGTGGAATGTGTTGTATGTATTTTTTTTGCCACACAACGGGCTATTGGCGACGGTCTGGGATCAATCCCTAAGGGGAAGATTCGAGAACACCACCACGTAATCTTGAACAACGGCCAGATGACCAGTGGTATGTATGGAAGCAAGTGTCCGGCTATCAGAGTTATTGGAGATGTACTAGCGCCATCTGGAATATGTCAGAAGCGCCCTCTGGCTACATTTTGAAAGTAGGCGTCCTCACATTACGTTAAAAGTGCGGCTCTGACGAGAAAGCAATCGACATCAGGGCGTCGAGTTTTGAGAGGGTGTGAAATCCCGTCAGAAGACCGCCATACGACAAGCAAATGGCAATCGGCGTGCATGTTTCACTCTTGCCAATTCATTATCACAGCTGTCACTTTCGAAACTGGACGAGAAACATAAAACCAGAATCCGTGTCAAAGACGTCAGTTGTGGAAATGCTTTGCTTACACGTCACCACAAACCCCTTATTTTACTAATAAACTCGTGAAAAACCACGTTATTCAATTGCCAGCTCGTGGGTGCCAGACCAGTCACCAAAAACAGTACGACATAGAATACCAACAAGCACTGCATGGTTGAGAAGGGTTACATTGCATTGTAAGTTAATGTTTGTAGAGGTGATTAATCAATTACAGGTGTGTGACAGGGCCCCCATGGGGGTCAAACCAAACCATGGTTCTTGAGTGGTGTGTTGGACAAGCACTCGTTAGGATTATATAGGATGGACCAGACTTCACTCGTGTTCCAGCCATAATAAAAATGGTAACAGTGGTAAATGTGCCGATGTTTCATTCATTTTCCTTGCTTTATTCGTCAAAATCTTGTGATTGTGTCAAAAGACACTTATGAAGGTGCATATTCTAATTTTGCGATTTATATTAGATGGTTGGTTAGATTTTAACGGAGCAAAGGCCATATTTGGCCAAGCTGCACCAAATAGCCATACGCATAATGATGTTTTTAATGACACAAAAGAAAAAAATACACCCAGGGATGAACCGAACTTGCGCTGTCTACAACTCTCAGGTTACTATGGACACTGAGCCACGGCAAGTTCGAGATTTATATTGGTATACTAAAAAAATATTTGGCGAATTTTTGTTTGAAAATGAAGTGCTTATGAGACATGGCTAATTGAGATTGGTACACAGACAGCTAATGCCTCAGAAGCGGTCCTAGCCCGAGTGTTAGGGAGCATCGAAAATGATAGATTTTTTTTGTTGTAACTTTTTTAATCCTGCGTCCGTCCGTGGCCTCTCGTCATCCATCTAAGTGTGCGCCAATCAAGATGAGCGTTATCTGGAATTTGTCAATAGCGCCATTTTGCTAATTCTCGAAAGAGCACGTGTTGACATCATAGCGCGGCTTTAATGAGAAGGCAGTCTTTGAGCAGTCTATTTTTGAAAAGGTGTGAAACTGAAAGCACGTTAGGAAAAGGCTGCCAAACACAAAAGCATGAATGGCAATAGCCGTGAAGGATTTTTTTGTTATAAATTTTATCAGAATTTTGTGTTTTGTTTTTCTTTTTAAAGTGAATTAACCAAGGAAATATCCACTGAAAACAAACACCTCACAGGTGGGTCACATTCCACTTGAAATAAGCAAAAATCAGGAAAAACCTGTGTCCGTATGGTAATGGATTTTCAAGAAATTTTGTACAGGCGTTTAGTTTATTCACAAATAACGATATCCAAAAAATTTAGGTTCAAAATTGAATATTTTTGAAGTTTGGGTCATTTTAAGGACTTATAACTTTGAAGAGCAACTGTGAGCAACTTAATGTTGCATGTTTGAAGTTCTGTTTCTCAAAAACTACTTAACGTAGACAAACATATTTTACATCCTTATAATCTGTGCAAAATTTTCTTTTTTTTTTCACTTTGGCAACAACAATTTTAAACATATTTAATCTAAAATTTAGTTGCAAGAAATGGAAAATTGTCATTTTTTACAAAATTAGAAACATTTCTATAGGCTAAAGAAATTTTAAGACATCTTTTAAATTCATGACAGTTAAAGTGCGAGGTATATAACATTACTGATGAGTTTGGAAGTCGCATTTTAATTCTTTCATCTTCAAAATAGTTAACGAAAGTTACAAAATGACAATTTTCTACCCAAAATAGGCATAAGAAATCAAATGAAGGATAGCTCTGAGAAAACCGACATTTCACAGGTGGTAGTGGTAGTGGTAATTTAGTTAACGTCGTACTAGAGCAACACAACGGGCTATTGACGACGGTCCGGAATCAGTCCCTTAAGGGAAAGATTCGAGGACAACACCTCGTAATTTTGAACCATGGTCAGATGACGAAGCAACACCTGAGCTGGCACCCCACTCTCCAAACTTCCACGCCAACCCAACGTGAGAACATTTCACAGGAATACAGTTTAATATGTTTATTACTTGCAAAAAGAACCCCTCGGGATTGTAATTTGAGTCCTAAAGCAACAATAATAAAATTAAAATCAAATCAGCAAACATGCTGAATAAAGAGAAACGAAAAAATAGCAGTAACTCAAATGTGAAATCTAGCCCTAAACGTAACCATCCTAATCTAGACAGTGATATCTTGAGCGTATCAGATCCCACAGAAAATCATAAAAGCACAATAATTTGATAAATACTTCAGTGTGAGAGAAGTGATATGTTTTGTAAGGATAAGAGAATTAAGCAATATTAGGAACAAATACGGCTGATTCTTTAAAGAGAGATAACGAATTCTAATTTGTTGACAACATCACAGTACCAAAAGGCGTCTGGAAATGAAAAACACCTTTTCACGTTTTATTGGGAAAAGAATGCACAAAGTATTTGTTAAAAAAAATTTCAGATTAAAAATTTCTCACTTTAAAGTTTCTATTACATTTCTATCAAACAAATTTTCTATCACATTGCATCAACACAAACAAAATTCCTCTTTTGAAAGTAAATCTTTCTTAGTAATTGAATTCTTTAACAATTTATGTTACATAACCAAACCAATTAGCTCACGGTTTCTTAATGAGGTAAATATTCATATAATACACGTAAAATAACCGTTTTCAAAGAAACAATTTTAAACAAGAGTTACTTTTAAAAAAAAGAGTGTAAACATTTTCTTCGAGAGTTGGAAAGTTTTTGAAAAATTATTATCAGACTTAAAAATTAAAACACTGAACCAAAAGACTTGAAAACTATTGATTATGTTTTTCTAATGAATATTGTGCTTTTTTTTCACGATTTTTAAAAAGAATTCTGTTTTGCGCTTTGCTATCTGCTGTTTTCTTTGCTTTTTTCCTGTCATGAAATTGATTTTTTTCCCTTAGGCAATGTGAATAAATAAACAAAAATCTCTACTATTATAAAGGAAAGTGTTTATTTGTTTGTCTCTTGATATGTACGCATTGTCCTGACAAATCTATGGCACTTACAGTAATCAAATTTGGCACACAGGTACTCCGAATTTTTTGCAATTTTTGTGCGAAGTCTTTATTTGAAAATTTAATCTAGAGAATTTTTAAATGAATTGAATGGAATTTAATTATTATTATTTCCTTAGAATGGCAACACTATAAAGATATGACAGATTCTAAATTTATTTTTTCCATGTTTCCGTTTCATTTTCAGAGCAACAATTTTTCAGCTGACGAAAAAAACAAATACAAGTATTAACTGGAGTTATGTAGTTATTTTTCTATCTCCTAGATCGTTAAAGAGAGAGTAAAAATTTCAGAGGATTTGAAATCTGGGGAAAATTTTACAGAAGATCGATACCTAAAAATATGATTTTCTTTAAATAAATAATTTTTAAATTGTAACTTTTATATTTTTTCACATACGAATTTGACCTTGATCGTATTCTAAAAATCAGATTCCATTTCATGCGCTCAAATGATTCCAGCGAAGGAAAGCAAAACCAATAAAAAATTTAGGACCTTCATTTAGTTCTTTTTTTGTAAATTCGGAATATTTAAAGATAGTTTAAAAATTTCAACGGATTTGAAATCTACGTAAAATTTTACACCAGATAGATACCTTATACGTTTAATTTTCTTTTAATAAATAATTTTTAATTACATATTTATATTTTCGCAAGAGATTGTGACGTCACGCCAATTGGGTCTCTTCGCAATTCGAATTTGGTTTGCGAAGCAAACCAAATGGGAACAATCACCGGGGATTAGGCCAAAAAAAAACTTGTTTCCTGTAACCCGAACGACCCTAAAATTACAATACAAAAATTTCGACCTCAAAGTTTTTTTTTTTTTTACTTTAAAAAAAATGTAATTTAATTTAATTTAAAAAAACACGTTAGTTAAAACGATTAAGTGATTGTGATGTCACAACGATCATAATCGATTAATAATTGTTAAGAGCTTGTCGAACTGGTTTTCTTAAGGCTCGAACACACTAAGCCAGTAATTTAGTCGAGTAGAGAGTGATTTAATAGCTCCACTAAACGAAAAAACAGCAAGTGGGGGAGTGTTTGTTCAGATACGGTTTAATTGGTGTTCGAGTGTCGACTGCTTAAGACGATACTGAGAACGAAGCTGAATCGAGCAATAAATGTTGCTGCAGGGCTTAACCTGGAAGAAGATATTATAAATAATGATAAGAAGAGAAAATAGATATACGAGAATGGATTGGTCTTGGAGATTTGCAAGGAGCTTCCAATGTGCTTCTTGGAGAACTCGTTGTAGAAGACCCAAAGCAGTAACTTTCTTTTTCAAAAACGCTGTAAAACCGACCTTCAGTTTTTTTAAATTATATAATAGGTTGAGTTTGATTAATCCACACAGAGGACATCTATTTCAAGCTCCGTTATTCCACGTACCACTGAATGGAATTTTCAAGAAAAATACGTTTGCTTCAAATTAAATTAGTTACAAATGCCGAAACAATTTAATTTGCAACCGCTCATATTAATGAGGAAATTCGAAAACCTCCAATACGAGGTGCAAGAATCTCTTAAGTAAAACATATTGATAGGAAAACTTTAGGGGTGAATAAGCAGTTAAACCTGAATAAAAATTATAAATACCCAATTTGGGTAAAGACCCAAGTATATACCCAGGATATTTACCCGCAAAAATAAATATACCCAGGTATTTTACATCACTGATCACACCTCTAGTCAATTTAAAATCTAACATTAATGCTCAGATAATATTTCCTTTTGCGTATTTGCTAAAAATATTTAGCAAAAAAAATAAACTTTTTCCTACCTACTTACCCTAATATTTTTGCTCATGTTACACGAAACAAACTTTTTTTTTTTGGCCTTAGCGATCAGGGTCACACCTGACCCCACGAAAAGAACTGTCACGAGCACCGCCGTGCTGGCCACGCAGTGGCTAGCATATAAATAAATTTGCTTGCTCATTTTTCAGCGTAGCTGCTTTAGAAATAACGCTAGGCTATGATTTGCGACTTGAAAAAAATATTTATGTTCTATGAATCAGTATCTTCTAGGAATACCTGGTATGCGTATCTGATCTGCTTGCTGGGTAAACCTATTCGACCACAGATCAGATTATGAAATTTAAGCTGACCTGTAGTCGGGATGAAAAAATATAGGAGAGCGAATAACAGAACGTAGCGTAACATTGCTAACTGGAATACCGAGGAAGAATTTAAAGCAAAAAATATATAATGCTTAGCATTAGACTACTTAATAAGTCAACTCGATTCGCTGTTGTTTCTTTTCCTTAAGGGCGATTAAATACAAATATTTTTTGACATAAGTTAAAAAGGAGCTCATAGGGCTCAATTCTGCCCAATTCTGTGTGGATCATGCAAGCGCTCTTGATCCGGTAACACACAGAAGCAACATGCGACAAAACATAAGACCCGCGCATGCGTGTTCTGCTTTTGTACAGAAAATATGCAGGTATGCATGCGTGTTTCAGCCAATTTAGTGTAGCAGGACTGATGTTGGACTAATGGGTGGTTTGACACAAAATGCCAGAATAGATAATTGAAGCGTTGAAGTTGAAAATGAAGTAAGCGCCAACCCACTAAATTTTACACAACAAGCAAGTTGAAGGTTTCACTTACCTCCATTAAAGCCAAGCATGATCATGTTTCCGTTAGTGACATCTTGTGAGTTTTTCCGGAACTGGACTTCGTGAGAAATGAACTTACCTCCTTTTCTGTGTTATTGGCATTAGAACATACACTGAAGAGCCAAAACATTATGACCACCTACTCAATAACGCGTTGCGCCTCCTTTGGCCTGTTAAACAGCTGCAACTCGCCTGGGCATAGATGCCACAATTCTTGGTACATGATTGGAGACAGGTTGTACCAAATGTCTAAGCAGCGGTCACGCAAAGTCGAGATATTCGGACATGGTGGTGTTTGAGCTCTGAGCTGCCGCTCCATGACACCCCAAATGTGCTCTATCGGATTAAGATTTGGCGAGTTAGGTGGCCAGGACATTAAGTGGAATTCACCAGTATGCTCCTCGAACCACTGCAACACAATCTGAGCTTTGTGACATGGGGCGTTGTCCTGCTGGAAGATTCCATTTCCAGTTGGGAAGACAGACGCCATGTAAGGGTGTAACTGATCCGCAATGATATTCGGATAGTTCGCAGCGTTCATGGTCTGTTCTACCACAACTACGAGTCCCAGAGAACGTCTGGGACTTCAGTGAGAACGTCTCCCAAAGCATAATACCTCCACCACCAGCCTGTGTATGACCTGCTGTACCAGAAGGGAACAACTGTTCGCCTGGCAGACGGCGTACCCTGACACGACCATCGACGTGATGAATGAGAAATCGGGATTCATCTGACCAGGCAACTCTCTTCCACTCATCCATTGTCCAGTCTCGATGTTCCCGGGCCCACTGTAGGCGTAGTTGATGATGACGTTTGGTCAACTGAGGCACATGAGTGGGACGTCTGCTGCACAGTCATATATCCAACAGTGTCCGCTGAACTGTGTGTTCCAAAGCACTTGCTCTTGGACCTGCATTGTATTGGGCTGTCAACTGAGCCACTGTCTCGCGCCGATTTTGCTTTACCAAGCCGGACAGTCTCCGACGTCCTTTTTCTTTGATGACGTGTGAACGACCAACACCTTGGAGTCTACTGCTGGTGTCACCATCATTTATCCACTTTGCATGAATACTAACAACGGCATATCGTGAACAACCTACCAGTCGAGCAGTTTCGGTGATACTCGTTCCGAGTCAGGCCATTGCAATCTAACCTCTATCAAATTCGCTTAGATCGTCAGCCTTTCCCATCACTCGCAAAAGTAAGTGTAATAACGATTACTTACCTTCTCCAGCAGCAGTTAAATACCATTCTCACTTAATCACATGCCCTCCACGTCATCCAGACGAGTTAATTGAAAAGTGCGGGGATGGTCATAATGTTTTGGCTCGTCAGTGTAGAATCATTTAATTTTTTCAAAATTTGGCGCTTACCTTCTTTTGAATGTCAATGCCTCAATTAGCACGGACCAACTGCGCATAAGCTGGACTCAGTAAGACGCATAGGGCAGGAAGGGGGGAGAGTCTGTGTGCTGAAGGTACCCACTGCGCATGACAAACGTCATCTACCATCATGGTAAAAAACCTTTCGAGGCTGAACTTTTTACGGTGAAACCGAAGAACGTTCTATGACGTCTCACACAGATTTACATTAAAAAATTGTAATTTTCTTTTCAGGTTCCATCGAATTTATTTATTTTTCCCACAAAATTTAAAATTTTTTTATTGGATACACGGTTTCTGGCTTCCATGGGCGCTAATCCATCGGTGAATAAGGTGAAGATTTAGATTCAGATAAAAAATATTCAGGTATTTATACATCAAATACAATCCCTTTGAAATCCATTGTAAAAAATGTTTCACACACACAACAGTGAAGATCCATCACTGTATATGAAAGCATTTTACACGCGGTAAAAATTTTATAACGCTTTTTTAACGGGAGACAAGACACCGTAGTCTCACCGCCCATCAAGAGCACTCCTTGGCCATCAGAATATCAAAGACACTCTTAGTCTCAACATAAGATTTACACTCTTTAGTCTCAACATATGCCTAGGATAATAAAAAACACTAGAATAAATCCAGTCAATGGCGATGGGATGCCATGGATCTTGCCAACCCCTGAAAGGGGTTTTTAACGCATAAACTCGCATCAAGAATGTGGGAGCGTATCAATGCAGAAAGCATGGGGATAAATGATTTTTTATTCAAAAACGTACACCAACACCATAAACAAACAGATTGCCAAGAATTAAGGATCATACTGAATTCGTATCAAGCAAGGTCACGTGACTTTAATCCAATAGAGCATGCATGGGAGCCGGGTCACCCTAACCACAGGGCTAAATGGGCTCTAGCCCGACGCGCCAGCCTTTTTGCTTGCACTAAATTCAGTTTAACGACTGTACACCAGCGAGTGACTGACTATAGTGACTTTTTCTAGTTATGATACTTTTAAAACTTCATCGGTCACCCCTCCCGTGTATTTTCTTATGACGAGGGACGCATTATTGTAGGTAACACAGGGGTGCCAAATATCTTAGGACGGCCCTGTTCGGACGTTGTACTGCACCCTGTATACCACTACCCAGGACAGCACGAGATCAAGTGGACCGCGCAAGATACTTCGTTCTGCAGCAGTAGACAACATGCAAAATGTTTTTTTACTATATTGTAATCTATTTCTGATTTTCCATTACATTAAGGGGAACAGTGCAATACGGACAGTCCGTAATGTTAAAATGGTCAAATTTTAAGAAACATTTTCTCAGAATCTTTTATGTGTAATGATTTGAATTTTTTCATACAAGTTATGAAGACACTTTTAAACACTTTAACAAAGGTATTTAAAAAAAAAAACTCAAAATTTGAAGTTTTGAGATTTTTTTTTTCCCTTTTAACTCCTATTTTGTTTTGTGGAAAATAACCAATTTTCGACCTTTGCAACTGTCAAAATGAACTTTTCTGAGCAGATAGAAAAAAAAAATGCCCGTTTTAAAATATGTTATAGGGTATGTTACACTTGTAAACCAATTCTTTTTACCTTTGCTTGAATAGACTTTGAAAACATGTTCCTTTTATGGAAAAAAAAACACATTTTGAGTTATCGAAATTTAAAGAATAAATTGACCTTACTTCAGATACGCACAAGTATTTTTCAAACAATTATTTTAAATACTTCTACTTAACGTATCTTTATGAATAATATATCATTTTAAACAGAATTGTAAAAACATTTATTTAAATTTATAAAAAAAAAATCGAAATTTTGAAGGATTTTTGTGCATTGGTCCCCTTAACATTTATTGAAGTGATGCTGCATCACTAAAAATGAGCAAGATATGTAGCGATTTAGACTCCCTTAAATGCATGGTCAAAAGTTGGTCACAGAACGGATTGGCCCCAAAATTTCGAAATTGGCGTCAATTTCGTCTTTTCTCCCTAAGAAAAACCCGAAAATATTTCTTGTATTGGAAAACAAGAAAACTTTGTCAGGAAGACTTCCGGAAAAGTGTCAGGCATGCATTGCCTTTATGATAGCTATAAATTTTTTCAATGAAAAACCGTAAAGACAAAAAGTATTTTGGATACACTTTCGCTCAAAAAAAAAAAAAAGACGAGGATGTGTCTGAAGCTGGTAGAAAAACATTAAGGATTCAATAAAGCAGCGGAAAAAGGAAGGAAAGGAATTTCTGTCCTACTTCAAGACCGGTGTCTCAGTACAACGGCGCTTTAAAAAGCAGGAAACATTTCACCAGCCTTCTTTTTTCCTTCTCAAATTTTTACTTTTTTGTGTACTCTACTGAAACTCTTCTAAATAGAGAAATGCTAACATTAATTGTATTTGTGTAATGGTGACTGCTAGAAATAGGAAGTTCTCGGTAATAATCAATCGGAGAATATTGCCCCAAATCGTGAGATTCTCTAGATGAAATTCTCATTTTGTGCTATTTTAATTTCAACAAGTCACACGGTAGGTAATTTAGGTTAGAACTTCGATACGCGATAATGCATTGCAATGCGAATGTCTTTTTGGGACAAGATATCTGTGAACAAACTTTTTCAGTCATGAATATTAACAAGCAAAATTGGTAAAACAACATGACAAATGAAAATTCCGAATCAATTTTGCGATTGTGGCTACTACAAAAATCGAACCAAATAATAAGATCCTTGATGAATTAATGCAATGCATCAAATTAAATTCATTGTTCACTTTTTAATCTTTTTTTTTTTTTTTTGTAACAATATAAAATATAAATAAAATAAATAATCCATGATAGATAACTACCATAGTTTTGGGGTGGCCCTCCCCTTAGTTTGGGGTGGCCCTCCCCTTAGTCAGTGAATCTATGCGGCCCTTGGTATTAACATCCCCGTTCTTAAGTCATCAAAATAAAAATAAAAAATGTCATTCAGTGTATTTTTTAACTGACGAATGAATAAGTAAATGAAAAAAATCCCAAGTTTATAAATGTGATACTTCTGAGGCGAACATTGGAAAAGAAGTAAACATTTAAGTTAATTTTGTATTCTGCACTTTTCAGCAATTTTGCTAGAAGTGTGCCTTATTTACTTCTTTGACAAAACGTGTAGTTATTTTCTAGGTCGATTGAAATAATTTGCTTTTAATACATTCCCAAGCAATAAGTTTAATAAATGCGATGTACACTTATATGGAGTATGTGTTGCTTATAATATATCTAGTCTTCACGGTGGAAACAACATTACATATATATATACATACATACATAAAATAAGTTTCAAGTTCATTTCTGCTATTAATAAATGGCAATTTCCTGAAGAATGAGGTTTGGAATAGAAAATTCACGAATATTCTCCAAATTTTAATCTTGGGAGAATGTTCCCGGAATATTCTCTGCTGACAACTCTAAAGGTGACAGCCAAAAGACAAGTAGTAATTTTGTTAAATATACAAACTTCACCCCATCTAGAGAATTAAGAGTTACTTTACTGTGATAAGTTGAGAACATACTGTTACTCAAATGATTTTTGCAAATGACAATTTTATAAACATACACTACCCTACAATAACGGACCGGACACCAGCGGATTTGCATAAAATCCGACTACTTGTTTGGGGTGTTTTTCGTGGTATGGCCTGAGCCTACCTTTGCATGTTGTTCCTGGTAAATTGAACGCCGACGCCTACATGAACATTTCGGACAATCAGGTTCTTCCTACGCTCTGGCAATTTTATGGAATGTGCGAATGTTACTTCCATAACGACAAAGCTCCATGTGATGTTGCAGCCTCTGTCAAGCAGTGGTATCAAGATATGGATGTAAAACGTCTGCCCTGGCCTGCTCAGAGTCCCGACCTAAAACCCATAGAACTTTTGTGTAACGAATTAGAGCGATGATTACGAATCAGGGAACCAGGTCCAACATCTACAGCTGAGCTGGCGACATTCTTGCAGCAGGAATGGACACAAATACCCATAGCTGTGTATCAAAACCTTGTTGAAAGAATGCCAGAAGGGTTGCTAGTGTAATTGCAACACGTGGGGGACCATCCCCCTATTAAAGCATGTATCATTTCCCTTATACCATCACATCTTGCTGTCCGGTTCATTATTGTAGGGTAGTGTATAATTAGATGGGTTTACATATATTTTTTCAAAGACAGTTTAAAGTTTTGATACTTAACTCTTCTAGTGGTTGTCTTGACCAGGTATCTCATCATTAGCAAAACTAACCAGATCTTGATGGACGAGATATCTCGTCATTAGAATAATAAACTAACCAAATCTTGATCTCGTCATCATTAAAACATTGGCAGTACCTGGATGAAGAGATGGTCTCAATTGGTCGATAGATCGCAGCAAGCCGTTCAATCGAAGATCGATGTAAAGCTGGTCTAGTGTATCTTTCTCAGCCTTCAAAGAACTTTCCCCTTTCATCAGTTCGGCCCCTGTCACTATATTTAGGAGGTCTTTGACTCATGGAAGAGTCAACATCAGTTTAAGTGCAAGTATGCTTTTTGAAGCCTTTCAATTCAGCGGCCATCAAAACCACACGTTGTAGTCTGTCATAATCAAGTGGATTTTGCAACTCAGGGGACACCAGAACATAGATTCAGACAGAATAAATACGCGTGAACATACTTTTCCGACAGTTTAGGAAGTCTTGGAACTTGTGTAATGTGTTTTTTGTAGACATCTAACTTATCTGACATACAAGCGTCCAGCTCAGCTGTCAGCTTACATTAAGTCTAGGATTATTTTCTGATTCTGAGCAGCTTAGAGTGGTATGTCGAAAAGTGAAAGCAACACACGCATGTCTAACAAATAATGTCAGTATAAAAATACCCAATACATACAAGAATATATAAAAATGTGCTTGGGACAAATTTCATTGCGAAATAACACTACGCTTTGCTTCGCTACTTTTTAAAATATCTATTTTTATGAATGAATATTAGGATGTGCAGAGTTTTTTTTTAAATCGTTTTTGCAATAAGGTAGTAAGGTAATCTTACCCTCAAATAAATGTCTGTATTTTTTTTATTTAACGCCTTTAACCCTCTTCCAATAGTTAAGACGAAATGGGCTAAAAATGGTGGTGGGGGGGGGGGGTTGCACTTTCACACGAATTTTAAGGTATCACTTTAATTTATGACTTAAAAATCTTTATTTAACAAAAAATTGTACTGATAACTTTGGAACCACATCCGAAATGAAATTCAGGTTACACTACTGGCTGCAAAGGAAGCTAAAAAGGAGGACGATGAGTTCTCAAGCAGTAGATTTTAAAATTAAAACAGAAAGAAAAGAGAAAAAAGGAAAGAAAGGAAAAGAAAAAAATAAATAAATAAAGGAAAGAAATATAGAGAAAAGAAAGAAAGCTACTGGTTATCAACTGAGAAGCCTTACGCATACGGTTTTTGGATGGTTTTTGTGACGGGCTAGTTAAACCTCACATTTCGATAATCCAACAACTTTCTCAAAAAGCTAAAAAATATTAATTTTTTTTTGTCAAAAGTCAAAACAGACCGTTAAAGCGCGCTGAAGCTGCAAACATAGCATGATAGGTAGGGCAACTTTTTGCAACAAATGCAACTTTTTTTCACATGTTCTACGCTTTACGCAAAGTACTAAAAACAAAGTTTCTCCTACATGGGGTGAATTGTAAGTGAGTCCCTTACAAGTATTGTAAGTGAGTTATAACCGCAACATAAATGAAACTTTCTACATATATGCAACTTTTTGCATAGTTGTAACTTTTTACAATTTAGCTTTAAATTAATTAATATGAAATTACTATTTCATTTTTTGCCCTCTGAACTAACCCTTCGATCGCGTGTGTCTGATCTTGGGAACGCCGAAGTATTGCGGATCAAACAAGAAGTTAATGGAAAGAAGGTGTTTGTCCTAATAGACGAAAGTGAATTAAATAGCAAGAAGTACTTTAACACATTGGTTGGCACTCATGACAATCTAGAGCAAACTTGCGTAATCGACTGCAGAGTTTGCTAGGTGAGTTTCGATCATCAATATGTTGTTTCTAATGATAGATGACGTTTTAAAATCTCTGAATTTTGAACGAAAGGATTTTGCGCTTCTGATATCCGATACAGCATATATGACTGCGGCTGGAATCACACTCAAGGTGCTTCATCCGCGATTGCTCCAAGTTACTTGAGTGGTACACTTGTTTCACAACTGCAGAAAAAGTCCAATGTATCAATGTCAGGCAATATCAGTCTCCGTTGAGCGCAGTTCTTCAATGTTAAAGAAATTACTGACCAAGGATAGGCCATTCAACATCAACGTTCTTCTGCATTTAATAATGCATAAATAGATTTTTAATTTTATGTATCCATTTGTTACTAATAATTTATTTTAGATTTTAGTGTATCAAAAATAAATGTAACTTTATTTACATAAATGCAACTTTAGGGAATGGTAAATGCATTTTTTCCTATTTTTACTGCAACAAAAAAGTTGCCCTAATGATAAGCAATATAATTTCGAGAACAAAAGGAAATTTAAATTAAATACAAAAAACAAGAAGAAAATTTTTAAAACAATAGTAAAAATATTTGTAGGATATTTTCGAAAATTAAAGTGTTGGGGGATCAGCTTGGGGGAGTGTAGAGGAATTTTTTTCGCATTGCTGCTCATACGTAGAAAACACCATTTTGTATATTGCCTGGGTCAGGCTCCTCCTCCCTAATGACGCCCTGATCCACCAACACGCTCACTTTCAAAAATATCTTTAATTTTTTTTTATGTTATTGGTTTTTTTAAATATATTTTTTTTTAGAATTTAATTTAAATATGAATGTGTTCTTGAAATTATATATATATATATATATATATATAAGATTTTTATGGACTAGCAGGTTAACCCTCCTGGTGGATGTTCATCACCAGCAAACGTAATGGACGATATATCTTGTCGAAAATCCTAGATATGACTAATTTTGATCTCGACATCATCAAAAAATCGCCAATATCTTGAAGACGAGATATCTGTTCACTAGCAAAATTGGTCAGACAAATCTTGATGGACGAGATATCTATTCGAAAGTACTAGGATGGTTAGACCTGATCCCAACGAGAATAACAGCTATTTCTAAAATAGGTATTAACCAAATACGCCTTACTCCATTGAAGAAAAAAACGCTTTCTAAACTGAACAAAGAAGATTATCTTCAAAATTGGATTGCACTAAACAGTGTCTTGAATTAAATGAGCTACAGTTGAATGTTTTTTTTGTTTTTTTTTGGCCATCTGTAAGTCTTGGTTATGAATGTTTCAATTTTAAAGTACAATCCAAATAAAAATTAAATTAGTTAAGAATGAGAGAAAAAAATCAATAGAATGACCCAAAATAATAAAAGATCCGGAAATAATTTAGAGTTCTAACGAACTCAAAAAAGCTTTAAAGAGGAAAAGGGCCCAAATCTGCAACAAAAAAAAATAATAAATAAGTAAATAAAAAAAAAATAATAACTGTCATTTAAGTTCGGGTTCTAGTAATTAATAACACTCACATTCGATTTCAAGGAAAACTTTAGTTTTTTTGTCCTTTCTTCTTTTGTTTTCTTAAATTGGGTCATTGATCTTTTACAGGGTGAATTGATCGTTTCCTAGTTTATAGCTTTGTTTATAATTAAGTATACACAGTACTATTTAGCTTTTTTATTTGCTTTTATTTACAAACTTCAGAGCTTTTATGTATGAACTGTTGTTCTATTAGCTTCAACAAGAAACTTCTTTTCAGGAGTGTACCTGAGAACTAAACTTTTGTTTTAAAATTGAAAACAAACAAATTTACACACTTATTTTAACTTTCTTGAATTCAACTTTATTATTGGCTCGTATTTTTAACTAGCCACTGCGTGGCTAGCCCGGCGTTGTCCGTGTCCAGCAAACCAAATTTTCCAAAACCAAATGTTTCACCAAAAATACCTTACACCATGGCGTTGCCCGTGGTGTAAGGTATTAATCTGGTGAAACATTTTCCGCAGATTTCAAATCCGTTGAAATTTACAATCTATCTTTGCCCGATTCCGATTTTACGAAAAAAGAACCTAATAATCCCAGTCAAAATGTTTTTTATTTTTTGCTCTCATTTGCAGAAATGGAATAGAGCAATCTGTTTATTTTTGGAAAGCGAAAGTTCACGTGACGTTACAATCTCTTGCTAAATTATAAAAGAAAAAAGAAAACTAAACGTAAAAGGTATCTATCTGGTGTAAACGTTTCCGTAGATTTCAAATCCGTTAAAATTTTTATTCTACCTTAAACGATCGCTGAGATAGAAAAAAAAAGCACTGAAGAACGCCAGTGACAACTTTAGTAATATCTTTTGTTTCACTGGAATCCGTTTCGCAGGAAATCAAATGAATGAATCTCGAAACAAACGAAGGTCATTCGAATGTGTTCTCTCCTATTCAAGAGACGGGCGATGAAAAAATCCTGGCATGGTTCCAAAGGCTGACGTCAAGGTGACGTGAGGGCGAAAAGTCTAAAATTTGATGTTTCTTCATTTCGTGGAAAAAGGAAGAATGGTGAAAAAAACCCATTAAATTCATTAAAAAATGTTCTAGATTGAATTTTAAAATTCGCCTCGACCCTAAAATGGCAAAAAATTCGGACTACCTGTGTGTCAAGTCTCATTAATGTAAGTGCCATGGATTCGTCAGGACTTTGAGTCCAAGAAAACAAACACACACATTTTATAATATTAGAGAATCTCTAATATTATAAAAGTAAGGGTTTGTTTGTTTATCTCTTTGGGGCCGCAAAATCCTGACGATTCTATGGCACTTACAGCAATGAGATTTGGCACGCAGGTAGTCCGAATTATTTGCAATTTTTGTGTCGCGCCGAATTTTAAAATTCAATCTAGAAGATTTTAAAATAAATTTACTAGTTTTATTCTCCATCGCTTTTTCAAACGCGGAGAACTTTTTCTACCCGTGTGACCTTGCAGTCAGGGTTTGGAATCATGCCAAGTTTTTTTTCATCCGCTGTACGAGGGGAAATTATTTTTTTCATTTCCGCTTTGATTTTGCGCGGACGAATAAATTTCCAGCCAGACAGTAAATATTTTAACTGAAAGCAGTTCTTTTTTCTATTTCCATGACCGATAAAAATAGAGTAATAATTTCAACGGATTTGAAATATGCGGAAAATTTCAGTTCAGATTGATACATAAAAATACGATTTTCTTTAAATAAATAATTTTTTAATTGAATATATCTTCAACGGATTTGAAATCTGAGAAAAATTTTACACCAGAATTATACCTAACATCACGGCGTTGTCCGAGGTACTACCATGGGCACGGGAAACGCCGGGCTAGCCACGCAGTGGCTAGTCAGAGATAAAATTGAAAAGATACGAATTTATGAAAAAAAAAAGCATCATCTCAATCAGTTTATTTCGGTTTTTCTGGTTTCACTAAATATTTCACATGCCTGAAGTGTTTCATTGGCATTTTCGCAAAGTGCTTCTAGTGTTCCGAACAAAATCCTTCCAGTCAACAGAACTAATCTTCGCGGTGTCTCCCCTCGGGTGCTGATACCTTGTTTGAGCCCCTTTAGAATTTAAATCCTTGCTACACCAGTTTAAGTATGGGTTTCTATAGATCACTGTAAAAGTTCAAGAACCCCGACGGTTTCCCAGTTCACAGATTACAAAATCGAACTACATTAATTGCCAAAGAGGGAAATTCGGCGTTTCCACTCAAATCATACAACTGATAGCGAAGCCTATCCATTGAGTCACTATCTGGAAGTTCTGAGTGACTTGGATGGTTGATAGGGTAACCGTAAACGTGCAGTGCGAGGTCAACGTGACGGAACATGACCTTCGGACTAAGTTGTTTACTCTCGAGTCTCATCGCAGCTGGTTTCACTGGATACGCGAACTACCGGAACAAGAGAGGAAAATACCTAAAACAGCATCAGAAAAAGATAGATAGGGAATCAATCTACTCCAACGCGTGTTTGTTTCTGTTCCGTGAAGAGAAACGATTGTTTGTTTCAAGAATCGACTCTACAGTGAACAGGAAAAAAAAATGTGCCAGGTAACTGAAGATTCACACAATTAAATTTCAAATGATTACTGTTCTAGCATCTTTTTAACACAGCCTTTCTTTTGTATGAAATCCCAATGTGAAACCTGAAGTCAAAAGGTGAATCTGCTGCAAAGCGTGTTTTATTCTGTTCCGTGTGAGTGATGATTGTTTCAAGAATCGACTCTTCCGGTATATAGAGAAAGTTAAAGGAAACTGAAAACAGAATAAAATAAATGGCGCATAAATAAATTTCAAACTCATTTTTCGTTAGACATTTTTAAGTACCTCAATGCGATTGGTACGAAATCACAATACTGAAATAAAACTTTTAGAGTTTTGGGGTCAAACAAAAAATATAAAATAAAATTATTTTGTAAAATTCACACAATTTGATGCATAAACTATCATAAAAAGTGAGTTCGTTAGTATTTTTTCTTTTTTACTTAATTGGAACCTATTTTGATTAAAAATTAAAGACTTTTTGCTAAGGTAGGTATGTATTTTAATTAACGTCGGACTGGAGCAACACAAAGGGCTATTGACGAAGATCATGGATCAATCTCAACGGGAAAGATCCGAAGACAACACCATCGTGAAAGGGAAGTTCATATTTCAGTTTTCTTTCCTTTTTACAATTTCACAAAAAATAGAAACTGCATGTAATTTGTAAATCTTTTGTTTTTTGGGCATTTTTGTATTTTTTTTGGGTTACAAACCCATTTTTTGAGTACGTCCCCAGATATATCGAAACTATAATTATTTTTGTCAAACCTTTAAAAAAGAATGCACATAACAATTTTACTATAAATAAATTTTTTAAACTATTAATTCTTTCTCGGAGGTTGATGTTTTTTCAAATGACTTTTAATTTAATAATTAATCTATTTCGATTAAGTATTTCGTTTTTTTTCTTTATCCAGCTATATTGGTGTCTTTCTTGCATGTTTTTGTATCATATATTTTTTGTTCTCTGTAGCTGGATACTTTTCTGCAGAGAAGCAACAATTTAATAAATAAAGAAGTGCTAATTTTTAACTAGAAAATTCTTGCAGCTCTTATGTCATCGTTCCTTCGCCTATTGATAACAATCTCTCCCCTCCAATCGTATAATTACAAAGCATTTTATACTTCGTTATCCTAAGTAAACTCGAGTTGGGGGAAACATTTCCCGTTGTATTTACGAGACGTAACAGACGACTACGATTTCTAATAGAATGTGTGTGGGTGTCCCTTCTCCAACATAAACAGCAAGATTCCGTATGGTGTGTTTCATTCAACACCCCCTTCTTAGTGTGTAGGGCTACTTACAAGTCCCCCTTTCCTATTTGACTTCACTGCTGAGTTAAGGTCTGTTCAGCCAATACAGTAGAGTGACCAACAATTCATTATTAGGATACGATTACAACAAATGTAGGCAACCAATGCAAAAGGCTTTTTAAGAACCACACAATAACGGTTAAAGTGACACAAATTATTAAAGCGTTACTAAAACGATTGTCTATTACCTCAAAAATGATTTGCACAAATGCTGCGATCAATAGAGCCAGATTTGAGATTAATGTCTGCGAAACAACTAATTCAGCTATGTCGTTAACCCCCTTTATATAATAGTTAGGGCAACTTTTTGCAACAAGTGCAACTTTTTTTCACACGTTCTGCACTGCACGTATAGTACTAAAACCAAAATTCCTCCAACATGGGGTATATTGTAGTAAGTTATAACCGCAGCATAAATGCAACCAGTTGCAACTTTTTAAAATTCAGCTTAAAATTAATTAATATTAAATTACTATTTCATTTTTTGCCCTCTGAATCAACCCTTCCATCACGTGTGTCTGATCTTTCGAACGCCGAAGTTCATGGAAAGGTGTTCGTCCTAACAGACGATCGGAACTTTCCCTTAAGGGATTGATCCCGGACCGTCGTCAATAGCCCGTTGTGTTGCTCTAGTACGACGTTAATTACAAATTACCATTTACCTAACAGACGAAAGTAAAATAAATGGCAAGAAGTACTTTAACACATTAGTTGGCAGTCTTGATAATCCAGAGGAAACTTGCGTAATCGACTGCAGAGTTTGCAAGGTGAGTGTCGATCATTAACATGTTGTTAGCCTTGTAGATGAAGTTCTAAAATCTCTGAATGTTGAGCGAAAGGATTTTGCGCTTCTGCTATCCGATACAGCACATTATGACTACGGCTGACACAGTTTTTCAATGTGAAAGAAATTACTGGCCAAGGATCGGCCATTCAACGTTTTTCAGTATTTAATAATGTATTATAATACTGTTGTGTACACGACTAAAACTGTCACTATATTTTGAATATTTTCATTTTTTACGAATAATTAATTTTATATTTTAGTGTATCAAAAATAAATGCAACTTTATTTCCATAAATGCAACTTTAGGGAATGATAAATGCAATTTTTTCCATTTTTACTGCAACAAAAAAGTTGCCCTAATAATAGTCCATAAAATTATACCTCAGTAACTGAACATAAAATTCTTATATACAGGGTGGTCCCGAATTCATGGTACAAACTTTAATGGTAGGTACAGGACATTGTAACAATGATTTATTGTATAGGAATGTATAGTCGCAAGTGACGCGGTGAGGCGAAAACAGGGGAAATAACGGCCGAAAGGAAAAACAAAGATTTTATTGAAAGCGTTGTTGACAAGTGTCATGTTTACAGTAATTGTTCAAAATTGCGTCCACCAGTATCGATACATGCTTGACAGCGTCGGTGGAGCGATTGGCGTACACGTTCAAAGATGCCTGGTATTTCACGCACACCTGCAGCAGCTACAGATAAGCGAGCGACGAGATCCTCTTCTGAGTCAACTGGAGTCTCATAAACAAGATGCTTTAGATGTCCCCATAAAAAGTAATCGAGGCTCGATAAATCGGGAGATCGGGGTGGCCAAGGGACTGGTCCACCACGCCCAATCCATCGAGTACCAAACGTGGCATTCAGGTAATTCCGTACATCAATGCTGAAGTGTGCTGGCGCCCCATCGTGCTGAAACCACATGCGGTTACGAATGGCGATCGGAACATCATACCATTTGCACGGCCGTACATGTAATGCATGTCTGCTTTTTCTGCATACGTAAAGTCACCCATCGTCTACGGCAGCACAATTGTGAATGGCGCTTTTCCCTACTGCGATGCATCATGTTCAACAGCGGCTAGACATCTACTGCCCTCTACCGGCAATGATACCAACCGATCACTCCATTTCTCTTTCCTTTTATTTCCCCTGTTTACGCCTCACCGCGTCACTTGCGACTATACATTCCTATACAATAAATCATTGTTACAATGTCCTGTACCTACCATTAAAGTTTGTACCATGAATTCGGGACCACCCTGTATAGAAAAGAGATAATATAGAACGTGCTTTTTCTATAAGTTCAGTCTCAGAGGAGACACAGGGAAACAAAAATAAATATTATTAGCATTTTTTAACCCATCGTAGAAAGAAGTTCTCTTATTTGGCAACAAAGGAAGATGAGATTCATATGATCTTCATATGTCATGATCGAATCCATAAATCAATCACATGAGGAAAGAACCAAAAGCTAGATCAATTTACAGAGAAATGAACCACGAAAATTATTAAAATAGCATCCATATCTAGAAGACTTTAAAATTAGTATTAATATTTCAGACATTTTAAATTAAAACAATTTACGTTAGGCATACG
Source organism: Metellina segmentata (assembly GCA_947359465.1). NCBI lineage: Eukaryota > Metazoa > Arthropoda > Arachnida > Araneae > Tetragnathidae > Metellina > Metellina segmentata. The sequence goes on from OX375884.1 coordinate 26,550,552, forward strand.
AATGGTTAAGTTAGTATGGAACTACTAATATAAAATGGAAATTTTTGTTATCATTCAAGCAATAATAAAAAATATGTTTTGCGAACTATAAACGTAGATATATAATTGAGTAATTACATGTACAAAAATGTACCAAAGACAAGTAATGTGTTTGGCACACATAATTTTATTTAAAAAAATGACATTTTTACAAAATCAGTCGAAGGTTAAATAGAATGCCCTTGAAATAAAAAAGTCTCATTCACAGACTTTTATTAGCAACTACATTATATGAAAGATTACACATATTGTTTTCAAAATGAGATCCATTTGAGTAAAATGAGACACATTTTATTAAATAAAAGATCGAGGAAATGTGCTAGCCTACCTATTAATTTAAAAAGTCTCTATAATTATAATAAATACGGAGTCTATTTTACACATAATGTTCACGCGCCCATTTTAAGTACAAATCCTTTAAATAAAAATTTTAAGTATGCATTTACATTTGGATGAAAACGTTTTGACTTTTCGAATGACATACCATGGGTTTGAGTCCCTGTTTGCGCACTAGTTTTCAAAGTTTCGTACTCTATTTAAGCCTTAGGTCTTGGTCTAATTACTCCTAAGGTAGCAAAATGTGAGCATAGAGACAGCTTTATTCTCAACCAGACGATACATCTAATTAGTAATGAAAGATATTCTTTTGGGTAAAATCAATTAGTAAAGTAGAACTTTCTTTGGTGAACAATGGATTATTATTATAGAACATTCTTGGTGAACGACTAATTTGTAATGTAGGATATGCTTTGGCTTACGACTTATTAGAAATTCAGAATATTCGTGGGTGTAGGACCAATTAGTAATGTATAATATTCTTTTGTGAAGAACTAATAAGGTACAGTGTAGAACATTCTTCAGAAAAGGACTAATTATCAATGTAAAACATTCTTTTGTGCATGACTAATTAGTAACAGAACATTCTTTTGTGCATGAATAATTAGTAACAGAACATTCTTTGGTGAACGACTAATTTGTAAATTTGTAATGTAGAAGATTCGTGGGCACTAATTCGTAATGTTTAATATTCTTTGGTGTACAACAATTACTGGTTTTCATGTGCCTGCTTAGCAATATTTTTGGTTACTATCTTTTTTTTGTGCAAAAATGTCATCCCTCACAAATGAAGTTACGAAATTTTCTTCGGATAAAGAGCCTTTTTTTCCCTCTGTCCCCAAATAAGTGTCACCTTTGCATTTTTGTTTCGAAAATGCATGCTTTTTCTTCTCAATTTTCAAGTGAACTTTTGCAACGAGGACAAAATTTATTGAAGGTATAAAGCAATCTAAGAGAATGCCAACATAGTTTTTTTACTCCAGACAGAGGCTTGTAAAAAACGAAAACGGAACTTTTTAAAAGTGTGTGTAAATCCATTAGCGGTAGTCGCCAATTAACACCAATTAACGTCGCATTGGAGCAACACAAGGACTATTGAATCCATTAGAAAACCATTTCTTAACATTTGCAAAGTGTATGGAATGAGTAATTACGTTATCAGGAAGGATTGCCTACAAAATTGTAACATTAATTGTTGTATTCATAAGAAAAGCTCTACCAGTATACACAGGGGGGAAAAACGAAATTTAAAGCATTTCTGAGAGTCAAACATGAAATACTTAAAACAGACATTCGTATTTCATGAGGGTTCATCCGATAAAATAATTTTTTTGAGGAAAGGGTGCCTATTGGGTGACATTACCCCAGGCCTCGAAATAGATTTTTTAATACAGGTGCACTGCGTTCACCTGAGTTTTTTAATTAGGTGCACTGCGTGCACTTAGTGGTAAAAATTAGGTGCACAATTATATTTTCATGTGCACAGTGCACCTGTGCACCCGGGTATTTCGAGCCCTGCATTACCCCCATAGGGCCCATTAAAAAAAACCAATGAAAATTTTTTTTGTGATTTCTGTGTCTCAAAGTATCTTATGTGTAAACACCAGGGGGTTCACTTTCTTCAAGTAAACACGGGCATCACAAACCCGGTATACCCTAGCGATCTATCCTCCCTTTCGTGTTACCCTTCCCTTTTTTTCAAATGCTTTCGTTTTCTTTCCTCTCTTTTGTTGCTGCGCAGTTTTTATTGCTTTATTTGGTCTTAGGTCTGGCGCAGCGTGTCCTATTTTGGACCATGCACCGAAAACCCAAAATACCAACCTTATGTAGCTGATAAAAAATAATTTAATGAGGAGACAATTTTACTCAAAATTGAAGAGATTGGAAGAGTTAGATTCAAATTAGAATCGAAATCTTTGTATGTTTCGCAAATGGTACCATAGATACGAGAAAAAATTGTTCAGTCTTTATCTAAGGTAGGAAATATAGGCTTTCAAAGCTGTTCTCACTATTCCATAACACTCCGATTCCATAAAGGTACCTCGAAATAGACGGTACCCACGCCAAAGTAAAGCTTCGGTTTCCTAAGAAAGCGTAGCCGTGATCTAGCGGCCGTGATGTATCGTTGGGTGACGTCACTAAAACGTTGTTTATACTAACACATGATGTTGGTTTCCTAGAGAGCGGTGTTTGTGAGCGTAACGAAAATGATCGGAGCCGCCATTTCCATGACTGTCGTCATAGCGGTCTCAAACAGTTGGGAAACGTTTTTTCTCTAGTAGCGGCCACATTTCATTTCCTGCTCCAAGCGATTCGAACGAAGAGGAGAGAAATAAATAAACATTTTTGACTGCCATTGATTAATTCGTTTTTGTAAAAACGGGATCGTTAAACACAGAATGAAAATTTCAACGGATTTGAAATCTGCGGAAAATTTGACACCAGATCGATACCTTAAATGTGATTTTCTTTAAATAAATAATTAATTATTTAATAAATAATTAAATAATCAAATGGTAAATAATTGAATAATAAAACTGTTTTTGATATCGATCTGGCGTAGAAATTTACGCTGATTTGAAATCTGTTGAAATTTTCACTCTACCTTCAACGATCCCGAAGTTAGAAACTTTAAACTAGAGAATAAAAAACCACTTTGTTTTGTTTCTCGAATAAAATAAACCACGACAGATGTCTGTGTTGCCCATTCTCCAACGTATTCTGTCCGTCTAAGTTGACACGTCTGGATTTTTGTTTAGACGGCCGTCTAGTTATGCCCGCGGCATCATGACGTATCACGGCTGTTAGATAACGGCTTCACTTTCTTAGGAAACCAAAGCTTTAGACGAGAAAGAACAGAATGGAGAGGATAACTGCTTTCAGTTCGGTCCGTGTCTGCTTCATAAAAAAAAAAAAAAAATTCTCACGGTGGCGTCTTTTGTTTTATTTGGATATACATGAGCTTCGTGGATGGGGTATCCTGTATCACCACCCGTTGGATGTGAAAAGGCACCAAGCGTTACTGTATCCAATTCCCCTTTTTTATTGGAGATTTCTACAAGGCGACTACATATAGGAGGCTAAGGGGTATTACTACAGCCAGGGTTGCCAGATTTAAGAGGCCACAGTACATTTCAGCATTCAAATCAGCAGGAAACAGCCTAATTTCGATAAACTGTATCTCCTAAAGCTTGAGGTATTACACAATGAAACTTTGAACAGCGTTTTGTTCACCGTTCTTAACAACATAGAAAAATTAAGAAGAATTTTATTCGAATTTACGCATATTCAATCTACAAGACTTATTTGCAGGACACCTTGTACGCTACTATTTGAGTCGACCCAGAAATTTTCTACCAAAATAATGACTGAAATAAGTAAGCGAGAGTACTTCTATTTTAAATTAAAACTAAAAAAAAAATAATATTACTCAAGTTGGCACAAAAATGTGAAATAATCAATTCATATTTCAATTAACTGATTCTTAGCAACATCCTCTCACGCTATACTCAAATGTTTTAACAAAACTCTTACTTTTAAATTAAAAATTATTATTTTTTAAGTTCTTAGGATTATTTACTCCGAATTTTACGTGTCTTCGTTTAATTAACAGTTTAAGAGAGAGTTATGTGTGCTGTGACGAAAATTCTCATTTATAGAAAAATGTGAATAAAGTTAACCTAAAAAGGTTAAAACTGAAATATAAGGGCATCAGAAAAATCTCTACTGTGAACAAACAAATACAAATTTCTGTGCCACTTTTTTTTTTTTTTTTTTTTACCAGAATCAGATATTTCAGACTTTTTAAATTCAACGAAATTGAAAAATGGATTTTTTAAGTTTTAAAGGTACTGTCTCCGTGAGAAGCTTTTAGCTTTTAAGAAGTACCCTATGTTCCCAAACAATTTTAAAGTTTTCTTTAAAAATTATTTCTTTAAAGTGATTTTCATCGGAAACATAAACAAACCACCGGAAGAAGAGCAAAATATTTCTCAACGAATTTGATTTATAGTCATTTTGGTTACGTTTAAGGTAATTTCCTCCGACACTAAATTTGCAACATACACTATATGGACAAAAGTATTTGGACGCTAGAAATTCGGAGGAGGATCCATCTTAGTGTGGGGTTGTTTTCCTGGTTAGCACTCGGCCCTATGTACCTGGTACCATAAGTGCTGACGTGTACCTCGACGTTCTGGATAATTCGGCCTTGTCTACACTATAGCAATACTACGGCAATGATGGTTATTTCTTAAAACAGGATTCGAGCTCAATAAACTGCAAAACGTATGCAGGACTGGTTTCCTGAAAATTAGATGAATTTGCTTGACTGACATGTTCAGAGACCCGATATCAATCCGATCGAGCCATTGTGGGACAAACTAGGGATGCGACATCGATAGCAAAACATCGATGTTCAAAATTAAAACATCGATGTTGATAATACATCACCCCAAAACCATAGATGTTTTTAAAATTCAGTGTATTTAAACTTGTTTCCCCATTTCCTAAAACTGGTTTAGCAACTAGTGATGCGACATCGGCTCCAATACATTCATGTTTTTTTTCTAAAACATCAATGTTTAGAAAAAATCGACATCGATGTGGCATCCCTACTTTTCAGACCATTTACCCTTGACCACTTTGGTCTACAAGTATGTTCAATTTGCTGATTATGAAAATTATGCTACTTGGTTATTTTTAAATTTTTATAGCTGTACTTTTTTCATTTAAAAATTAAACATCGACAACGTAAAAACATCGACAAGTATAAACATGGATGTTACAAAAACATCGACCCCAATACATCGATGTTAAATACATCGATGTTTTAAAAAAAACATCGATGTTTTGAAAACATCGACATCGATGTCGCATCCCTAGGACAAAATGGAGCGACGAGAACGACACCGCCACGCACGCCCATCTTATCAACAATCTCTTCTCACAGCCTTACAAGAGACAAGGCCAGCTATTCCTGCCCAGAATTGCAGAGAACTTGAGAAAATATGCCTCGACGTGTTGCAGTTGTAATACAAGCAAAAGGAAGGCATACCCGTTACTAATTACAATAATAAAGCACTTATTCAAGAAAACATGCAGTGTCTAAATACTTTTGTCCATATAGTGTATGTGTTTGTTAAGTTTTCTTTAAAAAAAACTTAAACAAACAATCAATTTGTGATAATTTCCATCTTCGACGAAGTGAAATCTTATTAAAAAATAAGCAGTGACGTTACTTCCGAATTAAATTCGGGTCACAAAAATACTAACGCCCTTTGTAATTAGATTTACAGGAAGCCCCCGATACCCAAGGAATGTTATGTAAGTAGTGTGTATTGATAAAAACTGTAAAAATTTATTCGTGAGGGATATTTTTATAGAATACAATTTTTACATGCAGTTCACGTATGATAAGTCCATTTTGCTGATACAAAAATGATGTAACATAACATATCATTTTTAGTCCTAAAATATTCTCAATGTAAAATTGCAGCGCCCAACAAGGTAAAAAGTAGCTCAAGGGGCGAAATTACAACTAATCGGGCAACACTGACAACAGCTCTTACGTGAACTTGAAAGTTGAAATTGGATCCCAGTATAAAATGCCATCCATTCTGTCTGGAATTATTTTTTAATTACATGTTCCTTGTCATTCGGCGAGTGCTGATTTAAGGTATAGTCCCGATTTACTGGTTTTTCCACTCTATATCAAGAAACGTCTCGTGTTTAATTTCCTTCTCAACTCTTTTCATCAATGTCTTTTCACCGAAGACAAGGAAGTAAACTAAAAAAGTGCGGGGATATAGATCGGTTTAAATCACTACTTTTGCTTCAAGACATTGCGGTAGAAGCCCTGTAATGTAGTAAATTTCTTCTGCAGTGTTTGAAGGTTTGTTCCGTAATCTTTTAGTTCACAAGGTAAATCGAATCCAATGATTCTCTTTTAAAATGGATTCGTCTCATATTCAAGATTGAGAAACATGCTCCTTTGACCTCTTTGATTAGCAAAACCAGGATTTCATTTCTGCTCATAATTAGGAATGTAGCATATTCTTTGGTTTACGACTAATTAGCAACATATAGTATTTGTCAGCTTACGACTAATTAGTAAATTACAATATTCTTTGGCTCACATTTAATTAGTGAAGAAGTATATTATTTGGCTAACTGATGTATAATATTCGTAAGCGAATGACAAATAAGTAATGTAGAATATTATTTGGCTTACGACTGATTAGGAAAGGATTCTTTGGTGTAAGACTAATTAGAAATGTAGAATATTCTTTGTTGTATGACAATAAATCATGTAGAATATTCGTTGGTGCAGGACAAATTAGTAATATAGAATATTCTTTGGTTTACGAGAGAGACTAATTAGTAATGTTGGAATATTCTTTGTTGTGCGACTATTTACTAATGTGGAATATTATTTGGTATACGACAAAGTGATAATGTGGAATATTCGTTGGATTAGGACTAATTAGTAAAGTAAAAAAAATATATAGGGTTTACGACTAATTAATAAAGTAGAATAGTCTTTGGTACCCAGCATCAGTTAGATTACGCACCCCAGAACTAGTTTAGATGAAGGTCCCAGTGCCAATTCAGATGACGGGTCCACATCATTTGAAATGTCACTACTATCTTCCGCAATAATGTCAAAAGTGTTCACTGGTTGACAAAAAAAAAAAAAAAAAAAAATTTCAAAATATTTAGTTTAAGCAACTGCAAAATGTTCATATACAGGGTGTCCATTAAGTCTCTTTACAATTTCAAACATTTATTACAAAGGAAAATAAAAAGACAGATATGTGGAAATTATTACAAAATGAGACGGATATATTCAAGTTTTTTTTTTGTCTCATTTAATACACCTCTATATGGGCACTATTAGTGGCATCACGACGGTACTCGATTTCTTGCCATGTTCGCTGTAACATACCCTCATCAATGGTGGCAATGGCATCAATGTTCGTGGGTTCCTAAATGAAGCATTTCCAGACAAGTGGATTAGGAGGGATGGTCAAATTCCCTAGCCACCAGATATCTCTCCCCTGGACTTCTTTCTATGGGGGTTATATTAAAGGTATCGTATATGCCATTGCCACCATTGATGAGGGTATGTTACAGAGAACATAGCATGAAAAAGAGTATCGTCTTGATGTGCTTCGTGCAAACCAATAGTGTCCATATAAAGGTGTATTAAACGAGGCAAAAAAAAAACCTTTAATATATACGTCTCATTTTGCAATAATTTCCAATAATGTCTTTTCATTTGCTTTTGTAGTAAATTTTTGAAATTGCAAAGAAACATTATGGACACACTATATATCAATATATCTCGTCGAGAGCTTTAAAACAACACCACGCACAATCGGGTTGAGATTAAGGTTGCCGAGATAGACGAAGTCAAACGCGGTGGCACACCCAGAAATATTGCACCATTCGACCGCCCAAGTGGAGGGAGGGGAACGTCGTGCTCGATACTGTTTACGGTTTTCCTAATACGATTACTGTTCGGCTCATAATTTTAAAGCCATGTTCACATGAGGCGTTTTCTAACGCGCGTTTTCGAGGTCCGTTTTCCGTAAGCATTAAATTATGTTTTTTTTATTCCTTTCATTCAAGTTTCTATCTTTGAGATCGTTGAAGATAGAGTGATTATAATTAATTATTTAATAAATAATTAAATAATCAAATGGTAAATAATTAAATAATAACTTTGTTTTTGGTATCGATCTGGCGTAGAATTTTACGCTGATTTGAAATCCGTTAAAATTTTCACTCCATCTTCAACGATCGCAAAGATAGAAACTTGAATTAGAGGAATAAAAAAAACATAATTTAATACTTATGGAAAGCGGACCTCGAAAACTTCGCAAATGCCTCGTGTGAACAGGGCCTAACGATATAACGATTTCAATTCGAGCCTAATTTTGCCACAGGTGGGCGGCCCAAAGTAGCCCATACTATTAGAGGAGTTCGACGTAGCCCTCAATCAATAGGGGTCGCCGTGGCTCTGTGAATTTACCTACTACAACCTGCTAGTTGTTGGCGGCGTAGGTTCGATTCCTCTTTTGGTGTATTTGTCTCTTGTGATAGAAAAACATTTCTTGCGCAAAAAGGTTCATTTACTTGACGTTGTTTGATACAGTTTGACCAAATATGGCCCTTTCGCCATTTAGAAAACCCACCCACCTATATCAATAAAAAGAGATGGAATAAAAAAAAAGTAACAAATCACCTAGCGCGACATATCGCACCCCGACAAGAAAACTGACACAACTTAAAACTTTGAGAAACACATCAACTTAAAGGATACTATAAAACTTATATTGAAATAGTATAAGCTTCTTTTAAATTTTAGGTAAGTATTTATGGTAGTAATTTCTATTATATTCTATAGAATAGTAATATAACACGCTGGGGCACCTCATACATATTTTTCAATGACATAACATCTAAATTTTTATTTTTTGACTTGTGTCACTTTTCTTGCCGGGGTGCGATATATTAAAACTTACTAAAACCGAAATATGTAAATCAAACTAAACAGTTTAATAATAAAACGTATTCGTAAAACTCTCTTTGCACAAGCACGAAAAGAATATTGTTTATTAGTTAGGACTAACAGCTCTATTAGGGGAAGCAACGAGATTGTTTGATAAAAACGATGTTTCCCAAGTTAGGGGTGGGTTAGTTAATTAACGTTCGATCCTGATGGACGAGATATCTCGACTAAACCACTTGGAGGGTTAACCCCTTCGAACGTGACTTCTTTTAAATATTTCAAACATATATAGCACTGATAAAATGTGATTAAAAATCCTCTGAAACAAAGAGATACAGGTAGGTATTTTTAATTAACGTCGTACTGGAGCTACACAAAGGGCTATTGACGACGGACCGGGATCAATCCGGAAGAGAAAGATCCAAGGACAACGCCCTCGTAATTTTGAACTACAGTCAGACGACGAGAACAACACTAGAGATGGCACCCAACTCTTCAAACTTCCACACCACGCCAACGTGAGGTCATTTGAGATCACGATAGAATTAACGTGCACCAGCCCCCGTGTAGACGACGGCACTTGGCTGGACAGAGTATCGAACTCGCAACCCATCGGTTGCTCTTCGAACTTGGCTAGCGTGGACCTTGCAAGTTAGGAGTGCTATTTTGGAAAAAAAAAAGAAATTTGATGGGAAGACAATTTTTTTTCGACAATAATTGTTCTCAAATCGATAGGAAACCGTGTTTAGGTTTTACACTTATTTGTATTCTCGGTACAAGCACGAAAGGAAGAATATATATTAGTTTGCAATAACTAGCTATATTTGGATACATCAATCCCAATAACAATTATGTTTACCAAGTTACAGCTACAGTGCTATTTTCGAAACCAAGCAAGAACTGAGCAAAGGTCGGGAGGCATATCTATTTCCCGGCTATGTTTTGAAAATCTGAACAAAACAATTTTTTTAACGTATTTATATTACTATCTTTGCACAAGCGCGAAACGAATAATGCTTATTATTGAAGAATAACAGCTACATTTCAAAGCAACGATTGTTTAACAACGATGTTTCACAAGTCAACAGTTACAATGCTATTTCGGAAACAATAGCTGGGCAAAGATCGGAAGGCATAACTATTTCCCGACAGTAGTTATTTGCATACCGAAACAGTTTGTAAATGTAAAATTATTCGCATTAGCACGAGCACGAAAATAGCGGGTTTAACGGCACAAGGGCATGTTGTGCCAAGCTGTGCAAGCATCCTCAAGTAACTGGACATAAACACAAGGAAAGGTTTTATAATATATTGAAGGAGGTAGGTATATAGGTAGTTGAATTACCGTTGAACTGGAGCAACCCAAAGGGCTATAGATACAGAAGAGAGAAATACAAGTAAGGAGGAATAGAACTAGCGCCATCCACAACTCTCAGGCTGCTAGAGCAACGGGCATATCCAGAGTCACGGCGACCCCACAAGCACGAAGGGAAGAATATTTATTAGTTTGGAACAACAGCTATATTACAAAACAAATACGTTTTGCAAGTTAGTAAAAATATTATTTTAGAAACAAAGCTAGAAACTTCCAATTCCGGTAGGTAAGTATTTTAATTAACGTTGTGCTGGAGCAACACAACGGGCTATTGACGACGGTACAGGATCAATCCGGGACAGAACCGAGGACAACACCACGTAATTTTGAACCCAGGTCATCCAATTCCGGAAGGCAAACCTGTTATCCGGTTATAAAGTTTTACAAATTGAAACAAAACTTTTGCTTTAAAATTTATTCGTATTACTATTTGGCACAGGAACGAAAGGTAGGTATTTTAATTAGCGTCGTACTGGAGCAACACAACGGGCTGCAGTGAACGGTCAGGGAGCAATCCCCAATAGGAACGAAAGGATGATATTTATTAGAAATAACATCTATATTTGGAAACAAAGACTGTTTAATAACGATGTAACGCAAGTTGCCAGTAACCTCCGCGATTTTTAGAATGAAAGAAGAAATTTGCAAATATCGGAATACCTAATATCCAGCCAACCGGTATAGTGGTTAAGGTGTTAGCCTCTAGATCGGAAGGTTCCTGGTTCGAATCCGGGTCCGGGCATGGATGTTTGTAATTGTATGGTGTAGAGGCGGCTGGTGCACCTTAAATCTGTCGTGGCCGAAAGTCCTCACGTTGGGTTGGCGTGGAAGTTTGGAGAGTGGGGTGCCAGCTCAGGTGTTGCTTCGTCATCTGACCGTGGTTCAAAATTACGAGGTGTTGTCCTCGGATCTTTCCCTTAAGGGACTGATCCCGGACCGTTGTCAATAGCCCGTTGTATTGCTCTAGTACGACGTTAACTAAAAATTACCAATTACCTAATATCCAGCGTCATTGTTTTTACAAATCGAAACAAACCATTTATTTTTCAACTTATTCGTATTACTATCTTGCCACAAACACGAAAGGTAGGTATTTTAATTAACGTCGCACTGGAGCAACACAACGAGCTATTGGCGACGGTCCAGGATCAAACCCGAGAACGTAATTTTGTATTATTTCGTGTTACTAATTCACGTAATTTTGTACTACGGTCAGGCGACGAGATCACACTTGAGCTGGCACCCAATTGTCCAAACTTCCACACCACGCCAACGTGAGGACCTTTGAGGTCACGACAAATTTAACGTGCTCCAGCCCCCTTTGTACATGACGGCCTTTGCTTGAAAGCAAACTCGCGACCCTCCGGTTGCTAATCTATAACTTTTCCAACCAGGTTACCGCGGCCCCAATTTCGAAAGGAAGAATGATTATTAGCAACAATTGCAATTTGAGGGAAACAAAGATTGTTTACCAACGATGTTATGGAAGTGTTGCCCTCCTATTTCGAAAACAAAGAAATTTGCATTTTCCGGAAGGCAAATAGCTCACTCCTTTCAACAACGTCATATCTCAAAAAACGTTATTTTTCAGGAGAGGGATTTTAAAGTTTAAAAGTGGAATAAAATGTATTAAAAATAAATATTACTTCTGCTCTCTAGCCGCTAAATATTGAGCGGTGAGATATGACAATCTTGTAAGGATATACTACTCTTTCAGGGCATTCTGAAAACAGGCATAACTAAAAATCGCCGATTTTTGAGATATGACGTTGTTGAAAGGAGTGAGCGTTATGTATTATCCGTCTATAATAATTTTACTAACCGAAACAAAACATTGATATTTTAAAACTCTTGGCACAAGCACGAAATGAAGAATGTTTTTTTAGGTAATGGTAATGGTAATTTTAGTTAACGTCATACTAGAGTAACACAACGGGCTATTGACGACGGTCCGGGATCAGTCCCTTAAGGGAAAGATCCGAGGACAACACCTCGTAATTTTGAACCACGGTCAGATGACAAAGCAACACCTGAGCTAATGTTTTTTTTTTCCTTTTTAATTAGTAACTGCTATATTTGGAAACAAAGATTGTTTACTAACCATGTTTCGCAAGTTGCCAGTAACCTCCTATTTTAGAAATAAGGAAGAAAGTTGCAGAGGTCGACAAACATCATTTTTCGTCATTAAACTTTTGTTGCACTTGTATTTTTGAAAAAGATTTGTGCTTTAGTACTATTCAAAATAAATTTATAAGTAAGTTGAGAAAGAACAGAGGACTCGGAAGCAGACATAAGATATTAGAGGTTGCTGAGAAAACCAAACACTGACAAATTAACGAGTAAACGAAATACATTTTTATAATTTTATAAAAAAAAGGGCTATTTTCGACATGCGGACCGAGACAGGCCCGCACTCAAGGCTATTTCTTTGGAAGGGGCTAAAGAAGTTGTCATCATCATGGTACTGATGAGGTCATTTTATGAGAAGGGGCGAACTGCTTTCTTCAAATTCCATCTATGGTTATTAGTTAAAAAATTACTTGTGAGAACCATTGTCAAAAGTTACTAAACCGCTGAAATGAAATAAATCGTACACAATTCAAACCGCTTCACCATCCGTAAGGCATACGGTTGATGATCGCCGCTCTAAATGGTTCCAAAAGATGAAATACGATGCACGCTATGAGCTAGTTTTCAAAATTATCAGTTGAAAATGAGATTAGGTCGGTGAGAGTGTTTTAGCAAATCTTCTGAGAACTAGTTTATTTTGTTAAAACGATGAAAATTTTATTTTTCTATTAATCTCGCGGTGGCTGTAGCACATCAGCCACCACACACTAATTGCACCATAAATGATAAGTAAAAAAAAAAATACCAAGAAAAATCTTCGAAAAAATGACATAAAAATATTGACAAAAGATCTAACACGCAATCATAATCAGTTGTAACATTAATACCCGATTGTAAAACGCAAAAGCTCACAAAAATGCTTACCAAGTTCAGACCATACAAGATGATACTAAAATTATCTTCGAAAAACTGCCATAAAATATTGACAAAAGGCTTAACAATCATAATCAGTTGCAACATTAATACCTGATTGGCAAACACAAATGCTAACACAAATGCCGACCAAGTTTGGCAACGATCAGTCCGTGAGCGCAACTTTCAATGTCAAAGGGACGATCTAGCTAGACATCATTTGATTATGTTTTTAAATCGGTGAATGAAAAGTTTCCTTTCCTTTTACTCTCGGGAGGCTGTATCACATCAGACACACCCCACTAAGTGCGCCACGGCTGTGAAGTCCAGAAAAAAATACTAAAATGTTCTTCGAAAACGTCATTAAAATAATGGCAAAAGTATAATCAGTTTCAACATTCATTTCCCGACTGATCAAACGCAAAAGTTCACACAAATGTTGTTAAAATTCATTCTCAGTGAGCGCAATTTTCAATGACAAAGGGGCGCTCTGACACCAGTTAATAATGTTTTTAAATTGATGAAAATTTTATTTTTCTATCACTCTAGAGTGGATGGTAACACATCAGCCACACTCCACTGAGTACGTCATTGATGAAAGAATACTAACATTACTACTGGGTTGATGGAGAAGTTCGTCCCGTTTTTCGTCAGTGATCCCGTTTTTCGTCAGTGATAAATTTATTCGATGGAGAAGTTCGTCACGTGTGAAGTATATAACACTTCGGTTTTGCGATGAAATATCATCTAGCGCCAAAAACGGAACGATCTTTTGCATCGATCACAATAAATACATCCATTAGCATCGCATCCAGAAACATCACTAAAGCGATCACCGAAACATGCATCAAAATATTGGCAAAAGATCTCACAATTACAATCTGTTGCAACATCGATACCCTGATTAGGCAAAAGCAAAAAGCTCACAAAATGCCGATCAAGTTCATTCTCGGCGATTGCAACTTTCAATGTCAAAGGGACGTTATTTTTCCCCTTTTCGGTTTCAACAGCGACGGATGTAGGGCGCGTATCGTAAATCGTGTTTCCTTCGCATATAACAGGGTCAAAAGTTTACTTCTGGTTCCGACAGATTTGGAGTCGGATTCAGGGCATGCGTACCGAAAAGCTCAACTGTCCCCTTTCGCCTCTTCGGGTTCCATAGGGTGAAAGTAAAACACGCTGCTTCAGTCATTGAAATCACGGCCAACCCAAATCGCTCCACGGGTCACTTTGATAAGCTACAATTTTTTCGCGGACTGGTGGCAACATCCAAGGGGGTGGCTTTAGGGCTCAACCACTCAAAATTAAATACTAAACAAAAATCATTTTTGTGGTGGAACAAAATACACGAAATTTTTAGATGTTCCATAGGTAAACTTTCCAGCTGGTAATTTCACGCGTTCTAAAACAGGGGCGTGGAATTTATCTCACCTGCTGGATCAGTTTAAAGCAGTGCTTATCAACCGCATAGATTATGCCGAGCTATGAGAGGTTTTCCTGGAATTTTGTAATTTTTGTTTTTTAAGCATTTTTGTGAATAAATATTTTCAGTTGAAATATTTAGAATATCTTTTGTCGGAACAATGTGTCGAAAAGCTCCAGATCAAAGCAGTCCCAGTTCGCATTGCAATGGAACGGACGTACCATTTACGGAGTACCTAACCGCTAACAGCTTACTTCCACATCATAGTTAATAAAATAATTTAATTTTTAACTTTCGACAAGTGTGTAACAAATAATTTCAAGTAATAAACATATAAATAACTTTAAATATTAGTTTTTTATTACAAAGTGTCATAAATAAATTTGTTCAAAAATGTCTTTAAAAACACCTTTGGAGTAAAAAGGGTCGGAAATTACAATTTCATTTTGTAAATCAATCATAATTATACCTAGTTTTTCGTCAGATCAACAAATAATATATGTTTTTGGTGTGCTGTAGAATCTCTTAATATTAGTTTATGTGTGCCGTGAGGTGGAAAAGATTAAAAATCACTGGTTTAGAACAGCGATTTTTAACGGGCGATTTTGCGTTCCGCAGGATTTATACTGGTGTGCCTTACGGGAGATAAAACGTTTTAAGGTACCTAGGTAGTTAAATCTACGTTGACAACTGAACTACTACAATTGAGCGGTCTGTCGGCGACCGTCTTTGATCAATCTTGAAGGAGAGATCAAAGGACAAAACACCTGTTAATTTTGAACCACGGTCGGATGTCGTGATGAAAAGGGTTCAATTGTGTAAAATTTATTTGAAGGGCTTGCAGCAACAGAAGTGCAAGCCATTTTTTACAAATTTCAGGCTAGCAATTTTCAAGTAATTAAAAAATCCAAAATTATATGGCTTATCCATTTTTCAAGAGGTCATGTTATTTTAAAGTTTCATATATCGCACGCCCCTCCAAACAACCAGAATTTTTTTTATCCTCTTGAATATTTGTTTCCAATGTTTTTCATTAAGAAATATATTGCTGTGGCTTATCACTAAGGCAACTTTTTGCAACAAATGCAACTATTTTTCACATGTACTACGCTGTATGTAAAGTACTAAAACCAAAATACCTCCTTCATGGGGTGTATTGTAAGTGAGTTATAACCGCAACATAAATGCAACTTTCTGCATAAATGCAACTTTTTACATAAATGCGACCCCACCTGCAACTTTTTAAAATTTAGCTTAAAATTAATTAATATGCAATTACTAGTTCATTTTTCCCCCTCTGAACCATCCCTTCGATCACATGTGTCTGATTTTGCCAACAACGAAGTATTGTGAATCCAATAAGTTCATGAAAAGAATGTGTTCGTTCTAACGAAAGTGAAATAAATGGCAGTAAAGCTTTGGTTTCCTAAGAAATAGGAGCCGTTATCTAACAGCCGTGATACGTCATGATGCCGCGGGCATAACTAGACGGCCGTCTAAACAAGAATCCAGAGGTGTCAACTTAGGCGGACAGAATACGTTGGAGAATGGGCAACACAGACAGCTGTCGTGGTTAATTTTATTCGAGAAACAAAACAAAGTGGTTTTTTATTCTCTAGTTCAAAGTTCCTAACTTCGGGATCGTTGAAGGTAGAGTGAAAATTTCAACAGATTTCAAATCAGCGTAAATTTCTACGCCAGATCGATATTAAAAACAGTTTTATCAATCAATTATTTCCCATTTGATTATTTAATTATTTATTAAATAATTAATTAATTATTTAAAGAAAATCACATTTAAGGTATCGATCTGGTGTCAAATTTTCCGCAGATTTCGAATCCGTTGAAATTTTTATTCTGTGTTTAACGATCCCGATTTTACAAAAACGAATTATTCAGTAGCAGTCAAAAATGTTTATTTATATTGCTCCTCTTGGCTCGAATCGTTTGGAGCAGGAAATGAAATCTGGCCGCTACAAGAGAAAAAACGTTCTCCAACTGTTTGAGACCGCTATGACGACAGTCATGGAAATGGCGTCTCCGATCATTTTCGTTACGCTCATAAACAACGCTCTCTAGGAAACCAACACCATGTGTTAGCATAAACAACGTTTTAGTGACGTCACCCAACGATACATCACGGCCGCTAGATCACGGCTACGCTTTCTTAGGAAACCGAAGCTTAAGTACTTTAAACCATTGGTTGACACTCTTGATAATCCAGATGAAATTTGCGTAATCGACTGCAGAGTTTGCGAGGTCTGAGTGTAGATCATCAATATGTTGTTGGTCTTGTAGATGACGTTTTAAAATATCTGAATGTTGAGCGAAAGGATTTTGCACTTCTGCTATCCGATACAGCACATTATATGACTGCGGCTGGTGCATTTTCTATATTAAAGAAATTACTGGGCAAGGATCGGCCATCCAACGTTCTTCTGTATTTAATGATGTATTATAATACTGTTGTATACGACTAAAATTGTCAATATATTTTGAATTTTTTCACTTTTACGAAATTTTATTTTAGATTTTAGTGTATCAAAAATAAATACAACTTTATTTCCATAAATACAACTTAAGGGAATGATAAATGCAACATTTTCCATTTTTACTGCAACAAAAAAGTTGCCCTACTTAACACTGTTACCGGAGCCCTTCATTTAATTTCAATGATTTACTGGGGAGTTCATAAATAATTTGAAAGTAATACACGTATCAATAATTTTGAGTATTATTTTTCATTTACAAAGTATCATAAATAAATTGTGTCAAAAATATAGATTGTGTATAATTACACTGAAAACCCTGGAAACCCAAGCGATTATTGAAAATATAAAAATTAGTGATTGCTAAAAAACAAACATCTCACAAATAAATTTGTGAATAAAAACAGCATACAACTACATATTTATACAATAATTTTTATGTATACAACTGTTTATATATTAATTTATGTACAACTGTTTAAATAAAAAGTTTATACAACTGTTTTACTTTGAAAACTATTTTGTGTGTATCCCGCAGGAAAATTGTAATGCGTCAGAGCGGTGTGCATTACGTTTTGGATTGGTCACTTGGGTCATGCCTAATCATGCCTTCATTCCTGGTGAAATTGGGGGCATTAAAACAAAATTTCTAACTTCTGTACACATCCAGTAGCATCTTAAAGTTCTGACAACATGGGAATAATGTATCCATTTTGGAAACCATGTTTTCAAAAAGCAAAATACTTTTGTTTTGTCTTAGTCTCAAAATACCCCCTTTAAATAGTCGATAAATATTTTTGCAACCCTTTTTATTGAAAAGATACTTTTGTTATTTCTGAGACTAATAATCGATAGCATTTTTAAGGACCTCTTTTTTTCAAAAATATAAAATACTTTCGTTATATCTGAGTATTAAGGTAGTACCTTAAATAGCCGATAAACTTTTAAGGACCATTTGAAAAAACAATACTATTGCTATATCTGAGTCACTAAGTATATAAAATATTTCCGGGGAGACGTTTTTCTCGTGATAGTACGTTCGTTGAACACAGCGAAAACCAAACGAAGACTTCACACGCTATGGTCACGTCCTGCATTTCCCGAAATTCTTCACGTGAATTTCAAAAATAGAAGAGACAAAAGTCAGACACATCAGTCTATAAATGTTGCTGATAAAAAACACTAGTTTGGGAATCGATGTCTTTATGAAGTCGTATTTCTCCACACGCGGAAACATAAACCATATAAATTTTCAAGGTTACGACATTACCCTTTCATTTCATATTCGACGAAGCTCTTATCATAAACAGAGCGATAAGTTCATATCATAGTTGTTTATCTTTTTTATGGAAAAAACATGCAGATTTTTCGAATGATAGAATAGTTTGTTTGAATGATTCAAATTCCATGCATTTTCTTATTTTTCTATGGTATGTTATCGACTTTCAATTGAATAAGTATTTCTTCATCAACGATTATGAATAATAGATGGTCTCACAAAATATAATAAAAGCCATTCTTTTATACATGATATAGCTCAACATATTACTCATCACAACAGATCGGATTTTGCTTACATATTTTTAGTCCCAATGTTGATGGACGTCCGTATTGAGTGTTTTTTAGCAATTTGCAACAACAAAAAAAAACCCGAATTTATTTTGCATGTTTTTGCATATTTGGGGGGGGGGGACCAATTTACATATTTGGGTTGTTTTTTTGCATGTTCTGTGCTTATTTGGGACCAATTTACATATTTTTTTTTTTTGCATGTTTTGTGCATAGTTGGACAATTTTTCTCTATTTTTTAACATTTGAGAAATTTTTTTTCCCCCCAAGAATTTTGCTTAGTGCGTTTGGAAGGAAGGTTTTCAGAAGCAATCAATTCACATAAACTACAGTCGACAACCGGTATAGTGGTTAAGATGTTAGCCTCTAGATCGGATGGTTCCTGGTTCGACTCCGGGTCCGGGCATGGATGTTTGTATGCGTATGGTGTAGAGGCGACTGGTGCACCTTAAATCTGACATGGCCGAAAGTCGTTGGGTTGGTGTGGAAGCTGGGAGAGTGGGGTGCCAGATCAGATGTTGTCTCGTCATTTGAACGTGGTTCAAAATTACGAGATGTTGTTCTCGAATCTTTCCCTTAAGGGGGGAATGATCCCGGACCGTCGTCAATAGCCCGCTGTGTTGCTCTAGTACGACGTTAATTAAAAATTACCTATTACCAATCAAATCAACTACAACTCACAAACAAAAAGTGGAAAATTCGCAAAAAGATAAGAATATTCAAGCCTTTGTCAGCGTCAAAGTTTGAGTCAGTGTCCCAATCTTCGAAGAACGAGATGTACCAAGTTCAAGGCAATGTTGAAATCCAATATTGCTCTTTATAAGTTGGAGAATGAACTTTTTGGAGCCGTCTTGAAGAAGTATACAGGTAAAGAAATTCCTCATGAATCGACACTCAGAAGAAGTTGGGAGAAGGTGATAGAAAGAATACAAAATAAATAGGTGATTCCCCCCATCTGGATGTCGATGAAACGACTGACCCCTGCTGGCGATACCTAATTTGTGTAAAGAATTGGAACAAAACAAATCACTCCCCGATCGCCAGGACAGTGGGTGAAGAGATTAATAAATAAAAATTGAATGAAAGTGTGGCTCATTTTCATTTTATTTTCCTTACTACCCTTTTTAAAAAAATGATTTTTTTTTTTTTTTTTTTTTTTTGCAATTTTTGCATTTTTTGGGATTTTGTAATGCATATATTTCAATGTAATCATATCGATCCGAGCTCTACTTATCACACTTTTCAGAAATTTTCTTGGATCTTAGCACAAAATTGTTAAACAAGAGGAGAATAATCTAGAACTTTCTACTAGAGGCATTAAAAAAGAAAAATATGCCATGCAATGTTTTCAATCGATGAATCAATACAAAATAAAAACAATCATAGGTTTAGAAATGTTCCTAAGCTAACATTAGAAATTCAGAAAAAGAAGCAAACTGTACACTTATCTTTTCAACAATACTTTTCATGTTTAATGGCGGAAAACAAGGTATTGTGGGTAAACTGCATTAACACCAGCTTGTTGGATAGTAGTTTACACACTGTGAAGGGATGGTTGACTTTGGGGTTTTATGGCGCAAGGGCCATATTTGGACATTCTGCGCCAGGCACAATACTAAGTAATTCACACAAGACATACAACATCAAGTAACCGACACACACATTGAAAGCTTTACTGACACGGAAGCTCAAAATACACCCAGGGAGGAATGCATCTAGCAGGAATCGAACATGTGCCACCTACAACTCGAAGGTTGTTAGCACAGTGAGCATACCCACTGAGTCACGACCACCCCGAAGAGAAGAAGGGATGGAGGGAATATCTAGAATGAACTCAATTGTTCTTACAGCATCATAAACCAAAGGTTACTAACAATGGAAAAAGATGGGTTAAATTGGATCAAAACTTTCAAAAAAAGAGGATAAACATAAAAACAAATGTAAATTTGTAATTTTTCTAGTTTATAAGAAACATGCAGACGAATGAAACGATGAAACATAGTGATAGACAAGATAAATTAGTGTCGAATTAATTTTGCATTGTGTTAACTTTTTACGTGATTTTCGTGTGATATAAGTTGCAGATTTCCAGTCCGTGGTAAAAAATAGAAAAATCTTACATGTATCTATCTCTACTATAATAAAAGAAAGTGTTTGTTTGGGGCCGCAAAACCCTTACGATACTATGGCACTTACAGCACACAGGTAGTCCGAATTATTTGCAATTTTTGGGTCGCGGCGAATTTTAAAAATTCAATCTAGAAGATTTTTAAATGAATTTCATAGTTTTATTCTCCATCGGTTTTACAAACACGGAGAACTTTTCTCATGCGACCTTGCAGTCAGGGTTTGGAATCATGCCAAGTTTTTTTCATCCACAGAACGCGAAGAAAATTATTTTTTTCGTTATTATTTTGATTTTGCGCGATTGATTTCCCAGTCAGAGGATAAATTTTTTTAAACTGAAGTCAAAGTTCTTTTTTATATCTCCTAGACCGTTAAAGAAGAGCAAAAATTTCAACGGATTTGAAATTTGCGGAAAATTTCAGTTTAGATTGATATCTAAAAATATTATTTTCTTTAAATAAATAATTTTTTTATTGAATATATCTTCAACGGATTTAAAATCAGCGGAAAATTTTACATCAGATTAATACCTTACATCACAGCGTTGCCCGTGGTGTTGGTTTGCGACAGGCAAGGGCAAAGCCGGGCAGGCCACGCAGTGGCTAGTTTTTCAATAAAAACTAACATGTATAAATAATTTATGTTTTCTTTAAACAGCACTAGCCATAAAATAACTCACTCTTTGTAGGCATTGTAGTAAAATCGGCATGGAAAAAAATTGGTATAGAGATTTTTAAAGACATCGGGAGATGAAAAATATTATTTAGTACCAAAAGTGGCCGATAGGGGAAAGTTTAGCACTGTTGGGGGTCGAAATGAATAGAATAACACGGATAAAATGGATCATGCAAAGTTTAGACTTCGTGGGAAAAAAACCACGCCACTAAATACAGCTGTATATATGGCGTCTTGCAATTTTAAAAAATGTCATTAATTGAGATTAAACTCAAAGAAAACAATATTTTATTCTCCAGAATTAGGTTCCCCTTGACCCAGTGGCGGATTTCAGGAGTAGCGATCGAGGTGATCGCCTCAGTTTATCCACTGTAACGTTTCTGGTCTAATTAGAGATTAGACTGGTGACAGCACATTAAGCTTTATTTAAAAGAAAAAATAAATTGGAAAATGATTTACAAATTAAGATTCATTACAGAGTACGAGGGCACAGCATTATTATGGATCAAATCTGCCACGGAACCATAAGGCTCGTCAAATTGGAGTATCTTAAAAAGGGACCGCTTCCTTCCGATGTTTGTCTCCTCTTATTTAAAGGAGGTGAGCCCCACTATCATAAGCAAGCATTAGAAGCAGCCTCAAACTTGATTAAGACGTACGAAAATCCATTTCGAGATGTTGCTAATCAAGTATGTACTTATCACCAAGAATTAATCGATTGGAATCGAAAAATTATGCTATCAATCATTGAAACGGTTCAGCTGTGTGGCTGGCAAAACCTAGCTTTGCATGGTCACCGAGATAATGGTAACATTGGACTTTCATTGGCATCAATGGCATATGAAGGACAATTTTCGTGCTTTGTTGCGGTTCAGAATGTCCGATGGAGACGGAGTTCTTCATAAACATTTCGAGTCTTCTAAAACTCAGTTCATAAGCAAAACCTTTCAAAATGACATAATTCAAGGTTTTGACAAGGAAATCCATTTTCATATCGTTGCACAAGTTCGCGAAACAGGTGTCTATAACACAGTGTTTGATGAAACTACAGATGTTTCCCATATTTCTCAACTGACATTTGTACTAAGAAACGTGACTGGTGAAGCAAAAAGAATAAAAGTTCATGAAAATTTCTTGACGTTTTTAGATATGTTTGCTATTTTACCAAAATCAAATAGTAGCACTCCCAAACTCAGGTGCAGAATTATAATTATGTTCTTCAACACAACTCCAAGCAACTGCAATTGTTCTGCAGGCATTTTGTCCAAACTTTGAAAACTGTAGTAAAATAAAAAACAGACGTAAAACACAATCATCGGCTAAATATGAATAACATACTTATAATATAAAACATAAAAATTAATTGACTTAATTTTAAAACCAAAGCATACTTTCAGAATATGCAATTCTGTTGATAATTTTTGAAGTTAACTATTTTGTTATTGTCATAGAAGATGTGTTATTTATAAAGTGTTTGTGGTAATTTGGGTGGTACAGGGAGGTTGTTTCGTAGCTAGGAAAAAAAGGTGTGTCAAGGAGCGCGCATTGCACTGCGGAACACATCGTAACTTATCTCTCTTTTTTTATTTTAAAGTTGCCGTGTCGCAGGATTGAAAATTGGGTTTTTCGCTCGATTCTTAGACGGTTTCCCGAAAAAGTCTGGTCAGAAAATCACGAAATTAACATGGTTTGCTGTTCATCGTGTTCCCTGGACAATTTTCAAAATTTTTTTTCCGATGCGGCTATTCGTTCAGGGTTTATTAAGTGTCAAAATTGCAAAAAGCAAAATTTCTAATGCGAGTGAGCAAAGCACGTAAACATTTCCAGTCTTCAGTTCTGAATTTTGTTTAGAGACCTCTAAACGTGAATTTTTGCAGCTCGTCGAGTTTTTTTTTAGAAATTTCAATTTGGTTTCTGGTAATATTTTTTATTTTTTTTTTAAATTCGGGAAAAATTGGTACATTTTCGTTATTTTTTTGTTAAAACTGTCACATCTATACCTTATTACTATTAGTTTTTAAATTTGAAAACATCGCAGTATACCTGAGAATGTATTCTTTCTTACGGTACAAACGTTTTTGAGATTGGTTAATAAATAAATTCGATGCGATCACAAGTTGGTCAAACAAATCTCGCACTTTTTAGATCGCGGAGCGATACGCATTCATTCTTATTTACAGAAATTAAGATTACATTTTCTGACAAGCTGGTTTGCTAGATGCCCCTGAAACTCGCTGTGACGTCATGACGTTTTTTCGCTCGATTCTCAGACGGTTTGCCGATTAAGAACTAATCAGAATATTACGAGATTAACATGGTTTATTCAAAATTGTACAAGGAACAAGATGGAGATTTTTTACTGCTGCGGCTTTTAGTTTAGGGTGCATTAAAGGTTTAAGTTAAAAAAAAGCGAAATTACTTGCGACAGGAGTGTTGGTTTGCGAAGCAAACCAAATGGGATTGCGCAATTAACGTGAGTTCGCGATCGTTAGCGATCGAGGCCCTCTCTGTGACGTCATAGACCGGAAAGTCAAATCAGGATCATACGATTTATTAAGATAGTTTCGCCGTCGCAGGAGATTGACTCTGCGAAAGGAGTGTTGGTTTGTGAAGCAAACCAAATGGAATTGACGAGCGTAGGCAAGCAGGGGACAGAGCCCCCGTAATGATTGAAAATTAATCGGCCAACATTTTTTTTAATTAAGGAAAAATTGTTTTTCAAAGACTTTGCTCTGCGACGTACGTCGCAGCTTTTAGCACTTTCTGCTCCCGGGTTCCCAAAGAAGCCCACTACCGTAAATACTTCGGCTGAATTAAAAGCGAACTGGAGTTGGCGATTGGTCACAAAGTTGAAAGACAGTTGAGAATTTGGGACTGGATTCTTCCAGAATGGTTAGTATTGGTACAGGTAGTGTGATGACATCTAATCGTTGCGATGCAGTGAAGGAAGTTAAAAAAATTGTTGTAAATGGCAATCCACTGTCCATGTTTCAGCCACCGACTGAACTTGACTCTACAAGTCTTCGTCCGTTTGAAGCGTGCGTAATTCTGTCGGCATCATCAAACAAGTTGTGAGTTTTTTTCACGGGTTAAGTGGAAAAAAGTAGCGTCTTGAAAAAACGTTGGGGAACAACTTTCTGGACTTTCCTAAACTCGATGGGTCGAAAGACACTATGGTGTTATAAAATTCAAAGCAGATCTCATTAAGATCGTGGATGCGTTAGAGGAGATATCAATTTGTGGCACGACCCAAATTCTGCACCCAATGCAAAACCTAATTTATTCATTTTGCACTTCATAATTTATTTTTGCCCCAGTCTCTCAAAAATCTTAAACGTAACATGTTTTAAGTCATCAACATATGTTTTTACAAACCGAATGTTTAGACCTCGAGATGCTGTCTCTGATGCAATCACGATAATGAGTGAATTTAGAAAAATATGGAATCCGATTTCGGGAATATGTGCAGAGAGGTTGAGAGAATGCGTAATGGTCTTAAGATCAAATGCTCCTGCCATAACTCCTGAAAATTATTATAGAATAAATGTTTACTTACCGTTGTTAAACTCCGTAAAAGAAGACTTAAAAGACAGACTCGCAGAGGAATATCTGAATGGCTTATATTTACAAGATTTAGTGCCATCGACTCTTGACGAAAATTAAAACTGACGAAAAATCATTCCTCGCATCTTGGACAGAGCTAAGCAAGAAGTATCACAGAATAACCGAATTAGGAGAGGAAGAAATGAGCAGTATACACTTCAAGTAGAGGTGATTAACTGGAGAACCAAAGGATACGAGGAAATACCAATACCGGCAAAGTACCCAAGTCTGCTTTTGAAGCACTACAAAACTGTGATCCTGCAGTGTACCATGCGACCTACGTATTATTGAAAGTTCTTGTAACATTACCAATTACTGTAGCAACCGCCAAGCGTAGCTTATCTGCACTAAAACGATTGAAGACATGGCCATGAAACACAATTAGAGAAGATCGGCTAGCGGGTTTGGCTTTGTTGAATGTACATTTTGATAATGCGATCTCACCAGTAACAATTTTAGATCGATTTGCTAAGAAAAAATCAAGAAGACGAGTATATATTATAATGATACCCATATTTAGTGAAGTCTTAGATAGTCTTAATAGAAACGTGTTTCTTTAGTTCTTATTCAGTATTAACCTTTTCACGTGGAAATCTCTTACTTGTGAATAGTTTTGTGTTTAATACTGAATATAATTTAGTTTCGTGTTTCGACTTCAACAATAAGTTTTTTCCTTCATTGTTTGTTTTTTCCCTATCTTCCTTGTTTTGATTTGGTCTCAAAAATAATAGGCCTACACATAAGCTGCAAAGAACTTCTGCGAACTTATGAATTTGTTCTAGTTAGTTCAAAAATGTCAAATATCCGCGTATAGAGGAAGCCGTTAAAAAAATCCTAAGTGAACAAACCTCGGAGCACATTTTGATCTATAGATCGCCCCTCCCAAACAAAGGGCCAAAATCCGCCACTGCCTTGACCACATAGAAGGAAATGTGCACACAAATGTGTTCGAATGAAATGAAAATGTGCAATGCAATGTGTACATTCTATGTATATTTGACTGATATTCATAAGTTTCAGCAGCTTTGAAAAATGTGCATGAGTAAAACTTTTACGTGACACCCTTGCCATAAAACAACATAAATACATGAATTAATGTGCATTAGAAATATCCGCGTATGTCACAATTACTTGTATTATTTGTATTTAAAAATGCATATGTAAAAATTCACATTTTTATAAACCGCAGAAACCTTGTAAAGCAGTTCAGTTTTAATATCAAACTGAACACACCCACTTTAAAAAAACATTCACTTTATGAGTACCTACACATTGCATCCGAAACTGTATGTTACAGACCATTTAAACTTCAGGATTACAGATTATTGGTGTTCATAAAGCTTATTTGCAGGAAGATGAAAGAAAAAAAAAAATCAATGTTCTATTTACAAAGTTGTTTTATTTAGTGTTTTATACAAAAGAGGGGGGTTGCAGAAAAATTCAATGATACTGTAGTAGCTTTTTTGGTCTTAGTTAATTCTGCACTGGATTTCTGCTCAAAACAAAGTTTGAGGTTTTGTGTCTTCAACACCAACAAACTTTCCAACGTTTTCTTACAAATAAGAGAACGGTATTCAGTTCGGTTCTTTCTGACGAGGCTTAAAATTCTCTCACACTCTACATTGGAATGGGGGATGAGCAGAATAGAAAGCATAATTTTGGCCAATCTAACGAATTTTAAAAGTCCACCATACCCTCTTATTTTACCTACTTCAACCCACTGCACATCAATACGATCAAGTGCTATAATCACAGATAAATCTTTCATCTGAAGACAACAAAACTCCTTTTGCAACTCATCCATTGCTTCGTCTTTGCACTCATCAAGTCCGATAGAAAATTTGAGTGGATGGTTGCAGAGAATAAATATTTCGCGATTGCTCGCTCGAAATATTAAAAATCCATAAAAAAGTCAGACCCATTCATTCGTAAATCCGTAAAATTAAGAGTGGAAATCTGTAAAAATTACGAATAATCCGTAAAAGTTGGCAAGTATGCTTCAGGTTCATTTTTACAAGCAATAAATTGTAATTTGCATAAAAATGTGATTTAAATAGAAATTTCTCGAATATTCTCCTATTCGCAGAGTTTTATCGTACTCAGATGATATTATTTTGAGAATATTCTCTGCTATCAGCTCTAAGCGTCAACAATTTTGTCCCATTTCAACACCCAAACCAGCATCTGCTCTCCTCGTCGCTAAGTTAGATGTAACACGAACCATATAAATCGTTGGCTTACAAGTGAAACACTAAGTCGTAAAGCTTAGTTCTGATAAACCGCAGGGGATTCTATTCACTATGCTTCGCTCACTAAGCGTGTTTCCAAAACAGAAATCTACCCTTCATGGAAAGAAAAATAAATTAGTGGATTAAGCCAGACAAAAGTTCACCACATTCCGATACAGAAAAGCTAAAAAAAACCATGTCTTGAAAACTTCGACTTGGTGTGTTTTCACTTGTGGTGACCGACCATAATGTATCCTAAGTACGCAATTCTAAACTCAAGCAATATACGTATGTACTCGTACAGCTTTTTTTATAAACACAAGGAAAATATTTATACCTTTTAAACCTAGAAAACAACACATACTAATTCAAAAACTGTTCATATTTATGGGGCAGTCTGGAATTCGGTATTTTGCACTGTTGGAACTCCACTATGGACAAAACCTCCTAGGGAGCGTAACACTTTGCCTCCCCCAATAATTTTATGGAGGGGATGTTCCCGTCTTACAAGAGAGTTAAATATCACATATCAATGAATAATGAAATACGTTTTTTAACTTATCACCCCAAGGACACCAACCCCCACGGGAGAGACAAATATTACGGACTAGCCACTGCGTGGCCAGCGCCAGCACGGCGTTGCTCGTGACAGTTTTTTTCGTGGGGTCAGGTGTGATCACTGCTCGCTAAGCCCTCACTGCGTTGTCAAATGCGGCCAAATTCGAATTGCGAAGAGATCCAATCGGCGTGATGTCACAATCTCTTGTGAAAATATAAATATTTAATTTTAAAATGATATATTTAAAGAAAATAAAATGTATTTGGTAAATCGATCTTTTGTAAAGTTTTCGGCAGATTCCATATTCGTTGAAATTTTAATCTATCTTTCGATCCCGATTTTACAAAAAAGAACTAAAACAATGCCAGTCAATTTTTTTTACATTTGTTTTGCTTCCTTTCGCTGGAATCGTTTGAGCGCAAGAAATAGAAACAGTGATTTCTCGACCGCGAAGGACAAATTCGTATGGGAAAAAATATAAAAGTTACAATTTAAAAATATTTTTTTAAAGAAAACCTTATTTTTAGGTATCGATCAAATGTAAAATTTTCCGCAATTTCAAATCCATTGAAATTTTTAATCTATCTTTAACGATCTAGAAGATATAAAAAGAACTCCAGTAAAAACTTTATTTGTTTTGTTTGTCGGTTGAAATCGTTCCTCGGAAAATGAAACAGTAACGGAAAAAATAAATTTAGAATCTATCATGTGATCATACTGTTGCCATTCTAAGCTAATAACTAAGCTAATAAACAATTAATAATGAAATTCCAATAAATTAATTTTAAAATGTTTTAGATTAAATTTTAAAATTCGGGGGCGATAGAAAAATTGCAAAACATTTGGACTACTTGTGTGCAACGATCGCTGAGATAGAAAAAAGTACTGGAAGATCGCCAATCAAAACTTTATTTCTTTTGCTTCGCTCGAATCCGTTGCTCAGGAAATCAAAATGAATGAATATCGAATCAAACGCAGGTCGCGGCGGCTGCGAACTTCGTATTGGAAAAAATATAAAAGTTAAAATTTAAAAATTATTTAAAAAAAAAAGAAAATCCTATTTTTAGGTATCGATCTAAAGTGAAATTTTCCGAAGATTTCAAATCCGTTGAAATTTTTACTCCATCTTTAACGATCTAGGAGATATAAAAAAGAACTACATAACTCCAGCTAAAACTTTATTTGTTTTTTTCGTCCGCTGAAAAATCGTTCTTCGGAAAATGTAACGGAAACACGGAAAAAATAAATTTAGAATCTGTCATCTCTTCATAGTGTTGCCATTTTAAGGAAAATAATAATTATTAAATTCCAATAAATAAATTTTAAAATGTTCTAGATTCAATTTTAAAATTCGGTCTCGCACAAATATTGAAACACATTCGGACCACCTGTGTGCCAAATCTCATTAATGTAAGTGCCATACATTCGCCAGGACATTGCGTACAGGCAGACAAACACTTCCTTTTATAACAGTAGAGAAAACACATAAACGCCGCAGAAAAACCATTGAACTTCTAATGAAATAGACACGAGCATGCGCACGCAGCTTTATGTTTTCTTCCGGTCGCTCGGTTTGGAGATCTGTTAGGAGGTTGTGGGGAAAAGCCTAAATCCTTGATTGGGTAAAGTGATTATCAACTGTGATCAAAAACACTAGTCTGCGCTTCGATAGCCAATCGGCTTAGTCGATTCTTAAACCCATGTGTGATTTTCACTTCAGATATCATTTTACGACAGCCAAATCCACCCACATGCTATCTATTTCATTAGACGATCGATGGCAGAAACCACCACCGCCATTTTCTTAGCTTGCATAAAGTGTATCTGATACCAATAGTATTGGATTGGTTCAGCAAAATACAGGATGTCCATAAAAGAATGTCCCAGTTTCAATGGTATATTATGACAGTTTAATTTAGACTATTTACAACAAATCATACATCAAATTGAAGGTAAACTAGCCTAGTTTTTCTTACAAATGTTTAATATGTGCACCTTCAGTTATACGGCACACATCCAACCTAAAGTCTAATTCTTCCAAGGTTAACAAGTCTGGAGTAATGGAAGCAATAGCCTCTTCAATACTATGTCTCAACTTTGGCAAATCATTAGGTAGCGGCGGAACGTAGACACGATCTATTATAAATTCCCAAAGGAAAAAATAGAATGGCGTTAAGTCAGGTGAACGTGGAGGCCAGCGAAAAAGAGCTCTCTCGTCTCGACCATTACGACTAATCCAACGGTCAGGGACTTCGACGTTCAACCACCCTCGCAGAAAGAGATTCCAATGGTGTGGGGTTCCATCGTGTTGCCAAATAAAGTTTACAGGTTCACCCTCTACTAATTTGGGAAAGAGCCTTCTTTCAACATATCCAGATAAGCCGACCCTGTTACGGTCAGAATTGGACTTAAGGTCGGATGTGTGCCGTATAACTAAAGATGCACATATTGAACATTTGTAAGAAAAACTAGGTTAGTTTACCTTCAATTTGATTTATGATTTACTGTAAATAGTCTAAATTAAACTGTTATAATATACCACTGAAACTGATACATTCTTTTATGGACACCCTGTATAACATTTTCGAAAATAATGTCTTAAAAAACAAAGATGCCAAGTGTCACGAAAGGATTTAAAAATTAATTTATTAAGATAAAATTGGGACATACTATGATGAAATACGAATAGAGAGCAGATCCATGGCGTTGAGGCTTAAGTTAAAACATGGAAGTATGTGCTAAACGGCAAGCACAGCGTGGTGATGCTGTTGCAGAAATAAATTTATGGGCGAGTCGGATGTGTCTGAAAGAGGAATGCCGCAACATTAAATTAATGGATTGGATTTTGGGGCTTTATGACACAAGGTTCAAAAGCGGACAAGCTGAGCCAAATTAAATTAATGAGTTCGTGTATGGGAAGTTAATCGAGCAATGAATAGAGGCAGTTTCCGTCAAGGTAAATGCAGTTGGTGGTAGTGGTTCTGCGACGGAATGGTGTATAGCTCCTGTACGTATTCCGAACGTGACGCCAGTCGGTCTGCGATAAAATGACTCACCATAAATTCTTTTGGTGGCATGAAGAAAAGTATGGAAGCTTGTACACAGTTCGATCTTCTCACAACATGACAGGATATGCGTTTTCTTGTCGTCGATTGTCACTAGAGCAGACGACTGCCATTGTTAATTTTAATCGAGAAACAAATCAAAGGGGCTTTTTTACTCTCTAGTCATAGTTTCTATCTTCGCGATCGTTAAAGATAGAGTGGAAATTTCAACGGTTTTTATATCTGCGGAAAATTTTACACCAGATCGATACCTTAAATGTGATTTTCTTTAAATAAATAATTTTTCAACTGTAACTTTTTTGTTTTCGCAATAGGAATTTAGTCGCATTTGACGAAGATATTGATTACGAACATAAAAAGGGTTATTTATCTCGATTTATACAAAATACATTTGTATAAATAGCAACTAAAAATAGGATGAATATTTAATCGTATTCGATTTTTTTGAAGAGTTTACAACAAAGGGGAAAGTAGGTAATTTTATTTCTGAGATAACGTATACCGACAACGGTCCATTTAAGTTTTCATGCGTGGCAAATGTCTTTAAAATAAAGCTAAATTTAAACATTCAATTCGAAGTTATTTTTTTAATATCTTTAATATGAAATGTGAAAGGTAAGTTTCAATTTTCGTTCATTTTTCACATCCTAGTGTCAAATTGAACTTTGTGTGGCTTTTGAAAATGAACTTAATTTACTGCGACCCCTTATTTTCGTGGAATTTATATTTTTATCTTGAAAGTCATGTTATTACTATTTTATCGAAATTTTTATATCATATAGACAGAAATTCTCTTCGCGATCTTCCGGTTTTTGACATAAACTGGTTTTTTTGTGGTAATTCTTAAGATTGTTTTTAGTTAGCGTAATTCTTTCGTTTTGTCGTAGGTTTTAATAAAATTTTTGTTCAAATATTATCTAGTCGTTATACCATTCGTGGTTCCATTTGTGCTACAAATCCCCTGAAAGACAGAAGGTTGGAGGATTAGTCTTCATTTCGGATAGTCTAATTGTAGTTAAATTGACAGATGTGTGCGGTCATCTACGCATTTTATTGGTGGGTAAGTAGGACGCTACTTATTCACCTAGTTACTTGAAGAAAATTAAGATAAGGTTTAGAGTAAACACAGAAAAATTTAATTTGTAGTCAGAAGTGCAATATTGTTTGCACCTACAATAGGAAAACAACAAGTATCGGTCAAGAAATTATATTACTTTAAGGTATCAAAAAATCATTCTTTGTTTGAAAAGGTAGATTTAAAAGTTATGTAAATTACCTAAAATAGAATTTAGAAAGTAAAAACTTATTTGAAACGAAAATACAGTTCCATAAGTCGGGAAGAACTGATAACACCAGATCTTTGCTATTCACTTTTTCAAATTGTATTTAACAATTAAAGAGAGAAAATAATTCCTCGTATTGTAACATAGCATCGATGGCACAGAAATCATGGCTTTTTAAATGACCTGTTAACACACAGAAACTTGAATAAGTAAGGATTTAAAATTTTTTCACAAAACTGAATGTTGAAAATGAACAAAGCTGAATGTTGTTTTCAAGACAATAAGGAAATTAAGCATTTCGATTTAATTTTTGGAAATTGGTACAAGTAAGACCAGTGCTATGGGATAAAATATTACAACTGTACAAATATAAAAATTTACCAAAAATGCATGGGAAGACGTCTGCTGTGAAGTACTGGGAAATATTTCAACAAAAATTTGATTAAAACCCACGACAAAACGAGAGAATTACGTTAAACTAAAAACAATCTAAGATTGACCACAAAAAAAAACCAGTTCATGTCGAAAACCGGTAGATCGCAAAGAGAATTTCTGTCTATATAATATAAAAATTTCGATAAATAGTAATAACATGACTTTCAAGATAAAAATATAAATTCCACGAAAATTAGCTCGCAGTAAATTAAGTTCATTTTCAAAATCCACATCGAGTTCAATTTGACACTAGGATGTGAAAAATGAACGAAAATTGAAACTTACCTTTCACATTTCACGTTAAAGATATTAATAAAATAACTTCGAATTGAATGTTTAAATTTAGCTTTATTTTAAAGACATTTGCCACGCATGAAAACTTAAATGGACCGTTGTCGGTATACGTTATCTCAGAAATAAAATTACCTACTATACCCTTTGTTGTAAACTCTTCAAAAAAATCGAATACAATTAAATATTCATCCTATTTTTAGTTGCTATTTATACAAATATATTTTGTATAAATCGAGATAAATAACCCTTTTTATGTTCTTAATCAATATCTTCGTCAAATGCGACTAAATTCCTATTGCGAAAACAAAAAAGTTAGAGTTGAAAAATTATCTATTTAAAGAAAATTACATTTAAGGTATCGATCTGGTGTAAAATTTTCCGCAGATTTAAAAACCGTTGAAATTTCCACTCTATCTTTAACGATCGCGAAGATAGAAACTATGACTAGAGAGTAAAAAAGCCCCTTTGATTTGTTTCTCGATTAAAATAAACAATGGCAGTCGTCTGCTCTAGTGGCAATCGACGACAAGAAAACGCATATCCTGTCATGTTGTGAGAAGATCGAACTGTGTACAAGCTTCCATACTTTTCTTCATGCCACCAAAAGAATTTATGGTGTCATTTTATCGCACGACCGAACTGACGTCACGTTCGGAATACGTACAGGAGATATACACCATTCCGTCGCAGAACCACTACCACCAACTGCATTTAACTTGACGGAAAATGCTTCTATTCCATTGCTCGATAAATTTAACACAGACAAGAACTCATTAATTTAATTTACCGCAGCTTGTCCGTATTATGTGTTCACTATTCATTTTATCGCACGGCTGAAATCGATATGAGTGCAAGTAGCCTAACGGACTAGAACCAGAGGGTAGCGAGTTCGAATCCAACCAAAGCCCGTCGTGTAGAAAGGGGGCTGGTACTAGGGATGCGACATCGATGTTTTTTTTTTAAACATTGGTGTATTGAGATCGATGTTTTTTTTTTAAAACATCGATGAATTTAACATTGATGTATTGAGGTCGATGTTTTTGCAACATCGATGGTTATACTTGTCGATGATTTTACGTTGTCGATGTTTTATTTTTAAATGAAAAAAGTACCGTCATAAAAATTTTAAAAATAACCAAGTACTAGCATAATTTTTATAATTTAGCAAATTGAGAATACTTTTAGACCAAAGTGGCCAAGGGTGAAGGGTCTGAAAAGTAGGGATGCGACATCGACGTTAATGTTTTCAAAACATTGATGTTTTATTAAAAAAACATCGATGTATTGGAGCCGATGCCGCATCACTAGTTGTTAAACCAGTTTAAAGAAATGGGGAAAAAAGTTCAAATACACTGAATTTTAAAAACATCGATAGTTTGGGGCGATGTATTATCAACATCGATGTTTTAATTTTGAACATCGATGTTTTTGCTGTCGATGTCGCATCCCTTTTTGGTACGCGTTACATCTGTCCGAGCCTATAATGTTCCCACGTTGGCGTGGTGTGGAAGTTTGGAGAGTTGGTTTGGTTAGCGAAACAAACCAAATGAGAATTCGTAGCAATCACTGGGGGTTATCGAGCAGTGGTCACACCTGACCCCACGAAAATAACTGTCACGGGCAACGCCGTGCTGGCCACACAGTGGCTAGTCGAAAATAAAATCTTAACATACCATCTGGTTTGTTTACACTGAAAGTACCTATCATTGAACTTTTGCCTTAACGATCAAATGTGATGAAAATGAGAAGGCTTTACCTGTCAAGAGCTAGATCTATATGTGGCGGTTGTGTTTCCTGTACGTATTTCGAACTTTATGTCACTTGGGTTGTTTTTTAGAACGATTTCAGCAAGTTG
The DNA here is from genome assembly GCA_947359465.1 of Metellina segmentata. Classification (NCBI taxonomy): domain Eukaryota; kingdom Metazoa; phylum Arthropoda; class Arachnida; order Araneae; family Tetragnathidae; genus Metellina; species Metellina segmentata. The sequence goes on from OX375884.1 coordinate 26,585,404, forward strand.
TGTCAATACAATTACCAAAGAATAAAAACCATTAGTTGAATGAGACCAAGAAAATTAAACGCTAAACGTAACAAAACGGCGATTTACTGCATTTTAAGGTAATCCCGATATGCTGTACTATGGTGGAGATTTTGCTTCGCTGAAATGAAATCTGCGTTTTTTGCACTGGGATTCATTTGCTGGAGTTTACTGTGTATTTATTAGCTCCTCAATAATTTTCCGAAGTTGCGCCACTACTGAAACAGTCTCTTCGAAAAAACGCACCTGTCATCTGACCGTGGTTCAAAATTACATGGTGTTGTACTCGGGTCTTTTCCTTTGGAGTTGATCCCGTCATCAATAGCCCGTTGTGTTGCTCCAGTACTATGTTAATTAAAATACCTAAATACCTATCAAAAAACGCACTTTGCCATAAAAAATTTAGTTTCTCATATTTATTTTCTATTCTCAAGAACTACAGCAAACTCCCGATTATTCGGGGGCGGATTATCCACTTTGCGTCTTATCCGCGGTCACTTTTTGATAAATGTTGATGAAAAAACTTTATTCTCAATAAAAAAGGTGTTTTAACACAAAAACCAATTAACTGATTGGGTTTTTTTTTTGTGAATAAATAAATAAACAAACTTTTAGGTTCAGAATTCTATTGTTTATTAATTCATAACTGTATGTATGGGCTCACTACTGTCAATAAAAATTATTCAAAAGCATTTTCGTTGTAATTTGCGCTTTTTAGCCTTTTTGTGGATTATCCGTGATCGCCGCCGCCAAACAATTCCGAGCATAATTGAGTTTACTGTATTGCAGATTACATGTTGAGATTGGCACTGCTGTACATGACAACTCTGAACTGGTAACCCCTTATGAAAACATCTTGTGTTCACACTATATTGGTATAATTTCCAGCTGTTTTGATGATGGTTAGGGCAACATTTTTGTTGCAGTAAAAATGGGAAAAGTTCCATTTATCATTCCCTAAAGTTGCATTTATCATTCCCTAAAGTTGCAGCCGACCAACCGGTATAGTGGTTAAGGTGTTAGCCTCTAGATCGGAAGGTTCCTGGTTCGAATCCGGGTCCGGGCCTGGATGTTTGTAAACGTATGGTGTAGAGGCGGCTGGTGCCCCTTAAATCTGTCGTGGCCGAAAGTCCTCACGTTGGGTTGGCGTGGAAGTTTGGAGAGTGGGGTGCCAGCTCAGGTGTTGCTTCGTCATCTGACCGTGGTTCAAAATTACGAGGTGTTGTCCTCGAATCTTTCCCTTAAGGGACTGATTCCGGACCGTCGTCAATAGCCCGTTGTGTTGCTCTAGTACGACGTTAACTAAAATTACCATTACCATTACCCTAAAGTTGCATTTATGGAAATAAAGTTGCATTTATTTTTGATACACTAAATTCTAAAATAAATTATTCGTAAAAAATGAAGAAATTCAAAATATATTGACAATTTTAGTCGTGTACAACAGTATTATAATACATTCTTAAATACAGAAGAACATAGAATGGTCTATCCTTGGCCAGTAATTTCTTTAACGTTGAAAAACTGCGCCAGCCGCAGTCATGCAATGTGCTGTATCAGATAGCAGAAGCGCAAAATCCTTTCGCTAAACATTCAGAGATTTTAAAACGTCATCTACCTGGCGAACAACATATTGATGATCGACACTCGCCTCGTAAACTCTGCAGTCGATTACGCAAGTTTCCTCTGGATTTTCAAGAGTGCCGACCAATGTGTTAAAAGTTACTTCTAGCCATTTATTTCACTTTCGTCTATTAGGACGAACACCTTCTTTCCATGAACTTCTTGTTTGATCCGCAATACTTCAGCGTTCGCAAGATCAGACACACGCGAACGAAGGGTTGGTTCAGAGGGCAAAAAATGAAATAGTAATTTTATATTAATTAATTTTAAGCTACATTTTAAAAAGTTGCAGGTGGTTGCATTTATGCAGAAAGTTGCATTTATGTTGCGGTAATAACTCACTTACAATACACCTCATATAGGAATAATTTTGGTTTTAGTACTTTACATGCAGCGTAGAACGTGTGAAAAAAGTTGCATTTGTTGCAAAAAGTTGCCCTAGCCCGAGAGAGTTTAGAGAATTTAATCTAACTGGCGCTGACCAATTATCGTTTATCAATTCGGAATTAATTGTTTTGAATTTCTATAGGAGACATTGAAATCGTATTCGTTAAACAAGCCAAGCTACGTACGTCGGGATCACGTACTGGAATTACATTTTTCTGTAGAACTACAGCCAACTACAGTAAAACCCCGATTATCCGAATTTCAGCTTTAACCGAGCTATCAAATATTTCTAGAATTTTATTTTGGTTCTATATTTTCCATTTTTAAAATTACCGAAATAAATTCTGAACTTGATCACACAAACACTCAGGAAAACGAAATCAGTGACTGGATAAACGCTGACGAACAAGAGATTACATATAAAAAATGATCGTCAATAAGGAAAATGAATCTAGCGATGATGATGAGAGAAGACAATGACGATGAAAAATATGTATGAAAATTTCCTATACAGGTGGACTAAAAGCTATCGAAAGTGCTATTGAATATATAGAACAAGTAGCGACACCAGCAATCATGTTATCCTTAAAAAAATAGTGAAACATTGCTGCACTAAACCTCAAAATAACGTAAAAATAAATAAATTAAGGACTTTTTTAAGTAAGGACTCTTTAATTATTGTAACAATATGAATTGCATGTGGTGTATCTGTATAACTTTTGTATTTGTTAAAATATACATTTAAACCCTACACGATTTATTTTGTTTACAATTTTCGCTTTAACCGAGTTTTTTGGTTATCCGAATTAGTCTTGGGTCACATTAACTCGGATAACCTGGACTCAACTGTACATTTAGCTAGACAAAATATCCTTGTCCATATGTTAGCTCGTCATCTGACCGTGGTTCATGGATCGGAAGGTTCCTGGTTCGAATCGGGCCATGGATGTTTGTAAGCGTATGGTGTAGAGGCGGCTGGTGCACCTTAAATCTGTCGTGGCCGAAAGTCCTCACGTTGGGTTGGTTCGGAAGTTTGGAGAGTGGAGTGCCAGCTCAGGTGTTACTTCGTCATCTAACCGTGGTTTAGAATTACGAGGCGTTGTCCTCGGATTTTTCCCTTAAGGGATTGATCCCGGACCGTCGTCAATAGCCCGTTGTGTTGCTCTAGTACGACGTTAATTACAAATTGCCAAAAAAATTACTGACCGTGGTTGAAAGTTATGAGGCGTTGTCCTCGAATCTTTCCCTTCGTGATTGATCCCGGACCGTCGTAAAAAGACCGGTGTTGCTCCAGCGAGAATTTAATTAAATATCTACCATTAAATTTAAATTTTAAAATAAAAAAAACAAGAGATTTTGTTCATAAGATTTTGATGACTATATAACAAAACAGATTCCGATGTTTTTCTGCCACGGATTGCCGCCATAACGTCGAAAGTGGCATCTTTTGGATGATCCCTGAAGAAAAATCCGAAAAATATTTTTTCATCCACTTTTAGTTGTAAAAGAGGGACTAAAATTTTGTTATACGAAGTTCACTTCCTATCAGCGAAAATTCCTACCTCCTATCAGCTTCCTATCTCCAAAATCTTAAAAAATAGGAGCTTTTGAGAAGATTTTGCTTTAAACGGTCCTCTAGTCCAGTGCTCCCCAACCTTTTTATCGGGGGGGGGGAGAGATACGTTGATTGTTTATATTGTAGATTGTTTTGATTTAATAATTTTAATTTAATTGGATTTAAACATGCCTTCAAAATAAAATACAGTTACAACAAAAAATGAATATAATGTGATTTAACATTTTAACTCACTAGAAAGCTAAATCAATAAAATAGTTTCCCAACCACAAAAAACCCTCGAAGCGCTCGAACTCTTTTAAAAGCAAAGACAGGTGATCGTGCACCAACTAGGAGAATGAATGTTAAGGCTCAGTCTCGCCTAAAATTCCCGCTAATGTCTGAAACATGTCCAAAATGCCTCTGTTCACGCGCCGTCCCCACAACTTCAGTTTGGATTTAAATGCAGCTACTTTGTCTGCCAACTTGAAAACAGTTGTCACATTTCTCAAAATTAGAAAATAGAGACATACAGAATTCAGAAATCATAATTGAAGCTCTAGTAACAGAACAAATTTCAAGTTCTGATTTACCGCCTCCTAATTTGAGTGGACATTTCATAGATAAGAACAGCGCAAACACGAGATAAATACACCAAAGTAAATAAAATGGAAATAATTTAATATTTCTTGGACGGCCCAGTACCATTTGATCCACGGACCGGTACCGGTCCGCGGCCCGGGGGTTGGGGACCACTGCTCTAGTCGACAAGGTTCAAAAAATTGTCAGCTCTAGGATTTGTAAATTTTTGAGAATACCCCCCCCCCATCCTCGATGGAGAATTTTTTAAAAATTCCAATGTGTTCAGTCCAGTGTTTGGAAGCTGCTGCAAACTCATAATACTCAGATTCAATTTGTAAATATAACTAGCTGTATACAGATATAAATATGTTTAACTTAAATTATTTTCTGTGTTTTTTGGCTCATGGAGCTTGCTTTGTTTCGAAGTGGTTTCTCACACCCATACAGAACTTATCTGAAATAAATTAGTACTTAAATATAGCTAATTTATTAAAAATGTGTTTTGCGTATTTATTATGAGTCATATTTTCCAGATTGTGAGCCTCCAAAGCTTCTAGAGATGTTCTCACTCTACCGCTAAGAGCAATTAAATTTCATCTTTAGAGAAATCGAAATTAAATTTTTTTCATTTGATATTCACAGGATATTATTTTATTTGACTTCAATACAAAGAATATTTTTTTACTCTTCAAACTATTCATTAATTTCAACAGTCCTTTTTGCTTTTATAACCATGTTCACAGGATGTTATTGCATTTGAATTCAATACAAAGAATATTTTTTTCTCTTTCAAACTATTCAGTAATTTCAATAATCGTTTTTGCTTTTCTAACCATTGTGAAGTTATTCGGTTTTGAAATCCGCTATTGTTTGAGTGGCAAATAGCGTATGCTTATATAAAATGGATGACAAAGAATTACGTATTTTGCATATTCATCACCATTTCAAGGTACAAATTTTCAAGGTTTGGTTTCGTAAAGTATTTCCGAAAAGAGAGAGAGAGAGAGAGAGAGAGAGAGAAAAAACTCTTAGTTAAGCAATAAGCTTATTTTAGTCAAAGGAGGAATGATATTAAGTACTCGAAAAATAATTTCCGTAAATAAATTTTCGTACAAATTTGTAAAATATTTTTAGAAAGAAAATTTTTAGTCAAGTAAGACGCATATTTTAGCCTGAGTAGAAGTTCCCCATGTTCCCATACCAAATCAATACCTCTGGGGGTACCTGATCAGGGGTTATCGGCCTCTGATTGGGATCTAAATTACGATATGTGTGAGTGAATGGATGTGTGAAAGGGACCTTCCTGTAAAACGGATATGTCATGTATGAAGTAGGAATGCGACATCGATGTCGATGTTTTAAAAACATCGATGTTTTAAAAAAAACATCGATGTTTTTAAAAAAACATCGATGTATTTAACATCGATATCTAAGGGTCGATGTTTTGGTAACATCGATGTTTCTACCAGTCGATGTTTTTACGTTGTCGATGTTTTATTTTTAAATGAAAAAAGTACCGTTATATAGATTTAAAAAATAACCAAGTAGCATAATTTTTATAATCAGCAAATTGAACATACTTTTAGACCAAAGTGACCAAGGATTGGATTTTGGGGTTTTATGGCGCAAGGTCCAAAAGCGGACAAACTGCGCCAGCCAAGGATGAAGGGTCTGAAAAGTAGGGATGCGACATCGATGTCGATGTTTTCTAAATATTGATGTTTTAGAAAAAAAACATCGATGTATTGGAGCCGATGTCGCATCACTAGTTGCTAAACCAGTTTTCAAAATGGGAAACAAGCTTAAAAACACTGAATTTTAAAAACATCGATGTTTTGGGGGCGATGTATTATCAACATCGATGTTTTAATTTTGAACATCGATGTTTTAATGTCGATGTAGCATCACAAGTTGCTAAACCAGTTTTAAAAAATGGCGATAAAAGTTTAAATACACTGAATTTTAAAAACATCGATGTTTAAAAATATCGATGTTTTTGGGTCGATGTATTATCAACATCGATGTTTTAATTTTGAACATCTATGTTTTACTATCGATGTCGCATCCCTAGTATGAAGAAGTCCAACCCTTCGGGGCAGTGGCACCCCCAATTGGGCCGTATATGGCCCACACGACAACAATAACAACAACAAATATTATTTACGTATTTAAACAAAATCATATTTTTAGGTATCGATCTAAAGTGAAATTTTCCGCAGATTTCAAATCCGTTGAAATTTTTACTCTATCTTTAACGGTCTAGGAGATAGAAAAAATAACTACATAACTAAAGTTATAACTTTTTTTTATCCTCTGCTGGAAAATCATTCCTCTGCGCAAAATGAAAACGGATACGGAAAAATTAAATTTAGAATCTGTCATATCTTTATGCGGTTGCTATTCCAAAGAAAACAATAATAATTAAATTTCATTAAATTCATTTTAAAATGTTCTAGATTGAATTTGAAAATTCGCCGCGACCCAAAAATTGCAAAAAATTTGGACTACTGTGTGCCAAATCTCATTGCTGTAAGTGCCATAGAATTGTCCGGATTTTGCGGCCCCCAAACAGACAGAAAAACAAACACTTCCTTTTATAATTATAGTTATAAGAGGAATTTCAAATACTCTCTTAAAATGAGCTTACTAAGGAATTAAAACGATAAATAAGTACAGTGGCGACTCCAAATAAATTTGTATGTGAAGTTAGTACGCAATTCTAATGAACAGTCCCGATGTTGTCCTCGAATCTTTCAATTTCGAGGTTGATCCCGTACCGACACCAATAACTACCTCGTTGTGTTCCTCCCCATTGTGACGTTAATTAAAAATACCCATAATACCATACCTCGGATCTTTTGGTTCGGGGTTGATCCCGGACTGTCGCCAACACCCTCTGTTTTGCTCCAGTGCAACGTTAATTAAATACCTATATATAAACTTATCAACTACGGTTCTGAATTTTATTTGCGCTGGTCAGATGCCTCGAGACGTTATTTAAATGATTTGACTGAAAATGAAATTGTTATCTTGCTTAGAGCTTATTCTCTTAAAGTGTCTCAAAACGACTGCATTATCTTGAGACATCGCACATGTGTGCGTTATCTCTGCTGCAATCCCTCGGAATAATTGGGGACTAACCTCATATGACACCATAAGCTCTGTTCGCGCCGCGCGTATCTCCGTGACAGATGATGGCGCCACTCTTAAACTGGCGTAACTTTTCATCTGATTGGCAAGCGCCAAGAATTCAGCCAACTTTTCCAGTGTCTGATCTATCGAAACGATAGTAGAAATTGCCAGTGTTCCTTTTCTGGAACCAATATCAGTGAACTTTGGATGGTATAGTAATTTTGAATCAATGTTTGGCAAACAAATATAGCTAGAATTCGCTAAATTTTGGTTATTTGTTTGAGCCAAGATCTTTTACAGGTTGATTAGTTTTGAGGTTTATGGACCAACAACCCAATTCGGCCACGCTCCGCCAAACACAAGACATACAATGTCCAGTAATTGTGAAAAGAAAGGATGAAAAGGAGAAAAAGAAAGGTCGCATGGTCACTATCCCCAAGCTTAACAGAGGTAGTAAACCCCTTGGGGAAAGAATCGACCAATCGAGCCACAAGATCTTTCACAGGTTGATGGTTTGGGGGTTTATGGACCAACGACCCAATTCGGCCACGCTCCGCCAAACACAAGACAGACAATGTGTAGTAATTGTGAAAAGAAAGGATAAAAAGGAGAAAAAGAAAGGTCGCATGGTCACTACCCCCAAGCTTAACAGGGGTAGTAAACCCCTTGGGGAAAGAATCGACCAATCGAGCCACAAGATCTTTCACATGTTGATGGTTTGGGGGTTTATGGACCAACGACCCAATTCGGCCACACTCCGCCAAACACAAGACAGACAATGGCAAGTAATTGGTGAAAAGAAAGGATGAAAAGGAGAGAAAAAGAAAGGTCGCATGGTCACTACCCCCAAGCTTAACAGAGGTAGTAAACCCCTTGGGGAAAGAATCGACCAATCGAGCCACAAGATCTTTCACATGTTGATGGTTTGGGGGTTTATGGACCAACGACCCAATTTGGCCACGCTCCGCCAAACAATGTCTAGTAATTGTGAAAAGAAAGGATGGAAAGGAGAAAGAGAAAGGTCGCTTGATCATCCTTGAGGTCGCAACCCCCAAATTTACCAGAGGAAGGAATAGATCGATCAGTAGGGTATTCCGTGCTCGTGGCCAGTTCGTTGTGCCTCTGAGGGGTGATCTTTTACAGGACCAAACACCACAAAGAGAATTTTTTCAACGTGTTAGTACGCGAAACTTCGACCTTCCTTTCTCCTCTGTAGCTCGATAGCCCGGTTGGAGAGTTAACGCATTAGCAACCGGAAGGTTCAGAATTTAAATACAGCCAAAGACCGGCGTCTACAAAACGGATGGGGCACGTTAAATCTGTCATGGCCTCAAATGTCATCACGTTGGCGCGAGTGGAAGATTGGAGAGTTCGATGACAGCTCAAGTGTTGCCTCATCATCTGACCATGATTCGATGAACATGATTGATCTCGAACCGTCAATAGCCCGCTGTGTCTAAAATGCCTGCCCTTCGGGTATGAGGCCGACCAACCGGCATAGTGGCTAAGGTGTTAGCCTCTAGATAGGAAGGTTCCAGGTTCGAATCCGTGCATGGATGTTTGCAAGCGTGTGGTGTAGAGGCGGCTGGTGCACCTTAAATCTATCGTGGCCGAAAATCCTCAAGTTGGGGCGGTGTGGAAGTTTGGAAAGTGGGGTGCCAGCTCAGGTGTTGCCTCATCATCTGACCGTGGTTCCAAATTACGAGGTGTTGTCCTCTGATCTTTCCCTTAAGGGATTGATCCCGGACCGTCGTCAATAGCCCGTTGTGTTGCTCCAGTGCGACGTTAATTAAAGTGCCTACCTAACTACCAACCCAAAAAATCTAACCCTCGTGGCACATCTCCTTTAGGCGTGTATGCACTTCACTGACCAGAGGTGATCTTTCCCAGTGATATTTTCTTTTTATACGGGGTTTACTGTGTTTAGTGAACAAGGAGATCGGGTTCCTGGGATACTCAAGCGATCTTTTTCTGTTCACCACACACCCTCTTTCTCCTTTCACATTTTTTTACTCGACTTTGTCTTGCGTTCGACGCAGCTTCGCCATATATGGCCCACTTGTGACACAAAGCGCATAAACAACAAACTCTAAATGTCTAGCTTTGCCTCTGTACAAAACTGGGCCGCGGTAGCGTGGTTGGAAGGGTGACGGATTAGCAACCAGAGGGTTGCGAGTTCGAATACAGCTAAAGACCAAGAAAAGGGTCTGGTGCACGTTAAAATCTATCGTGGACTCAAATGTCCTCACGTTGGCGTGGTGTGGAAGTTTGGACAGTGAGTTGTCAGCTCAGGTGTTGCCTCGTCATCTGACCGTGGTTCAAAATTACGAGGTGTTGTCCTCGGGTCCTTCCCTTGGGGGATTGATCCCGAACCGTCGTCAATAGCCCGCAGTGTCACTCCAGTAGGACGTTAATTAAAATGCCTACCTTGCGTTTGGCAATTGGTAATTTTTAATTAACGTCGTACTGGAGAAATACAACAGCTTATTGACGACGGTCGGGGATCAATCAGAACGGGAAAGATTCGAGGACGAAACCAAGGAATTTTGAACCACTGACAGATGATGAGGCAACACCTGAGTTGGCACCCTACTCCAAACTTCCACACCACACTTACGTGTCAGTTTTTGGTAAGGTAAGGTAAGGTAATTTTAATTAACGTCGTACTAGAGCAACACAACGGGCTATTGACGACGGTCCGGGATCAGTCCCTGAAGGGAAAGATCCGAGGACAACACCTCGTAATTTTGAACCACGGTCAGATGACGAAGCAACACCTGAGCTGGCGCCCCCACTCTCCAAACGTCCACGCCAACCCAACGTGAGGACTTTCGGCCACGACAGATTTAAGGTGCATCAGCCGCCTTCTACATCATACGCTTACAAACATCCATGCCCGGACCCGGATTCAAACCAGGGACCTTCCGATCTAGAGGCTAACACCTTAACCACTATACCGGTTTGTGGGCGAAAGAACCGTGGACAGCTCCACGTCATTTTGAACCACGGTCAGGTAATGGTAGTTTTAGTTAACGTCGTACTAGAGCAACACAACGGGCTATTGACGACGGTCCGAGATCAGTCCCTTAAGGGAAAGATACGAGGACAACACCTCGTAATTTTGAACCACGGTCAGATGACGAAGCAACACCTGAGCTGGCACCCCACTCTCCAAACTTCCACGCCAACCCAACGTGAGGACTTTCGGCAACGACAGATTTAAGGTGCACCAGCCGCCTCTACACCATACGTTTACAAACATCCATGCCCGGACCCGGATTCGAACCAGGAACCTGTCGATCTAGAGGCTAACACCTTAACCACTATACCGGTTGGTCGGCATTTTTTTAACTATGAAACCACCAGAAGACGATGTATTTTGCCACATAGTCAAAATTACCCCCAGAAAATGCACGTTGAAACGGAAACGTTAAGTAGGTTGCAGTTGGAAAAGCAGCAAAACGCTAAGAATATCAAAGGAGGAACGACAATGTCTTCAACAATCCGCGTGAGTGATTTAGAGATACCACTTTCGAAAAAATTTCGGAGACCTACTCTAAACCACGTGGTATAAAAATAGATGGGAAAACTTCCCACGCTTTTGCTCAAGTTTTACTTTAAAACTAGTTACAACATTCTTTTCTTAAAAATCACTTTGCAGTTGGGTGCATCGTTTTTAATCATGCTTAAAACGAGTGGGGTGCCAGGTCAGGTGTTGCTTCATCATCTGACCGTGGTTCAAAATTACGAGGTGTTGTCCTCGGATCTTTCCCTTAAGGGATTGACCCCAGTGTGTCGCAATAGCCGGTTGTGTTGCTCCAATACGACGTTAACTAATAATTACCAATTACCGGAAATAGCTGGGAGGGCCGTGGTAGTTCGGTTGGAAGAGTAACATATTACCGACCGGAGGGTTGCGAGTTCGACTCCAACGAAAGACCGCCGTGTACAACGGCGGTCGGGGCACGTTAAATCTGCCGTGGCTTCAAATGTCCTCACGTTGGCGAGATGATGAAGTTTGGAGTGGGTGCCAGCCCAGGTGTTCTTGTTTTTCGTCGGTGGTTCGAAATTACGAGACGTTGTTCTTTGATCTTTCCCTTGATCCGGACCGTCGCCAATAGCCCATTGTGTTGCTAAAGTATGACGTTAGTTAAAATACCTACCAACCTACCGGAAGAGTTTAGGACTGCTGCTCTAGAGGCCCATGCGGGGGACCTCGGAATGCTATCAACTGATAAAGATGCACTTCTCTTATGCCATATCTCACTTCAGTATATTAAGTGAGCAGGTGGTAATACGGAACCAACGCGGGGTTGACGTCAGGTAGTATATTTACTCACGCGCGCACTTCCTATGATGCTAAAATCCTCATTTCCTCTACCCTTTCATGATTGCAATAGCCTGTTGTGTTGCTCCAGTGTGATGTTAATTAAGATACCTAACTACCATTCAAGATTGCTTCCATGTGGATTGAATTTATTTTGAAACCATGAGCTTTAAATTCCCTTAGCGTCATGAGATTTCTGAGAAGAGTAGAATTGTTTTTCAAACACAACACGCATCACTATCAATAACCACATGTATTGTTTGAAGAAATCCTATGGATTCTTTCAACTTTCAGAAAAATTCTTTCGGTCCGTACCTTAGAATAGATTTTTTTGGAAAGATTCTATTGCTCCTTTCCCTTGGAATAGAATTCTTTGGAAAGTTTCTATTGTTCCTATTTCTTAAAATATAATTCTATGGAAATATTCTATCGGTCTTTTCCTTAGAATAAAAAAATGGAAAAGTTTCTATTACTTCTTTCCTTAAAATAGAATTCCATGGAAAGCTTTTATTGATCATTTCCGTAAAATTGAATAACATGGAAAGATCACATTGCTCTTTTCCTTAGAATAGATTCATCTGGAAAGATTATATTGCTAATTTCCTTTGCATAGAATTCTTTGGCGATTTTATGCTCCGTTCCTTAGAATAGAATTTCATGGAAAGATCTCATTGCTCTTTAGTTAGAATAGAACCCTTTGGAAAGATTTTATTGATCCTTTCCTACGATTTCCTAGAATTTTATGAAAAGATTCTATTGATCCTTTCCTACGATTTCCTAGAATTTTATGAAAAGATTCTACTCGGATTATTTCTTTAGAAGGATATACTCTAAAAGATTTTATCGGTCAAGAAAGTAAAAACTGGTTGGAAACCACTTAGTGATGACGGCATGTTGGAATGAGGAATCATTCGTGAGAACCCCTCAGAGGGTTAAAAGGGGTTCGCATGTGTGAGATTCACAGGAACTTAATGCAAAATTTCAACCTTTTCTGGACTCCCTTAGCCGAAACTTCTTAGGGTTTTGCTTTCTTTTACTAAGTATTATTCTACAATAAGCCTAGTCTTCGGTTTTTCAAGGCTGGACCCATCAGACATTATATCCGCCGCGGATTATCCTGACAAGAGATTCCAACCGATGATTGGTTGAGTTTTGGGGCTCAGGGGCCATATTTGGCTATGCTACGCCAAACACAAAACGTACAATGTAAAGTAATGGGTGTATGGACAATAGGAGTTGTACAGACAGAACAAAGAAATACACCCAACGTACTTTAACCAGTGACTGTAGTTTCACAACAACCGCAGTATTTCAATATAAAATATTCTCAACGGCAAAAAAATTATGAGGTCTTCTTGATTGGGTTTTATGACGCAAGGGCCACATTTGGTCATGTTGCACCGAACCCAAAGTAGACAACGTCAAGTGGTGGTATTTAGATATTTTTTAAAATTAACGTCACACTAGAGTAGCACAACAGATTATTGTCGACGGTCCGGGATCCAGAAGGGAAAGATTCGAGGACAACATCTCGTAATTTTAAGCCACGATCAGATAACGAGTCAAGTGATGGACAAACGCGCACAAGCAAAGTTTTACGGACATGCAAGAGAGAAGTGTACCCAGTTGCAGGAATAGAATCTGCACCACGCCAACAACTCACAGGTTGCTAGCGCACTTAGCAAACCGAGTCACGGCGGCTCCGCTTGTTGGTGTTAAAAGTAAATCAAATCAATCTATGAAACAAGTAAAATCATATCGTGGAACGGGTTTTAAGAGCGCAGTCAAATTTTTTCGGCGCCGAGCATGGTCAATTTGGTCCTTGCGACATAAAAATAACTAGCCATCCAACCTTTGAAAATATGGTATGGTATTTTTAATTAACGTCGCACTGGAGCAACACAATAGACTACCATCCAACCTTTGAAATCCGCGAGAACAGTGAAAATCTTCGTACTGTTGTATAGTCGACCAATTGGTTTGCTTGGATTCCTCTAGCCCTCTCAAGGGGTTTACACGTATTTATGCGGTCTGCAACCTGCAGTCTTCTCTGCATACCTCACAACCAATTTCGACCTTTTTGACCAAAGAACCGTTCCAAGAATTCTTTCTGGCCACGTTAGTCCATTTGGTAGAGTAACGGAATAGCAACCGTAATGTTGCAATGCAACCAAAGACCGTCGGGAACAAAGGGGGATGGTATACGTTAAATATGTTGTGGCCTCAAATGTTGTCACGTTGGTTGGTTTGGTGTGAAAGTTTGGAGAGTGGGGTGTCTTGTCATCTGATCGTGGCTCAAAATCAAATAGTGTTGTTCTCGGATTTGTCCCTTGGGGATTGATCCCGGACCGTCGTCAACACCATTGTGTTGCTTCAGTGCGAGCGAGGTTAATTAAAAATAAATACCTATACATCTTAGTTCGAGTATACTTTAATCACATTTTATCAGTGCTATATTTGTTTAAAATGTTTGAAAGAATTCACGTTCGAAGGGGTTAACGCTCCAAATAGTTTCGACGAGATATCTCGTCCATCAGGATCAAACCAATGACGACAAGATTAAGATCTGGTCAGTTTTCCACTAAAGACGAGATAGGTCATCTATCAAGATCTGATCAGTTTTCTACAAAAGACAAGATCTTCGATCAAGAGATCTGGTTAGTTTTTCACTAAAGACGAGACAGTTCGTCCATCAAGATCTGGTCAGCTTTATTAAGGACAAGGTATGTATACATATAATTCCACAAGACAACCATCAAGTAGGTAGGTATTTTAATTAACGTTGTACTGGAGCAACACAACGGACTATTGATGACGGTCCGGGATTTGGATTATTTGCATTTTTTGCCAAAAATCCTCAATGTAACACTCACTCCGCCCGAATTTCGCGTTTGAAATAGTAAAACAGCAGATGTACAAATAGGAATAATTTTTAAACAAGGAAAAAAAACCTTTTTAATTCAATGCAACAAATTTTATTTGAAAATCTTCTAATTTTTCTGTGTGGTATTTACTCAGAACATGTCCGTTAGTTTGCGTTGTTTCATCAATTAGGTCCAGGTTTAACTCCTTGTTCTTTAAAACTTGTCGGAAAGATGGGAGAAAGTGAGAAAAACCAAAAAACGCAGGTAAGCAAAACGTCCGGATTTGGGACTTTGCACTGTATTTTAATTAACATTGCACTGAAGCAACACAACGGGCTATTGGCGACGGTCCGGGATCAATCCCAACCGAGAAAGAACCGAAGACAACACCACGTAGGTGACGAGGCAACACCCGAGCTGGTACCCCACTCTCAAAACTTCCACACCGCGCCAACGTGAGGACATTTTAGGAAACGGCATATTTAACGTGCACCAGCCCCCTTTGTACACAACGGTCTTTGGTGGGATTCGAACTCGCGACCATCCGGTTTCTAATCCGAAGCTCTGGCAACCGGGCTACCGCGGCCCGAGAAGTGTTTAGGAATTCCATTATATGTGAAGGTATCTTTCCACAAAGTGTAACACATCTTTCTTTAATCCCCCTGTGGTTTCGACGAGGTATCACGTTCATCAGGAACGGACCCATTTTGCAGATGACGGGATATGTCGGCTTCAAGATATTGCCGTTTTCTGGTGACAACGAGATCAAGATCTGGTCATCATAAAAAATGATGGATACCAGAAGGTGGTTCTCGTAGAGACCAGGATAGTTAAATACAGAAGATTCCCGTTATAACAAGGGGACGTTTGAAAGGTGGTCTTCAAATGGAATATTCCTCTTGCGTTCTCACCATCAAAGTACGAAGTATAAAGTTAAAAAAATGGTCATCAAATGGAATATTCCTCTTACGTTTTTACATCAAAGTATGAAGTACAAAGTTAAAAAAATTAACGTCTGAAGTGGAACATTTGCTATATGGTAAAGAGTGTGATTTTAGAAATGTTAAACAAATTAGGCAATCTCCGTTTTCGAAAGTAGGATCTTTCTGTTGGGGGATTGATCCCGGACCGTCGTCAATAGCGTAACCGTATGCGCAACCGACATGTTTGTACAGAAACGAGATTACGCATTCGCATGTCGCGTGCTGCTCCAGTGTGTGACTTGTCGTACGACTTTTATCACGCCTGGCATTGACAACTTCGCAGATGAGCCATTGCAAATTTTATAAAATACTTGGACTTCAATAATAGCAAGATGTGTGATATTTTGGAACGATACATTTTCATGGGAAAATTTCTCTGTTCCCAATAAAATCCGAATTCAACTTTAGGGTCGACCCCCATTACAAGGGAAAATGAAGCAGTTTTGAATGAAGGACAAAATCAATAACTACTGAAAGGAATGAACTTAAATTTTTAGAACATCAAAGGTTTTAGATATTGTTGAGTAGACTGCATTCGAAATTTGCACGTTTCAATTCATAATTTTTAAAAAAATACGAATTTTTAAATTAATAAAAATAAAGTATTTGTTGAAAAATAAAAAAAGGGTATACGTTTTATTTTAAAGATTATGTAATAGTTTAAAAATATAACTTAGTATTGACTTTGATCAGTTGATTATTTTGGATTATAAAACAAGACTGAATCGCTCATTTAAAAGCTCTTAATTCCACAGCCACTAGTTTTGATTAAAACAAATGCATTTTATATGAATTCTATTTTAATCCAGATTATCAAAATCTAAAGAAAAGTAATGATAACTTTTAAAAATGAATTAATACCAATATATCAGTATGAAGATATGGAAATAAGCTGCCCATTTTATTATTATTATTATTATTTTTTTGCAAACATAGTTCCGAGTTCTTTGGTATTACAATTTTGGTTTGATTGCAAGATTTAAAGAACGGGAATAGCAATAGGTGGTCTGAAACTTTATACGTAAAAACAATTAACAATTCTTATAATTTTTACACTTCGTTTCTCATTGGAAATGGAAACAATTACATTTATGGGTGAATTTAAACTTATAATCGCAATATGGGCAATATTAATCATACCATCGGCCAATTCAATATAGAGGTAACTTCCCAGCGAGCACATAAGGCAATACGTTGAAAGTCAAAATGACAAACTAAATTAATAAGACAGTAGACTTTCAAAATCAAAAAATTGATATTTTAATTTTAGCGTTAAAAATTAATTTACATTGAACTCTTGTAGGTAGAAAAAAGAAATGTTCATTTCGCATTTTTTTTGACGGAGTTACATGTACACAATAAAACATAGTAGATAAGGATAGTAAAAAATGCGTTTTTCTTCGATTCAGATTTTTTGACATTCAAATCTGAAACTGTTCCCTCTCTCTCTACATCAGGCTTTTAATAATTTCCCATAATTTTTTGGACAATCCTTACAATCTGTTGTAAGGATGTGTAAATGAGAAATTGATCAGTTTTCAAATTTTGGAATAATTACGGTTTAAAATGTTGTTTAACCTATGCTTTATTGGGGCATTTTTTTACAATTGGGTGATACATTTACCAATTGAAGTTTATTTTAATTTACAAAATATTTTTTTATTAAATTTTGACAATTTATGGAAAATTAATGCGCATAAAACCTATCAATTTTTGCTAATTTTTATAAATTTTTGATCACGTAAAATGAAAAAACTTCCGTACAGATTAATATTTTTGGACCAAACTTAAAAAAGTCGAAAGTAGAAAACCAACGGACAGTGCAAATTTTATAACAATCGGATCATAACTTCAAAAGTTTGTTTTCAAAGTCCCCTTGTGTGCAGCACCATCAGTGATGTTCCGTTTACGACTTTCAGAGATCCCAGAAAAAAGAATTACAAATTATCTAAAAGATAAAAAAAAATTCCGATAAAGAAAGATATCGTGAAATGCGAAACATCAAAGGTTATTGCATAATTTGACTTTTTTTTTTCTTCCCTTATCAGTATCGGTGACATCTGCACAAGTCTTGAGAAACAGATGGGGTTTTCAACGAATTGTCTCTTAATGATTTTTTAATCGAATCTGTTGGCGTTTAGTGTGGCTATGAATTTGGCGAAAGTAAAAGGGGAAATGCGCATTAACGTTGGATGCCAATTACTTAGTTTTTTTAATGATAAATTTTTTTCGCCGTTTATGTGTGTGTGTGTGTGTGTGAAAGACAAACTTTTGAAAATGCTTTTCTAAGCGTGCACAAAATATTTTTTTTTCCTCGTACACATTTATTTAGCATAGTTAAGAATTCTAGAATTGAAAGAGAAGAGGTTAAAAAACCACTTAAACTATTGTCCAAGGCTAGACATAATACGAGTGCTGTGGGGACCCCCTCAGAAAATGTTTTGGTTTAATTGGTTTTCAAAGTAACAAGTGAAACACTAAGAATGCTTTAAATACTTATTTATGTTTTTAATAAAACACAAAACATTTATTTTAGTTATTAGAATTATTATAATATAGTGTAACATATATTTTATCATACCTCATATTGAAGAAGGTATTTCATTCATTAAAAAAACTAATAACTTTGGAATTTATCACCTCATACAACCATCTTCTCTCTTGTTCACATTTCTTTCCGCCACAACAGTCCCCTCGATACAAGTAAAAATTCAATTTCCAGGAACAAGGATTGCATATATGTATATTTTTTTCTGTCGTTATAAGAAGCTTTTTCTGTCAAACCACAAATAAGTGACTGTATTGTTTTTGTGATGGAACGTGTATCCTGTACTTTTTCCGGATACGTTACTTGGCTTGTTTTTAGAATATGATTTCAAATATGTCGCCAATAGAAATTCCAAAGAATGAATTTATAATTCTACACTATGTGCAAAAGTATCTTTTCATACCCAAAAATAATATATTCCATGAACTATCCAATCGATGTAATCCATTTTTGCAGGGAATGTGTGAAAGACAAGTCTAATTAGAATTGTACAATCCAAAGTGTTGAAACGGTTTCTGATATGCAAATCAAGGCGTTCCGTCATCCGACGGTGAATCAAGCGTTTTGCGCAAAGTTAATATCTGAGTGAATTTCTGCAATACAGCGTTTGATTTGAGTTGGTAAGGACTGGAAACGGTTTGTTATGGCTCCAAAGTATCATTTGGAATAATCTGTGAAATGGCGCGTTATCGGTCGTTTAGAAGCAGGGCAGACAATCGTGGATGCGGCGAGATGTGTGAACATTTCAAGACAGCCATTTCTTGCGCTAAGGAAACAATTTCAGGACTCTGGAATTGTTGCAAGGTCTGGACAAGGCCGTAAACATATAACAAGTGCTTCTCCAGATCGATATATGGCAATTACTGCACGTCATAACAGGAAGTCTACTGCTCAGCAGTCAAGTTCAGAGCCTGCAGCTGCAGAGAAACTGTTGCATCACGGCAAACTGTATACAGAAGGCTTACTGAAAAAGGTTTTTATTCCAAAAAACCAAGAGTATGTGTCTCACTGTCTTCACAACACAAGAGGGATTACTTTAATTGGTGTAAAGAACATAAAAACTGGATTCAACACCAATGGACCCATGTTCTCTTTACTGATGAGTCGAGGTGAAGTTTAACATATGATTGTAAGCGTTTTTACATCTGGAGGGAGTCAGGAACGCGAAATCTTCCTTCGAACATTATGAAATCTGACCGTTTTGGTAGTGCAGGTGTGATGGTGTGGGGTGGAATAACGATCGATGGCGTACGCCCCTACACGTTTTCAACAGAGGATCTGTGACCGGCCAGAGATATCGGGATGAGGTCTAAAAACGTTATGTAAAACTTTTCAGAGGTGCATATGGATCGGATTTTTTATTTATGGACAATAATGCTCGTCCATATCGAGCAAACCTCGTTGACGAATTCCTTGAAAATGAAGCCATTGGGCGAATACCGTAGCCAGCAAAATCTCCTGATTTGAACCTGATAGAGAACTTATGGGACTACCTTGGAAAAGCAGTTCTACGGAGACATCCTATAAATGCCCTAAAGACCGCATTGCTGGAGAAGTGAAACTTAATTCCTCAAACTGTGGTTAACAACATTATTGCCAGCATGAAATCATGTTGTGATATGTGTGTACAAGTCAGGGGCGATCACATTCCATATTAAATTCAAAGCCTTAATTTTTTTTCTGAACTCTCCTTGTCACATATTATTGCCATTTTTAGGGTTTCATGCTCAGTTTTATATCATATGCAGTGTTCTTAAATTTTTTTTTTGTATTTACGTGTTATAATGTTATGTCTCATTCCAAACAAATTTCTAAAATTATAGTCTAGTTTCTGAGAAATCCGTGATTCTATGCACGGAAAGATAATTTTGGACCCCAATGTATATATGAAAGAGAATTGGTCAACGGCAATTAGATTAAACGCCAAAAGTCCTCAAAACGGCGATAAACTACGATTCCAGGAACCCCGATATGTATCATGAAAAAGAATTTGGGTAACCGGAAGTAATCCAATCTTCCGTCTGGTTTGTTTGGAAGCACTGAAAACCCCTTTCGTAAACAAAAGGTACAGCCTTTTTTCTCTAATTTTGCTCTCCCTCCGAAACATAATTCCGGCTAAGCTCCTGATATTGGAATCATTATCATGAGAAATATTAAGAATTCGATAAATAAAATGGTAAATAAAACAAAAATTCATTTTTTCCCTAAAATTCAAATAAAATTAAAGCAATCTTGTGACACGGATTTGGCGATTTCAAATCAAAGCAGTCTCCATATTCTTTTGATCGTCTGATGTTCATTCAAAAATTGTCCGATTTGTAATTTTTCTTCGTAATATCGCAGTGAAATCGATTTCTGGCATGACAAATTTCTTAAGGCAACACTTATCATTTGATTTGTCGTAACAGAGCTAAGGCAAACAGCAAGCCTCAATAATTTACAAAATAGGACTGCATTCTTAGCGAAACCCTGGAACCTGTTGTTCAAGAAGCAGAATTTGTTTTCTATGCTGTAATGATGCTTAGTTGAAACAGCGATAACGAATTTAGATAAGAATACAAGGTTGTTCAACATCTGATAACATTTCAAAATGGATGTAGAAACACTCCAAGAAGTCGTTTCTTTTCAATGCAATCTAGTTTTAACGGTTCAAATTACAATTAAATCGAAATCTTATTTGTGCCATGAATTCGATAGTCGACTTCTTAGTTTAAAAATCAGTTAACTGAGATGATTCCTAACAGAAATCGAGATAAAGTTAAAATGGATAAGAACACACACAATGCATATCAAAACAAGGTGACCGATATAAGAGGTACACGCAATATAATAATTTTTTAATTTAACTGGAAATGGTGTGTGTGTTAAAAAGTTTATGACTTCAATTGCAAATATGTTTTGAAATTTCCAGGATTATTTAATTAAATGGTTTGAAAAATTTTGTTTCTGTATATTCCGCGATTTTCAAATAAAACATTCCATAAGAATCTAAATTAAATAGGTTACCAATGATCAAGTGGTTACAGATAGTCTGTAAAACGAAACCAACTTTAAAATACTTTATTTAGTGTGAATACTAAATTAAAATTAGAACAAAAACAGAGAAAAGCAGTCGTTAAAAGTAGTTATTGGTAAGAGTAGTTTTACATCCTAAGATATCAAATAAATTTTATTTTCTTGGACATACACAAAAATATTCCTCAAGAATAGTTTGGAATCATTACTTTCGATTGCAATTTCTTGTTTTAAAAGTTCTTAATAAATGAAACTTGTTAAAATATGAATACGATTCATTCATTAAACACATTTTTGCACGAACACAAATAGTTCATAAAAGAAATTTTTGATCGAACACGATTCATTTACTAAGACATTGTTGTATCAACAAGATTGATTTCATAAAGAAATCATCGCTCAAATACGATTGATTTATCAAGGAACTTTTAGCACGAGCATGATTCATCTAAGAAATTTTTGCACGAACACGAATAATTTATTAAAGAACTTTTAACACGATAACAATTCAAAACTTCGGGTAAAATTTTGTACGATATTACGCAAATTATTAAAATAGAATTGAAAAAATGGAACTTAAGATAAATTCTGAAACAAGAACAAGAGAAAATAAACCCATTCGTTAAGATTTTAAAACCAGACTTAGTAAGGCTTTGTTAAAAACGAATATCGAGCTATGAAAAGAAATAGATAGCTGGAAAACATTTTCTCCAGTCCGTTTTAAAACTGCTAATCCAGTAGAGCAGGCAGCACCGTAGACAGCTTACGCGCTGGCTAAGTAAACATAAACAAATGATGTTGATTTAACAAAATAGGAATGCAGACATCTCAGCCGCTTGACCGAGCAAACTTATGAAACATAATGCTACTCACCAATGCCTGAAAAAAGAGTGCGAGCCACAGATCTCACAGCCATTGAGAATTTGTATAATAGGATATCTCGGATAAACTATGAACGGCACGTATGGATGAAGAAGCAGATATGAGTTTAGCAGTCAAACGACGCTTTGCTGCAGAAAAGGAAGCACGTGCTTACACCCTGGACTTCTCCGTCACGTGATGGTTAAAGAGCGATTTTATTCGTTGTGGTTTTATTTCCTTCTGCAAAGAGTAGTTTCGCACCGAATTTTCGGACGTTTCGCGTATTTTGACCCGTTGATTTTCATCTAATTTTTTCATTCATCGTACAATTTCACAGATATAAAAATTTCAGGCGCCTCTGTAATCATTGTTTCAATCTAATCTCTTCGAATCCTTGTTAAATTTCGGATTGCTTTTCGTTAGTATTCTCACCATCGACATAATTTTATTGTTTGATGGATTTTATTTTGCCGGACATTTTAGTCCATATTCCTATTTTCTGAAAGAGATCTCATACAAACACTGGGGGAAAAAAGGAAATATCGGGTATTACCGGTGGAATTATGAAAATTTATTAACCATTTAGTTTCTATATTTTCAGTTGAATTGATGAGATAGATGGATACCATTGGCATAACCCAAGAGGGGGCCCTGTGGCGACGGTTACGTCTGAGGACTCGGTGCATTGTTATGGTTTTTTAGGCAACTCAAAGAAACACATGGAGAATTTATTAATCGTTTTTAGGCAGTATCGGTGGAATTGGGTGAAATTATTACCGATTTTAACTATTTTTAAGATAGCACCGTGGAATATTAAGATAATTTATTAACCATTTCTTATGTAACTTTTCGATATTATTGATGATATAAATAAAGATGTCATTGGCATAACCAAAGGGGGCTCTGAGGACCCGGTGACTTTTTAAGGCAACGCGGAGGAACATGTGAAATTATTAACAGACTATAATCGTTTTAAGATAATCCCGTTGGGGGGAATTATGTGCGTTTATTAACAGTTTTTATAAGGTAACAAATGAAATTATATAAATTTATTAACCCGTTTTTAAACTAACACAAGTTAGATCCCCTTTGATCATTGTCAATGACCATCGCTATATCTCTCACAGATAAAATAGAAACTATTTTTTTTTCGAATGGCGGGCACATTTGACCTAAGTCATTGGCCACTACAAGGCCGGAAGTGATGGCCACTTGTGAAGGAGCACCCAGTGGGAGGACCATCATTGCCCCTAACAATTTATACTTCATAATTTTGAACCATGTTCAGATGACGAAGCAACACCTGAGCTGGTATACGCTTGCAAACATCCATGCACGAACCCGGATTCGAACCGGGGACCTTCCGATTTAGAGGCTAACGCCTTAACCACTAAACCGGTTGGTCGGCAAATCGAAACTATACAAACTAAATGTTTGATAAATTCACGTAATTTGAGAGCCCCTGTGAATAGCAATAGTTTTAAAGGTAACGCAGAGGACATGTGAATTTATTAACCGATTTTAACGGTTTTGAGAATCCTGTGAATTTCGATTTGAATTGTGGTAGAGATGCATACGCCAGTGGTGTAACCAAAGGGCAACTCTGAGGGCCCTGTTCATATCAATAGTTTTTAAGTCATCATATAGGAACATATGAATTTTTTAAACAATTTTAACTGTTTTAAAACAATCCCATTGGTATTATGTGAATTTATTAACCGATTTCGTTCATATGTATAGTTTTATTTTATTATTAGCAGGAGAAAGATGGAGACGCGTCCTCCCTCTCACACATTTTAAAACCCTATTAAACTAGAAACAAAAACTCTAAATTAAGTTTTTCATGATTGTCTTTAAGTTTTACTTAAATAACATTTTATGCATTAATAGCTTTTAATACATCATTCCGTTGGAAAAAGTATGAAATACATGATTTCCATTTTCTATCATTCACATATTTGGAAATTTAAAAATATGCTGATTGACTGATTTATCCTCAGGTGTGAGTGAAATTAAACCAAAATATTTAAAATACCTATTTATTTTTTAAACATCAAGTTCAAAAAAAAAACCTCAACTATTTTTTATATTTGGAGAAACTCGGCACAAAAGTAACATTTTTGTATATCAACTTTAAGAAAAACGCTTATACTGAAATTTTATATAATTTAGACAATTTAATTGGAATTGCTAGGCAACGCTGTGATGTAAGTTATTAAACTGGTGTAAAATTTTCCGCAGATTTCAAATCCGTTGAAATTTTTAATCTATCTTTAGCGATTTCGATTTTACGAAAAAGAATTAACAATCCCAGTCAAAAAGTTTTTTATTTTTTGCTCTCATTCCCTGAAATGGAATAGGACAGGAAATGTAATCTGTTTATTATTTTTTTTAACGCGAAGTGCAGAAGATACAGTCTGTTTCACGTGACGTCACAATGTCTTGCAAAAATATAAAAGATATATTTAATTTTAAAATGATTTATTTAAAGAAAATCATATTTTTATGTATCGATATAAGTGAAATTTTCCGCAGATTTAAAATCCGTTCAAATTTTTCCGCAGATTTAAAATCCGTTGAAATTTTTACTCTATCTTTAACGGTCTGGGAGATAGAAAAAAGAACTACATAACTAAAGTTAAAACTTTGTTTTTATAATCAACTGGAAAATCAATCCTCTGCGCAAAATGAAAGCGGAAAAAATAAATTTAGAATCTGCCGCGATGGAAAAAATGGCATGGTTCCAAAGCCTGACGGCAAGGTCACGTTGGTAGAAAAGTCTAGATTCCGGTGTTTCTTCTCTCTACGGTAGAAACGCGTTGAAGAACCCATTAGAGAATAAAACTATTAAATTCATTTAAAAATCTTCTAGATTGAATTTTAAAATTCGCCGCGACCCAAAAATTGCAAAAAATTCGGACTATCTGCGTGCCAAATCTTTTTGCTGTAAGTGCCATAGAATCGTCATGATTTTGCGGCAACAAACAGACAAACAAACGCTTTCTTTTACAATAGTAGAGATGTGGACGAAAGTATTTGGAAAGTATTTTGCATGTTTTTCGGCAAAAGTACTTGATAATTCGATTTAGGAACGGGTAGGCCCTCCTTTTGTGCGTATTGCACTTGCAATACATCGAGACATTCATTCCACAAGCTCTCTGTAAATATGGGCAGGAATAGCTCATCTTGCCTTTTGCAATTCTGTGATAAGAGATTGTTGTGAAGATAGGCGTGCTTGGCGATGTCGTCCTCGTCGCTCCAGTTTGCCCCACAAGTTGAGATCAGGCCTCTGAACAGGCCAGTCAGGCAAATTCACATCATTTTCAGGAAACCAGTCCAGCACACATTTTGTAGTATGACATGGAGCTCGATCCTGTTGGAAGAAACAACACCGTAGTATTGCCATAGTATAGACAAGGCCGAATTATCTTCAGCCGACCAACCGGTCTGGTGGTTAAGGTGTTAGCCTCTAGATCAGAAGGTTCCTGGTTCGAATCCGGGTCAGAGCATGGATGTTTGTAAGCGTATGGTGTAGAGGCGGCTGGTGTACCTTAAATCTGTCGTGGCCGAAAGTCCTCACGTTGGGTTGGTGTGGAAGTTTGGAGAGTGGGTTGCTAGCTCAGGTGTTGCTTCGTCATCTGACCGTGGTTCAAAATTACGAGGTGTTGTCCTCGGATCTTTCCCTTGAGGGATTTATCCAGGACCGTCGTCAATAGCACGTTGTGTTCCTCTAGTATCTAGTATGACGTTAACTAAAATTACCATTACCATTACCCATCGGTATTGGCCGACCAACCGGTATGGTGGTTAAGGTGTTAGCCTCTAGATCAGAAGGTTCCTGGTTCGAATCCGGGTCAGAGCATGGATGTTTGTAAGCGTATGGTGTAGAGGCGGCTGGTGCACCTTAAATATGTCGTGGCCGAAAGTCCTCACGTTGGGTTGGTGTGGAAGTTTGGAGAGTGGTGTGCCAGCTCAGGTGGTGCCTCGTCATCTGACCGTGGTTCAAAATAACATGGTGTTGTCCTTGGATCCTTCCCTTAGGGGATTGTTCTCGTTTTAGGTTAATTAGAAATTACCATTACACTTTTTCAACGACAGTTTTATCTGATGCCCCACTGGAAAACTATCTCATCTGATGAAAAATTCCAAGTGTAGCTACCTCTATAATTTTTTTTATTTCACTGCAACATTAATGTAGCTGTGTGTAATTTTAGAACATTAAAAAACTATTTTGGAAATAAAACAACTTAGAGGTAAGTATTTAATTAACGTCGCACTGAAGCAGCCTACGGGCTATTGGCGATTGTCCGGGATCAATCCCGAAGTGAAAGATCAAGGACAATACCACGTAATTTTGAACCGTGGTCAAATGACGAGGTCAACACCTGATGTGGCACCTCACTTTCCAAACTTCCAAACCATGCCAACACGAGGACATTTGAGGCCAGGATAGATTTTACGCTCACCATTCTCTATGTACGCGACGATGTTTGGTTGGATTCGAACTAACAACCTTACTAATCCGTCATTCTTCCAACCGGGCAACCAGGCCCCAAAGCAACTTGGAACATATATATATATATATATATATATATGTATACATACATACACAGTCCAGTCACATCAAGGTGACCACCTGTCAAAAGCCAGAATAACCACCTTTGGCAGAGCCGACCGCTGCGAGACGTGCAGGAAGACAGTCAATTAGGTTTCTGAAGGTGTTCACTGGAATGTTGAGCCATGCCGACTCCAGTGCCGTGGCCAGCTGCGCTAGATTACGCAGTTGAGGATCCATGGCAATTGTTGCAGGGTGTTTGCTTTCAGACGTTTCACGACGTATACGCCAACGTCCATCTGTCCGATGGAGTATAAAACGTGATTCATCGAAAAAAGCCACCTGTCTCTACTCTGTGGACGTCCAGTTGCGGTACTAGCGTGCAAATTCCAGCCTTCGTCGCCGATGAACAGCAGTCAGCATAGGTGCATTAACCAGGCGTCTGCTGCGGAGGCCCATGCGCAGCAACGTTCGCTGAACCGTTGTTGAGGATACACTCTTGGTAGCCCCTTGGTTCATCTGGGCGGTCAGTTGCTCAACAGTTGCACGTCTATTCGCCCGAACGCATCTCGTAGCCTTCGTTCGCCTCTGTCATCTATTGCCCGTGGTGCACTACATGTGCCACGCCGCTGATTTTGGATACTTCCATTTTACCATGCACGGTATACTTTTATTACGGCGGCATGCGAAAAGTTCACAAAATTAGCCTTTTCCGAAATGCTTTCACCCTTGGCCCGAAAGCCAATAATCATGCCCTTTTGGACGTCGGATAAATCGCTACGTTTCTGCACTACGCCAACGATTGAAATGCTTTCCGATGCCCTAGGACATCCTTTATATACACTCCACTGCAATGTCCTGTAACCTGCCTTTTGTGATTGGTTATTTCACGTTGACGTCGAAAGTAGGTGGTGGTCACATTAATGTAACTGGACTGGGTATATATATGAAAAATGACGAAATTACAAAAACAAATTTGTATTCTTACAAAAAGGGTAGTGAAAAGAATAATGTAGAAAGGAGGCACACTTTCATTCAGATAATTCACAATTTTATTTTTACAGTGTAGATAAAAAAAATTAAAAAATATAAAAAGCAACAAAAATACAAAATAATACATATAGAAATATTACATGATTGAAAAGCAAGATTAAAATGAAATCACTTTAAACGTCCTCAGGGATGTAATTAGGAGGGGGGGGGGAGAACAGACTGGGCACGGGCCCGAGTTGGGAAGGGGTGCTAAACAAGCCGAGTATTTTTTACTATATATATTTACGCATGATAAAAAATGAGTGGAAAACTTATTAGTTGTTAAAAAACTTAGAAAGGAGCTGAATTCAGAATGTGTGACGTGTTGCATGAGTTTGATGTGAGTTAAAAAGGGAATGTAAAGTTTGTTTAGGATACCAGGCTCGTGTCTCCCAAGTGGCTTTCATACTTCGCCCCCAACCAACCAAAATGCGTTTTGCTTCTGAAAATCTTCCTTCCGAACGCACTAAGCTAAGTTCTTTAAAAAAAATTTGAATTTTTTTTTTTTTGTAAAAATGTTTAAAAATAGAGAAAATTGTCCAAATGTGCCCAAAACATGCAAAAAAACCCAAAATATGCAAAATGGTCGCAAATATGCAACAACGTGCAAAATAAATTCAGTTTTTTTTGTTTGCAAAATTCTAAAAAACACTCAATACGGATTTCTATTATCATTAAAAGCTAAAAAAAAGGTATGCAAAATATACAAAATCCGAGCTCTAGTGATTACTATTAATCTAATCGGTGAAATAAAAATGATCACCAACAAGAAGCCCGGTGTTGTTCTAATTTGTCTGTATTAAGCTCTATTTTCGTCTGGGCCGTCGTGACTCAGTGAATATGCCCACTGCGCTAGCAGCCATCGAGTTGTAGGCGGCGTATGCTCTATTCCTGTCAAGTGCATTCCTCCCTGGATGTATTTGTCTCTTCCGTGTTAGTAAAACTTTAATTGTGTGTGTCTGTCTTTTACTGGATATTGTATGTCTTGTGTCTGGCGCAGGATGGCCAAATATGTGGTTCTCTTGCGCCATAGAAAACCTTAAAAACCAACCAACATATTTTCGTCAGCAGCCTCCTTAAATCTCCACCGTCAACAATTTTTTGTCGTTTTTTTCAGTTAAGATTTGTTACCGCACCTTATTCCCGATTAACTAGATATTATGACGGAAATGCAATACAAATTTAAGTCGCATATGCGAACAAATACTTATTTTCTAATAACTCGCTTTTTCCACCTGTCATATTGTTCTCAGACCGATCAGTTCTGCCCCTCCGAGTGATTTTGACGAGATATCTCGGCCATCAAGATCTGAATGGTTTTGCTACTAACGAGATATATAGTCATCAAGAATGCCGATTGAATTTGTTCGCTTTTTTATGATGACGAAATCAAGATCAGGTCCGATTTTTTCAGATGGCGAGATATCTCGTTCATCAAGATCTGGTCAGTTTTGCCACTGACGATACCTAGTCGAGACATGCACCAGGAAGACTAACTTGCATATTAAAACATAAAATTATTTTCGGCAGTGTATCACTGTAGTGATTGCGTCTGTAGCGTCAAGTGGATAAGTGTTTTCTTCAAACGTTTTTAGGTGACGTTTTTAAACATCGAATTTCCCACTCTTGCTCCTCAACATCCCCTATTATCCCTAGAGCTAGCATTGCCCCAAGATTCCTTGAGCGCCCGGGGGGGGGGACGACACAGGCAGTACCCAAATTGGATAACAATTATATAAGTCTACAAGCCCTAGCAACTAGAGGCCCAATCAGTTTTTGAGGGGACAAAGAACAAGGGATTTGAGTATGTAAGGGGAGGGGACACAGGCAGGTTTACGAGAAGTGAGAGATCAGGTTTGTAGGGAATTTTCTTTAAGCGTGTAATTTGTTTGACGAGACTGAGTTGGCTACGTGACTGAACTCACGGAGATATCGGAGCGGAACCAGGTCCTACACGGTGTTAGAAAAAGGTTACAACCTTCTTCCGTCCTTTGTGTGAACCAAACAAACAGTGGGGAAAAGGGGAATTGGTTTATTTCCTTTAAATGTCGAAGTGTTAAATTTAATTGATGTACGCAGACAGGGGCGTACCAAGAGGATGTTAATCTGGAGGAGGCTACATTTTTGATGGTGATTTTTGAGGTGATTTTAAATGCACAGGCAGTACCCAAATTGGATAACAATTATATAAGTCTACAAGCCCTAGCAACTAGAGGCCCAATCAGTTTTTGAGGGGACAAAGAACAAGGGATTTGAGTATGTAAGGGGAGGGGACACAGGCAGGTTTACGAGAAGTGAGAGATCAGGTTTGTAGGGAATTTTCTTTAAGCGTGTAATTTGTTTGACGAGACTGAGTTGGCTACGTGACTGAACTCACGGAGATATCGGAGCGGAACCAGGTCCTACACGGTGTTAGAAAAAGGTTACAACCTTCTTCCGTCCTTTGTGTGAACCAAACAAACAGTGGGGAAAAGGGGAATTGGTTTATTTCCTTTAAATGTCGAAGTGTTAAATTTAATTGATGTACGCAGACAGGGGCGTACCAAGAGGATGTTAATCTGGAGGAGGCTACATTTTTGATGGTGATTTTTGAGGTGATTTTAAATGGTATTTCTGGTTCTATATAACACACTCTAAAACGAGTCTATGTTATTTGAAATATAGACTCGTTTTGGAGTGTTATCCAGAGCAGATTTTCCCAAACTTTTTCACGTCACGGCACACCTCAGAAGCACAAATAATTTTACGGTGCACCTCACAAGCATAATTAATTTCACGACAAACTGTGAAGGAACATTTTTTATTAACATGATTAGTTTCTTCTATTTCTTACTAGGGATTAAATTAAAAAGATCTTTCTTTTAAAGATTTTTGCATTAGAATACATAAACATTCCAGCTAGAATTTTTTTTTGAGATAAGTCTTTTGAGTCATAAGCACGAAATAAACGAAACAAATGGAATGAAAATGCCAAATGCATACATCCTCAGTTATTGATGTTTGACAGTTTTTTATTTCGCTTCTCTATGAACTAAAATGTCAGATTTGACAGAGTGAAACTGTGATTAAATTTTTTTTAGAATACTCATTTTATAAAATTATTAGCCTTTCTCTTGGTCTTCCTGAGCCTAGTTGACGCTGGCTTGTTCCTTTTTGTATCCACTACTGCCAACACCGTGCAATAGTAACATCACTACAACCAATATATTGCGGAATTCGTTGATTAGACCATCCACCTTCTCGGAGGTCAATTACTCGGCCTCTGTTAAACTCTCACAGCTGCTTAAATTGCTTGCGAACTTTTTTCCGAGGCATAACTCAATGAGAAACGATGTTATCAACACAACAGCACGAGTCGAAATCAATTTGCTGAGCTGCTGGATGTCATTTTATGTCCCGGTATGCAGAGTGGCGCATGCTCAAACGATTTTGAAAATTTGACCATTTGCATCTCCAACAAGATGTACCTCTCCTCCAAATTTCATTTATACCGGTCTACTTCTTCCAGATGCAATTTTTTTTTGTCTTAGAGTATATATTACCTCCTTATTTCAGTGAGATACTTTGGCTTGTTTCTGTGAATACAACTTTTTTATATCTGGGTCTATCTGAGTTATACACGCAACTGCCTTCAAGATTCAAGATTTTTCAATGAAGATCTCTTTAAATTCTTGATAGTGTGAGCATAGAAGATAAATTTTTGATCACACTTGTATGTTGTAGCAAATGGTAAAAGAATGTTTATAGCTTTTCGCCGATGTATGGGAACTCCTTTTTTGCAGTTACCCAGAATTGAGATAATGGAATATCCTTAAACTTAACTTCAAGATCACTTTTAAGTCGAACTCCTTTTATTTCACTGATAAGTCGAATGCCATGGGAGAAAATGAAGATGCAAATGGATTTCGAACCCAATCGAATTTCTTTGTCTACCTTAATTCAAAGTAGTGATGAAGCCTTCTCTCGTAGTGATGAACCCTTTGTGGATTTACAAACTCTAGCAGTTCTTTTTCTGAATTTGAACTACAACACTGATTTTACATTTCAAGGGAACCATTTTTCACCCCATCTTTCCAAAGTTAAATTTTGTTTTTGAATCCATTAATTTTGTCAGTGTAAGTTAATACGTATATTCTCAAGCGGTCATTGCATTTTTCGATTAAGTTCATTTAAGTATTCAAATATGTCATCTAAGTAGGCCATTGCGAAGGATCTACAACCAGCATTTTAGCAAGGCAACAATCCCTGATCTAAACTGCCCAAGAAACCTCTCCTCTACAATAGCTAGGCTACGTACTGGACATTTCAAAGGCATGAAGATTTCACGAACTAATATAAAATCCTATCCCATCTGCAGGTACTGTCCCCCAATCGCAACTAACTCCAGATCATGTTTTCGACTGCCAGGCCATTATTGGTTCCCTCTTTCAACTTGGAGCACCCCCAATCGAAATCCTCTATAGCCATCGAGCTCCAGAACTTGCAGATCTTGTCACCAAGGCTTTTGGAGGACTCTAAACTTTTGCACTAGTACTGTATGCATAGACACGACAACAACAACAAGTAGGCCATTTTTGCAACCAGTAATCGTCTTCCAACAATACATAAATACAAAAATACTTTTAATTCCTGTTTCAATTCATGAACTATGGACATAACTATCCCTCTCGATAGCCAACGAACTTCAGAATGGAACAGCAACGATTGATTCTCTGATCCCATTTCCTCATTTGAAATTGAAAAAAGATGCGATTGAAGTGGTTTACTATTGATCAGATTCACCATTTTTATAATATCATTAAATGTGGATGTTAATACTGGGTTAAACTATTTGATATGAGAACTTCTCTAAGAATAAAACAGTGTAATATTTCAACATCAAAGTTTTCAGACCTAACTTCGAACACCAAGTCTGATCCTTAATGTTATTGCAGCCGTGCCATCAAACCATGCCACGGCACGGTTCATCTGTGCCGTAAACGTACAAACAAAATTTCATGGAAAAATTGCTTGTCGAAGATAAAGCCCTTTAAACCCCTTCTCATCAGAAATTCGAACAAGTGCACTTAGTTGACAACAGTTGCTAACATCTGTTGATTCATCAACATATAGGTAAAATTTTTTTCTAAAACTTAGAAATTTTCTGGATTAGTATTTCTTCTATGCTAACTGACATCTCTCATGTAACTGACATGATATCGGAATGTCTTCAGTGCGTCTGCTGATTTTCGTGTTATTTGAAAACGGTACTTTTTCAATTTCTTTTACTTCATCGATTCTAAGCATAGTTTTGACAATTTCCATGCAAACTGGTAGAATAAGTGATTCGGCAATGGTGCGAGGCTTTTTGGCTTTAGCTATCAATCTCGCGTCTTTAAAACTTACTTCTAAAGATCGATTGGATATCGTAGTGGCTGATCTCATGAAAGGACTTTGCAATTCGAGTTTGCAGACTTTGCAGATGTTCAAAATTAAAACATCGATGTTGATAATACATCGCCCCCAAACCATTGATGTTTTTTAAAATTCAGTGTATTTAAATTTTTTCCCCATTTCTTAAAACAGATTTAGCAACTAGTGATGCGACATCGACCCCAATACATCGATGTTACAAAAACATCGACCCCAATACGTCGATATTAAATACATAGAAATTTTTTTAAAAACATCGATGTTTTGAAAACATTGACATCGATGTCGCATCCCTAGTCCTAACCAGGAAAACCAACCCCACACTAAGATGGATCTTCCTCCGAATTTCTGCAGTGTCCAAATACTCTTGTCCATGTACTTGTCGTGTATGTTCACAAATAATTTCTACTGATCGTACTTTTAATACTCGCATAATGATTTTAAGAAATACTTTTTTTTTTTGCGAAGTATGAATTAACTACATCGAAAAGATTTTTGCAAAAGCCACTTAGGTTGGTTGGTGATTGGGGTTTTAGGCACAAGGTCTAAAAAACAAGCCAATCCTAAGATAAAAACAGTAAACTATGTAAATATAAAAACTTTAAAAGGAAGTAAAAGTATATAAAAGTAATGAATCTAATTGGAGCAGCAAAAGGGATGGATAGTTAGTTTTTTGTGTCGTGTTAATCAATGAAAATCACCCCCTCTTTTTTTGTCAGATCGCCAAAAAAATATTTTGTGTCGCAAAATTCTAGTAATTAGTTTATGTATGCTATGAGATGAAAAAGGTTGAAATTATCTGAAAAGAGAGAAAACACAAACTGAAAAAATCTCAAAAGTAGTTGAAATTATCTGAAAAGAGAGAAAACACAAACTGAAAAAATCTCAAAAGTAGTTAAAATTATTATTTTAAAGGAAATTCAAATTATAACAAACACGTAAGATATTCTTTTAAAATTTCATTTATCCCCCTGTTTTTGACACACGAAACTTTTGCAGGTGCAATAATAAAAATTCAACCGTTTAAAAGAAGATCTATTGTGTACATTAAACTAACTCGATAACACTTTTTCACTGCATATTAAAATTTATTTTCAAAACAATTATAAATAATTGACATTATTTAATTAAATAAAAGCATTTAAGATGTTAAAAAGACGTATTTAGAAGATGTAAACGCTTATCCCATGCATAATAAAAAAAAAGTCTTGTTTTTTCCTAAAAGATAAACCCATTTTTTACCATTGCTCTACATTTTTAAATTCACTTTTAAGAGTACTACAGTCAAAAAAAAGTGAAATTTCTTTTCAAATCCAAAAGAAGTTTGAAACCATAATCTGTAATAGAAATGACTATAGTGGCTTACAAACACTTTTCTCTGCATCACTTCTCTTTAACCGTTAGACTTGAAGGAGATAATTAATTATTTGTTTTTTATTTATGGTTGATGAATTATAACACAATTAAATACTATGTAATGTAATTCGTTAACACAATCAAATAGGAAGTGTCCACCAGAACTTTGCACTTTTGGTTGATCAACTTTTAATAATTTTGAAATAATGCAGGATTTTATCTTTTGGTAGTCCACTACAATCTATAACCAATACTTCATACAAAAGGGAAACCAATAAATTTAGACGAAGCATTTTTGATAATTACAATAAAATCAATGGTTTTAGTTTTTAAAGTAAGATGTGAAACACTAAAGAGAAACTGCTGTGCAGCAGGAAACTTTAAACCCTCCTGATGATCTTGTCATCATCGAAAAATCGGTCAGATCTTGCAGACGAGATATCTCGTCATTAGCAAAATTGGTCAGATATTGATGGAAGAGATATCGCGTCGAAACCACTTGGAGAGTGAACGTATAAACAAAAATCACTCGTAAACTATGCAATACACACTACCCTCCAATAATGGACCGGACACCAGCGGATTTGCATAAAATCCGACTACTTGTTTGGGGGTGTTTTTAGTGGCATGTTTTGAGACCTTTGCATGTTGTTCCTGAACAATTGAACGCTGATGCGTACATGAACATTCTGGACAATCAGGTCCTTCCTACGCTCTGGCAATTTTATGGAATGAACGAATGTTTCTTCCAGGACGACAATCTTGTATGTCATGTTGCAGCCTCTATCAAGCAGTGGTATCAAGATATGGATGTAAAACGTCTTCCCTGGCCTGCTCAGAGTCCCGACCTAAACCCCATAGAACATTAGTGGGGAGAGTTAGAGCGACGCTTACGGACCAGGGAACCACGTCCGAAATCTACAGCTGAGCTGGCGACGTTCTTGCAGCAGGAATGGACACAAATACCCATAGCTGTGTATCAAAACCTTGTTGAAAGTATGCCCAGAAGGGTTGCTAGTGTAATTGAAACACTTGGGGACTACCCCCCTATTAAAGCATATATTATTTCCCTTGTACCATCATATCTTGCTGTCCGGTCCATTATTGTAGAGTAGTGTACATGAATTATTTTTATGATTAATAAGCTCAGATCTTTGAAAAATATATTCGTTGAGAAATGTTTTACATTAACTCGAAATAAAAGGTAGTTGGGATGTCATTTTATTGACACTGTTTAGTTATGAAACTAATATTATCAGGATAATCTGAGGTGGGTAACGACCCAGGTGGTTGTCTTGATTTACGTTAGATTATTTGGATTGGCAATATAATTCGTTTTTCCTCTTAAAGGGTTTTTCAGAAAATGCCAACGAAACAGATGGAAAACGAAGATTTATCTTCCTGTTACCGGAATGATTCTCGTGTGATACATATAAAGGGGTTCTCTTAAAATACAGTATGACCATTAAAGCGACGTTTGGCGTTTAATATTGTTGACGATGAGCAATCAGCTATCATATCAATTCTAAATTCATTCTTTGGGAATTTTTGATGGCGACTTGTTGAAATTGTACTCGTAAATCAAGCAAAGTTACGTTACTTTCGGAATACGTATAGGTAGGTAGGTATTTAATTATTTCGCACTGGAGCAACACAAGGGGCTATAGGTTACGGTTCAGGATCAACCCCCGAATGAAAAGATCCGAGGACGACATCACGTAATTTTGAACCACCGGTCAGGTGACGAGAATACATACAGAAAAGATGGTCCACCACTTAAACGCTATCGCCACCAAATGTTGTCGCATAACACATATTGGGGTTGCCTTAAAATGTACTTTATCACCTTTTGGGCGGCGTTCGGCGTATGATCAAATTGGCGTTGGTTAAGCAACTGTCATATACAATTCGGTAATGGTAATGGTAATGGTAATTTTAGTTAACGTCGTACTAGAGCAACACAACGGGCTATTGACGACGGTCCGGAATCAGTCCCTTAAGGGAAAGATTCGAGGACAACACCTCGTAATTTTGAACCACGCATATACAATTCGGAATTCATTCTTTGGAACTTTCATTGGCGACGCACTGAAATCGTGTTCGAAAATAAGTCAAGTGCTGTCTCTTTCGGAAACTTACAGGTACCTAGGTCCGAGGCGATTCTTTTCGATTTAGTCAATAGTCCGCTGTGTTGCTCCATTATGACGTTAACAGTCAGATTATGAAACCACATGCGACTGAAAGGTAATTAGGTAATTTGTAATTAACTTCGTTGAGCAACACAACGGGCTATTGACGACTGTCCGGGATCAATCCCTTAAGGGAAAGGACCGAAGACAACACCGCGTAATTTTGAATCACGGTCAGATGACGAGGCAACACCTGAACTGACACCCCACTCTCCAAACTTCCACACCAACCCAACGTGAGGACTTTCGTCCATAAGGTGCAACAGCCGCCTCTACACTATACGCTTAAAAACCTCCCGGATTCTAACCAGAAACCTTCCGATCTAGAGGCTAACATCTTAACCACTATTCCGGTTGGTCGGCAGCCCTGTTGGAAGAGCAACAGACTACCAACTGGAGGTTTGCGAGCTCGAATCCAACCAAAAGACAGTCGTGTACAAAGGGTGCTGGTGCGTGTTAAATCTGTCGTGGCCTCAAATGTCCTCACGCCGACCAACCGGTATAGTGGTTAAGGTGTTAGCCTCTAGATCGGAAGGTTCCTGGTTCGAATCCGGGTCCGGGCATGGATGTTTGTAAGCGTATGGTGTAGAGGCGGCTGGTGCACCTTAAATCTGTCGTGGCCGAAAGTCCTCACGTTGGGTTGATGTGGAAGTTTGGAGAGTGGGGTGCCAGCTCAGGTGTGGCTCGTCATCTGACCGTGGTTCAAAATTACGAGGTGTTGTCCTCGGATCTTTCACTTAAGGGACTGATCCCGGACCGTCGTCAATAGCCCGTTGTGTTGCTCTTGTACGACGTTAACTAAAATTACCTTATCAAATGTCCTCACGTTGGCGTGATGTGGAAGTTAGGAGAGTGGGATGCCATGTCAGGTATGACCTCCTCATCTATCTATGGTTCACAATTACTTTGTGTTATACTCGGATCTTTTCCCTCGGGGGTTGATTCCGGACTGTCACCAATAGCCCGTTTTGTTGCTTCAGTGTAACGTTAATTAAAAAATACAAAATACTGACGCCTCACTCAGATTTGCGTTGAATAATCGTTGGTTTCGCTTCAGATTGTATCAATATTTATCTTTAAACCAAAATTTTAACTTTTTTATTCGGGTAATGGTAATGCTAATGGTAGTTTTTAGTTAATGTCGTACTTGAGCAACACAACGGGCAATTGACGACGGTCCGGGATCAGTCCCTTAAGGGAAAGATCCAACTTTTTTATTCGGGATTCCTGGTTTCTGGGCTTCTATGGTAATGGTAATGGTAATTTTAGTTAACGTCGTACTAGAGCAACACAACCGGCTATTGACGACGGTCCGGAATCAGTCCCTTAAGGGAAAGATTCGAGGACAACACCTCGTAATTTTGAACCACGGTCAGATGACGAAGCAACACCTGAGCTGGCACCCCACTCTCCAAACTTCCACGCCAACCCAACGTGAGGACTTTCGGCCACGACAGATTTAAGGTGCACCAGCCGCCTCTACACCATACGTTTACAAACATCCATGCCCGAAACCGGATTCGAACCAGGAACCTTCCGATCTAGCTGGGCTTCTATGGACTACACTACTGATAATGGACTAACGATAATAGGTAGTTAGTTATTTTAACTAACATCGTAGTGGAACAAC
Source organism: Metellina segmentata (assembly GCA_947359465.1). NCBI lineage: Eukaryota > Metazoa > Arthropoda > Arachnida > Araneae > Tetragnathidae > Metellina > Metellina segmentata. Next base: position 26,623,473 of record OX375884.1, read on the forward strand.
ACTACGGGCTTTTGACGACGGTCCGGGATCAATCCCCAAGGGAAAGATCCGAGGATAAATCAACGTAATTTTTGAACCACGGTCAGATGACGAGGAAGCTCAGGTGTCGCTTCGTCATCTGACCGTGGTTCAAAATTACGAGGTGTTGTCCTCGGATCTTTCCCTTAAGGGACTGATCCCGGACCGTCGTCAATAGCCCGTTGTGTTGCTCTAGTACGACGTTAACTAAAAAATTACCAATTACCAATTGTTGCTCTAGTACGACGTTAACGAAAAGAAAATTACCATTACCAATGACCAGATGACGAGGCAACATCTGAGCTGGCCTCCACACTCTCCAAACTTCCACACCACTCCGATGTGAGGACTTAGCGAGAATAGGTTTGAAAAATTTATCGGCAATTTTACACATTTAATAGTTTTGAAGAGTTAATCTATTCGAATCATTTCGAAAAGTCGAAATAGTCTTAACATTTTCCATGCAGCGAATTTTCTATTTAACGAAACTGTTTTCGCAGGATTTCGTAAAATAGCAGATCTTGTTTACTTGTTTTATCCACCCTTTTCGCAAATGAGAAGCGGAAATAGAAATCGGATCATTAATCATTGTACGCATAGCGACACCATCATTGCCCGATTTGCCGTTTGATTCTATGCGATTAAAGCAGCCCCGCGTTTCGTTTTGCATTAAAACTCAGTTAATTTTGGTTAATGATCGTCGTGTGGATCTAAACTTTGGTAGTATTTGCTATTTACAAATCGGAGAGTGGGGGGAATATAAATGTAATATATTATGGCTGTTTATGCTCCAATTGCTTTTTTCATTTTCCCAACCAGACAAATATGATGAAACTATTTTATTTTGGAGTCAGAAAGTAAAGAGGAAGGTCGCTCTCAACATTCCGCCATTTAAAAGACCCATAATCAAGATTATTTCCTACTAGCGATGCGACATCGATGTATTGGAGTCGATGTTTTTGTACATCGATGTTTATACTTGTCGATATTTTGCACTACAAGAAAGTTATAATACAAGATTACGTGCTGTGAATATGTATTATGTTATAGTTTTAGAAAGTAGGCTATGTAGAAGGACTAAAACATATTTTTCAAGTGTAAGTAACATGTATTCTTAAATTCGTACGGAATATATTATTAACGTCTGAAATACTTCATTTTAACTTTTGAATAAATTGCCAAACTGCCGCCCCTGAAAAATTTGCCGCTCTAGGCTGCAGCCTACTTAGCCTATTTAGAAATACGGCCCTGCCTAGAACTCGAAGGTTGCAGTGGGCAGACCCACCTCGATGGCCTGGAGAGCTATCAGAGAAGGATCTCAGATACACACTGGAACAGAAGCTGCTCCCAAGTTTTCACACAGGTTTTATAATGAACCGGGTTGTATGGAAAGTCATCTATGGTTGGGCTCTCGCGTAAAATTCTCGTCCCAGTTCCGCACTATCGGCCCACGAGCTCCCAGGGCCTGAAAAATGCTAAATCCATTTTTATCTATGATTTGCTTTCTACCTGCTTCGTAAGTTTAAAATTTTCAAACCGTCATTATATATCTGCTGTTATAAAAAGAAGTGTTTATATGTGTGTGTGGGGGGGACTGTTATGACGAATCTATGTCACCTACAGCAGTGGTCCCCAACCCCCGGACCGCGGACCGGTACTGGTCCGTGGATCAAATGGTACCGGGCCGCCCAAGGAACATTAAATTATTTCCATTTTATTTACTGTGATGTATTTCTTTCGGGTTTGTGCGGTTCTTATCTATGAAATGTCCACTCAAATTAGGAGGCGGTAAATCATAACTTGAAATTTGTTCTGTTACTAGAGCTTCAATTATGATTTCTGAATTCTGTATACCTCTATTTTCCAATTTTGACAAATGTGATAGCTGTTTTCAAGTTGGCAGACAAAGTAGCTGCATTTAAAGCCAAACTGAAGTTGTGGAGAAGGCGCGTGAACAGAGGCATTTTGGACATGTTTCAGACGTTAGCGGGGATTTTAGGCGAGTCAGCCTAAACATTCATTCTCCCAGTTGGTGCACGATCACCTGTCTTTGCTTTTAAAAGAGTTTGATCGCTACTTCCCAACCACACATTCCAAAAATTTTCACTCTAGACTGCAGCATACTTTGACTATTAAGGGGGTATTTTTAATTAACGTCACACTGGAGCAACATATTGGGCTATCGGTGACGGTCTGGGATCAAACGCGAAGGGAAAGAACCGATAACACCACTTAATCTTGAACCACGGTCAGATGACGGGTCACACCACCTGAACTATCACCCCACTCTCCAAACTTCCACACCACGCCAACGTGAGGACATTTTAGGCCACAGCAGTTTTAACGTGCACCTGCCCCCTTTGTACAGTACACAATGGTCTTTGGTTCGATTTGAACTTATAACCCCGCGGCTCAGTCTATTTTGGAAAACAATACTTTATTTTAGGTAGGTATTTTAATTAATGTCGTACTGGGGGGAGCAACACAACGTTTGTATTTTAGGGAGACACGTTTTTGGTCTGTATATTAGCAAGCTAAAATTAACTTTTAAGTGCATTTTATCAAATTGGTTTTTATATATGCCGTTATTATTACAAAATGTATCCAGGCTTACTCAAGGTGTCATTAAAAGTTGTGCATGAAAATGAGGGTGGAGTGGTAGCATCCGCAACGTTAGGCCGCCAAAGCGATTGTTTACGCCAAATCAAGATGGCGGCCGATGTAAGCAATTCCAAGATGGCCGCCATATACAACGTGAACCTTTGCATACAGTGCATAAATAATAATAATTTGTTTAAAAATAAAGAAAAAAGCAATATAAATTTCACTTGAAAATTTTCTAATATTTCAGTCTGGTTTTCTCCGAACATGTACGCAATTTTGCGTCAATTTCATCCTAGTTTTGTCACTTAAAAAAATATATTAAATTAAAAAAAAAAAAAATTATAATTAAAAAATAATAATAATAATTAAAAAAAAAAAAAACGTGATTTTTTTAAAACGTCCGGATTTTCATCAATTTTGAATTAGAAACTTTGCAATGCATAGAAAATTCAAAACAAGAAATCTTTTTTTAATAGGGTAGTTCTTTTCTGTGATCATAATCCACACAAAGGTTTTTGATGAGAAACCAAAAATCTAAAAATTCTTCTGCTATCCTAAAGTGTGAAAAAATATTTGTTCACAATTTTTCTAGCAATAAGCATTATGTGAGCAACTCAATGGGGATATTCCAGGTTATAGAGCCATATATGGAAAAGCAAGACAAATATTTTTATTGTAACGACTTTACAAGAGGAAATTGTTTTTTAGAGAAGTCAAAGCGTATTGCGCTTAAGGTTTCAATGCGTTTAAACCAGTATACCGGGAGAAATTTGTTTGTAGATAAGTCACAGCGTATAACGCGCGATCCCCGCCTGCCGGCTACCTCGCCGCCCCTCCGGGGCCGGCGAGGACCTTTCACCGTTGGCTTCCATGCGTATAAGTCACCGTATTGGGTGCCCACCCAAGCATAGTCCAGTGTTTGTAATATAACCAAAAGCTAAACAAAAATCAAACTTACCCTCATAGCCGGGTCCTTGAAATTCTGACAATGGTTAACAGTCATATGCTCGAATCGATAACCCTTGAACTCTTTGTCCTTCGGGTATTGATACCAGCATATGACTTCCAATAGTCAGAAATTTTTGTAGTTCCTTGCAAAATTCAGCTCTGAATTACCTCAGCCAAAACTTTCTGGTTCCTATTTTTCACCTCAACCATAAAACATTTATCCGTCCCTCGTTCAAGTCCTCCAAACACCCATTTACCCTCCAATTTCTTACTCCTGTTATACTTTCTTTTGCCAAATTTTTGTCCTATCTTTCTACATTTCCACTCCTACCTATCACCAGCATCCTTTCTCAATGTTAAAATCATATCATTCTCACATGAAAGACATTTCACCTTCTTCCCAATCAAGCTACTACATGTTTGCAAAAAAAAAAAAAAAAAACCATTTTCTAACGTTCAATAACACTATCCACTGCTATATCAAATCAACTAAGGGGAAATGAACAACCAAAAGGGGAAAAAAATTCTAAATTCCAATCTGCAATTTCAAAAATCAAATTTAATCCAAATTTTTTTTCGAAATTTTAATTGAAATTTAAATAAAGTGACAAATTTAAAAAATTGTAACTTACAATCTGCTTTCCAAACTTATCCTAAAAATTTTGAAAATTAATAAAACAAGTCGATTTTATAAATCAAGAGCAAAATTCATATGCACCCAACAATTTCAAAGACTGTCTAAATTTTAATTCCGTTCTACATTAAAAATAAAAGTGGAAAAGCGTATTTTCTTCCTTAACCAATCATGAGACCCGTTTATTATCGTCAGGAGAAAATATCTAGGGTTGCCTTAAAACTAAGAAAAACGCGAAAACGGGAAGGTTACCACAATTGGCAATACATCGCTCGAAAGTTGTAACGTATCGGATGCTACATACCATCCAAAATGAGTTCACTACATCCATAATGATTTCATCTTCTTAATAGAAAGGGATATCGCTTAGGGATTGACCATCGACGTCAATGGCCCATTGTGCTACTCTTGTACGACCGTTAATTTTAAAAAATCTACCTACCGTAGATAAAAGTATTGTTAGCGAATGATTGTAATGATATCTACGAGATGTAGAACTCAACTGTGACTGAGTTAGGAGCAAAGTAAATCAAAATTAGGACCTATCTAGTGTAATACGTGAGCTAAGGATAAGTCACTATTATTGACTTTCGTAGGACAGCTCATCTACTGTCTTAATACAATTAATTCTCTTGTATCCAAAAATGCGTCTTTTTTTTTCTCCCGTTAATATTTTATTGCGGATGGTGGATAATGTTCTTTTGTACGTGACAAATATATGATGAAAATAAAATTACTCGTTCTATCTGAGCTTCAGAATGTGTTCTGGACACAATTGGTTTCTTTATTTTGGAGCAACGCTTTGTTAAATCCAACAATATATTATCAGATATGTAAGCTAAATTGCGTTGTATCCTGGATTTTCGTGTTTTGCTAAGAATGAGTTAAGTGGTCAAGAATTAAAATATTCCTTTTATAAAAGATTTAAAAATTATTTTATGCGAAACATTATTGGAATAACAGCAACTAATAAAACACTATTCTCAAACACGAATTCGGAAAATAATTTCTGCGGGCCCCCAGAATTTTGTCTCAATATTATTTTTACTTATATAATTAACATATGTGCTTGTGTTTTACTGGATTGATTAAATTACCTATTTATGTTTTTTACTTGAATGATTCACCTTCTAAGTGGTCTTTGCGCGATATCTCGTCCATCAATATCTGATAAGTTTTGCTAATGATTACGTTTTTTATGAAATACCTCGTCGAGATGCCCGGGTAGGGGTGGTTAACCAAACTCCGATTTACGCTGATTAAACTGGTTTCAGAGAGTATTTTTGATTGTTTTTAACCTAAAATATATTTCAAGGTGTGCCCATGTGGGAGGCTTTTAAAATCGTCTCTGGAACGAATAGACAAAATCCATTCTACTTAGCCTAGAAGTAAGGTAGTTTGCCCTCGTGTAAAAAAATGTGCCACAGAGTGCGACAAACCAAAGAAATTTAAACCAATCCATTCAAAGACAATCATGGGACATCACAATACATGGGTTCTTCCTTTGCTTCAGTCAATCGATCGAAAAGCAACAGTTATAAGTGAACCTTTGGTTTACAGATATATTTGACTGTTTTCAGACCTTTCAGTTCTTAACTTATGAGTAAAACCAAATTTACTGTTCATACAGATTAGCCCTCCGACAAGACATCTCGTCCATCAAGATCTGACTAATTTTGCTAATGACGAGGCATCGTCATCAAGATAATATCGATTTTTTGATGATGACGATATCAAAATCAGTCAGATCTGGGTTTTTCGACGATATATCTTGTTCATTAATATCTGCTCAGTTTTGCTAGTGACGAGATATCTCGTCCATCAAGATCTGGTTAGTTGTGTTGTGAGGAGACACCCTGTGTGTCGAGACAACTACCATGAGGGTTGCGAACATATCGCTTTTTGGATACGCCGCGACGTAGAACTAGTCTTCATGACGTCTGCCCAAAGCTGATCACCAGAGCTAGTTCCAGGCAAATCAATATGCGATTTGATTACTGCCCAAATGTTTTTGTTTGTGATGATCTACTGCATTTCTATGATGCAGGGGGATTCACTGCAGACATACGCGCATTTCGGTCGGTTCGATGATGGCTACTACGATGTTGATACGTCTGGTTGTCTCTTTAGCAAGGCATGTGAAACAGTGTATTTTTATTTACCAAGAGGTCTGTTTGATGGAGTTGGTTACATTGATTTATATACTTTGCATTGTAAGTTAATGTTTGTAATATCTTGGCTAAGTAAACCACAATATTCCCCCTCCCGAATTTATCAGTGACTGAATTCGATAGACACAATTACTACTAGGTGACTGATTGCCTATTGCGGAAGACCATGAAAACTGTATTTAAGATTTTGGATGTACTTCCGTATACAAGATGCAATGGATGAATGTGATTATTTCACTGTCTTATTTGGTCTTTAGCAATCGAGTGTGAATGCAGTTGGCAGTTTATTGAGCTGAGTTACAACACAAACAACGAAGCTATGACAGGAGTAGAGAAGCAGTGTCTGTAATCTCAGCTTCAAGCAGTTAGAAGTGATATGCTTCGTATGGACAATTCAGCTGCTCATCATGAAAATCCATTGAAGTGCGCTCCGACCAACCGGTATAGTGGTTTAAGATGTTAGCCTCTAGATCGGGAGGTTCCTGGTTCGAATCCGGGCATAGATGTTTATAAGCGTATGGTGTAGAGACGGCTGATGCACCTTAAATCTGTCGTGGCAGAAAGTCCTCACGTTGGGTTGGTGTGGAAGTTTGGAGAGTGGGGTGCCAGCACAGGTGTTACTTCGTCATCTGACCGTGGTTCAAAATTACGAGGTGTTGTCCTCGAATATTTCCCTTAGGGAATTGATCCCTTACCGTAGTTAATAGCCCATTGTGTTGCTCTATAGTACTACGTTAATTAAAATTACCAATTACCCTGACCGTCGACAATAGCCCATTGTGTTTCTCTGGTACGACGTTAATTAAAATTACCTTACCTTACACGGACCGTTGGAAATATCCCATTGTGTTGCTTCAGTGGGACCATAATAAATACCTGCTTACAATTCTGGCCGTGTTAACCCAGTTGGATGTAGGTAGTTATTGAATTAATGTCACACTGGAACAAGAAACCGGGCTATTGGCGACGAAGCCCAGTTGGAGAAGCAACAGATTAATAAAGAGAGGGTTTTGAGTTTAAATTAGGTCGAGTCAAGGACCGTAGTGAATACGGAGACTGATATAAGTTAAATCTGTCGTTGCCTCAAAAGTCTTCACGTTGGCGTGATGGAGAATTTAGAGAGGTGTGGAGGTGCCAGCTTCAGGTGTTGTTCTTGTTATCCGACCGTGGATCCGTTGGGTTGGTGGCCGACCAACCGGTATAGTGGTTAAGTTGTTAGCCTCTAGATCGGAAGGTTCCTGGTTCGAATTCGGGTCCGGGCATGGATGTTTGTAAGCGTATGGTGTAGAGGCGGCTGGTGCACCTTAAATCTGTCGTGGCCGAAAGTCCTCACGTTGGGTTGGCGTGGAAGTTTGGAGAGTGGGGTGCCAGCTCAGGTGTTGCTTCGTCATCTGACCGTGGTTCAAAATTACGAGGTGTTGTCCTCGAATCTTTCCCTTAAGGGACTGATTCCGGACCGTCGTCAATAGCCCGTTGTGTTGCTCTAGTACGACGTTAACTAAAATTACCATTACCATTACCCTTTAGGGACTGATCCCGGACCGTCGTCAATAGCCCGTCGGGTTGCTCTAGTACGACGTTAACTAAAAATTACCATTACCATTACCGTTGGGTTGGTGTGGAAGTTTGGAGAGTGGGGTGCCAGCTCAGGTGCTGCTTCGTCATCTGACCGTGTTTAGAAATTACGAGGTGTTGTCCTCGGTAATGGTAATTTTAGTTAACGTCGTACTAGAGCAACACAACGGGCTATTGACGACGGTCCGGAATCAGTCCCTTAAGAGAAAGATTCGAGGACAACACCTCGTAATTTTGAACCACGGTCAGATGACGAAGCAACACCTGAGCTGGCACCCCACTCTCCAAACTTCCACGCCAACCCAACGTGAGGACTTTCGGCCACGACAGATTTAAGGTGCACCAGCCGCCTCTACACCATACATTTACAAACATCCATGCCCGGACCCGGATTCGAACCAGGAACCTTCCGATCTAGAGGCTAACACCTTAACCACTATACCGGTTGGTCGGCTGTGTTGTCCTCGGATCTTTCCCTTAAGGGACTGATCCGGACCGTCGTCAATAGCCCGTTGTGTTGCTCTAGTACGACGTTAACTAAAATTACCGACCGTGGATCAAAATTACGATGGGTTCTTGGATCTTTCTCGAAGCGATTGATCCGGACCGTTACCAATAGCCCACTGTGTTGCTCTATACCGACTCCATTGATATATTAAATATGTACATATGTATCTTCCTCTTTGGAGAATATATGGAACATCGTGTTACTCCAATGAGACGTTGTTTGAACTACCTTCTTTGGAATTTTAACTGGTTATATGCTCTGAAACTGTATAAGAAAAACAATCAAACTGATGTCATGTTCTCTTACGTAAGATAATTTATGCCGACCAGCCGGTATAGTGGTTGAGGTGTTAGCTTCTAGATCGAAAGGTTCCTGGTTTGAATCCGGTTCCGAGTATGGATGTTTGAAAGCGTATGGTGTAGAGGCGGCTGGTGCACCTTAAATCTGCCGTGGCCGAAAGTCCTCACGTTGGGTTGGCGTGGAAGTTTGGAGATTGGGGTGTCAGCTCAGGTGTTGCTTCGTCATCTGACCGTGGTTCAATATTACGAGGTGTTGTCCTCGGATCTCTCCCTTAAGAGACTGATCCCGGACCGTCGTCAATAGCCAAATTACCTAACTTTAGCTAACGTCGTACTAGAGTAACACAGCTTGCTATTGACGACAGTCCGGGTTTGGTAATTTTAGTTGACGTCGTACTAGAGCAACACAACGGGCTATTGACGACGGTCCGGGATCAGTCCCTTAAGGGAGAGATTCGAGGACAACACCTCGTAATTTTGAACAACGGTCAGATGACGAATCAACACCTGAGCTTCTCTTACGTAAAGAAACACGTTCGCTGCAGAAGCCACTACCGCCACGTACAATTAGCTTGGCAGGAAATTACCAACGATCTGTTTACATAACAGTCCCATTCAGAAACGTTCTGAGAATTTTATTGTGTGTAAGTCGAAGAACAAAAGTGCACATTTTCTGAATCGTTTTGTTTGAAAGGTTGAATGACTGCAACATCATTTAAAAGAAGAGTGAAACGTAATGTATAACGTAATTCAACCCAATTACCTTAATCAGACGACTTTTTTTAACCTCAAAACCAATGGCACTTTCTCATTTATTTTTTCAAAAATTGACGATGATTGGTTTCGAGGCTACGAAAATCGTCTGCTCTGGTTTGCATTGTAAATATTTACTCTGTCGAGAGGTTTTGTTTGTGTTTTCATTCTTGATTTTAATGTTTTAACAATTATTAGTGCATTGTCTATTACATGTATGTTTCTCTAGCGGTAAGCATCCTTTTTTTTTGCGATTCTGTATTAACCATTGAACGAGGTGTAGTATCGTTTAACGAGATAGTATCGTTTTCATTACTAAATAATAAAAAAAAAAAATTTCGAGCCATGTGAGATCAATTCTACACGTATCGGATTCTACATCCCACCCCAAATTCTTGTAGTGTTTCATGTTACTTTGTGCATGATCTGAATACTTTGAAGGATTTGTTTCATAGACAGTTATTTTTTGCTTGTTTATAATTTGTGAATGTCCAAGATTTAAAATTTCAGCACTCAAACAACACCAAAATTTCACCCAGTAATTTTACTTTCTGTTTTTTTATGAACGGTAAAATGTCTCTGAAGTCTAGTTCAATGACACTTGATTGTTTTAAGTGAAGAAAAAAAAAATGTGAGCATTTTTTGTATCATTTATAAAAATAGAAACGCAAAACGTTTTTTATACTATAATATAGTCAGCTTTTAAAGTTTAAAGAGGTATAAATATTTTCTTTGTATGTATTTATACTCCATAAGAGTAAAGTTCAGACATTTGTGCTCGTTAAATATTGAACACTTGAAATTAGTTTTAGTATTTCACGAGGTGCCCACCATCTAACCTGGTGCTGGAGCCTACAACATTCACAAAGCCAAGTTGGGGCCTCAAGGGTTGGACTATCTATTAATTTCACATAAGCTGGCATTATCACCTATGTGCCCTTCGAATAACACTCCTACACCTATTTAGCAGAATATGTGAAAGCCAGTGCAATTTAGTCTACCAAAAAGTACTTTATAATGGAGATGAGTTATGCTGCAATAAATACTATTATTATGTAAGTTAAAATTTATAGTGGGAGGCTAAGTTTACCACAATACTCTTCCTCTAGAATTTTGTGGTTGCTGAATTTGATTGATGATACCACTAGTGGATAGATTGCCTCATCATCTATCTCAATCATCTATTGCATTGGACTTGTATTAAGATCAAGAATGTTTTTCTCTATGCTTGATCATGCAATAGATGATTGCAACTTTTGACTGTCCTTTGTTTCCTTTAGCAGCTTAGTGCAAGGCTTCATGAAGGCAAACTTTGTCTTCTAAACAGTTCATGAAGGAGATAGATTACCAGCTATGTAAACTACTATATTCTAAGTTTAAATTAACTACAACCTATATAGCTTTGAGAAAAGTAAGCAGTACATACTTATGTAGGGTGGGTCCTTATATTCTCATGCATTTTTTCAAGCTTTACCAATTCCATAAACTCCACCAGGTAGTAGTCTGAAAATGTATAAACTTGGAGACTTGAAAACTACCATTGGTTAAATAAGTAGAATCATTTTTGTAAATCAATCATGATAATGCCATCAACTAAAACTGTTTATTAATTTGAGGACTAACAAAGACCATGTAAAATTGATAACCCTCGCACTATCTTGAAAAATCAATGTTACTATCATGAATAACAATAAAAGTTTTAAGTCTACAAAAATTTACAGTAGCAATTTAAGGTTTATTGAAAACTGAACTTATTAGCAATTTGAGGCTTATTGAAGCTGTGTCACTTTATTAAATATCACATCATTGAATATCAACATTAAAGAACAGGTCAAGTGAATGAAAAACAAAATCAACTTGTTTTTTATACATCCAAAATTTTTTACAAAGTTGTACTTTGACATTTTTTAAAACTTATTTCCAAATTTTAAATACTCCTGAGCCATATTAAGCAATCGTGTTTTATGTAAATATTTATATTTTGTGTAGTTTTAAAATGTGAGAGTTTAACTTATTAATCTATAAACAACATACAAAATTATCTGTTTTACTTTAAAGATTTATTTAAAGGAAGTTTACTTTAAAGATGTCTGTTTATTAGAATGCAAAATTAATATTTCTTTAATACACAATGAAACCTCCAAATAGTGTTCCCAAATGTATTATTTTCTGAATACATTGTTTGCTTTAGTGCATCTTAATAGATTCATTGCTGTTTCTGTAAAATATACTGCATTGTATTTCCTTGTTCATAACTTTTTATTTTTGTTTTTTATTGAAGACAATCTTTGCAAGTATTTGAAGAGATAACTTTCTTCAGACTTCTGATTGAGCTAAAGAGGAAAAGTTAGGAGCACTAAATGTCATGTCCAAAAAATTATTACAAGGTAGGTAAGATGAAGTTATTCAGTTTATTTTCTTTAGTTACTTTTTCCAACCTCTGACCTTTGGGCCTACAAGAGGTGAACTGAATGCTACTTGTGAAGGAACACCCACTGAGTGAACCACCATTAGGGCATCTTCACCTGAAGGAGATCTATCTCTCATACCGGTCGCTTGATTGTCGAAATGTTTACAGATTCATTTTTCCTGCGCACAAACGATTTGAGCAAAGAGAAGCAAAACTACATTTTTGACTGGCATTGTTTAGTTCCTTTTTGTAAAATCGGCATCATTAAAGATAGATTGAACATTTCAATGAATTTGAAATCTGCGGAAAATTTTACACTAGATCAATACTTTAAATAGGAGTTACTTTAAATAAATAATTTTTCAACTGTAACTTCTTTATTTTCGCAATACGAATTTAGTTGCATTTGACAAAGATATTGATAACGAACACAAAAAGGGCGATTTATATAAAAGATATAACTAGTAATGGAGTACTTAGTTGCCTTAATTTACTGCTTTATATATATATATATAGTAACTGAAAATAGGATGAATATTTAATTGTATTCAATGTTTTTAAGAGTTTACAACAAAGGGGTTGGTAGGTAATTTTATTTCTGAGATGACTTATACCGACAACGGTCCATTTGAGTTTTCATGTGTGGCAAATGTCTTTAAAATAAAGATATTAAAAAAATAACTTAAAATTTATTGTTTGAATTTAGCTTTATTTTAAAGACATTTGCCACGCATTGAAAATATCAAAGAATGATGATAAAAAAAGGACAGGTAATCAAAATATGATTAACAGTCAAGGGAGTAGAGCATGGCTCACATAGTTTCCCTGCCAGCAAAATATAAGTGAAACGTGTGTGTTCAATGTAAAAATGGGCCAGTTTGACATCTGTCCTTCAGATTGGAGATGCCTATCAATAATGAATTAGTGTCTTTATATAATGCAATTGGTTGGTGACTTAGCAACGCCACAGATTTTGATAATTATTATTGTGGCCAATGAATGAAACCTTTTCATTTATAAACTAAGCTCTTATGATCTTTTGTGCATCATTTTTTTGTGTATTCTGAATCTAATAGTGTATTTACCATTTGGTCTCATATTTATTTAAATTATTTTGTGCTGCATTAAACCAGTTTGCTAACTTGATTTTTTGCAAATTTTTTTCTCTGGAAATCCGTTTAAGGTCATTTAATTGTTTACATAATAAATGTTTTACACATGAAATTTATTTGTTTTATAAGCCTTTTCATATAAAGCTATTACAAGCTAAGCTCCTCCTTTTTTCATTATGTTTTTGTGAGATCAGATGTGATTATTTGAATAATTTATTTGCTAATACTTGCTGTGCAAACACTCATATGATATAAAACTGTAGCAGGAAACAGTAAAAATGGCAATAACATGTGACAAGAAAAGTTCAGAAAATAATAAATAACTCAGAAAAAAATTAAGGCTAATGAATTTAATATGGAATATGATTGCCCCTGACTTGTACATACATACCACAACATGATTTCATGCTAGCAATAATGTTTTTAATCACAGGTGTGGAATGAAGTTCCACTCCTTTAATAACGTGGTTTTCAGCTCATTTCTATCTCTAGAGGAGGATTTTCCAAGGTAGTCCCAAAATTTCTCTATTGGGTTCAGATCAGGAGATTTTGTTGGCCATGGTATTCGCTCAATGGCTTCTTTTTAACGGAATTTGTCAGTGAGGTTTGCTCATTGTAAACGAGCATTATTGACCATAAGTTCTCCATCGGGTTCATGTCAGGAGATTTCGTTGCCCATAGTATTTGCTCAATGGCTTCATTTTAAAGGAATTCATCAACGAGGTTTGCTTAATATGGACTATCATTATCGTCTATAAATAAAAAATCAGATCCATATGCACCCCTGAAAAGTCTTACAAGCGTTCTATGACCTGATTCCACATCTAAGGCTATTCACAGATCCTCTGTTTGTAATGTGTAATGGCGTATGTCCATCAATCAGTATTCCTCCCACACCTGCACTACCAAAACGGTCGTATTCTATAATGTTCAAAGAAAGATTTTGTGTTCCTGACTCCCTCCAGATGTAAAAATGTTTAGAAACAGATGTTATACTAAACCTCGACTCATCAGTAAAGAGAACATGGGTCCATTGATGTTGACTCCAGTTCTGATGTTCTTTTGACCAATTAAAGCAATCCCTCTTGTGTTGTGAAGACAGTGAGACAAATACCCTTGGTTTTCTCTGGCATAAATGTCTTTTTCATTAAACCTTCTGTATACAGTTTGCCATGATACAACAGTTTCCAAACAGCTGCAGGCTCTGAACTTAACTGCTGAGCAGTAGACTTCCTGTTATGACGTGCAGTTATTGCCATATATCGATCTGGAGAAGCACTTGTTATATGTTTACGACCTTGTCCAGACCATACAACAATTCCTGAGTTCTAAAATTGTTTCCATAGCACAGATACGGCTTGTCGTGAAATATTCACAGATCTCGCTGCTTCCATGAACGACCGATAATGTGTCACTTCACAGATTCTTCCAAATGATACTTCAGATCCATAACAAACCGTTTTCAGTCCTTACACACTGAAATCAAATGCTGTATTGAAGAAATTCACTCAGATATTCACTTTGCACTAAGCACTTAATTCACCGTCGGATGACGTAACGCCTTGATTTGCATATCAGAAACCGTTTGATCACTTTTGATTGGATAATGCTAATTAGGCTTGCCTTTCACACATCCCCTGCATAAATGGATTATATAGATTGGATATATCATAGAATATAATTATTTTTGAGTATGTAAAGATAATTTTGGACATGAGTGTATTATGGAATGCAAGAATGCATAAATTAAAATTTATTTAAAAAAACATTGTTGTCTAACCATTACTAAGTAATATGATAAGGAATCAGACTGTAGAACATGGTACCATCGCCAACTGTGAATAATTTTGGGATATGGTAACTTTCGTCACAGGTATTTAGATTGCCATTTGGCTTTGAAAATTTTAGCTGTGAATTTAGTGGTAACACGTGTTCTTGAATTTTACATCTATTATTAGTGATCTTGTTTCTCAATAAATTCTTGTTTTAGATTATAACAATGTGTGGATTCCCTGGAGCTGGAAAATTTGTTACAGCTACAGAATATTTTGCGAAATATTATGGAAGAAAATTCGGTACTTGAGGTATTAACGATGTTTTTCACATTTAAAGTGAGTTGTATTAGATTTACTATAGATAATTAAGTTAGCTACTGTTGTGTGTAAAAATATGTATTAAGCAAGATTACTGACCTGTTCAATATCAATTCAATACCTGACCTGTTCAATTCAAGGTCATTAAAAATACAACTAACTAGATGCAGAAAAACAAACTGGGTGCAAGTACTGCATCGAAGTCATGGTAATCCTCAAATATAGACAAATAGGTTTATTGAAATGGCAGCTGAAATGTTTTTAAAAGTGAAATGTTTGTTGGGGCCTATCAATTTTCAGCTTAAAATAATTCCGAAGTTTGTCTCTAGGCTGCTGCACCATAATCACAACACATCTGTAATCTTTTATTCATAATCACTCTTTGAAACACAACCACTTTACAACAATACTAGTTTTGTAAAATTGATTGGTACACTTATAAAGATATACAATACAAATAATATCTGCATTTCCTAACTTCATGTACTAAATTCAATTTGGCAGGTCAATAAAATTCGGAATTTGAAGCACTGAACATGATTTTTTCTTGTGTTGTAACAACTCAGTTGATTAGTTAAAATATTTCTATGTGAATTTTTTTATGTGTGTGTTCATGGTTCCCCCTTTCTTTGATTGTTTGAATAATAGATTACATGTATGGATATGAGAACTAGAATTGTTTGTTTTCTTAGTTGTAGCTTTTTCTAGGTTGACTTTGCACTTAAGAAAGGTAGAATACATTTTTAAACAAAACAACAAAAAACAGACGATAAAACATTTTATAATTTTTAATCAACTGTTTATTTTAAAACACTTAAAAATTGTAAATTAAAAAAATATTTTTTTTACTTATAATATGATTTCTATTTTACAAAAAGTTGATAGGTGTTTAAAAACTCTACCTTTCATAACATTTGATATCAATTTATATTGCTAAGTTATGAAATAATATATTTTAAGCCTATTAGAAAGATGTGGCACTTATACTTAAAATATATTTCATATCTTACAACATGAACTTTTATTTTGTTCTAGATAAATGTATACTTTGCTCAAAGATGAAAAATGATTCAAAGATGTTTCAAATGGACTTTGTTGTTTCTAAGGATGTTAAATAAAGCTCTTGCATTTAGAGACGGAAGAAGTTGAGTGATTCCTGCTTGCATTGTTTTGGACATCCAGGTATGTTATAGTTTTATTTTATATACCTTACAATTATTTTACTGTTTTTATACTTACATTTCAGTCAACATTATTCCATCACCCTTTGTAAATTTAAAAACATTACAAAATTTTGTAAATATCAAATCTTACATTTGATTAATACTTTACAGCCTATTTGTACTATCTAGAGCAGTGTTTCTCAAACTACTCTGCAGAGCCCTTGGGTTTCTCGAGTGATTCTTAGGGGCTCCATCTGCAGCAGTTATGAAAATGACAAAAGTTAAATTGCTACTTCCATATTGCGGGAAAAACAACTATTTCCATCAAGCGAAAAGTACTTTCTCAGATAGTAGTTTGGGTTCTTGAACTTCAAACGGAAGTTTCTTTACATTTGAATGACCAAAACAGCTTACTAGCAGATTATTTGAATGATCAGGAATGACTGCAAATTGTGTTTCTTGGAAGATATTTTTTCGAAAATGAATGTATTCACAACATTTATACTAGCGAAACAAGACAGTATTCAGTGGTAATGTCAAAATTGCCATGCTGAAGAAAAAGAGTGTTCTGCAGCATTGAGATTAAAGATCTGTGTTTCTCATTGACTTGAAACTTTTTAGAAGGAAATAAAATAACATAACAATGAATGAACCAGTAATAATAAAAGCACACCTCAGCAATTTGCTTCAAATTTGAATTCATACTTTCCAAGGGACACTCCAGAATCTATTTGAAAGAATTCAGAATGGATTCTAGATCCATTCTCAGTGACGTCAAACCCAGCAGCCCTCACTGTGACAGAATATGAGGTACTTACATACATGGTTTTGGCCGACCACTGTCAGGCATCATTTAAAAGCAAACCAATTTCCAAATTTTGAGCTCAGTTAAGGGAGGATCTTTCGATATTAAGTCCAAGAGCTAAATTGCTCTTCTGCCATTTGGTACTACGAACCTCTGTGAAATAGCCTTTTCGAGGTTCACGGCTACAAAAACTATATATTGAGCCCAAGACGATATACGTCTTCAGCCGACTTCTGTGACATCGTAAGTTGACAAACTCTGCTGCAAGAAGCAGGCGAATTGTTTGCATTAACTTTTGGTGTAGATGTAACATTTTCTAAATATCTTAACTATTTATATAATTTTGTAGATTTAAATAATAAATAATATTGTCTCAAGTTCTTTTTTACTATTGTTCCTTTATTTATATATATACCTTATTCATACTTCTGTATATGTATTGTGTGTAATATGCTTCATAGAACTTAGACAGAACAAAACACTAAGCACTTCTTTGGGCTCCACTAGAAACTTTTGTTTCAAAACTGTGACTCAAAACGTTTGGGAACCACTGATCTAGAGCATTGCCTTGACACCAGTTGATATGATACGAAATATACATCATTAACTTGTTTATTTTATGTATTTGTAACTATAAAATTTCTTTTTACAAAACCCCAGTAATTTAATGTACTATAAAAAATACAACATACTTCACCATACTGCAAGTTTTAATGACTTATTGCCACAAAATTTAGAAAATTTATTTTCAAAGTCTCTAAATATTTGTTTCCACAAAATTTTTTGAAAAGCTGACAAGTCTTATGTTCTATGTAGAAACTTATGATTTATATTGAAATAAAATTATTTATCTGAATCAACATCGTATTTTCTAGACATTTTAGAGTGTAGATCTTCATATTGAAAGCATTTAAACACTCATGATTTTAATTTTTTATTTCTTTTTCTGGAATAATTTATTTTCTCCATTAATCCTAAACTTCTAGAATTTTAAGTGTCTCTGTAGTTTTGTTTTGTAGGAATTCTTAATATCAGTCTGCAGAATTTGTATCATCTGAGCTTTGAGTTGTTTGAACTAAATAATTTACAATTACTCTTTTTAGATTAATTGTAGTGGCTACAGGAATAGACATGTGAACCAGTAAAAAAAAAACCCGTCTCACCCGATCACAATTGCACAATTTATATCACAGAACAAAACGGAAGGAAGCAATCGATAGGAGTGAATGTTTTCTACAAATACCAATATTTAAAATTTATGTAAGGGGTCGTCTTCATATTAAATTGGGTGCTTGCTTCGATATTTTCAATACAAACCCACATCTTTTATCACAAATTTGGATTCTCCACACAATTTCAGGCGTATTTGATGACAAAATAATGAAAAACGGCGTAAAATTGACCGAGAAAATCCATAAAAACCATTGAGGAAGTGTGTAAATGTTGGAAGTTCAATCACATTATAAATATTAATAAAGACGTGTAGTGGCCGTCACAGTCACTGTTGTAGGCGCCTTGATATGGAGTCCATTAAGATGGTGACAAAGTCATAATCCATTCTGATTGAATCCCAGGATCTGTTGGCAGAAAATTCTGTTTTCACTGTGTGAACAATCCCAGATAACGATAATAATCATCGAATTTCGCAAAAAGTCTCACTGCGCTACTAATTATGAACGTAATGAGCTCTAATTTGGAATTCCGATGTTTCAGTAACTGTTGAATCACATGGTGTCAAAATTTGCCCAGATTTTAATTCATAATTGAAATTAATTTCATAATTAATAAAAAATAGTACATTTTAGTTTGATAATTAACATGTTTATAGATTGTGTTTGGGTTTCTGTGTAGCAAAGAATGGAAAAACAATTTCCAAGAAAAATTAACGTTTTTAACAAATGTAACAAAAAAACGTGAAATGCCAATTTGACATCAGGACATCTAATTTTCAAACATTTACAGATCGGTAAAAAATCCAATAAAATTGATTAACTTTTTTTTATTTCCGTCTGAAATTGTGTGTGGAATCTAAATTTGTGATAAAAGATGGGGTTCGTATTGAAAGTTTCGGAGCACGCACCCAATTTAATATGAAGATGGCCCTTTAGACAAATTTTAAATATTGATATTTGTAGAAAACATTCATCCCTATCGATTGCTACCTTCCATTTTGTTCTGCGATGTAAATTGTGCAATTGCGAACAGGTGAGTCGTTTTTTTTTTGACGGGTGTACATTGAATATTCCTTTAACAGAGTTAAGAGAGTTTGTGCTGCAGTTGTTTGATACCATTTTCATTTAATACTTTTTATAAGGTACTTTTTAATCGTATCCAAGCAAAAGCAAAGCAACTTAAACATATATAGTTCCTCTTACCAGGTTCTCCAAGTTTTTAAAATTTTCCATAAAAGTGGCTGTAATATTTCCTTTTATGATATATTTCCATTGACTGATGTAGGTAAATGATTGTTACAATTTAAAATTGAAATTTAATTACCTACAGAGCAGCACAAGTGGAAATCAATATACACTCATGTCCATAAATTAAGGATAATGCCAGCTATGGTAAATAAAGGTTCAGGGTTATGTGTGTCTTTTACCTCCTGAAATTTATCTTCAAAGTATGGCAATGGAAAAATAATATGCAAGATACTATCACATGCTAAACCTGACTATTTCACTCTTATTTTATTCCTATTCGTATTGTGCAGATTCTATATTTTTTAGATCTTATGCCATAAAACCGGAATAAACCTATCCTCACTGAGAGCAAACCATCTGATATCTAAGCACATTGTCATTTGAGAATCTGTAATTTATAATGTAATAACACAGATTACATATTGGAGATGCTTATTACTTTGACTACTGATATACTTACTTGGTTTTTGAGGTATTTTATCATTGCATTTTACCCACTTGTCCCATCCTAGCCATGTAAAAATCAATATTGTTGTATCCACTGCTTTGCATCACAATGGGCATTATCACTGCATGTAAAATATTTTCTAACATCAAATGAGAAAACGATAAAATTCAATGATATGGTCCAATGCTTTAACTTATACTTCCAAGCAGTTCCTGTTTGCAAATTTCACCACCTATTGCCTTGATATCATATCTCTATTCACCTCAGTGAGCTTTAGGTGAAAATTCAACTGCCTCCTTTCTATGCTGGAATAAAATTGGCAATTGATTGGAGGTAAATCAGCCCAGTTATCTAAGTAGATTTCAATTTAAAAATGAATTTAAATGTTACCATATGTATCCTTTATCATATTCTTCAACAAAACTAATATCATGACTTCTGCATAAATTAAGTTTCAGCTGTTGTAAGCTTTTTCTGATAAATGTAACTATATTTATTTAATTAATGTTTTTGTCCTTTCCAAAAAATTTTGTGGACAAATATCAGTTCAATAGGGGCCAGTTCAGTAAGAAAAATAAATGTGTAATGTAGCAACTTAATGTAAGGTTATATCAAAATTTAAAAAAAAATTACATATTTGAAAACCTTTTTGTGTGGAATTAAAATCCAAAAGAATATACTGATTATTGTTCTGTAAATATTTTTTAAATGTGGAATTCTTTAGATTGAAACTTAACATATCTGCTCCGATTTTTGTCTTAAATATTATTCATGATTTGGGTTTCTATATTAGTTATTTTAGAATTGCTTATAAATTGTATAATTTCAGTGTTTGATGTTATATAAATACTTTTAGGTTCCTTAGCAGCCCTACCAAGTAAACCATGAATATCCTTCCTGAGTCTTGGGTTTGAACACAACTACGTACTGTATCCACCCAAGGAAATGGTTTACAAGGTCAACAATATTAACAGCCAATTTCACTGAAAAGATAATATTTTAATAAATACAAAAAATAAGTTGCAGATATTTCGCCACTTAATAGAATTCTTGAAAATTGAGAAAATGTATGCACTGTTTTATATCTGTTAGACCATGATTTATTTTGTTGTATCTTGCTTCATGTTTTAAGTTAAAAATCTTTGCATTCTAAATAGATCCAATTTAACACATTTATTTACCACCAATTTTCAGACACTTTAAATTTAAAATTTAATTTTCAATAAATATTACTTATAGTGTTTGATAATATAACATTTTAATTAGTTCTCATTCATTGTTAATAGACAATTATTTCCATACCCATTAAAATCTCTACTAAAGTATTTCATGCTGAATTGTATGTTTATCTATACTTTTTTTATGATGTTAAGTCTAAAATTATTAATTGAAACAGTAATATGAACATGTAATATGCTTACAATGTAAAATTTCATGTTTGCATTTTTCATCATTTTATTTGTTTGAGTTTCAAATTTTTGAAACATCCCTTACAAATTCACATTTTGTAGCTCTGGTTAAATTTATCAAATAAAGTGTTTTAATATTTGTGTTAAATGTCATCTATTTTAAAGAAATTCATGGTAAATTTGATATTAATTATTTATTTTAAATATATTAATCAAATAGTTCTGTGTGCCACTTTAATGAAGCATTGCTTGATTAAAACTACTATTGTTCTTAATTTCGTTCTAAAGTTAAAAGCAGTTGTTACTTTTCTTAATTTCAATTCCATCTTTCATTTAATTTTGTAAATAATTATGGCTTCTAATTTGGTTGTAGTCATTTAGTTTTCTATGTCATGTTGCGTAAATATATAAATAAAAGGACAAAATATGTTTTAAATAAATTAATGTGTGTCTGAAAATATACAATTATATTTTTTAACAAATTGTAAAGTATTATGTTTTTTCAGTTGAAAACTTTCAAAGCATTTTGAAGCTGATAAAAGAATGCCTTAAACAGGTTTTTGTGGAGATTACCACTGTTATTCATGTGTTTACTTTTGATTTTTTTAATTTCCTATATTATTGTATATATAGATTTTCATGTGTGTTCTAAAATCTATTCATTTATGCACACATACACATATGTAATGGCATGCATTCATATATACATATGTATGCATTCATATACACATGCATCTGTATTTTTCAAAGAGTATTGTTGCCTGCAGGTACTCAAACATTGCTTTTCTTTTGAAATTCAACTTTGGATGTTTGAACAAATAAAATATTTTCACCAATACTCTTTTTAAGTGACATATTTTGTCTTATATAAGGTATCTTCATGAAATATGATCAGCTGATGTAAGACTGCATTCAATCTGTCTAATTAGCCCTCATACAGCTTGAAATAAACAGAGCTGCAAACTAATAATTTTTTAATTAATTTTATTTTCATTTTTCTGATCACTTTACCTCTGCAAGCCATACATTGAATAAAAAACAAGCATAGAGCTCATGGCAAGATGATGGCTCAGGGTAATACTGTCGTTGAATGAAAAAATGGTGTATGCATCGGTTTGATGTTCATCGCTTAGTTTAATGTGTCAACTGCCTTGTAGGATGTATAAAAAAAATGAAAAGTAAATTGCCATCAGTATATATATTGATTTTTAAACGGTTGTATCATGTATTGAATGCATGAACACTACAAGAAAGAACTTTCCAAGTTTTTCTGATGCTCTAAATGCAATAGATAAAATAAATAGTTCATTCAATTGTCCTTCATTGAGTTATAAAGTTTATTTAACTTTTCATTAAAATTACCAAAAAAAAGATCAAAATAAATTCACTTAGCTTTTTACAAAAGGAAAGACCTATATTCTAAGGTCCTCTACTGCAAGATTATCCCAATTGACTTATTTTGTATCTATTTAATAACTTTAAAGTCAAAGCTTAAAATAAATTTTTTTTAATTTTCTTTGATTGAATCTATGCAGCTTATGAGCAATGGGAAATTAACATCAAATCAACATGTTTAAGCTAGAATTTATGTCTGAATTCAAACAAGCCCCCATCTATTCTGTAAAGAGGCATCAGAAGTTCTGAACATGGAGTTAGCATTAATAAATATATTTTAAAACTGTTTTTCAAAAATATTCAAGGTATTAAACATACCATTCAAAAGCAGCAGACTCTTTTGGTTTCATAGGTACCTTAAATATTTAGTTATTTCTAAAACCTCATGACTAATGCTTGAATATTTAAATGTCTTGCTTCCACCGAAGCAGGCTATTACAGACAAATCATGCAACCAAAAGTACATGTACGTAAAAAGTATTAAAACAATACATTCATGGGTTTAAATACAGCAAATAAAAATACCAAAAGCTAGGGAAGTTATCGGGATGTCAAAAGGTCAATCGCCTTCCACTAACGTCCACCAAGAATTGCTTCAATTAGAGCTGCCGAAACCAACCAATCAACCTTTTAGATTTCAATCAGCTTTAGAATCTGCTCTAGTTGATGCGAATTTAAAAAAAAAATGAAGTATGAAAGCTATTAGGCTTTCGTGCTGGCACATGTGATGTGGGTTCTCAGTTATGACCTGAACTTCGTGTGGCCAAGATTCCGCA
Source organism: Metellina segmentata (assembly GCA_947359465.1). Taxonomy (NCBI): domain Eukaryota; kingdom Metazoa; phylum Arthropoda; class Arachnida; order Araneae; family Tetragnathidae; genus Metellina; species Metellina segmentata. The sequence continues at coordinate 26,647,014 of OX375884.1, forward strand.
TCTCTGATATCGCTGCGCCCATGGCAGTAACCATTGATCACAGTCAGCACCAAAAAAAATAATCCAAGACGATTCCCGTACTCCCTAAAATAACTTGAATTTTACTAAACCGACGACCCTTAAAAATGTATTGAGCAGTGGTATTGTTACTTTAAAAGCCTATAAAAGTGGAACAAATTGTTGCCCCGGACAGGGATCGATATGTGGACTAGGTCAAAATGCTTCTTTTGACGAGCCCTACCAAAGACTACAGATCCCTCCAATACCCTACTAACTAAAATTAAAGCTGTGTTAAACCATGCCAGGAAAATGTAAGAAAAATTAATCAGTCCTTCCATCTCCAACTTCGCCATGTTAAACGCCCTACCAAAGGTTCATAAGTTCTGTACACGACTCCGTCCCATTATTTCTGACACCAGGTGTCCCATGGTCTTATTAAATATCTTATGTATAAAAACTCAATAACATCAGTCAAAATTGCACTGACAGGGAAAATTCCAGATTGTTTTCACCACAAAATTGTATCATGATTTCTTTCGACATTAAATTTCTTTTCATCAACGTTACGATAAATGGCGCTTTGGAATACTTAGCCCTTCTGGAATTTTAGTTCCACTTAAAGATAGACGATTTGCAAAAAGCAAGCGTACAATGGGAATACAAAATGCTGGTGGTTTGGCCATGGGTCTGATTTTATGAGACATTTAAATGCATTACTTCGAAACGAATTTATTTAAACATTTTCGATTTAAATGCTGACTTCGATATGTTTACACTTATTTTGTGGCAGAAAATGGCTAAAGATATATCCCTGACCTAGCTTTGGTAAAGACACATGCATATTCAGTTCACCTTTGGATCAAAATATAACCATAACTTACCCATTTTTCACGTTTTGGTCACTTCAAATGAATTTGCCATTGTCTACTATCGGATGATGAATCAATCCATGGGCGTCTTCTCTCGTCACATAGACAGATCAGATGAATGTTAGGTTCCACCCAGAAGACAAAGTCTAAAGCTCGTGTTGCTACAGGTTTGAGTCATATGATCCCCGGGCTCATAAAAAGTTCACTCCACTTTTACACAGAGTGTCCTAAAAGTTCCCGTCTATAACTTTAAAAAATTAATGCCAAGTTTTTTTTTTGAACTATTGAATTTTATCATCTGCTTATAGTTTTATCGAGTCTAATATTTATCGTTTGGTTTTCTTCACGCTCAAGTGCGATAATAATGGGAACGTCATTCTACAGAATTTGTATGTTCACTTTCAATCCCTATTTTTAAACTCTTGATAAAGTAATTAAACATTGTTCACCCTACTAAACTAACTTGTCACTTTTCTACTTTGATATTTAATTAGCACGAAGATTCCAGGAAAGAAATTTAATACCGTACTTGGCTGTTTACAATTACCCCTGAAAGTAGGGGTAATTGTAAACAACGATTTTCCTCGTGATATTGAATATTGAACAAGTGACAGCATGAGCAGTAGTCATGGCAGTAGAAGGAACTCCAATGGTATTTTTACCCTTCCAATACCATGTTTACAAAAACCCCGTTTTGATCTTTACCTTTACCACATACTCCCACTTCTTCCCCCCCCTCCAAAAAAAAAATATATATATTGACACTTGAAAGTTGTATTGATCATGATGTGAACTTCCAGGAATACATAAGAATAAATAATTCAAACATTTACTGAACAAAGAATTTAAAAATAAAAATAAAAATTGAAAAGTACAATCTTGGGTACAAAAAACAAACACACAATACATTTCTTACACATTAACATTGCCCTCAAATTGGAAAATTTCTTTACTGTCTGTTGCGGTTGGAGTAGTCGAAATTGCTTTGACATGGTCTTTGGTAACACAGAATTAGTCTTTTTGAACCACAGCGAATTCAGTATATGCATTATCGATGCATTTGAGTCCGGTGATCTCAAACTCCTCTTCTGAAACAACATCCACCCTTCATACATACGAAAAATGGGATTTCTTTTTCTCTCCCCTCAACAAGTACAAACGTAGTCGTTTCAATGGCTCCAAAATATTTAACTTCCCCTACAAGCGAATCTTCTATATTTTGCTTGAATGTTTGGAGAACTTCAAATTCTTCACCGTCAATGTTAGTCAATTCTTTCAATAGTCCCTCATCCTCGCTGTCCTCGAGTTCTGCTGTCCTTTCCATTTGCCTTTTTCTTTGTTTCTTGCTTATTTTATGGCTGTTTCACTATCTTCTCACCAGGCTTCTTTTGGTTCTTTTTCTGTTCTGCCTCCTTCAAGCGTGACAGTACTGGTCAGTTGTAAGAACTTCACCATATGTGTGAAGTTTTAGTAAATCAGTCTTCCTGCTCCCCAAGGACACGAAAAATGCAATTCAAACTTACTAAATACGATTAAATACAAAATTACGCGGGAAAACATATTGGTTTTCCATCCAAATTGAACGAAACTATTGACAAAGTTATGTTTACAACTACCCCGTCCCTTGAAAAATATGGGGTAATTGTAAACATTCAACTGTTGGTGTATTAAAGTTCCCAGAAGCAAAAGTCAATGATTTTCTGTTCGATAGAAACATAACTGACCGCATTAAAGAATTGGAACAACATACCTTTCAATATATTATGGAGGGCAGCAGAAAATGCAGCACATAAAAACTTTAAAACCCAAACTTTGCAACCATAGATTTTTCAACTAAACATATTGCTATCAGCTGTGGTTCAAAGAAATACGGGATCACCATATTGCATCCTCAGGGTTGTCAGCTTTCATATTTCACAACTTTTTAGTTTCTCGGAGTCCCACGTGGGCGCTTGTATAGCTTGTTTACAATTACCCCGCCTGATCCTACACCAGACTTTGTGCAACAAACTCAACGGAGGATATTGCAATCCCCTCATCAATCCATGAGGCGTTTGTCGCAACAAATGGGCACATCACAGGGATCAATACATAAGGCTTTAAGAGCTTTGCATTTTCGTGCTTATCGTGTAAAATATTACACGAGCTAAAGCCACCGGACAATGAGAAGCGGCTTTATTATTGCCGATGGTATTGCGATCTTATTATTGCGATAAACTCATCTCAAGAAACCTTTGGCCACTTCGTTCCCCTGATCTGAGCATTCCTGACTTTTTTCTGTGGGTATATTTAAAAAACAAATGTAATGAAGATAATCACCATACAATAGGTGATCTGAAAATTGCCATTATTCAAAGGATACAAGAAATCACTTCCAGCATCTTGAAACGCGTTTCTAAAAGTATGCGCAAACGACTTCAGCTTTGCCTCCAAGAAAAAGGCGGAAATTTCGAACAGTTATTATAAATGTAAGTTCACATTCTTTTTTTCCTACATTAGGTTAAAAGTGCTTTTCACCATTCGAATAAAAATAATTATTTTAAAGTTTGTTGTTTTTGTATAATTTCACGCATCATCAGTACGAGAACTTTTAGGACACCCTGTACCTTCTCTATGCGTTTGCCGATAAGTTTGCGGGCTCCAGAAATAGGTAATGAATAAATTTTTCTTTTCCCGGATTTAACTTCATCTCGAGCAGGATGTTTTCTGCCATTTTGTTCGACATTTTCGGCTCATCAGTATCACGGCTGTTGACTTGAAATATTCCGGTTTCGCACAGCTGGTTGTACAAATGCTCAAGTGTGTTTGACGATTCGCTACCCGCGTATTGGGGAAGCGTTCATGGTAGTCTTTGAGCAGCTCTTTCGTTTCTACCTGGTAGCCCCGTTCGTAAGTTGCATGTCAACCATCTCAGAATTTGTGATATGTTTCCTCCTGTGTGCAATCCGCGTTGCGAATGACGAAGTTAGAAAAAACAATTTGTACAGCGCCATCAAGCACTTACATGCAACAGTTGCGACATATTTTCTTGTTAAGAAAAGGTTTATTTTAATACATTCTATTCCCTTCAAAGTTTCTCCAGAGTAATTTTGAATCACATTATATACAGAGGCTGTTCGCACATTTTTAGACGATTTTGGTTAGCGGAAATAAAAAATCGTTTGCTGCAAAATAAATAGTTGCAGTTGTACTATGTTTTTAAAAGTCAAAATTATCGTCTGCGGCTTGAGAGGTTTGTTTTATTCAAAATGGCGTTTTTAACGAAGCAGTGGTTCGAAGGCTATATATATGCTCTTTCCGAAGAGAAATATTCATATTCCGTTACCCAAAAACGATGTGAGAGTCATGGTTTTGTGATATCTAAAGCGTCGATAGGTAATATCGTCAACAAGAAAGGAAAAAAACGTCAAATTGGAGCCTCAAGTGGAACAAAAATTCTAAACAAGGAAGAAACGGACATCTTCGACTATTGCAAATGTACGTTGTTTAATGTTAAAAAAAAAATCCTCCTAGTCAAAGGACAGTTGCAAAATCATTAAAATGCTCGGTGTCTACTGTAAACAAAATGATAAACGTTGATTTAAATCTTAAGAAAGCGAAAAAAACGCAATGTGCATCGTCTTTTTCCAAAGCATATCGCTGAACGCAGGACACGCTGCCGAATTCTATATGAAAAACACTTATCCAAAGAAAAATGGAAAAAAATTGTCACAATAGATGAATTATGGGTGTATTTAAATGATTGCAGCAAAAACAGAGCCATTTATTATCATAACAGGGGAGAAAAAAAATTTAAGTACATGGTTCACCGAATCGAAAGAAAGTTTTTCTAAGGGATTCATGATTGTTGCTGGTTTTTCATATAATGGCAAGTTAAAAATAAAGAGAGTGGAAAAAATGTCGAGATTAACTCCAAATACTATCAGGAACATATTTTATCGCCAATTTTTCTGAATGAAATACAATCGCTTTACCCACAGTGCCATCAATCTGTGGAACTCCATCAAGACAAAGCTAGCATTCACACATCAAAATCCACTGTAAATTTCCTAAAAGAAATGTAACAAAAAACCGGTATCAAGGCCATACCCTTCACTGATATCCCTACTAAATCTCCCGATCCCTACTAAATCACCTATGGATTTTTGTGCTTTCGGACTTTTAAAATCTGCATTATCCAAACGTCGTCTCACAACCCTTACAGGACTCTGGAAAGCTGTTCAGGAGGAATGGAATAGAATACCTCTTTTGACACTTCAAAAGGCATTATTATCCTGGAAATTACGGTGTCGAAAGATAGTTCAGAATAAGGGCTATCAAATAGAACATTTAAAACACAAGAATTTTATGTAATTTAGTTTTGTGAATACAATATACATTATCTAAAAAATATGTGAACAGCCTCTGTAGTGTATCTACATCAATTATCAAGAGATGTCTGCAAAAATTGCACAAGTAGTCAATGATTCACTGTCTCCACATGGGTTGATATTTTGGTATCGGTATTTTTAACTAACACCGCACCGGAGCAACACGTACGGCTATTGGCGACGGTCCTGGATCAAACTTGACGAGAAAGATCCGAATCTCCCAATAGAGGATGGGTCGCCTGTACCATGGTAGAGGGTTTCGTGTATCTAATCAATCATCAAGAGACCTGCAAAAATTGTATGAGCAGTCAATGATTCAGTGACTCCACATGGTAGGGGGATCCACACCGAGAAATGTGGAAGTTTTTGAATTGTAATGTCAGTCTCTTTTCTAGAATATTTTCATTGTGTTTGAAAGAATAAATTTGAAAGTTTCTTTGAACAGGAATTGTGTCAAGAAAAGTAATTTACATTGATTTACATGCAATCCTAGGTGAAACTAGACTTGGGTAGGTAGGTATTTAATTAATGTCACATTGAAGCAACATAATGGGCTATTGGTGACGGTCTTGGATCAAACCTGAAGGGAAAGATTCGAGGACACCACGTAATTTTGAACCATGGTCAGATGACGGCCCCAGGTGCAGATTTATATTCAGTGTTCTGCAATACAACTGCAAATAATTGCAATTATTCTGCTGGCATTTTGTCCGAATTATGAAAACTGCAGTAAAATAAAAAACAGACGTAAAAAGCCATCATCGGCTAAATATGTCTTACACACATTTATAATAAAAAATCAAAATTAGTTGACTTACTTTATTTAAAACCAAGGCATACTTTCAGAATTTGCAATTCTGTCAATAACTTTTGAAGTTAAATATTTTGTCATTGACATTGAAGATGTGTTATTTATAAAGTGTCTGTGGTAGTTTGGGGCGTTGCAGGGAGGTTATTCTGTAGCTGGAAAAGAAAAAAAAGGTATGGGGCAAGGAGGGCGCTTTGCACTCTGCAGAACATCGTAAGACCACGTTCACACGCGTTTGTAGAGGCTAGTGAGGTCCCGTTTTCCGTAAGCATTAAATTGTGTTTTTTTATTCCTCTAATTCAAGTTTCTATCTTTGCAGTCGTTGAAGATAGAGTAAAAATTTCAACGAATTTCAAATCAGGGTAAAATTATACGACAGATCGATACCAAAAACAGATTTCTTATTTAATTATTTACCATTTGATTATTTATTAAATAATTAATTACTTTTTTAAAGAGAATCCTATTTTTAGGTATCGATCTGGTGTAAAATTTTCCTCAGATTTCAAATCCGTTGAAATTTTCACTCTATCTTTCTTCAACGATCGCAAAGACAGAAACTTGAATTAGAGGAATAAAAAACATAATTTGATGCTTACCCGAAAAGCGGGACCCTGAAAACCTCTCCAAACGCGCCTCGTAAACGAGACCTAATTAATGATAAAAAAAAAAATCGGCCAAAAGTTTAATTAAAATGAAGGAAAAGTTGTTCTGCAAAGACTTTGTTCTGCGACGTACGTCGCAGTATTAAGCTCCTACTCAGTGATGAGAACAATCCAGCTCGACTCACGATGTGGGGTCGCCACCGCGATGAACGCCAATGAGTCTGATGGCTTCTCTCTTGAGGCAAGCATGATGAGTCCAGAGTGTGAGCAAGGTGGCCTCGTGTTGAATGAAAACTATGACCTGAGACGGACACCTTTTGCTTTGGGCGGGGGCTGTGCAGGCTATTGGGGGACTCTGACCACGTCTCGGATAACCTGGCGCACCTAGCACTCCTCCCACATGCCCGGGTCTTCTTTCGTTTTATCATTAGAGACCTTCCCTGTTAATCCGCTGTGGGTTTTCAGTAACTCGGTACGTAGGGGATTGTTTCCATCCAGAAGAAGAAGAAGAAGAAGTATTAAGCTCCTGGGATGACGACTAGACCTGGGACCTGGGTAAATGAGGCTGATGGAGCCCTTTGTCCAATACATTATTTATGGATTTGAAATGAGGATAAAGTTCTCAAAAGGAGAATTTAAGTTCGCTCTTTGCTTGACGAAGAAGGTTTCGGTTCGCACTTTGGTTGACGAAGGTCACCACATGTTTATATCACGATATGTAAGTCCTCTGAACTGCTGGGATTGGTTAAGAGTGAATTAGATATGAGGAGCTTGCTGTGTGGTTTAAACGGAACAATTTTTTTAAGTCTTCACATCTAGAAAAATACACAATCTCAAGGGTAAGAATGCCGACCAACCGGTATAGTGGTTAAGGTGTTAGCCTCTAGATAGGAAGGTTCCTGGTTCGAATCCGGGTCCGGGCATGGATGTTTGTAAGCGTATGGTGTAGAGGCGGCTGGTGCACCTTAAATCTGTCGTGGCCGAAAGTCCTCACGTTGGGTTGGTGTGGCAGTTTGGAGAGTGGGGTGCCAGCTCAGGTGTTGCTTCGTCATCTGACCATGGTTCAAAATTACGAGGTGTTGTCCTCGGATTTTTCCCTTAAGAGACTGATCCCGGACCGTCGTCAATAGCCCTTTGTGTGGCTCTCGTACGACGCTAACTAAAATTACCATTGCCATTACCAAGGGTAAGAATGACATTCTTCTCAAGCATGAAGATTCGAGTAATATGAAAGTATACTAAAATATACAGAGGCTGTTCGCACATTTTTTAGACGATTTTGGTTAGCGGTAATAAAATATCGTTTCCTGCAAAAGAAATAATTGCAGTTGTATTATGTTTTTAAAAGTCAAAAGTATCGTCTGTGGCTTGAGAGGTTTATTTTTATTCAAAATGGCGTTTTTAACGAAGCAGTGGTTCGAAGTCGATATTTATGCTCTGTACGAAGAGTAATATGTGTGATAATATATAATAATAGAATAATATATAATAATAGAATAATATAACTGAATATGAATTCAGTTATCCGAAAACGATGTGAGAGTCATGGTTTTGTGATATCTAAACCGTCGATAGGTAATATCGTTAACAAGAAAGAAAAAAAAAACGTAAAATGGGAGCCTCAAGTGGGACAAAAATTCCAAACATGTATCCAAGGAAGAAACGGACATCTTCGACTATTGCAAAGGTAAGTTGTTTAATGTTAAAAGAAAATCCCCCTAGTCAAAGGACAGTTGCAAAATCATTAAAATGTTCGGTGTCCACTGTAATCAAAATGATAAACGTTGATTTAAATCTTAAGAAAGCGAAAAAACGCAATGTGCATCGTCTTTCTCCAAAGCATATCGCTGAACGCAGGACACGCTGCCGAATTCTATATGAGAAACACTTATCCAAAGAAAAATGGAAAAACATTGTCACAATAGATGAATCATGGGTGTATTTAAATGATTGCAGAAAAAAAAAGAGCCATTTATTATCATAAAAGGGGAGAAAAAAATTTAAGTACATGGCTCACAGAATCGAAAGAAAGTTTTTCTAAGGGATTCATGATTGTTGCTGGTTTTTCATATAATGGCAAGTTAAAGATAAAGAGAGTGGAAAAAAAATGTCAAGATTAACTCCAAATACTATCCGGAACATATTTTATCGCCAATTTAACTGAATGAAATACCATCGCTTTACCCACAGTGCCATCAATCAGTGGAACTCCATCAAGACAAAGCTAGCAGTCACACATCAAAATCCACTGTAAATTTCCTAAACGAAATGGAACAAAAAACCGGTATCAAGGCCATACCCTTCACTGACATCCCTACTAAATCTCCCGATGTATCACCTATGGATTTTTGTGCTTTCGGACTTTTAAAATCTGCATTATCCAAACGTCGTCCCACAACTCTTACAGGACTCTGGAAAGCTGTTCAGGAGGAATGGGATAGAATATCTCTTCAGACACTTCAATTGGCATTATTATCCTGTAAATTACGGTGTCGAAAGATAGTTCAGAATAAGGGCTATCAAATAGAACATTTAAAACACAAGAATTTTATGTAATTTAGTTTTGTGAATACAATATACATTGTCTAAAAATGTGTGAACAGCCTCTGTATATAGGGATTAAGGTTAGATATCTAATTGGTATATATTAATTTGTTAAATCATTGTTCATAGTATTAGCTTTTGAAAGCAATTTTTTTATTGACTGCTTAATAACAATCAAATGGCCGAGTTTTGTTAATGGGTCTCTAGAATAGAAGTAAAAAAAGAAGGAAAACGATGTACTCTCCGGGTTTTTGTGAGAAGAATTTTTTTTCTCCTCTATTTTAGCTCGGTTAGAAGAGTGACGGACTAGGAATTTGAGGGTAGCGATTTCGAATCCAACTAAAGACCATCGTGTACAAAGGGGTTCGTGCATGTTAAATCTGTCGTGGCCCCAAATGTCCTCATTGGTGTGGAAGTTTGGAGAGTTGGGTTCCAACTCAGGTGGTACCTCGTTATCTGACCATGGTTGAAAATGTGTTACGAGTGGTACGTACCTTTTCCTTCGGGATTGTTCCCAGACCGTCGCCATTAGCCCATTGTGTCACTCCAGTACGACGTTTATTAAATACCTACCTACCTCCTCTCTTTTCTGATATAGCTCGTTGTGTTGCTCCAGTGGGACGTTAATGAAATACTTTCTTCTCTTTTCTGAAATTATTGCGATTGCTGAGGCAAATATTAAAAAGTATTTACTATAAAGTGTTATATTTTAAAGGTTTGGTTGAAAGCATTCACACGCATATGTGCTTAAAATTATAGAATACTAGCCACTGCGTGGCCAGCACGGTGTTGTCCGTGACAGTTCTTTTCGTAGGGTCACGGGTGACCACTGTTCGCTAACCCCCGGTGATTGTTACGAATTCATAGCCTATTGGATAACAGCCATCACGGCGTTGGTTTGCTTCGCCCTGGGAATTCAAATTTGGTTTGCTTTGCAAACCAAATTATGAATATTATGAACTATGGTTTGCTTCGCAAATCAAAACCACGGGCAACGCTGTAATGGCCTCGTCATTGTCAAATTTGTCCAAATTCGAATTGCGAAGAGATCCAATTGGTCTGACGTGATGATCTCTAGCGAAAATATAAATATTTAATTGAAAAATTATTTATTAAAAGAAAATCAAACGTAAGGTATCTAAATAGCGTAAAATTTTCAGCAGATTTCAAATCCGTTGAAATTTTCAATCTATCTCTAACGATCCCGATTATACAAAAAAAAAGAAGAACAAAACAATGCCAGACAAAATGGTCGCTGTGGAATCGTTTGGGCGGAGATTACGCATTCAAAATTAATTGCTAAGAGACGGAAGGTGAAAAATATTTGGCATTGTTCCAAAGGCTGACATCAATAGTGATCTTGAGTTCGCGCCCCTTTATAAGTGGGAAAGGAAGAGAGGAGGAGACATTTCGAGGGCTGCTCAATCTTCAAATATGACTAACTCGAGACTCCGAAAGCAGTACACCGTCGAAATTGGTCTCAAACGAAAGCTAACGTCTAGATCTGTCCATTTAAGACAGTGGAAGTGTTATCGAAATCAGTGTAGGTAGTAAAATTTTGGATCACAGTTGATAAATTTAAATTTTTTTGTAATGTTGGCATATATTTGTCGAAAGGCCAAGCAGAAATACATCGAACGAAGTCTTAGCGGAAAAGCAACTCGTCAGCGTGCGACACTGAATTGGCTATACTGAATATGTCTTTCTTTTATTTATTACACCCAAATAAATACTATGCACTAACGAGACGTATTCAAATAAAAAACCTCGCAGGCCAACGTGAGGACATTCGAGGCAACGGCAGATTCAACGTGCACCAGCTTTCAAACTCGCAACAGCCCGGTTGCAATTCCGTTACTTTTCCGACCGGGCTACCGCATAGGGATGCGACATCGATAGCAAAACATTGATGTTCAAAATTAAAACATCGATGTTGATAATACATCGACCCAAAAACATCGATGTTTTTAAAAATCGATGTTTTTAAAATTCAGTGTATTTAAACTTTTTCCCCATTTCTTAAAACTGGTTTAGCAACTTGTGATGCTACATCGACAGCAAAACATCGATGTTTTTAAACTTTGATGTTCAAAATTAAAACATCGATGTTGATAATGCATCGCCCCAAAAGTATCGATGTTTATAAAATTCAGTGTATTTAAACTTTTTTTCCCCCATTTCTTAAAACGCGTTTAGCAACTATTGATGCGACATCGGCTCCAATACATCGATGTTTTTTTCTAAAACATCAATGTTCAGAAAACATCGACATCGATGTCGCATTCCTACTACCGCAGCCAGAAAAACCACACAACTGTAAATAAATATTTTTGAAAAATGGCTCCTTTAGTCACCAGGGTTCCGGGACTCCACCCCTGGTTGCATATATCCTGGGCATGGTAAAGTTCGAAACTAGGTCCAGCCAAAGACGTTCGTGTATCATGAAATGGAAGTACAGACCTAACACATGGTACACAGAGTACCAAACCCAGCGGGTGTCAGAGTTCCGTGATCCGGACTAAAGGATCGGTATGGTGCTCTACCCTACGTCAGATCTTGAGCAAATTTGTGACTAGTAAATTAAGCCTCGTTTACCCTAACTCTCCAAACCCGCACTATTCCTAGATACGAGGGTATCAATAAGTAATTCACATAATATAAGAAAATGACAGTAAAAGCATTTAATGACAATAGGAAACAGATATGAAAGTATTACCCATTTATTACTTTTCCACATAATTTCCATGCATGTTGAGGCATTTTTCCCAACGATGAATCAGTTTGAAAATCCCGGTCTTATAAAACTCCGTCGGCTGCGAGAAGAGCCCGTTTGAGTCAAACTTCTTACCGTCAAGGAACTTCTTTATGTGTCCAAAGCGCAGTGCGACAAATCAGCACATTCGACTGCTGCACGACATCGCTCGTCCGCATGTGTCTTGCCTAGTTCGTGCAAAAGTGCATGGTTTCGGTTGGGAAGTTTTGGGGCACCGTCCATACAGCCTGGACCTGACACCCTCCGATTTCCATATGTTTGGCTCTTCTCGCAGCCGACGGAGTTTTATGAGACCGGGACTTTCAAACTGATCCATCGTTGGGAAAAATGCCTCAACATGCATGGAAATTTTGTGGAAAGGTAATAAATGTGTAATACTTTCATATCTGTTTCCTATTGTAATTAATTGCTTTTATTATTATTATTTTTTACATTATGTGCGTTAGTTATTGATAGTCCCTCGTATAAGCTAAGTTGGTAGGTATTTTCTTGCTGTAGTGTGATGATGCGTTGACTGTTGGCTTGAGAAGGTCTTTGCTGGAGGTCCGCAGAGGTATGTGATGTATGTGTGGTACTTGTACCAATACCGATTAGGCAAAACATCTTAGCCCAGAGATGCATGCGCTGCTGCTCAGTTGAGAAGCAGGTAATTATTTCGAAGGGAATGGTGAACCCTAAAAAATAATTAACCGTCCCATGGGATGTGTAAAAAGAAGAAACCTTCGGGTTACGGAGCTAGACTCCAGGGACAATTGTCCACCGACTCCATTGTTCCGACTAAGTTCATGTCCTGGCTTAGCCTATCAAAATGGCACTGGACCTTTCGAGCGGAGTGTCAAAGGGTCTGTTCTCTGTTTTTACACTCGGAGACCTTCCTCGCTCTTGTATCAAAATTTGATATACTCCAAAACGGGGTGACACGGAGGGAAGTGTGCTCCCAATTAACTGGAACTGGAACTACCCTACGTCAGGTAATGGAAAGAGTATGCCATGAGGACCAAAATTAGGTGAGATTCGAGGTCCAAAATGCCCTGTCCAAAGGGGTGTGAAAGGAAGATGGTGAACCCTATGGGTATAAGAGTTCCGTGATCCGGACAAAAGGATCGGAGGAAGGCTCTACGGTCTGAGAGCGATAATAGTATCCTAACACCCAAGCAACGACGGATATCTGTACGTTTACGAATGGCGAAATCGGGGCTCTCCAGCACTCTGGAGGAAGTTGGCAAGAATGAAGGCTCGACCAAATCTCGCTACCGGTATCCACCAACAGTACCGCCGGAGTCTCCGTTACTCTTGAGCTGAGTCTCAAAATAGAGCTATGCCTAACTAATTTTGTATTTCTGGTATCGCTCATGTACATCCGTCAAAAAAAAAAACGACTCACCCGATCGCAATTGCACAATTTACATCACAGAACATAACGGAAGGTAGCAATCGATAGGGATTAAGGTTTTCTACAAATATCAATACTTTATATTTGCCTAAGGGGGCGTCTTCATTTTAAATTGGGTGCCAGATCCGATAATTTCAATACGAATCCCCATCTTTTATAACAAATTTGGATTCTACACAAAATTTCAAGCGGATTTGCTGAAAAAATTATGTAAAACGGCGTAAAATTGACCGAGAAAATTCATAAAAACCATTGAAGGAGCATTTCAATGTTCAGAGTTAAATCACATTATAAATATTAATAAAGACGTGTAGTGGTCGTCGCAGTCAATGACCTGTTGCAGGTGCCTTGGTATGGAGTCTAATAAGATGGCGACAGAATCAGAATCCATTCTGATTGAATCCCAGGATCTGCTGGCAGAAAATTCTGTTTTCACTTTGTGAACAATCCCCAATAACGATAATAATCATCAAATTTTGCAAATAGTCTCAATGCGCTACTAATTATGCACGTAATGAGCTCTAATTTGGAAATACGATGTTTCAGTAACAGTTGAATGACATGGTGTAAAAATTTGTCCATGTTTCTGTTCATAATTTTTATGAATATTAATTTCTTATTAATAAAAATTAGAACATTTATTTGATAATTAAAATGTTCACATATTGTGTTTGGGGTTTTGTGTATCAAAGGATGGAAAAACAATTTCCAAGGAAAATTAATGTTTTTAGTAAACATAACAAAACGTGAAACACCAATTTAATATTAGGATATCTAATTTTCAAACACTTACAAATCGGTGAAAAATCCTATAAAAGTGATGAACTTTTCCTTTCCGCCTGAAATTGTGTGTAGAATACAAATTTGTGATAAAAGATTGGGGTTCGTATTGAAATTATCGGAGAAAGCACCCAATTTAATATGAAGACAGCCCCTTAGACATATTTTAAGTATTGATATTTGTAGAAAACATTAATCCCCATCGAACTGCTACCTTCCGTTTTGTTCTGCGTTGTAAATTGTACAATTGCGATAGGGTGAGTCGTTTTTTTTTTACGTATGTACCCTGCCGAAACGATGATGGTGACTGAGGCTTTAGAGTGGAAGATCAGGACGGCGGTCATTGTTTTTGTGGGTCAGGTCGGCTTGATGAGGGATTTATGTGACTAACTTTCCCATTGCCGTCGGGAGGCCATGCCTCTCCGTTCTTTTCTAATAAATGTCCTTTCCAGCCTAACCAATGGCTAATCCGTTATGTCCGTTCATCGGATGGTGCGGAGGAGAGTGCTGCTTTCAAGTACGAAAGAAGAAAGAAAGAGTGCGACTGTATCTCCCTCCAAGTAACGGCAGATTTATCTGAACGTTTACGAAAGGCGAAATTCGGGATCTTTAGTATCCTGCCGGTGGATTCCAAGAATGGAGGCTGGTTGCTCTAGGCCTCGGCGTACTAAGGGTCCTGAGACTCACATGTGCTAACTCCACACAGAGCTATGTCAAAAATCTTGTACCTCTGGTCTCGCCCTCTGAACTGCTTAACCAATGTTGGCGGAGGAAGATTTTCGGATGGCCAGTGGATCCATCCTGTCGGTGTATTGCAAGAATGAAGGCTGGTCGCCATAGGCCTCGGCGTCCACTAACAGTACAACTGAGGGTCCTGAGACTCACGTGTGTTAACCCAACACAGAGCTATGCCTAAAAACCTTATATCTATGGTCTCGCCCACTAAACTTCCTGACCAATGTTGGTGGAGGAAGATTTTTGAATGGCCGATGCTTATCCAAGAATGAAGGCTGGTTGCCAAGGCCTCGGCTTCCACTAACAGTACAACTGAGGGTCCTGAGACTCACGTGTGTTAACCCAACACAGAGCTATGCCTAAAAACCTTATATCTATGGTCTCGCCCACTAAACTTCCTGACTAATGTTGGTGGAGGAAGATTTTTGAATGGCCGATGGATATCCAAGAATGAAGGCTGGTTGCCAAGGCCTCGGCTTCCACTAACAGTACAACTGAGGGTCCTGAGACTCACGTGTGTTAACCCAATACAGAGCTATGCCTACAAACTTTGTACCTCTGGTCTCGCCCTCTGAACTGCTTAACCAATGTTGGTGGAGGAAGATTTTCGGAAGGCCAGTGGATCCATCCTGTCGGTGTATTGCAAGAATGAAGGCTGGTTGCCATAGGCCTCGGCGTCCACTAACAGTACAACTGAGGGTCCTGAGACTCACGTGTGTTAACCCAACACAGAGCTATGCCTAAAAAACTTATATCTATGGTCTCGCCCACTAAACTTCCTGACCAATGTTGGTGGAGGAAGATTTTTGAATGGCCGATGGATATCCAAAAATGAAGGCTGGTTGCCAAGGCCTCGGCTTCCACTAACAGTACAACTGAGGGTCCTGAGACTCACGTGTGTTAACCCAACACAGAGCTATGCCTAAAAACCTTATATCTATGGTCTCGCCCACTAAACTTCCTGACCAATGTTGGTGGAGGAAGATTTTTTAATGGCCGATGGATATCCAAGAATGAAGGCTGGTTGCCAAGGCCTCGGCTTCCACTAACAGTACAACTGAGGGTTCTGAGACTCACGTGTGTTAACCCAATACAGAGCTATGCCTAAAAACTTTGTACCTCTGGTCTCGCTCTCTGAACTGCTTAACCAATGTTGGTGGAGGAAGATTTTCGGATGGCCAGTGGATCCATCCTGTCGGTGTATTGCAAGAATGAAGGCTGGTTGCCATAGGCCTCGGCGTCCACTAACAGTACAACTGAGGGTCCTGAGACTCACGTGTGTTAACCCAACACAGAGCTATGCCTAAAAACCTTATATCTATGGTCTCGCCCATAAACTTCCTGACCAATGTTGGTGGAGGAAGATTTTTGAATGGCCGATGGATATCCAAGAATGAAGGCTGGTTGCCAAGACCTCGGCTTCCACTAACAGTACAACTGAGGGTCCTGAGACTCACGTGTGTTAACCCAACACAGAGCTATGCCTAAAAAACTTATATCTATGGTCTCGCCCACTAAACTTCCTGACCAATGTTGGTGGAGGAAGATTTTTGAATGGCCGATGGATATCCAAGAATGAAGGCTGGTTGCCAAGGCCTCGGCTTCCACTAACAGTACAACTGAGGGTCCTGAGACTCACGTGTGTTAACCCAACACAGAGCTATGCCTAAAAACCTTATATCTATGGTCTCGCCCACTAAACTTCCTGACCAATGTTGGTGGAGGAAGATTTTTGAATGGCCGATGGATATCCAAGAATGAAGGCTGGTTGCCAAGGCCTCGGCTTCCACTAACAGTACAACTGAGGGTCCTGAGACTCACGAGTGTTAACCCAATACAGAGCTATGCCTAAAAACCTTGTACCTATGGTCTCGCCCACTGAACTGCTTAACCAATGTTTTTGGAGGAAGATTTTCGAATGGACGAATTTACGGTGGTGATCGGGGTGAGGGTCGGGCATGGTGCGATGATTGTCTCAAGGGACCGAATCTCCCATCTTCCGTCGGGATAGCCAGTTCTCTCTTTTCGAAGACCTTCCTAGTCTTTAGTGGCTAATCATTAGTGGACGGTACTCGGTCAGGGAGGAGGGAAGTGCTGCTTCCACAGGAAGATTATGGGGTCTGAAGCACGTTAAATCTGTCGTGGCCACAAATACCCTCACGTTGGCGTGGTGTAGAAGTTTGGAGAGTGGGGTGCTAATTCGGGTGTTGACCTCTTCATCTAACCGAGATTCGAAAATGACGTGGTGTTGTTCGCGGATCTTTCTCATCGGGATTGATCCCGGACCGTTGTCAGTTGCCCATTAAGTTGCTCCAATGCGAAATTAGCACGTTAATTCAATTACCAATTACCATAAAAAAAAACGAAATATTATATTTACGCAGTCTAACTAATCAGTTATTTAGAAAGATTAAATTCACACATCAATAACACTCAATCAATAAGCTTGGGTTGGCGTGGAAGTTTGGAGAGTGGGGTGCCAGCTCAGGTGTTGCTTCGTCATCTGACCGTGGTTCAAAATTACGAGGAGTTGTCCTCGAATCTTTCCCTTAAGGGACTGATTCCGGACCGTCGTCAATAGCCCGTTGTGTTGCTCTAGTACGACGTTAACTAAAATTACCAATTACCAATCAATAAGCAGGTAAGTAGTTAATTAACGTCTCACTGGAGCAACACAACGGGCTATTGGCGACGATCCGGGATTGACCCAGATGGGAAAGATAAGAGGACACTTCGTAATTTTGAATTAAGATTGGATGAAGATATCTTTTTGTAAGAAATCAGTGTTTGAACGCAACCTGATTGAATATATCTGCGTATGGTACTTTTGTACCTCTTGATATGTTATTTAGAATTCTTGACTACCATTGCCAACAAATGTTTCATAAATGAATACTATTTTTTTTTGTGCAGACTAAGCCCGTCATATTGCTCCAGTGCAACTAATTAAATACATACCTACCTCTGTAAACTGGTTTACGACGGAAGCTCGGTTGGAAGAGTAAGGGATTAACAACTAGAGGGTTACGACAACCAAAGACCATCTCTTACAAAGGGTAATAATTGGTAATTGGTAATTTTAGTTAACGTCGTACTAGAGCAACACAACGGGCTATTGACGACGGTCCGGGATCAGTCCCGGAAAGATCCGAGGACAGCACCTCGTAATTTTGAACCACGGTCAGATGACGAAGAAACACCTGAGCTGGCACCCCTCTCTCCAAACTCCCACAACAACCCAACGTGAGGACTTTCGGCCACGACAGATTTAAGGTGCACCAGCCGCCTCTACACCATACGCTTACAAACATCAATGCCCGGACCCGGATTCGAACCAGGAACCTTCCGATCTAGAGGCTAACACCTTAACCACTATACCGGTTGGTCGGCATTACAAAGGGAGTTGGTGCACGTTAAATCTATCGTGTCCTCAAATGTCCTCACGTTGGCGTGGGGATGAAGTTTGGTGAATGGGGTGAGCTCAGATGTGACCTCGTCATCTCACCGTGGTTCAAAATTACATGGTGTTGTCCTTGATCAAACCCGAAGGGATTGATCCCAGACCGTAGTCAACCGGTATAGTGGTTAAGGTGTTAGCCTCTAGATAGGAAGGTTCCCGGTTCGAATCCGGGTCCGGGCATGGATGTTTGTAAACGTATGGTGTAGAGGCGGCTGGTGCACCTTAAATCTGTCGTGGCCGAAAGTCCTCACGCTGGGTTGGCGTGGAAGTTTGGAGAGTGGGGTGCCAGCTCAGGTGTTGCTTCGTCACCTGACCGTGGTTCAAAATTACGAGGTGTTGTCCTCGGATCTTTCCCTTAAGGGACTGATCCCGGACCGTCGTCAATAGCCCGTTGTGTTGCTCTAGTACGACGTTAACTAAAAATTACCAATTACCAATTACCCAGACCGTAGTCAATATCCCGTTGTGTTGCTCCAGTGTGACGTTAATTAAAATACCTACATACCAAACTATTAATTATTCACTCTAACAAATCATAATTTAGAAAGTTTTCATTTACATATTACTCTTATTTAATTGCTCTCAAGGAATATGCATTATAAACAATTTGATTTTGGATTTATCGTAACTAGTTAAAAGTGTAACTAAACACACAAACCATATAAACACACCACGTATTTTGTCCAGAAGCGATTGAAAATAAATTCAATCCATTTCTCGATGGTTTCTTTCGCCTATTTCTTGAGACAGTCGATTCTCTTTTCCCGAGTTCATGTTACAATTGTAGAAACAGAACTGTTATTTAATCGCGTTCAAGGAATCTGCTTTATAAACAATTTGATGCTAATTTTGGTAATTGGTAATTTTAGTCAACATCGTACTAGAGCAACGCAACGGGCTATTGACGACGGTCCGGGATCAGTTCCTTAAGGGAAAGATCCGAGCTAATTTTGGATTTATCGGGATTAGTTAACAGCGCTACTAAACTCACAAATCATATTAACACGTATTTTGTCTAGAAGCGATTGAAAATAATTTCAATTTATATCCTGATATGTTTTCTTTCTCCTATTTCCTCAGACAGTTGAATCTCTTTTCCCGAGTTCATGTTAGAATTACAGAAACAGAATGGCAGTTGTATTCTTTGCCGTTGATGCGTTTTTTAAGCCTACGAATTGAAGTGCATAAGCAAAACACAAACTACTGTCCCCAGTCTTAAAATAACTGGGGTAGGTGCATTACCTTTGGCGATATTTTTTGGCAGTTCCTGAAACGAAGGCTAGGTTAAGAGGAAAAGCGCTGCTTAGGTGAAAAGTCTTGGAGCGACTTTAAGTACTTGTCAAACTTTTGTTAGCTGTTTGGGGAAAAGATGTCCTCGTCGGGATGAGGTTTAAACCTCCTGGTGGTTGTCTCGATGAGGTATTTCCTCATTAGCAAACTGATCATATCCTGGTGGACGAGATATCTCGTCATTAGAAGAAATCTGTCCTGATCTTGATCTCGTCATCATAAAAAAAATCGGCGATATCTTGATGACGAGGTATCTCGTCATTAGAAAATTCACCGAATCTTGGTGGACGAGATAATTCGTCGAAACCACTTGGAGGTATTAACCGGCATGTCCACAAAACACAGTACGCCTTGGATAAATCAGTTGCAGTTAATATATGGATGTCAAGCCCAGATCGTAGGTATGGCCCTCCAAATATTTTTAGAAGGCCCTTTGAATACGTTTATCAGGTACGACGACTAGATACAGCCCTCCAAACAGGTTTACCCCACCCGCGGGCCAGAGACGGCCCTCTAAATATTTTTATCAGGTTCGCAGACCATATGAACCTCCAATATAGCGTGGATAACAGCTCGTTCCCGGATGGTTTCCTACGGAATTTCTCCTTCTAAATTGTCTCCGTCGGGCTAAATGGTCAACATTCCGGGATGATTGCCCTTCCCATAACGTCCCAAATTTGCTCTATGGAAGAGAGATCAGGAGACCTAACTGGCCAAGAAAATGTTAGGAAAACTTGAAGAAAATTCATAGCAACATGTGCCGTGTGCGGTTGTCATTAGGACACAGTTGGAAACTAGGGATACGACATCGATGTCGATGTTTCCAAAACATAGATGTATTGAACATCGATGTATTGGAGCCGACGTTTTTGTAACATCGATGTTTAACCTTGTCGATGTTTTTACGTTGTCGATGTTTTATTTTTAAATAAAAATAGTACCATTATACAAATTTTAAAAATAACCAAATAGCATAATTTTTATAATCAGTAAATTGAACATACTTTTAGACCAAAGTGGCCAAGGGTGAAGGGATTGAAAAGTAGGGATGCGACATCGACGTCGATGTTTTATAAAAACATTGTTGTATTTGCCATCGATTTATTGGAGCCGATGTTTGTTTAACATCGATGTTTTTACGTTGCGATGTTTTATTTTGGAATTAAAAAGGCCCCATAGTAAAAATTAGGAAAAATAACCGTGCAACTAAGTATTTGTCAGTGATGGCGACATCTGTCCCATCAGACAGAGTTTTTTTTCTAACTGGTGAAGATAGAAGTCGGCTTAAGTTTAAGAAAGTTAACAAACTTCTCTTTTTTACAAACTGTAAATAACAAATATTGAGGCCTATAATACTTATAGGCCCCAATATTTTTTATTTACTGTAAATAAAAAATAAGTTTGTTGTGTTTTCCCCTCATAAGTTGATAAATAATTAATAATAACTAACAATAATTATTGTTATGTACCTACCTAATTATACTTATAGTTAGTAGTACCTATGTCAAATTATTGTAAGCATTGTTTTCTTTTATATTATTCAATTTGAAAATAAAAGATTTGTTAATTATTCTTATTAATTTTTTTGACTTTGTTTTGACAGTTAAAAAAAAAGTCTTACTTATAAATTAATATAAACACGGCAAATGACAAATTAAATTTCCCTCACCCCGGCGAACATTAATGTTTGAGGTTGCTTAACCAGTTTTAAGAAATGGGGGAAAAAGTTTAAATATACTGAGATGTTTAAAAACATCGATGGTTTTTGGGTGATGTTTTTACACCATCTATGTTTTAATTTTGAGCATCGTTGTTTTGCTATCGATGTCGCATCCCTATTTGAAACGTGACTCGTCACTAAAGACTATACGTCCCCAGTCAAAGCCCTTTCAAGTTGATCGAGCCCGGCAATTTTGATCCACCTCGGATACATCGCAAGAAATTGTCACAAATTGTTCATTAAGGTTTTCACATTTGGTTTATGCTTCCCTATTGCTCCCGAATGTTCTTACACGTCATCTGATCGTGGTTCAAAATCTCAAATCCTCGAATCTTTCCCTCCGGGGTTGATCTCAGACCGTCGCCAATAGACCATTATATTGCGCGTGCGACGTTAATTATATACCTACCTACCCGAATGTTCTTTGATTCTAAAGCCCGGAACTGAAGGTACACAACATTAATCACACTTTTGCTTTAAGCACTTTAACTTATTTCTATATCACTGATAACTTCATTTATAGTTATCTTATTTTATTAGTTGCTACTTTTTTTTTACGATTAGATTATTTGTATTTTAATCTTTAGGTTCTAATAATTTTTATATTGAAGGTTTAAGCTCTCTAGTCTATAATATTGGTAACTTTTGGAGCAGCAGCCCGTACCCTTTTCACTACTTCAGTAGTCAGGGATGCATTTTGAATCTAGAGACACCTTATGTATCTTTTCATCTCATCCCCATCAAACAAACCTTATGTCTTTCTAAAATTTTATTTGTTTCTGCAAAATCTATTGGTACTATTGCCATTTTCATTACGTTATACGTTATGTTCTGGTTGTTCTTTAAGTGGTACCTTTTGAATCCCCTTTCTAGAACATAAAAGTAATAGAATACATTTACATGACATGATGTCTAACAAGGTCTTAGATGGTCTTAGAGAGCTTTCACTTTCAAATCCCAGTTAGTATTAAGTTTCACTGGAATATTTTAAACAACAATTTGTTACAGTGCTTGCATATAATTCGAAACACTCTTTTTCGGCAAACAACTGTCATCGAAGTTTTTCTTCATATATTTCCTATATTTTTAGCTGCAAGTTCTAACGCTTTACGAATACTGGAGTCCTTGTCAGAATGTTGGCATTTTAGTTCATGCTTAACAATAAAATAAGACTTTAAAACACCCTCAAATTCTGGTGGTTTACATGGAATGTCAAAAGAGTCGTTCTACTTGATGCCTAGTAGCCAGTTTTTGAATAATTCATTATGTTTTAATAGTTTGTTAAACAAAAGTCCTTTTAGAGGCTCATATTCAGTTGTATTGCTCTTAAAATTTACTTATAATAAAATATATTAGAGAGAGAGGACTTGGAACAATGATGGGGACTGGTGTTAGTTACTCAACTATTTACAATTCAATTATATTGCACTTAAAAATAACTTATAATAAAATATATTAGAGAGAGAGAGGACTTGGCAAAATGATGGGGACTGGTGTTAGTTACTCAACTATATACATTTCAGTTTATTGCTCTTAAAACTAACTTATAAATAAAATATAGAGTTAGAGAGAGAGGACTTTAACAATGATGGGGGACTGGTGTTAGTTACTCAACTGTTTGTAGTTGCAACAGTGATTCCAAGTAAGTATGTAGACCGTAGAGCGTGTGTGGAACTCTGAAGGTCGAGCAATGTAGTTCATGACTTCTGACACAATTAATTCGATCTTTGTGGGTACAAAACGCATCATCAACGTAGTCAGTGTTTGTACACGCTTTTTCATTATTTGAAAATATTTATAAGGTATTACAAATTAAAATAATATCTTACAATTCGTGTTACAGCGTGTCTTTTTTCCACCTTTTTGTCCATTTCGTATTTATTTAACGCTCGGCAGAGCGAGATAGACGTTAAATAATAATAAAAATACATTGATTTATTTCAAAGTTAGAGGCAACTTTTTATCCTATTTCAAAAGCAATTTAAAAACTAACTATTATCGGCCCATCCTAATATACACACTTGTCCAAAAATTCAGGACGTCTCCAAAAAAAGTACCTTATGTGGAATAAAAAAGAACACTCACATGCCTCATGGTGCTGTTGGGAACTAAAAAAAAAGAAGAAAAAAAAATTAGATGGAAACATTGTAAATTTTAGTTATTGCAAAATTTTTTTTTTTTTTTTGCTCTGATAAAAACAATGTAACGCCCCGTCCTTTGACCATAATACATGCCTTATAACGTGCAAACATGCTTTCTACAAGACTCTTCAAGAGTCAGAGCACATCTTTGTTCATTTGCGATCCTTGCTGGTGTTGTGCAAGCGCAATGCGACTTAAGAGTGTTTCCCAAACCGTCTCTATTGGATTGAGATTAGGGATTGCAATCCGGCACTATTTTCAATCCGGCCAGATTGACGCTAATCCGGTTAGATCCGACCGGATCCAGACGGATTGGTACTTTGTTAATAAAAGTCTAATCAGTAGGTATTTTCCCAAAATCGGCTGAGTCAAAGTAGGTAAAAGATATACTGTTCAAAATTGACGAACAAAACGTTTATTTTATAGCATTAGAAAATCAACTTTATTAATAACTAGCAAAATACCCGACCTTACTCGGTTTGAATTGATTTACTCTAGATTGAAGAGATAATCAAAATATATAATGACTTACGTTTTTTGTAGAAAAATAATTTATTTTAACACCTTTCGCCATCTTTATATATTCTACAACTTACTTTGGACACAAATCCTACACATGCATATCCATTCATGTAATACATTTCACATACATCGCACAATTGCTGTATGACAATGCTACAAAATGACGAAAGGTGATACTAAGGTTACTACTGTAAAAGACGATTTATAGGAAGATTTGGAATTCCCTTTCTTAAGTTCTTTTCATGTTCAACTCAATTAATTAAAATTACGATTTACGGCGAGTGCTCTCTCACTCATATTCAACAAAACAATATTTTTTTACTTGTGGCACTCTTGCCTCCGGTATGCGACATTGTGAAAATTTGCAATCTTCTCCTGTCATTATGACAACGAATTTTGTAATGTTGGAAAAAGTTCTAGTTTGGATTTTTAAACATTACTATTCTTTCAATAACGGCATTATTCTTTAAATAACGGCATTATTCTTTCAATAATGGCGTAACTACACTTAAAATTTACTGAAAATTTATACTGACTTACCTAACATTTTTAAGTCTAATACTTTGTGGTGCTGTTGCGTGTGATGAGAAGGAAAACACATTTATTAAAATAATAAATATTTAAAACAGGAAACAGCGAAGTAAAACAAAATAAAAGATGTCGCAAAAAATTGTTCTAAAGATATTAATTTGTGATTCAATTTTATCTCTTGATCTCGCACAGTTGCCACAACTTACAACTAAAAGTGTACAAATTTTAGAAATGTAAAATTAATTCAGAGCGAAAGAACCAGAAAAAATATCACTGCTCGCGCGATCTTGTTCATTCTCGTTTCGTTGAAAAATATCGTCTGTCCCAAATATTCGTAAATCGTTTTCATTGCGCAAAGAATAAAAATAAGACTCGAAATAAATGAAGTATCAAAGCTAAAATTTCACCATAAAATTTTTTTTTTGAAAAATAATTGGTTTTTAGCATTACTGGTAAAGCAAATGAAAGTAATCGTAATACTCAAACTACATTCCAATTTTTCGAAAACTATCAAATTGTGGCTGATTTAAGTATAATTACTCAGGTGTTTTAGCATGAAACTCTTCTAAATATAACAATAAAAAAATGTTTAATATTGCATTCACTAAACTAATAAATAATGTATAAAATAAAACACATTGT
Organism: Metellina segmentata; assembly: GCA_947359465.1. Lineage (NCBI taxonomy): Eukaryota > Metazoa > Arthropoda > Arachnida > Araneae > Tetragnathidae > Metellina > Metellina segmentata. The sequence continues at coordinate 26,672,197 of OX375884.1, forward strand.
AATCAAATATCTGGAATGCAATTCATGTGATGTCTACACAAACACACAAACACAAAATAGAGCATAGAACAGAAAGACGGACAGACAGACTTTCGCAACCAATGCAACTCACTAAATGAAGATAAGTACTCACTGTATGCAAATTTCCATGAAAATATCTTAAACCGCGTGGACGTGTATAGGGCACAACATACATACATACAGACAGACAGACAGACAGACAGACAGACACCAAACGAGAAAAAGGCGGATTCGGCATCAGAAGGGTCCAAAACGGATAGAAAACTTGAAATGGGTCGAAAATATTGAATGTACAAACAAACACTCCATTCTTATTTATATAAACTAGCAAAATACCCGACCTTACTCGGTTTGAATTGGTTTACTTAGATTGAAGAGATAATCAAAATATATAATGACTTACGTTTTTTGTAGAATAAAATTTATTTTAACATCTTTCGCCATCTTTCTATTTTCTACAACTTACTTTGGACACAAATCCTACACATGCATATCCATTCATGTAATACATTTCACATACATCGCATAATTGCTGTGTGACAAAGCTACAAAATGACGAAAGGTGATACTAAGGTTACTACTGTAAAAGACGATTTATAGGAAGATTTGGAATTCCCTTTCTTAAGTTCTTTTCATGTTCAACTCAATTAATTAAAATTACGATTTACGGCGAGTGCTTTCGCACTCATTGTCAACAAAACAATATTTTTTTACTTGTGGCACTCTTGCCTCCGGTATGCGACATTGTGAAAATTTGCAATCTTCTCCTGTCATTATGACAACGAATTTTGTAATGTTGGAAAAAGTTCCAGTTTGGATTTTTAAACATTACTATTCTTTCAATAACGGCATTATTCTTTAAATAACGGCATTATTCTTTCAATAATGGCATAACTACACTTAAAATTTACTGAAAATTTATACTGACTTACCTAACATTTTTAAGTCTAATACTTTGTGGTGCTGTTGGGTGTGATGAGAAGGAAAACACATTTATTAAATTAATAAATATTTAAAACAGGAAACAGCGAAGTAAAACAAAATAAAAGATGTCGCAAAAAATTGTTCCAAAGATATTAATTTGTGATTCAATTTTATCTCTTGATCTCCGCACAGTTGCCACAACTTACAACTAAAAGTGTACAAAATTTAGAAATGTGAAATTAATTCAGAGCGAAAGAACTAGAAAAAATATCACTGCTCGCGCGATCTTGTTCATTCTCATTTCATTGAAAAATATCGTCTGTCCCAAATATTCTTAAATCGTTTTCATTGCGCAAAGAATAAAAATAAGACTCGAAATAAATGAAGTATCAAAGCTAAAATTTCACCATAAAATATTTTGTTTTGAAAAATAATTGGTTTTTAGCATTACTGGTAAAGCAAATGAAAGTAATCGTAATTCTCAAACTACATTCCAATTTTTCGAAAACTATCAAATTGTGGCTGATTTAAGTATTACTCAGGTGTTTTAGCATGAAACTCTTCTAAATATAACAATAAAAATATGTTTAATATTGCATTCACTAAATTAATAAATAATGAATAAAATAAAGCACATTGTAATCAAATATCTGGAATACAATTCATGTGATGTGTACACAAACACACCAACACAAAATCGAGCATAGAACAGAAAGACGGACAGACAGACTTTCGCAACCAATGCAACTCACTAAATGAAGATAAGTACTCACTGTATGCAAATTTCCATGAAAATATCTTAAACCGCGTGGACGTGTATAGGGCACAACATACAGACAGACAGACGGACAGACAGACAGACAGACAGACAGACACCAAACGAGAAAAAGGCGGATTCGGCATCAGAAGGGTCCAAAACGGATAGAAAACTTGAAATGGGTCGAAAATATTGAATGTACAAACAAACACTCCATTCTTATTTATATAGATTATCCATAGATCCAAAATGAATCACCAACAATAAATTATAGTAACTACTAGTAATTAGTATTGAACGATTTATGATGATCAATTTTACTATCACTTTTGAGTTTGAAAGACGATCTGAGGAAACAAATCGTATTAATTGTGTCGTCCCCCAACCTACTTCTCAAAAAGCTGCAAATATAACCAGCTACCGAGAAGGCCCTCTCAGCTTCGACACTAGTTGGTTTAACCTTCAATGAGTAATCGTACATAAGAGACAAATATTTTCCTTTGACTCACTCTGTTTCATATGAAGTCCTTTCTTTCTTCAGTATTTTTTCAAAATCTGTTTCTTTTCTAAAATTTGTCTTTTTGCAGATGACTACATTTTCTTGCAGAATTTGCTTTTCTAATTCCTCTTTAATATTAAATTAGTTTGCAATGAAAGTGAGTTGGAATTTAAGATTTCTTAAGCTGCAGGTTCCACATTTTCGTTGTCATCTTTAATGACTTGATTTAATATTTTTTCATTTACTGTTGCATAAGATTCTTTTTTTGGCATAAGAAACATATTGTCAGCTTGTCTCATGTTTTGATCATATTTTTTTGGATTCTTTAAATAAAGTAATATTCCTGTTGTTATCGTGCAACGACGTTCTTTTACCCCTACACGTAGTGCCTCAGATAATTCAGCGCTTAAGACAGTGTCTTGTTTTTCCAGCGTTTCTAAAATTAATTTTAATGTTGTTTCAGCAGTAAGAAGAATTGCATCTCTTCTGTATAGTGCCTCCACTGCCAATTTTATTGTGTTTTGTTTCTAAATGTACTTTTAAACCTTTGTACGTTTCCTTCCTTACAGTAAATTTCCTTCATTTGCAAAAAATAGTATTGATAATTTAATTTGTTATTTTTGCTAAAATTCTCCAAATTGATGATTGAAATATATAAAATCGATTCATTCACAATCAATTGCTTAACAAATGATTTTGTGATTTTAAAGTTGGGATTGAATAATCGGTTATTTACTTTAAAAAAATTCGGGTGTATCGGATTCGGTCCGGATCCGACAGATATTACCGGATCCGGCAGGTAGCCAAACGAAGCCGGATCTGTCGGATTACCGGATCCGCCGAATCGGATTGCAATCCCTAATTGAGATAAGGTGACCTTGCCTGATACGAATTCAGTATTATACTTAATTTTAGGACATGTATGTAACTGAAAAGTGATTCAAACTTTCAGTTGTTATTTCACATTCGAATTCATTGACTGTATGTGTAGAGAATGTACATAGAAATTATTTACCGAATCTTTCTTTCTCCCAAAATAAAATCCTTCCCTTTCTATAATTTCGATCCCTGTTAATTAGGTCTCTGCAAGGTAGTGACAGGCGTTATTACTGTGAGAATTAATAAATGCTCCATTTTCCTTTTTTAGTGAAACACACTAAAGAGCACTTTTCTACAATTTTGGCGTCGAGACTAGTATTTATGAATAATCCCAAAATATAACTTTACAATAAAAACTACTTTTTTCGGACAAATTTTTCAAAACAAACAAGAAGTCAACTTTTAACATTAACAGATTAAAGCTTCAATTATGTAACCAATATAATATAATCAATAATATAACCTATAACCAATTCTTTTTTAATCTAAGAGCTGGATTTGAATGCATAAACAAATCGAAGAACCGGACTAAAGTAACAATTAAAATATGCAAACATAACTTACCTCATAACTAGACCCCGGATTTTTAGGCCTTCACGTTTTTAGTTTTATGAGTCCTCCATTTCGAATTCAACAAGTTTTTGCTTTGGGAATAAAATATTGAAACGTATTACCTCATCTTAAAATGCCTAATAAGCTGTTTAGGGATCTTCAAAAAAGCCTTCTGTGCATATATCCGACTTCAAATGCATTTCGGAGACGCATTTTGTTCTAAAGTTAAGAAAGTGGTAATATTATGAAGTTATTGTTGTTGCTACTTCCTATTGGTCTTACCCAAGCTAGACCAAGTCCAATAAGCCTTTCAAAAGATTCAATACGTTTACTGGACTTCGTTAAAAGATCGAGAGAATCCAGATTTAATGAAAGAAAAAAAAACACTCATTCCATTTAGAATAGACTAAAAATGATTTTATTTAATGCGATAGCTAAGAGTTTTAGTGTACAGTCATGTTTTAGTGTTTTTACAGTTTTAGTGTAACCACTGCACAGTCATGACAAGTCCGTTTGTAATGTCCTCTTCTCGATAAATTCTATAGTAAACGTGGAAAGTCTTCTGTGCTGTAATATGAAGTTATTGTTGTTACTACATCCTCTTAATAAATCCCACGCTAGACCAAGTCCAATAAACTCTTTAAAACATTCAATACATTTACTGAACTTCGTTAAGAGATCGAGGTAATCCAGATTTAGTGAAAGAAAGCAAGTGACATGTGCACTCATGCCATTTAGGATAAACTGAAAATGATTTTGTTAATTGCGGTAACTAAGAGTTTTAGTGTAACCACACTGCACGATCATGAGAAGACCGTTAGCAATGTACTCTTTTCCATGAATTCTATTGTAAAACCTTGAAAATTTCCTGAATGTTAATCCTAATCTGGAGATGTCTTCCATGCTGTATCATGAAATTTTTGTTGTTTCTACTTCCTCTGGGTCTGTCGGTCTAAATCTAGATCGAAAGAAATCAAGTGACCTGTGCACGCATGCCATTTAGGTTAGACTGAAACTGATTTTACTTGCTGTATCTAAGAGTTTTAGTGTTACCAGTGCATGGTCATAAGGCCATTTGCAATGTTCTCTTACCCACATGAATTCCATATTAAAACCTTGAAAATTTCCTGCATATATTAATCTTTTAAGCGGTATTATTACGCTGTTGTATTATTAGGAGTACTAGCTATAGTGAAATTTCCTAGTACGTTGGAATATTAGGTGGTTTCAAAATGTCCACTGAGTCCTCCTAGGCCAACTTGCCCGCAATGTAGTTCTCTCTAATATCAACATGAGAATCCATAATCCATACTAGTTCAAAAAACAATTGGTTTGTGCTCTCATACCTCACTTAAGATAGACTGGGAAATAATTTTGTCCATAGCGAAACCAAGAGTTTTAGTTTGGCCACTCCGCAGTCATAGCAAGACTGCGATTTTCCGCTTGAAAATTTCCTCGATATCGATTTTAAAAGGGATACCGATTATGAAACTCTTTTTTGCAATAGTCTGAATCCTCCCGATCTTAAATTGATATTAGAGATAATGATATTTCGAACAAATAGGCCAAGGAGGGCCCATTGGACATTTTGAAATCACCTATTCTAACATCCCAGAAAAATTTCCATCCCAGAAAGTCTTCCATGCTATATTATTACAAGTATTAGTTAAAAGAAAATTTTTCTGGGGTGTTAGAAGAGTAGGTGTTTTCAAAATGGGGTCCAATGAACACTCCTTGGCCTACTTATTCGAGATTACCTCCAATATAATTTTAAGATCGGGAGGATTCAAATTAGTGCAAAAAAAGCAGTTGGCCTGTGCACTTAGGCCCCCACTTTAAAAGTCCTCAGATTGGAAAATCATTTTGTTCATGGCGAAGAATTTTAGTATAACCACTGTACTATCCCTACAAGACATCATGGAATTTCTTTCGCTATCTGAAATCTATGGCATAACCTGGAATTCTAGTGCAAACTTTCTGCGACGTTAGGATATTAGGTGACCTAAAAATGTCTAATGTGTCATCCTTGGCCAACTTGTCACTCCCAATATCGTTCTTTTTAATATTAATATGTGAAGGAATCCACTGAATATGGATATCAGTGTGTCGACATACTCTTCAGTTGCTTATGCATCCCCTAGTAACCTTCAAGTTGTAGACGGTGCAGGTTCGATTCCTGTCAGTTACATTCTTCCCTGGGTGTATTTATCTTTCCCGGGTCAATAAAAACTTTCATCGTGCGTATGTCGATTACTTGAAATTGTATACTTCTTGTGTTAAGTGCAGCATGGCACCCCCTTGCCCCATAAAACCTTACAAACCAACCAACCATCTTATGTATCCCATCTGATACTTCTTTATTTCACTTCTTCACATAAAACACTCCGGACATCAAAATACGTGTATCATAGGTGAACAAACGCAGAAAACTTTTCAGGTAAAATTTGTCCCTGAAATGATGTGCGGTCGCTAGAGCTTTATGAAGTATTCTTCCAAAAGGTTGCATTTTCTTTGGTTTTGGGAATTTATCTTTGGCTTTTGGAATTTATCTTTGGTTTTTGGAATTCATCTTTGGTTTTGTGAACTTATCTTTGTATTTTATTGTTAAACAATACGTAAATGTAAAATTTAATTTTTGTTTATAAAGTCCAACCCGCAAGCATTATCTAGGGTTGTTTCCATTCATCAGTTCAAAACAGTGAGGGAAATATTTAGGTATAATGATAAACTGTCTGCTATAGATAATTTTTAATGTCTTCTATTCTAGATGTAATTGGGGTCGCGCCGTAGTTTAGTGGGCTTGCCTACTGCGTTAACAACTTGCGTGTTGTAGGAACTTAAGCTGGATGCTAGCAACCTGAGTGTTTGATTCCAACCTGGGTGTATTTCTATCATGCGCGTCACAGTAACGTTTTTCTTGTGAGTATATGTCCATTTACTTGATGTTGTTTGTTGCAGCTTGGACAAATGACACTTTGTCTATGGAACCCAGCCAACTATTCCAGATGTTGAACCTACATTTTTACACTATTTAAAACGTAACTAGTGGTTATTGCCAAACCTCGCTTGTATCAATTGTTAATGGGAAATTTTAATTAACGTCGTACTAGAGCAACACAACGGGCTATTGACGACGGTGCGGGATCAATCCCTTAAGGGAAAGATCCGAGGACAACACTTCGTAATTTTTTACCACGGTCAGATGACGAAGCAACACCTGAGCTGGCACACCATTCTCCAAACTTCCCTACCAACCCAACGTGAGGACTTTAGGCCACGACAGATTTAAGGTGCACCAGCCGCCTCTACACCATGTGATTACAAACATCCATGCCCGGACCCGGATTCGAACCAGGAACCTTTCGATCTAAAGGCTAACACCTTAACCACTATACCGGTTGGTCGGCGACGACAGTCCGGGATCCAGCCCCTTAAGGAAAGATTCGAGGACAACACCTCGTAATTTTGAACCACGGTCAGATGACGAGACAATACCTGAGATGGCACCCCATTCTCAGAACTTCCACACCAACTCAACGTGAGGACTTTCGGCCACGACAGATTTAAGGTGCACCAGCCGCCTCTACACCATGCGATTACAAACATCCATGCCCGGACCCGGATTCGAACCAGGAACCTTCCGATCTAGAGGCTAACACCTTAACCAACTGACCGGTTGGTCGGCCCTTGTATCAAAGCTACAAAATGTCTAGTCAATACTTTATGATAAAGGTGTTCTCGTAAGGTTGGTTGGTTTTAAGGGTTATATTTGGCTAAGCTTCGCCAAAGGCAAGAAAGGCAGTGTTACTATCGTAAGGTAGGTAGTTGAAAATATGTCTCACTGGAGCAACTCAATGGACATTTGACAGGGTCCGAGATCAATACCGATGGGTAATGGTAATGGTAATTTTAGTTAACGTCGTACTAGAGTAACACAACGGGGTATTGACGACGGTCCGGAATCAGTCCCTTAAGGGAAAGATCCGAGGACGACAACTCGTAATTTTGAACCACGGTCAGATGACGAAGCAACACTTGAGCTGGCACCCCACTCTCCAAACTTCCACACGAACCCAACGTGAGGACTTTCGGCCACGACAGAGTTAAGTTGCACCATACGCTTACAAACATCCATGCATCTACCCGGATTCGAACCAGGAACCTCCCGATCTAGAGGCTAGCACCTTAACCACAATACCGGTTGGTCGGCCAATACCGATGGGTAATGGTAATGGTAATTTTAGTTAACGTCGTACTAGAGCAACACAACGGGCTATTGACGACGGTCCGGGATCAATCCCTTCAGGGAAAGATCCGAGGACAACACCTCGTAATTTCGATCTACGGTCAGATGACGACCAATACCGATGGGAAAGATAGGGCTATCGTAAAGGAGGTAGGTATTTTAATTAACATCACACTGGAGGAATACAACGGGCTATTGGCGACGGTCCGAGATCAATCCCGAAGGACTGCATGACTTCTAATCCGAACGTAGTTCATATGAGAGGTCACACCTGAGCTGGCACCCCACTCTCCAAACTTCCACACCACGTCAACGTGAGGGCATTTGAGGTCACGACTGATGTAACGTGCATCAGCCCCCTTTGTACACGATGGTCTTTGGTTGGATTCGAACTCGTAACCCACCGGTTGCTAGTTCGTTGCTCTTTCAACCAGCCCGCTATCGTAAGGAAAATGATCCGATTGTTTGAAGGTTCTTTTAGACAGTGGTGCCAACTCAGGAATATATTTTTTTCGGGAGCAAGTAAATTCAGTTGCTTTATATATGTGTGTTTTGATAATTTTTATTTTGTTTTTACGCTGTTCATAATCTTTAACAAGGCATCTGCAGATCATTAGCCAACGAAAACAACGGTAAGTAATGCTATCGGAAGTCGTTGGGCTGAGACTTTTTAAAGATATTTATAGGCAGTGGTGTTAGCTTTGGAAATTGTTTTGGGAACAAGTATAAAATCCAGTTGCAACATATGTGTGTGTGCTTTGAGAATTTCTTATTTTGTTTACGCAGATCATTATCCAAGGTGATGGCGCACATGCTTATGGTCATACTTAATTTTCAATTTTTTATTAAGTGATGAATTAACAGAAGCAACTTCATTTGATTGATTTTCATTCGTTTATTTTTTAACATTCATAAAATAAAACCTGAGTTTTTACCCATAAAAATGCCAACGTTATCGAAGTTTGGCATTGTGAGGATGGTATGTAATGGGTCATCCGGATAGTTCTGCGCGTTTTCAGTAGGGATGCGACATCGATGTCGATGTTTTCAAAACATCGATGTATTTAACATCGATGTTTATACCTGTCGATGTTTTGTTTTTAAATGAAAAAAGTACCGTTATAAAAATTTAAAAAAATAACCAAGCAGCATAATTTTTATAATCAGCAAATTCAAGATACTTTCAGACCAAAGTGGCCGAGGGTGAAGGGTCTGAAAAATAGGGCCGCCACATCGATGTCGATGTTTTAAAAAAATTAATGTATTAGAGCCGATGTCGCATCACTAGTTGCTAAACCAGTTTTAAGAAATGGGGAAAAAAGTTTAAATACACTAAATTTAAAAAATATCGATAGTTTGGGGGCGATGCATCATCAACATCGATGTTTCAATTTTGAACATCAAAGTTTCAAAACATCGATGTTTTGCTGTCGATGTAGCATCACTAGTTGCTAAACTAGTTTTAAGAAATGGGGGGGAAAAGTTTAAATACATTGAATTTTAAAAACATCGATGTTTAAAAAAAATCGATGTTTTGGGGGCGATGTTTTAATTTTGATAATCGATGTTTCAAAACATCGATGTTTTGCTATCGATATCGCATCCCTAGTTTTCAAATCGAAGCTATCTTTGTTATTATTATTTGGCTACCGCTGATAAGGAGTGGCCTTGATTGAAGCAGATGTTTAAATTAGGTCTTTTCTGCTTACACTACACAATTATAGCATGTGTTGTGGCTTACTTTTTGTTTCACTGCCGTGCTAAGAATGGAGAAACAGAAAGTTCATTTTCGTCATATTATGCTCTTTTATTTTAAGAAAGGAAAAAATGCTAGTCAGACTGCTGGTAAAATGTATGCTGTATATGGACATAGTGATGTTTCTGAGGCCACAATTCGAAGGTGGTTTGATAAATTCAAGCGTGGAAATTTCAGCCTCGAAGATGATGCCCGCTCTGGACGACCATCCTCTGTAAACTGCTTTCTGTATGGTGGGACTACAAAGGAATTGTTTATTATGATATGTTACCACAAAATCAGACAGCAAATTCGGAAAAATCTGTTCACAAATTGCAATATTAAAAGCAAAAATCGAAGCAAAGCGGCCAGAACTGACCAATCGTCGAGGTGTTTTCTTCCAGCATGACACTGCACGGCCCCACATTTCACTGAATATCAGACAAAGACTTATTGAGACTAATTGACTTATTGAACTGGCCGAAATTTTTCTTTCGACAACTTCTTTACAAATAAGCCTAATGGTTTTTTTTTAAAGAATTTTCCAGCTGCAGGAAAGATGGCAAAAAGTCATAGAACAAAATTGTGCTTAAAAAAACCGTGTTTTTTAGACGTCGTCTATGGGACTTAACATTACGTGACCCATACGTAAGGCTATAACCCCCAAACCCCTGCTGATTTTTAAAAATCGCTGTGGGGTACTGTGATGTGTCCGATTATCTAGATAACTGCCAAATTTGGAAGAATTTCGTCGGTAAATTCTATCAAAAATCGCTAAATCGTCTCCATTCGTGAAAAGGAGACGTTTTTTGACACATAGTCAAATACAATTGTTCAATAAAATTTTTTATGTTTTTGTACTGTTTCGTTGAAATTTATCTTAAAAAACTCGCAGAACTTTCCGGATGACCCAATATTTAAAAAATTTTGTGCGACCGCCGTCTATTTTTAGTGAGTGTCTTCTGGCTTTTCATGAGAGCACTTTCAAATCACGTCCGGTGATAACCAATGTATCGTAGGTGGTTGATTTGTTGCTTCACGTTAGTTTTACTACACAGAGGACTAATTACATATAACTAATATATAAAACAAGACTCAAACCTTCATGATTGAGTACAGTAGATATCTTATATGTTACTGGATTTTCAAGTGCCTTGTTTCTTTCAAGCAAGACCAAGTCCATGAGTTAATGCACCTTCACGAAAAGCTCAAGACTAGCATAGAGATTATCTGTGGCCAGTCCAAGGTGCTGACCAGGAAAGGCTTTCAACACATTGTAATTTCCGACCTGTTGGAGAGGGTCGCGCAGTGGCCCAGTGAGTTTTCCTACTGCGTCAGCAACCTGCGAGTTATACGGTTCGATTCTCACCTTGATGAAAATTTTCTTCTGGGTCAGTAAGACTCTCTTTGTATGTGTATGTCCATTACTTGATATTGTAAGACTTGTGTCTGCCGCAGCATGGACAAATATGACCATTGCATCATGAGAGCCCAACCAACCTTGTATGTCCATTACTTGCATTGTCTGGCTTGTATTTGGCACATCTTGGCGAACTATGGGACTTGTTGAATGACCACCTGACCAACCGATAGGGAAAACCTCAATTCCATTATCAAATGGAATCGATCTTAAATGATCACTGGTCACACAGTATAGAGATGGCAGTATTTTTCAGTGAACTATTGTAGCGGAGGTGGTTCCCCTTAGAAACCCTACAAAAAAATTCAATTAAACTTATTTTACAATCCGTAACTACTTGAACCGAAATCTATAAAAACCTAAAAAAAAAAGCTGAAACCAAAATTTAGAATTTTAGAACTCAGTGGTCTATTTGCATATTTTCTAAGGAGGGGTTAATGGTGTGTAGGGAGGGTAAGGCTAAAGGAAATATAGAAAAAATTGTTACGTTTTGCTTCTTTAAAAATTATGTTTACAAATGAAAACTTGAGAGGGCTTTTCAGAATTTATGACACAGTTTTCTTTATAAGAACGTGCCGAATAACGATGGAGCTTGACACAATTATGTAAATAATACTTTTTAAGGGTGTGGAATAGCATATGTCAAAGGATGTATTCAACATCTATATATACAGGCACTCCTCTCTTAACAGTCGGCCTGTTTATCCCTCCAAGTGGTTCCGAAGAGGTCTATTGACCAACAAGATTTGACCAATTTTACTAATGACGAGATACCGCATCATCGAGTTATTGCCGATTTTTTATGATAAAGAGATCAAGTTCGTTCATTTTTCATCTAATGACGAGATATCTCGTCCATCAAGATCAGGTCAAATTTGCTAATGATGATATACCTCGTAGAGACAACTACCAGGAGGGTTAATTATGGTTTCACGCAGTAATCAGTGCAGAAAAATCAGGCCAAATTTGCTAATGATGATATACCTAGTAGAGACAACTACCAGGAGGGTTAATTATGGTTTCACGCACTAATTAGTGCAGAAAAATCAGGTCAAATTTGCTAATGATGATATACCTAGTAGAGACAACTACCAGGAGGGTTGATTGTGGTTTCACGCAGTAATTAGTGCAGAAAAATCAGGTCAAATTTGCTAATGATGATATACCTAGTAGAGACAACTACCAGGAGGGTTAATTATGGTTTCACGCACTAATTAGTGCAGAAAATACAGTATAAAATAACAGATTTATCATGAAATCAATTGAAAATCATAAAAATCATATACTGTTTTTGATATTTTCACCAATACCAGCTGGTTTGATCCCTGAGTGTATTTCTCTTTTCTGCGTCAGTAAACCTTGCCTTGTTTGTGTATGTCTATTACTTGACGTTGTCTTATGTTTGGCACAACATGGCCAAATATGACCCTTGCGCCTAAAATCCCCACCAACCATTCGTTGAAATCAGTAGGCATAATCCTCGGCGGATATAATGGGTTGACAGGTCCAGCCTTGAAAACCTGAGGACTACGCTATCAGTTGAATAACCTTGACGTTGTCATGTGTTTTGCTCATCTTCGCAAATGTGCTCCTTCTCCATAAAACTCAACCAACCATTGAGCTCGTAACTAAGTGCTTCAATCTAACAGTTTCTTTAAGGGCCAGTCCGGCACCTCCAGAGGCACCCATGTTAAATTCACAATCTTTGGGGGGCATTTCATTTATTCATAAATTATTCTATTAATTTGAAATTTTAGTGTAATATTTGAAAACTTTTAAAGACTTTATAATTTTGTAAAGTAATAAAAATGAGTTAAACATTTTTAAAAATGACAAAAGAAAATTGAAATTTTGTAGATAAAATATATTTTTTTAAAAGTATGCATTTTATATCTTATTCCTGGAGTTAAAGTGTTTAAAAGTGCTTCATAAGCAGTCTTAAAAACTTTCAAGAATGTATCTCAAGTAGTTTTTGAGTAATGTGCCCCCAAACATGAAAAAGTATGTTCTGAGAAATAAAGCATTAAACTTCAGTGAATGGTGAATATTAAATTCACTATCTTTGGGGGCATCTCATTTATTCATAAATTATTATATTAATCTGAAATTTTAGTGCAATATTTGAATACTTTTAAAGACTAGCACAAGGTTTTTAATTTTAAAAAATTTACAAAATTATAAACTTTTAAAAAAGTGACAAAAAAGTTTGAAATTTTTTAGATAAAATATTAAAAAGAAAGTATACATTTTATATCTTATTCCATGTGTTTTGGTGTTTAAAGTGCTTCATAAACAATCATAAAAACTTTCAAGAATGTATCTCAAGTAGTTTTTGAGTAATGTGCCCCCAAACATGAAAAAGTATGTTCTGAGAAATAAGGCATTAAACTTCAGTGAATGGTGAATATTTAATTCACTAACTTTGGGGCATCTCATTTATTCATAAATTATTATATTAATCTTAAATTTTAGTGTAATATTTGAATACTTTTAAAAAATTTAACTCAAAGTTTTTCATTTTTTTAAAAATTAAAAAAATTATAAACTTTTTAAAAAGTGACAAAAAAAATTGAAATTTTTTAGATAAAATATCAAAGAAAAGTATACATTTATCTTATTCCTTGTGTTTTGGTGTTTAAAAGTGCTTCATAAACAATTATGAAAAGTTTCAAGAATGCATCTCAAGTAAGTTTTGAGTAATGTGTCCCAAACATGAATGAGATATCGTTATAAAGAGGACAATTAAAAATTTCTAATACAGTAAAAATATCAAAAATGATTTTTGTTCGAATATTTAGGTGCCGGACCCCCTTAATTAAAGATCCTCAAACCGTTTTTAGGTTTCATGAATTTCAATATTATTTCTCTTATAAATATCCTATCCCAAGGGTGCCCATAAAACTGTAAAATCCTCTCTAGAGAACAGGTAGATAGGAGATTTCTTGGTGGTATCTATATGTATGCACCTTTATCCCTAATAATGGTTGAGTAGTGGTACCAGTGAACTGCTTTCCCAAGGCAACTAAAGTTGTCCTGAAATGAACTCCTAGCTGCGCGAAGTTTAAGAACTCTAAGGAAATCAGATCGATGTCCCAACAGCACGCGACTAGCTGATACTAAGATAAGCAATATGGTACACTGCTCTATTACAGATCACCATCAAGGCAGATTGGACATTACAGATCAATTATACAGATTACTTTAAATATTTTATCCAAATGACACCTACATTCAGGGGTGCCAACTTCTAGTGATCTGACTAACTTGACCAATAAAATATTTTTAGGATTGTGGCCCTCGAACACGAGCGGTTGATTACATCCATAATTATATTTCAGTAACTTACCCTTAGTGTATTTCTCTCTTCTATGCCAGTAAGGCTTTCCTTGTTTGCATGCACATTTCTTGACATTGAATGTCTTGTGTTCCGTGAGCTTGGCCAAATATTGCCCTTGCACCAGAAAACCAACCCACCTACCCTTATACAGGTAATACGGGCCCTCACGGGCTCATCTTCATTAGGTGTGTACGAGCTTCATGAACCCGAGGTATTTTAGTGATCTTTTCTTTGCCTTTGACGCGGGTTTTGCTGTCTTTAATAAAAAGGGGGTCGCACTACGGGGATACCCAAGCGATCTTGTTCTGCTTTCATCTCTTGCCATTACTCTATTCCCCAATCCGTTTACCCCTTCCTTTCGCAGCATTTTCACTTGGTGTCGTGTTGTGTTTCGTGCAGCTTGACTAATCATAGCCGCTGTACCATAAAACCTAAAAACAACAAACCAACAGTTAATACGGTAGTCAGATATTCAATCGTCACCCGATCTTGCTTCTTACGTCGTTTGGTCACGATATCAAGTGACGGGAGCACTAATTCCTAGAAGGTTACCTTGGTTCCTAGAAGGTTCCTTGCAACATCCAAAATTTTTTCGGTTGGGACCCGTTAATGCTGGTGGAAATGTGAAACTGTGGTGAGATCTCTGTGTGAAGTTTCTGTAGTGGAGTCTCTGCTGTGAAGCGAAACGTAATATGTAAAAAGGAACTGAACTGAAGTAGTGGTCAGTAATTAAGAATTAATATAAAAAGAACAGAGATACTTCACCAAAGAAAATTATATTAGTTCCAGGCATTAAGGAATGTAAAGTGTCAGAACGGTTCACGAATAAATAATTTGAATGTTTTAGTCGTTGTATTCATTCATATGGAATTAAATATTCCATAATGGTGACTTTCGGAGCTTGCACGCATATTTTAAAAAGCGCTGAAAAGTGGAGCCACTCTGGATAATTCTGCACCTGTGTTCGAGTGATTACAAATAAGTACTTCCGGATCACTTTCGTTTTCTGTTTCAATTTTTATCTTTTGCTATAAAGTGTGGTGTTTCGTTTTTGGAGCCTTGCACAATGTCTGAGGTTTATGCCGTACAAATTCCCACTTATAATCGTTCCGATCCTGCTTTATGGTTTGTTATGTGTGAAAGCACATTCGCTCTCGCTACCCCTAAAGCAATTACTGAATCGTTAACTAAATATAACTACATTGTTTCTCATATTCCGCCTGATATTGCATCACTAGTTCGCGATGTGCTTATGAAACCTGATCCCGATGACCCCTTTACGCATCTAAAAACGGAACTAATAAATCGTTCGGGAGAATCATCCCAGCAGGAAATACGGCAACTTTTGTCGGGTGAAGAATTGGGCACTCGCAAACCCTCTGAATTATTACGTAATATGAAACGCCGCGCCGAAACCCTGAACGTTCCAGAAAACTTGATGATGGAACTATTTCTACAACGTTTACCAGCTTCTGTTCAGTCAATTTTGGCTGCAGTTTCCGACTTAACATTGGGTAAGGCGGCTGAAATTTCTGATAAAATTTTAGAAGTCACCCCTTCCCCAATGGAAAATTTCGCAGTTTCTAAAACCCGTGAACAGTCCCTGGAGGAAAAATTATTTGAAGCAATTGATCAGTTAAATAAAAGAGTTGATCGTCTTTCATTTTCTCGTGGTCGATCACCTTTCCGCCGCGCAAGGAATACTTCTAGTAATCGAACCAATTCTAGAAATCGGGATTATTCTGTATGCTGGTATCATCAGCGTTATGGAAAAAATTGTCGGGAGGATAAATGTGTTAAACCTTGTTCATGGCAGGGAAACGGGACCAGCGAAGAATAGAGGCGACTTATTCTTTGCCTCAAATTTCACGTCGCCTGTTCATTAGGGACCGGAGAACAAATGTAGCATTTCTGGTCGATACGGGATCTGACGTGTCAATACTTCCCGCAAATAATTATCAAAAACGGAATCCACCCCAACAAACCCTTTTTGCCGCAAATTCTTCTTCTATAAACGTTTTTGGTCAAAAAACTCTTACTTTAGACTTTAATTTAAGACGCCAATTTATGTGGACATTTCTAGTTGCCAACGTTACCACACCCATTCTTGGAGCAGATTTTCTCCATAATTTTGAATTGGTTCCAGATCTTCGTTATAAATGTCTCCGCGACTTAAAAACAAAATTTCAAATAATTGGCCAAGTGAAACATTCCAATCTTCATTCAGTGAAAACTATTTCTAGCGATACAATTTACCACGATATTTTAAAGCAATTTCCCTCTATTACAAAACTTCCAAATCCAAATCAGCCTGTAAAACATAATACTGTGCATTACATCACAACAAACGGTCCTCCTGTGGTGGCGAAACCTCGACGGTTAGCTCCAGATCGCTTAAAAATTGCCAAATCCGAGTTTCAGATTATGATGCAGCTGGGGCATTTGAGACCTTCGAAAAGCAACTATGCGTCACCACTTCACATGGTCCCGAAAAAGGGAACTTTGGAATGGAGACCTGTGGGTGATTATCGTTCATTAAACGCCCAAACAATAAAGGATAAATATCCAATCCCTTGCATAGCTGATTTTACTGCTGTATTACATGGTACAAAAATATTCAGTCATATCGATCTCATCAAAGCTTACCACCAAATTCCCATCCACCCTACCGATATTCATAAAACCGCAATTTGCACACCGTTCGGCTTATATGAAAGTACGCGAATGCAATTCGGGTTGTGCAACGCATCGGCAACTTTCCAGCGATTTATCGATGAAGTCACTCGCGATTTACCTGGCGTTTATGCCTTCGTCGATGATATTCTAATCGCATCTAAAAACCCTGATGATCATTTCAAACACTTAAAGGCTCTGTTTTCAAAATTACAAGAATACGGTCTCTGCATAAATATTGCGAAATGCACTTTCGGTACAACTACTATTGATTTTTTAGGTTTTCATCTTTCTGAAAAAGGAATTCAACCTCTTACCGAGAAAGTGAAATCCATAATTGATTTTCCTAAACCTAATACTTTAACCCAACTTCGTAGATTTTTAGGCATGTTTAACTTTTATAGATGTTTTATACCTAAAGCTGCTCATATTCTTGCCCCTGTAGTAAAGTTCTTAGAAGGGCACAAAAACAAAAAGAAACCTCGTTCTAGTGTTCGAAATTCGTCCGAACAACTTGAGTGGAATGAGTGTGCCGAACAAGCTTTCATTGCTGCCAAAAACGCGATTGCTGAAGCAACTCTTTTGAGACACCCGATTCCCGGAGCTCAGCTGAGTATATGGGTAGATGCGTCCGATGTCGCTATTGGCGGCAGTCTGATGCAGTTCTCTCAGCAGCAATGGGAACCATTAGCTTTTTTCTCCATGAAACTCAATAGCAGTCAACGAAAATGGTCTACATATGACAGGGAATTATTTTCTATTTTTTCCGCGATAAAGAAATTCCGGCATATGTTAGAGGGTAGAACTTTTCAAATTTTCACTGATCAAAAACCATTAATTTACGCTTTTAAGCAAAACCCCCATAAATGTTCACCCAGGCAATTACGCCATTTAGATTTTATTTCCCAGTATTCCACTGACATTAGACATGTGCAGGGTTCCAAAAACATAGTCGCTGATGCACTTTCGAGGATCGAAATTGATTCAATTACGGAATCGCCACTGTTAAATTTCCGAGATTTTGCTGAAACTCAGAAAAATGATCCGGAGGTACAAACCTTTCTTCAGAATAATACTTCTTCTATCAAATTGGAACTCAAACCTTGCCAGATTTCTGACCACAATTTGTTATGTGACATCTCTACGGGCATTCCTCGTCCTTTTGTTCCGGATTCTTTTCGCAAGCTTCTATTTGATCATCTGCACAAGCTCTCGCATCCCGGCATAGCAGCTACAACGAAACTCATTTGTTCCAGATATGTATGGCCAGACATGAAACGTCAAATAAAGATCTGGGTCCGAGCGTGTGCCGTGTCAACGATCCAAGACACAGAGGCATACCAAAGCACCTCTAGGCACGTTCTCTCTTCCAGATGCACGTTTTGCACAAATTCACATCGACATCGTGGGTCCCTTGCCTCCTTCTAACGGGAATATTTATCTTTTAACAATCATCGACCGTTTCTCGAGATGGCCCGAAGCCATACCAATTCCGGATATGCGAACGACGACAATATGCAGTAACATATTTGCAACATGGATCTCTCGTTTTGGTTGTCCCTCAGTCATAACCACGGACCAAGGTTCACAAATGCGATCATCTATGTTCGCTGAATTTACACACTTGCTGGGTACTCAGAAAATTAAGACGACTGCATACCATCCTATCTCTAACGGACTTGTTGAGCGTTTTCATCGCCATTTAAAGTCATCACTCAAGGCTCATGAAAACGAAAGGTGGTCTGAGATAATCCCAGTGGTTCTCCTGGGCATCCGTGCAGCAGTCAAAGAGGATTTAAACGCATCTTGTGCTGAACTTGTATACGGCACAACTTTGAAACTCCCGAGTGACATGTTGGAGATTTCAGTGATCCCACCTTGCGGTGAGGATTTTATCACTAATCTTCGCAACAACATGCGACAGTTGAACCCTATTGCAACGTCTGCTCATTGCACTGACAAGTATTATGTCAACCCTTCTTTGAAAAGTTGTTCACACATCTTTCTAAGAGTGGATCGAGTGAAGCCGCCATTGTGCCAACCCTATACTGGCCCCCATAAAGTCATACGCCGCACGGACAAAACCGTCACCGTCGAATTCAATGGCCGAAAAACAACTGTTTCTCTTGATCGTGTAAAGCCAGCTTATTTGCTACCTGAAACTGCCTTACTCGAACCAAAGAACACCAAACCTTTGGAAACGGCTAAAAACGATGATAAATCTGCCAATGAACGGATTTCTGCAAAAACAGTGACAAGATCCGGCAGACATGTTCGTTTTCCACAAAAATTGGCAACTTACATTAATTAAGTTTTTTTTTTAATACCTTTCTTTAAATGTATCCTTGTGCATATGTATATATTATGTTTACTTTTCTTTGAATCGTGTAATTCAACTCTCTGTAAATATTATACACGTTCTAACCGCATATGTATCTTAACCGTTGTATATACTTCCTACCGTTCCTTCAGATAACCCTTCAGTCACTGGGGGGATACTCTGTGGTGAGATCTCTGTGTGAAGTTTCTGTAGTGGAGTCTCTGCTGTGAAGCGAAACGTAATGTGTAAAAAGGAACTGAACTGAAGTAGTGGTCAGTAATTAAGAATTAATATAAAAAGAACAGAGATACTTCACCAAAGAAAATTATATTCGTTCCAGGCATTAAGGAATGTAAAGTGTCAGAACGGTTCACGAATAAATAATTTGAATGTTTTAGTCGTTGTATTCATTCATATGGAATTAAATATTCCATAAAACAAAAGAAATTGTTCTGTAAACCAAACGCATAGCTTATAACTTAGATGGGATATTGTTTATCTCTTCTCAATAATTTCCTCAAGTTGGCACCACTGCCAACATCAAATGACAACTTAACTATCCACTTGTATTAATGTTTTTTATTATCTCTGATCAAAATTAAATCTGTTCCACGATGTCCTTCCAGCGGAAAAAGTCCTATAGATGTATTGGATCATTGTCCTTCTATGACACCCTGAAACACTGCAGCAGATAATCGGGACTAGGCATGCTGTTAATATGACAATTGTGCCAGTTAAGGTAGATATATTTTTTACTACATATGTTATTGCTTTGGTGTGAGCAACTCTAAACCTTGAAAATGGTTGGCACCACTGCCAACATCAAATGGCAACTAATCTTTCCAACTGACTATATTAATGTTTTTTCTCATCCCTGATCAAAATTAGATCACTTCCATGATGGCCTTACTGCGGAGAAAGCCCAAAAGATGTCTTGTATCCTCGTTCTTTAATATGACACCACGAAGCACTGCAATAGCTTATCGCGACCAGCCATTCTGTTAATATGACAGCTGTGCTAGTCAAGGTATATTCTTTTCCTTATGACATATTTCATTTCTTTGGTGTGGCCAATTCTAAACCTGTCTTCTGAAATACCGCCTGTCCTCTACGTAACTTGAAGTTTGCTATTTATTTAGATCTTTATCCTCTATACCAGTGCTCCCCAACCTTTTCATCGCCGCGGACCGGATCAACGTTTGATAATTTTAACGCGGCCCGCTGAGGGATGGAGGGGGGGGGGAAAGGGGGACGTTGATTGTTTAGATTTTAGATTGTTTTGATTTAAATTTTTAATTTGTTTGTATTTAAGCATGCCTTCAAAATAAAATACAGTTACACCAAAAAATGAATATAAAGTGATTTAGCATTTTAACTCACTAGAACGCTAAATAAATGAGCCCTGAGCTTGTTTCTTTGCGACGAGACTGTTTCATCTGGGGGTAATAGGAGACAATGACACACGAAGTGTGTTGCTTATGTCCAGTTTACATCGTTGTTTTGGTTTTTGTCACTGCTGAAAACCCCGCTTCAGATAGGTTGTCGGATATGGCAATAGGGATTTAAATGCTGTGATGGCAATCTCAGGGTATTCCGCTATGACTTTAATCCAGAACACCAGCAGAGTTGTTGTCTCGAACGTAATTTAAGGCCGTCTTCATCTGCAATCTCCAGCAGTTGATCTTCTTCTTGCACAGACATGCTAGATTCGCCTGATTTGTTGACAGATGGATCGCGGATTCATTCCTTACTAGTCTGTGGGTCTTTTGTGGTTGGGTCTGTTGTGCTCTTTTAAAAGCAAAGACAGGTGATCATACACCAACTGGGAAAATGAATGTTTAGGCTCAGTCTCGCCTAAAATCCCCACTAATGTCTGAAGCATGTCCAAAATGCCTCTGTTCACGCGACGTCCCCACAACTTCAGTTTTGCTTTAAATGCAGCTACTTTGTCTGCCAACTTGAAAACAGCTGTCACATTTGTCAAAATTGGAAAATAGAGACATACAGAAATCAGAAATCATAATTGAAGCTCTAGTAACCGAATAAATTTAAAGTTCTGATTTACCGCCTCCTAATTTGAGTGGACATTTCATTGATAAGAACCGCAAAAACCCGAGAGAAATATACAACAGTAAATAAAATGGAAATAATTTAATGTTCCTTGGGCGGCCCGGTACCATTTGATCCACGGACCGGGGGTTGGGGACCACTGCTCTATACCAACGGATTGTGGTGCTCTATATCAGACTTTATTTTCTATTTTATTCAAGGAGTCTATTCCTTCAATAACAAGTAAGTTTCTCTCGCGCAAATTTAGTTCACAAGGGGGAGGGGCCTGGAAAACCCGAACACTATTTCGACCCGGTATCCCCACACGAGAAGAAATCTACATAGGATGTACCGGGAAATGTATTGAAACTTCCATTAATTGTTTAGTAAAAGATAAAAAACCAGTCAAAATTATAGCCAATTATATAGAGGCTAACAATAGTGATAATAAAACAATAAAATGACTGACAGTAATTTCGGTGGAACGAAATGTCGACCATTATCAGGACCTAAAAGCCCCAAACTATTGATCGTGATGTCTGCATACGTTGTGTAGTTAAGTATAATTTTATATAATTACAAAATAATTGTGTTAAGAGATTAAAGTAATATTTTGAAAGTCTATAGTGCGGTTACTAAAATCAACACAAAGAGACCTTTTTAAATATTAAATAAGATCTTGACTAAGAAAAATCAAATTTTTAAAACTTTGTTCCCCTTTGAAATAAAACCCAGTATACGTTAATGTTTTTTGTAAAGATCAGCCGGAGAGGTTAACCACAGTACCAAACCAATAAAATAGTTGATAATCACTTAGGCGGAAAAACAAATCACCCATCTTAAGAACCAAAAATTTCACTATGTCTTGATGGCAGTGGACGTTGTATGATTGAATATAAGTTTTATATACAAAAATAAAAAACTTAGTTCAAGAGGCTTTTTGAAAGTTCATTTAATTTAGTACCAAAATAAACTCAAAAATAACTTTTTGAAAGCATACGACCGTGACTTTGCAGATAAAACCTTGACTTTGCAGATAAGACTTTGATCTTTGCTTTGAAACAAAATAGTGACTTACTAACATTTTTCTGAAAGCTCAGTCAAACAACCTAACCGCTGCTGTCAAAACGAAAGTAACACCGGCGGTCTTAAGTTTGGACCTCGGTGACTTTTATAAAAATCCAATTGACTTTGCATAAAAATTCCATTTTTCAAATTTGACTACTCTCTCTCTCTCTCTCTTCCGAAGCAAAATCCTGACTAGCTAACCTTTCTCGGTTAGCTTAGCCCGATAGCCCAACCACAGCAGTCAAAAGAAAGGAACTCACGGGCAACCCAAAGTTTGGAGCTTGGTGACCTTTTAAAAATTTGATAAGATCTTGATCTTACATAAAAATTTCATTTTTCAAATTTTCGCTCCCTCTGAAACCAAATCCTGACTCGCTACCCTTTTTCGCATAGCTTACCCGGAGGGGTATTGGCCGGATAGCCCAACCACAGCAGTCAAAAAGAAAGTAAGTCATCGGCGGTCCACAAAGTTTGGAGCTTGGCGACTTTTCCTGGCGGTCTGCATGGAGCGGCAACCCTGGATGCGTTCCAGATCCCGCAGTTGTGAGAGTTGTGAGTATCCTCCAGATGGAGGGGTTCAGGATCCGCGCCTAGAGTCGTTTTGGAGTTAATTTTGGGTCCGGATTCCACCCGCTTCCTGGTGTTCCCGTAAGCCGAGATGGCCGAGGCCGAGGGAAATTCCGAGCAAGATGATGTCTCGTTTCTGCGAACTGTAAGTGTGTTGTCATTCATTTAAAATCAAATATTCTTCAAGCATAACTTCTTCAACAATTAATTTTCTCAGTTTATTGAGTATTAAGTGTCTTTAAAAGGAAACCTCGTGGTTTCTTGCAGATGTCATGCTTTTCGTTGGGATTATTTGTATTTATTCAACTTAAATTTAATTTTTGATTTGCCTTAAAACTTTACAAAAATTATTTTTTAGTCATTGATAGAAAACCTCGTGACATGCAGTCGCGCAACAATGTCATTTAAAATAGTGTATAAATTATTATATTATTTATTTAAATTTGATCTATATTTTTATCTATTATTTAATTTAAACTGAACTTTTCAAAAATTGTTTTTAAGTGTCACCGAAATCAAACCTCGTGGCGTTTTTTTTCTTCTACAATCGCAGTCTTTTCATTTGAAGGGAAAATGTGTGACTAAAATGTGTAATTTTATATGTTTCAATTATTAATTGTATTTTATTTTTGATTCAAAATAAACTTTTTTTAAATTATTTCTTAAAATGAAAGGATATCTCGTGGCTTCTTACAGTCGCACAACGATGATATTTTTAAATTTGAAGTACAAGAG